>OY723409.1:64385892-65069642 GCA_963210345.1 Inga oerstediana
TCATTCTCTCTTCTATGCTCTTTTCATAAATAGGGGTATATATGAAAAAAAAAATGACATTTTTGACACAGTTATTAGTTGTAATTACCAGTTCAATTTATGTAATCAAAAGAAAAGTTGTTTATAAATATGATCGAGAATATATATTAATAGTACAGACTAGCCGACACTTTTCGAACAGTACCATAAAATATAATTACATCTTGCAAGTCACCGAACGGCATTGGCAATGATAAGTATGTAGGGATTGGATCTCAGGACCTGTCAAGTTATGAGTTAATTAAGTCATTATTGCCTGTACCGACTTTTGTTGGCCAAATAACAAGAGATTCCAAGAACGCCCTAAAAAAAAGAGTTACAGATCTAATGGCAGTTCTTTATATTACTTAGTGGATCCCTAGTTAGTTAACACTATAATGGGAACCGACTGATTATTAAAGAATATGATTATAAATTTAATCTCTAATTAATGGGCTAACTTGTGTGATATATTTACCTATTATATGTAGTCCATACAAAATCACATGAGACTATAATAATTTAATTTGTTGTGGAGTTAATAATTTAAAACTAGTTGCTTAAATTTACAATTTACCAAATAATTAATGAACTCCAACGCATAATTATAAAAGTACTCCGATTGAAGGTTCATGGAACGCAGGAAAAGGAATATTAATAATTATAGCAATATTTTAGTGCCTTGAAGATGGAATTATGCAAATAATATTAAGAAGCTTTAATTTCTTGGCAATGTACGTCATTCACAGTGGAAGAGATTCCACAAATTTTTTTTTTTAATTTTGGGTCACTACGTAAGCAGACATAAACAATCAACTTCTCAACATAAAATAGAATATAATTATGCACCAACCACCGATTCATTTACATTCCCCTTTTACTTTTTATTTATATTATTTTATGACAGTCATATTGCCTTTGGATTCGAAACTTGTGCAGGCTAGTAACCTCTTTCAGAATTCATAACTGTTTCTATGATAAATGCTCATCAGCTAGCGGAATGCGGAATATGTAATTTAAATCCTTGGCATCGCAGGTCTAGCAACAAATTGTGTCAAACCGTTACGTTTAATTTCCAATTTAAACATGAGGTGTAAACTGATGATTAAGAATATATGTTTTCGGATGGACAACGTAACTGAGAGTCAAGCTTCAAGATGTTGGTTTCAGAAACCAGAGCCAATGTCGGGTTTCTAGGGCTTTAAGTCAGCTTCAAGATGGATGAATCTAAACGCCGTAGAATATACTAGAATTCAACTGACGCTAATCATCAGCTGCTTTTTGACAACGATCTTTATCTACGAATTAATTAAAGTCAGGCGGTGGAAATAATATTAATTCTCCTTTCCTTATTTTACACCTTTGCTTTCACACATGAAATCAAAGGAGGACGTGCGTTTCTAATATGCGCAAAACTGGCAAGTTGGAAAGTCAGAAGTGTCGGAACTGTATCTTTTGAATTTCCTCATGTCCATGAAGTTTTTCTAAAATTGTGCTTTCAATAATAAAGGGTTAAATATCATCCAGAATCTTGAAATATTTTTTTTAAATACATTCAATATCCTAACATATTTTATGGTGTACCTAATATACACCTTGAGGTTTTTTACTGGGGCATCCATCACCTTAAGATACTTTTTTATCGCACTTACAATCTAGATAATTCAGATTCTGAAATAGTCTCCTTAAATATTTTTCAACAGCAACTTGTGTATAATTCAATTACCATTCAAACTCCAAATTACTTAAGGCGGTCAAATTGACCAAGCCTTTATTTTAACATACAGGTTTGAATCACCAGCTTGCCTGGTTAACTTTTTTCTCAGAAAAAAAAACAGCTTATTCGGCCCGTCGTTTTGGTTAATTATTCGACCCGTCGTTGTGTGTACCTACTAGCTAGGTCTCAAATGAAAAAATATATATGCTCGCGCGCATATAACAAGTATCATTTAAAAAAATATTGTCGCCATCAATTTATTTCTTTTATTTTAGTTTCCTTTCATTATTATATTAGCTCAAAGCATGATTTTTTCCATAAATTTCTTATCAAATCAAAATTAATTAGTTAATATGGTGTATGCAGATTAAATTGACATCACATTCACAAAGAGCATATTGCACACATGAAACAAAAACTATTAAGGCGAGGCAATGTGGCAAATCACATCACTCAACCAACAAAATAGATAGAGTCAAAAATAAAAATAAAATAAATGAGAAGGAGTCAAAATCGGGCCAACCATTTTTAAATACAAGAAGCGATGGATTAGATTTTCATTGATATATATTTAATGATTAAAAATTTGAGTAGAATAGAAAAGCAACAGTGATTTTTGCTTAACCTATTTATATCATAATCGTAAGTATTAAATTAAAACACGAGAGATTATGCCTGTGTTTGGTATGACTTATTTTTGGACAATAAGTCCTTATTACGCAAGTCGAGATAAAACTCCTCTCACATACTTACCTCGTATACCGTGAATCATGATTTATAAACACTTATTGCTAAAAAAATAAGCTATTCCAAACGAACACTATTAAATACTTTTATTCACGATTTATGAATAATATGATTTGATATGGATATGAAAAAGAGGTTGTGAGTGGGATTTGATTACTTTAATTTGCCTTTTTCCTAGTTGAGGCTTGTCCTACAATTAACCTTCTGTGATTGTAAATTAATGTACTATTTTTGCCCCTAACTGTAATTATTCCATTTAACTGGGTAATCCGTGAATTTCGGTCCCCCACACATCTATATATAAACATGCTGATGCGCTGTGCTATTTTTGTTTTGTTTCAAAAGCCACAAAAAAAAAAAAAAAAGCCTTTATATAAGTTGTCTTATTTCCAAGTTTTCAACTACACATATTATCAGGATATGGCTAGGTCTATGGTATAAATTTGACATATTAAGTCTAGCCGGGAATTCATGTTAAGCTAAGCAAGCGTGTGTGTGTATTTATAGAAGGTAATTTTAATTAAGGAAGAAACATGCCAATATTAATTAATATCCTATTTTGAAGGCTTCTTCATGTCTGCTTCATTTTGGAAGTAATCAATAAGACCGCTTGTATGGTTCTGGTCCCACGTTCCTTCAATTATGTAGTCGGTCATATATATATATCGTTCTTAATTATGTAGTCGGTCATATATATATATATATATCGTTTTTAAGGAACCGATATTCTTTTTTTTTTTTTTTTGAATTGAGATGACAAGAGAGAAAAATCTCTTGAGGCCGCGACGGGCCATTACAGTGATCCTGAATACAGAAAAACACTAACGGGATCCAAATCTTAGCTGAGATCAGCTAACATTTGGGTCGAACAAAAAATTGGCTGGTGTTCCAAAAGAGACAGATCATTGTTCGAATCGAGGGCCTTCCTCGCTAAAATATCAGCACACATAATGGCTTCTCGGTGACTATGGAAAATCTCTAAGTCCCAATCTCTATAGATTAATTTCCTTACTTCCTCTAGCTCATTCTGGAGGGGATAGTATTGTCCCCCTGACTGGAATAACACTCGAATGGCTTCCGTCGAGTCAGTGTGTAACTTAATCTTTCTGAGATTCATATTTAGGCAGGTCTGAAGACCTGTTCTGATTGCTTGAACCTCAGAGGCCGTCGAACCAAATGAAAAACCTCAGAGGCTGTTGAACCGATATTCTTTTAAACCTGCATAATTCTCATCGCATGAATACACGTCGGGTGGTGTAGTCATTGTTATTGCCGTAGAATGAGTCTTAATAATTATTTTAAATAAAAAAACACATGATGTTAGTGTCGATTATTCCAAATGCAGTTGTAAAGTTGTGATTGTAAATAAAAGTAATTAAAATGGAAAGGCTTGCCCAAAGTTGGGGAAAAGCTGGACACGTGCGGATGAAGTGTTAAGTGAAAATATCATTAATGTCCTAACTATAGAAATAATATCAAAAAAATATAATGAGTTAGTCAGAAAAAACCACACTCTTTTTGCTTGCTCACAGTCTTTCAATATACAGAGTATAGTTAGTCTCCTCACTCCTAACCATATTTATCCCATAAACACCGAACCCACAAGGCTCCGGGCTGGGTTTTTAAAATTTATGATCACCGTACAATATAATTGGTTCCTTCTTCCTGGCTAGTTCAAGATATTTGAAGACCACGATAGTTAAAGCCCTTGCATTTTGCAATTGATTATTGATTGAATCATATTGATATTAAGGAAAAATTATAAGTTACAGGTCAATTGTACCTTGTTAATCTATGCTTGAAATTAACGATGTTAATATTTACAACGGTAGTAAGATTTATTTCTCACAAATTAATCGCAGGCACATAAAAATATCAAACTTTGAGAATAATCAATATTAATAATTTTTTTTGGGGAAACATTGATATTTATACTATTAAATTTAATATTTCAATACGTCGGTTTGGGTTTGTATGAGCGCGCGCGCACAAACGTGTGTGTTTGTTTGTGTAATATATAATTGCCATGTTATTTCATATATAATTTATTACATGAAATGGGCATTCATTTTTTTTTATATTTACTTGAATTTATTATTTTCAGAATCCATATATGTATGGATCTGTATAACATAAAAGATACTATGAAAAATATATATGAAAATATAAGTCATCGATAACCAACAATAAATTTTAAAGTTGGGGCAATATAAGCTAGGGAGGACTCAAATGATGACATAAGATATGACAAACGGAGAAACAAATTAAATTTACTCATTCATGAGTAGCATATGATTAATTTATGGTAAAAAAAAAAAGTATATGATTAATATATGGAAGTGACGTCAGAATGATGCCAATATACACGCGATAATGGTTCTGGGGGTGGAGGCTGTACATATGTATGTCGCCGATTGTTTGATTTGAAGGGCAACATCTGATTGTCTAATTAGTGCCTCAAATTTATTTAATGACTCTGATCTCTTGCAAACCAAATTTATATTATTAATATTAATTTATTATGTGTAGATGATGCTTAGATTGCATCACGTATTCAAAAAATTTAAGATATATCTCTTTCACAGAAACACACGTTAGAAATATTATGGTGTGAACTTGTGATATTTTTAATATGTTTGGTTAAGTGGTAGCAGCTCAAATAAATCCGATTGAAACAAAAATATACTTATAAATCCCATTGGTCTTCTTTTGGGTAAATTCTTAAAAATCTTAATCAACCTTGATAAATCGTGATTTTGCTCTTTTGTCGTGATTTGAGGGTAAGTGATAGGGGATGCTTACGTGTTTGAGAAATCCCGATCAAACTTTATCAACAAATATTTCTCCAATTTACCCTCCGCAATCTTTTTCAAAAATTTTTATACAAATTTTCTTGGCATGAATTTTTTCATACCTTTTTTGGTATTATACATCCATGAATGTTTTTGATAAATGAAATCCAAACCTAATCACAATTCTTAAAGTCATTTATAGAAAAAAAATATCCATATGAAAATCATTATTGATTACAATTGACTAATTAACGACACTTTTAACTAATATCACAAATCACAATCACGATTCTCCATGGCTTAACCAAACATGCACTCGATATATAAGGGGAAACCATCAAAGGGGAAGATTGTGATACGTGCCTAATCCGCAACCATAGAATGAGATGATCAGGTACCCCGTCAAAGTCAATTCCTTCCACTATTTTCTTCCCATTTTTTTTTCCACCCTTAATATATCCATAGTCATACACTGTATCTGGGCAGGCATCGTATCCCCTCATTTAATTAAATATATTTATCCTTTTCATTTCATATAATTAAAAGCCCGCCACTGTTTAATTACATCATTATAAAATGATCATATTACATTGTCCAAAAAAAAAAATGATCATATTACGGTATATCTATTAATATGCGTTTCATAAATTTGTTAGTGTGGCGCGGTCCCCAAATTTATAAATCTCTCACACACACCACAAAGTGAGAAGGGAATATTGATTGCATGGACAGATGAAAAGTTGATAACAAAGACATACTAATTAAGCGTAAATATTAAAAATTGCATACAATACTTTAGAGTAATAAAAAATATGAAATAAGTTCTTTTGACATATACTGTACTATGCATGCACACATCATATTAAAATGTGTGTCGTCAGCGAATTGCTATTTAATTAGAGTTTTTAACTGTGAGACTTGTTCTAAACATGATAATTAAGTTGGTACTCCTCCGATTTTATTTATAAGAGCTTAATAACCGAATTATACAATTTAAGAAAGAGGTTAAAATTAGTTAAAAATAATAAATATGTCTTAAATAAACTTTTGTTTTCAAATATGCCTTCATTTATAAGGGGTAAATAAAAAAGAGAAATAGAATAAATGTAAGTATTACCAATCTTTTTTAATTAATGTAATATCTATAATTAATGACGAGCGAAAATAAAAAAAAAAGATTCATTAAATGTTTAGACAACTCTTATCTAGTTTTTATAAAAAGATTAATACAATTTAAATTTTGGATTATTATAAAAAAGATTGAAGAGAGTGTAATATTAAAGTTCTATGTTTTTTTTTTTTTTTAATGGACGGACGTTGGTAGCATGGGTTAAGATTGGTTGTCTTGTAGTATCAAAAAAATAAAAAGTTATATGTTTTTTTTTAATGACGAACAGAACTTCTCTATCGACAAAGTGAGAAAGACCAACCACCTTGGCAAAAAAAAAAAGACAGACCAGACCGACCACTGGCTTTTTTTTTTTTTTTTCCCTGGTTGCCGCGGTACGTGGACAATATCATTAAATGCAATTTGAATATTTCATTATTGTTCTGACTATTTCATTCCTTCTGTTCAACTTAAATTTCATTGATTTTTTTCTCAAAAACATTAAAAAGATTGAAAATAATAGGCCGCTTGCCTGTTTTTTTACCCCTGGAAGTATTGAGAACAGAGTAACGGCAATTGTCCGGAGATTGAAGGGTCCAAATAAAAACGACGAAAGATTCGTACAAAACAATGAACGTGTTTTTATGTCAAAAAATGGGGCTTGTAAGTTTGGTGGAAAACAAAACAAGGGCACAGAAATCGTCAAGCTTTCACACAGGCAACCTGAGACAAAGTACAAAACCCATCTTCGACTTGTCTTATTTGGTGTAAGGTCGACACTTCAAAACCCTCTTCATCATTAATAAAATATCTCCCAATTGAATCATGCATTATTCCCTCCTTTCATAAATATAAGGTATAATTGATTTTTTTTAGAGAGATTCAAAAAAATTAAATAAGTTGTTTAATCATATTATATCTTATATAACATTAGATTATATATCAGTTTATATGTTAGATAAAATGATTTGAAAAAAAAGAAGATAAATATAAATATTTTAAAATAATTTAATTAACTTCATTAATATTTTAAAAAAAATTAATTTTCTCTTATATTTAGAACAATGATTTAGAAAATTTAACCATTCCATGATTACCGTTTCTTCTGTTACTTTCTAGACATATATGATTATTACCACTATATTTCTTCTATTACTTTCTAGCAACCCATAGATAATCCATCTAGCCAGAACTTTTCCTTATTTTCAAGAGGTTACCCATCACTGTTTTCTGTTCGCATGCAATATTACTTTTACCATTGAAGGTGCAAATGCGCACGTGCGTGTGTTGAAAATTGTAGAGAACCGGACCCACAAGATATATGCATTTGTCTCTCTCTCTGGGTCTCTGCGTCGTGGTACATGTCGAGAAAGCAAACATGTACAAGTACGAAAGTGTTAAGCGTTGTCTCATCCATCATTGGTTTCAACAAAAACTGAAATTCGCCACCCGCTAATTTTGTTTCAACGTATGAAGCATGATGAACTCAAAGGACGATATGCATTTCAAAGAAAGAGACGTAGCATATAGAGTTTAGGGTTTATTTACAATAGGACTCATCCCATGTTTTGGTTCCCTTTCCTAAACAACAACCACACATTCATCGGGGGGCACATTAGTACTGTGCTTAGTCACTCATGGGGTTTATAGTGAAACTAATTCAAATACGATGAAAACATTTCAAAACAAGGAAAGTATATATCATAATGAAGAGAGAAAATTTAAATGTATAAAAAAATAAGAATGTACTAATTCATTTTATTCAAACTATAATCATTAAATAGACTATATATATGTATTCCTAAGAATGTTCTAATTAATGGAAATATGCGTGTGTTAAGAAACGTTTATGATAAGAGCAATATAAAATTTTAGAGAGGAGAAACAAACGGATGAGTCTTTTCATTTAGTTTAATTCATATATCTATATACAAGACTTTGAGATGGGTCTCTATCTACATGTTTCTTATCATTAAATATTAACACCATGTGGATAACATGTTGCATAAGAATAAACAAATTATAGAGAAAAATAAGATATACAAAATTAACTGATGAAAATCGTCATTAACTTATTATCAAGAAAACTAATCTTTTAGTCATTGAAATTTTGACTCAATGTAACCTAGTTTCTAAAGTTTTGAGTAATTGTTTATCATTTATACTTTTGTCCTTGTCATCCATAACTCATAACTCAGTCAGAAACGGGTCATCCAACTCAGCTGAACGTGAATTTTACATCAAATAAAAAAAGACTGAATTGAGCATCCTTTACTGCTCCATAGCAGACGTTAATTCAAGAAGACAAACTGGGTCTTCAAGTTGCAGCTTTATGGTAACTCACGTCTTCTCTCTGCCTTGCCACCTTGGTGGCTCTCGGCAAAGGCAACAGTCATACAAGATTTGGACATTGATCGTGAAGTAGGAGTAATCTGTACGCATATAAATGAGATGAAGTAGAAGTAATCTACGGTTCTGCTTTGCATAGCTAGGGGGTTTTTTAATTAATCGAAATGACATTTTGAAACCTTATACAAAAAAACCATTTGAAATACTTTTTTAACTGTTTTCTCATTACCTTGGTGGAAGGAGAAGGCAATCTATGTTAACATTGATAGTGGGTGTACCTTGAATCCGATTGACTTACTGAAGTACCTAAATAAAACTGAAACATTGATGCATTGATGCAGACCCCAATCACATTATACGACAAATACACTGAAGAGAGGAAGAAAAGAAATCGTATTCTTATGAGATAATCTTTTAGAGGGAAAAGAATAATATTTTGTGTGTTATTCATACTATCTTCTCCATCAATCCCACATCTTATATATAATATAGTATAGTCATCACATAAGAATAGATGTAACTCTTAAATGTACGGGTACATGAGAATAGACATAATTATTAAATCGTAAAGGGATATTTTTCTTTATGAACTTACGTCTCTCCATGATAGCTCCTCTTGAATCGGATTTAGGCCTTAATCCACTAAAGATGGACTAGTATATTCCAACAGATAGAAATAAGTGAGTGATGTGGAACCAATATCAGAAAAGAAGTGCATGATAAAAAAAACAAGTATATAAGCCCTTTATTCTTGGAAGTAACTACTTGAACGAACAACCAGTTCGTCGAGGAGGCCAGCAATATCGCTAAATAGTGGATGACTGTCGACTTCAAGACCATCTTCGTCTTCTTGAATTAACGTCTGCTATGGGGCAGTGAAGGAAAGCTCAATTCAGTCTTTTTATTCAATGTAAAATTCACGTTCAGCTGATCAGTTGGATGACTCGTTACTGGCTGATTTATGAGTTATGGATAATCAAGACAAAATTATATTACCTCCGCTCCTAAATATAAGAGATCAAGGAAGCTAAATAAGTTGTTTAATCATATCATATTTTGACTATAATTACATCATATATCAGTTTATCAGTTATGCAAATTAGTTTGAAGGAAAACGATAAATATAAATACTTTAAAGTAATTTAACCAGTTTCTTTAATCTCTTAAAAAAAACTAATTAGGTCTTATATATTTAGGACCAAAGGTAGGAAATGTCGAAATGATAAAAAAATTAGGGTTGAGATTTCAGGATGTGTTTGGTTTGAGTGGAGGGGAGGGGAGGGAATAGAATGGGAGGGTAAATTACCCTTTTGGGTTGAAGACAAGATATGATTGTCAGGTCTCTTTCTGACTGGCTGTGTGGCACAGTGATGGCAATTGGGTTAAGAGCCGTCGCCAGTCAGGGAACCTCAGATGAGCAGATAGGGTTTTTTCTTGTACGCTCAATTTAGACGGCTATAAACTTAATTGTGTATTTTCCACCATCAGAAAAATCACATTAATAGCCAATAACCCTAATCTTGAATTGGGCCTAAATCTGACTAACAGGCCACACTCTGGATATTTTAATTAATTACCTAATTAATAACTAATAATAATTATAATATATATTAAAATATCTAACATTCTCCCACTTGGCCCGTAACTAACGTCAGTTGCCCTATTCAGATTAATTAAGGCTATGCTGCAAGAATTATGGCGATAAGTCCCCTTAAGTCGAGTATTATCTTCCATGTATTACATAGCAACACCCTTACTTAATGGGTTAAAACTTTATGAATAAACCTTAAATGTTTATTCGGTTCCTTCTTGAATGTTTGTCAATCTCGATAACTAGGTACCAATATGAGACAACAAACTCCAACTTGAATTTTATCATTTATCAATACCTTATTTAGATCACTCAATGTGATCCAAGTCACAAATAAGGTATTTGATCCTTCAATGTCTCTAAATGCATGCAGTTCATTTAAGGATCTATACTTTATGTGTTTATAACCTATTAACTTTATGGTCACACAACACCCTTAATGGGCTTAAATTAATTTAAACCACATGATGAAATTCTTTAACCGGCAATCTTATAACTTGCCTCCAAGAATGATTAGATTAAGCAATTCATGGTGGAAATAAGCAATCAGTGACTACTTAGCAATCTTGTACTCCTCCATAATGCAATTTGTTTAGTAAACATAAAGATGCATCATAATGTTAACCATTTTATAGCTAACACATTATACTAAACCAAACAAATCTAATCATTCTCCTATATGTAGAGCATGAGACTTAATGTACATTTTAAAATGTACTTCATGACCTGCAGCTTTTCAATTATTATTCAAGCAATAATATGCTTGATAATCCTCCTAAAAGTGCCTTGCAATGGCATTGCTCGTTTGTGTGCACATTCAAGCAAGCCTGCACCTAGGAAACCGAATTAGAAGGAACGGAATATAATGATATTAGAAACATATAGACAATTAAATCGTATTCTCATAATAGATATTAAATACAACAACCACCATCTATCTTTAAATGTTCAAATACATGTGATCATAGGTTCCTTATGGCATTCCCAAGCGTTTTAAGAACAGTTTCCTTATGTATTCTAAAAGAATACCACACTTACCCTAGTCCTATCATAAATTTGAACAATGATGATTTTGTTATATATAACACCTTATGTCAAAATTCACAAGCAATGAGTGAATCATCATTTTGTTCAATATAGATGATTCAACTCCCACTAATCTAGTGATACAAATAGTACTATGATGTTTTCAACATTATCATATATGTGATAGCATCATAACACATTATTCACCACTAATGTGAAAATGCATGTGAGGACGGTTTCTCAATTTTGCTAACTAAATTCTCCTTATAGTTTATGTGACCTTTCTTTAATTCACACACATCTCTCCTTGTTACTATAATGGAAAGATGCTAATGGAAATTAGGGTCACTTTCATTGTTTATGCTCTAGTCAGATTACTTGAAATACATGATGTATTGTTGGTAGCGATTGCCAAATTTAAATTGTCATTTGGTCTTAACCCAATCTTTTAATAGATTGAAGTTGTACAATAAGAGCACCATCTATCAATTTAGAATATCCCTTGCTTGTTTCGGGATATTTTTCCTAATAATTGATAGAGTCCTTAATGTTGATACTTCTTATTTCAAACTTGACCAATTGAAAATTTCAGAACTTCATTATGTTTCACATTTACCTCAAGAAGAAGAGTATCATGTAAAACCAATGTTCCATCATGATTAGAGGTTACAATCTGTTATGTGTGATCATCCTGAATGAGTTTGACCACTCCCACTAATCATACCATTTCTTAATAATTTGGCATTCCAAAATTACTATACAACTTCTAAATGGAAAGGATAGCTCAATAAAATTCCCAATATCTCTCTGCATCTTTACCAAAATATGCAGTCTTAATCTTTAGGATGTTTTCCATCCACACTCTTTCATTTATAAGACAATTATATATAAATTGAGCTTCCAACTCTCAGATTTTGAAAAAGTTTAAACATAATTTTGTTGGAGACTCATCTAAGATATATAGTTGTCTTGAGTGCATTCTTTAAGAGGAAAACATATAGGCTAAATTACTATCCTTAACCATATACCCATCATATCATCCATCTCTTCTAATTGACTTCAATATATTAATCTGTTTACCAGATTAAATTACCTACTTCTACTTTATATTCTCCAAAAAATTGTCAAATGACACTACTTAATTATAAAGCAAAAGATGTTCAGGTATTTGAAGAGTCAACTAAATCAGGATGAACTACCTCATCTGTTAGAACAAAACCAATGGCAAGTGTATATCCACTACTGCCTCCAATGAAGCCACTAATCATAGACAGATTAAACTTGATATGTCTATTGCTTTATGATTTTAGGGTTGGTAGCTTGATGTCCCTTATTTAAAATCTCATGCTTTTCTAAAAGGGAGCAAGACTTATATAAACACATTTACAATGAATACTTATTATCCATGCATGTATTCATGAAAATGAGTAATAAATCATGAGGTAATAAACAAAGGATCTATTCCACCAAGATTAATGGAGACATCTTACTCTATGATGAAGAATCACTTAATAGTCAACAAAACAATGCAATAACATTTATGAGAATTTTTAAATGTGTCCCTCAGCCTATCAACAACCATTGACTTTACTCCATTCTTTATGTACTTTTAATAACTAGCTTTTAACTGAGATTACTTTATTGAGACAATAATGTTATCTCATTTCTCATGCTAGCATTATAAATACTAGAGCTTTTCTTAATGTCAATTTTGTCCTAATGGCAGAAGTTCTCCTTATAGGCTTAATTGTCTCTAATAAATTATATCAAACTAAATAATTGAACATATAACAATCATGCTGCAAAGTCAAAATCAAATCATGCTTACAAAATTACTATAAGAGGCAAGCAACCATCGCATATAGGTGTATGTTTACCAATGTAAATTATACAATTATAAATTCGTATAACTAAAGTCTACCTGTGGGCAAAGACATTAGCATAGCATGAATTTATCTCAAATTGGTGAAACTGGAATGTATTTATATCCCCTAATACCTGTGGGCTACTTAGAGAATATAATGTTGTTCCATTTCACCCTAATTAAAACTATGATCATAGTTATCTACCTATGGGTAAAGATTAATTATAACCATACATTTAATTACAATTGATGTCTTTAAATCTTTGGGTGATGTATTTTGTTCATTAGAACAAAATAGATTGTATGTGCCTAGTGAGAATGCTGTGGCTACTCCTTGATTCTACATACTCATCACAAAGACATCACATCATTGTGTATACAGATTGTACATATGAACATAATTTGATATGGTAAAACCTTATGTGATGATTACTTATGCATACAATATGTGCATAAGGACGCTGTAGCTATTCCTTAAACAAAATATGTATACTAATCACTAATATCAAATATATACAATTTAAATATCATATATGTATACACAATATCAATGGGAATCCTAATTAATTAATTTAATCAACTTCTGAAGATTAATATTTTAAATCCATATATAATTATTTATGCATGTTGTAAGAGGGCGCTGTAGCTACCACTCTAGCATGCAAGTTAATCATAAATATTAATTATGTGCACTTAAATTCTGTATATGTACAACTTTATGGAGGATTTAACCAATTAATTTAATCAACATAAGTGACTAAATACAATCCTCCCACTTTGATTAAATTAATATTACCCATTAAATAGAGTTGATATTTTAAAACATAAAAGTGATTATCTATACATACAACAGAGGATGCTGTGGCTAAGCCTCTAGATGCATGTTAATCACAAATACCAACCTTGTGCATTTAAATTCCAAATATGCACAAATCTTTAATGAGAATTTATTTAATAGATTGATTTAATCAATAAAATGTGACTAAATAATCGAGAAAAAATAAATTCTCCCACTATTTTGTGCATCCAAATTAAATCCAATATATGCACTTCTTGATGGAAGGATTAATTAATTAATTTGCTCAACAAGGTCCCTAGATAATTAATTAGAAAACCTCCCACTGTTTTATGTATCCAAAAAATTGTTTAAAGAATTAATTTTGGCATATTTCAATTTAAATTAAGTTTTGCAAAAATTAGAATAGTTAGATAATTGCCCAAAATGAATTATTGAAATATTTAGGCAATTAAGTAACATGTCAAAATGATTTTTACAAATTTTCCAGAATATAAAAAATGCCAAAGTTAACCCCTTTTCTTAATTTAAACAATTAGATGTGACATTATAAAAAATATACATAAAACAGAAGCTAATTTAATTGAACAGTGAAGAAAAATGCTTAATTAGCCCATTAAAGTTTTTCTGGAAATTCAAAACCCATAGCCCAGAAGAACAAAAATGCATAAGCCCAATAATTTGTTTCTGGTTATCTTTAAATTAATGGTCCAGAAGCAACAAAAAACGTGATAGGGCCCAAACCGTCACTGTGCAATTAAAAGAATTTTTTTTTTGTTCGGCCCAGTTCTCGTTATGCATCAAAAAAAAATTACAGAAAGCCCAAAACGCGTCGGCCCAGTTTGCGCGTCCGGCCCGCCCACTGGATAAGTGAAACGCAGCGTTTCACTTGGGCCAAACAGCGCCGTTTTGCGCGAGGGGGGAAGGTCGTCCGGATCAGTCAAAACGACGACGTTTTGGCTAATGCCAAAACGACGTCGTGCGTGTCTCCTTCCCCACCCGAATCGCTGCAGCCCTACCCGACCCGACCCGAGTGCAACCCGAAACAGGTGCCGCGACCCGCGACCTCAGGCGATCCAGTCCGGCGATCGGAGGGCTCAAAACGGCGGCCTCACGGTGGTTTTAATGGCGGATCTTGCCAGAAAACGCAACAAAATGCATCGAAAACACAATACATACAATATATGTGCAAGAAGCATCGATTAAACATAGAAATCTAATTCAAATATTTCTTAGATTTGAAACCCAAATGGAACGCAGGTCCGATGGTGCTGACGGCGATGCTCACAGAAAATGCCGCAAACTCTAAAAAAAAATTGAAACTAATGGAATCGATTTCAAAGAAACTGAGGGATATGCAAGTCAGTGATTCCGATGGCAATATTGACGGCGGTGCCGAGGGTGTTAGCAAAATAAGATTCCAAATATGCAAGTATGATAATCGATAAACCAAGTATGAAATCGAAACAAATAAAGGCACGATTTCGGACATGACGTTCTCGCAAAACAAGCATAAACATGATCTCTTGCCATACAAATCAAGGGAAATTTCGAAAACCATATCACGAAAAAACAATTGAGAATAGATTAAAATCGATAAATAATGATTCATATTCAAGAATGAAATCGTGAAAACCCAGATCTCAGAACAATTAATCACAGATTTAAGCATGAATCAGATGCTTCCTAAGAGCCATCGACGAAACAAGATTCACAGAGACAGTAGATGAGCAAAATCTGAAAATCCATATATATTGAAAAATTGATCATAAAGCATCAAATCGGATCCTTCGAGACTGTATGAAGGCGATGACGATTCCTGGATGAGATTAATCATCCTTACATCTCATAATCCGAAAATCAAATTTAACATGATAAACAATTTATTAATAATAAATTAAAACTCAGATGAATTAATTTTCAGCAATAATATAATTCATCCTTTTAAGAAATCCGATCTCAAATCCAAGTTATGGAACCCGTGTAAAAATTACTACGGTAGCTTAATTCAATTCCATACTTAGATCATCCCCGATCAAAAAGTAGAAGGCAGAGGATCAGAGAACCTGGCTCTGATACCACATGTAGGACAAAACTCATGAATACCCAAATAAATCACAAATTAGAGTATATGAATTTTCCTATATCAATAGTGGAAGACTTATAGGAATTACCTCTCGCCATTGCTAAGCTTTGATCGAATGGAGAACTCATGAATCCTGATGAAAGAGAGCTGCAAAAGAATTGAAGACAAGATATGATTGTCAGGTCTCTTTCTGACTGGCTGTGTGGCACAGTGATGGCAATTGGGTTAAGAGCCGTCGCCAGTCAGGGAACCTCAGATGAGCAGATAGGGTTTTTCCTTGTACGCTCAATTTAGACGGCTATAAACTTAATTATGTATTTTCCACCATCAGAAAAACCACATTAATAGCCAATAACCCTAATCTTGAATTGGGCCTAAATCTGACTAACGGGCCACACTCTGGATATTTTAATTAATTACCTAATTAATAACTAATAATAATTATAATATATATTAAAATATCTAACAATTCATACTATCTTCTCCATCAATCCCACATCTTATATATAATATAGTATAGTCATCACATAAGAATAGATGTAACTCTTAAATGTACGGGTACATGAGAATAGACATAATTATTAAATCGTAAAGGGATATTTTTCTTTATGAACTTACGTCTCTCCATGATAGCTCCTCTTGAATCGGATTTAGGCCTTAATCCACTAAAGATGGACTAGTATATTCCAACAGATAGAAATAAGTGAGTGATGTGGAACCAATATCAGAAAAGAAGTGCATGATAAAAAAAACAAGTATATAAGCCCTTTATTCTTGGAAGTAACTACTTGAACGAACAACCAGTTCGTCGAGGAGGCCAGCAATATCGCTAAATAGTGGATGACTGTCGACTTCAAGACCATCTTCGTCTTCTTGAATTAACGTCTGCTATGGGGCAGTGAAGGAAAGCTCAATTCAGTCTTTTTATTCAATGTAAAATTCACGTTCAGCTGATCAGTTGGATTACTCGTTGCTGGCTGATTTATGAGTTATGGATAATCAAGACAAAATTATATTACCTCCGCTCCTAAATATAAGAGATCAAGGAAGCTAAATAAGTTGTTTAATCATATCATATTTTGACTATAATTACATCATATATCAGTTTATCAGTTATGCAAATTAGTTTGAAGGAAAACGATAAATATAAATACTTTAAAGTAATTTAACCAGTTTCTTTAATCTCTTAAAAAAAACTAATTAGGTCTTATATATTTAGGACCAAAGGTAGGAAATGTCGAAATGATAAAAAAATTAGGGTTGAGATTTCAGGATGTGTTTGGTTTGAGTGGAGGGGAGGGGAGGGAATAGAATGGGAGGGTAAATTACCCTTTTGGGTTGAAGATATTTAAATTTTGGGTGGAATCCACCCAAAATTTAAAAGGAATAAGAGGGTAAATTTTGGGCAGAAACCCAAAATTTAGAAAAATGATAGGGTAAATTTTAGATTTCTTTTATCGAAAATTGTAATTTCCCCACCCTCCCCTCAAACCAAACACACCCTCAAGCTAGCCAATAGAGCTGGCAATTCGGGCTTACTCGCAACTCGCTCCCTAAATGGGTCGAGCTAGTGTAGCCCGCTCCTTAGCGGGTTGGCAGGCTAGCCCGTCAGCCCTCCTATTAATTTTTAAAAAAATTTATTTCTCTCTTTTTTTTAATTCTCACTCCCTTTCTCTTTCACCCACTTATATTACATTTCTTTCTTTTTATACGTTTTTGTTATAAATCCAATTTTATTCTCACTTTCTTTTTTCTTTTCAATCTACTTACATCACAAAAACACAAAATACATCTCTTTTAAATTTAATAATAGTAGAATAAATAAATATAATATTAAAAAAAATTCAAATAAAAAGTATGAGGAAGGAGTTAAATACAACATCAAAAGAAAGACAATAAAGATATTTAGATTTATTTTATAAGAAAAGCTAAAAAAAATTAAAAAAAAATATCTAAGCCAGCCAGGCTAGCCCATAAGATGAATGGGGTAGGCCTGTGCAGCGCTAGCCCCAATCCGCCACTTTTGGCAAGCTAGCTGGTTGGGCTTGGAAGCTCCAGCTCATTTTACCAGCTCTACCAACCAGCCACGAACTAAATTATAAGTGAGACCAAACTTCAAGAACATAAAGATTAATTTTCCTGCTCTTATTTAAATTTTAGAAAGTCACGAACATTCACATCACAATACCAACCTATTTATAAAAAATTAGTCTAATTTTGTGTAATATAAATTGGGATTAATATTAATTACTGGGGAGAGCAACCAGATATTTTTGGCCATTACTATATATATATATATATATATATATATTATCGCACAACATTTTCAAACCCCGCTAGCACAATATAATAATAACTATCAAGTTGGCCAAAAAGAAAATTATCAAATAAACGTCACCCCAATTCTATAAAATATATTCCCTTTGGTCTTAAATAGAGGATATAGTTTATAGTGTAAGTTACACTACAAACTATGTCCTGTATTTAGGACCGGACGTAGTAATTAATTACCACAACCAATATTAATGAAGTAGACAACCAATATTAATGAGGTAGTAATTAATTACCACAACCAATATTAATGAAGTAGACCGTTTTTAGCTTATCACTTGAAAAGTCTATACCATTTACGTGCACTTTTCCCTTGGTGAGGAACAATAACATATGGACCGTTTATATTTTGCGTCCGCATTCCCAGCTCATCAGGGTGATGAGAAAAAACATTCTCATCACCAAAACGATGTAGTTTTGGTTTAAAAGAGAAATCTGAGCCATTGATACAGAAATAATCAGAGCCGTTTGTGACGTATCTAGTATCTTAAAATATTTTTTAAGTCTCTCTTCTCATCCTAAAATAATTTTTACTACTTTTAACCCCTTAAAATATTTTTTCAGTTGTGCTCAGTGTGTTAGTAGACTAACTGCGATTTTACCCTTAATGTATTTTTTCAACTCAAAAAATTATCTTAAAATATTTTTTAAGTAACATATAGTATCATAAAATAATTTGTAGTGCTTTTAAACCATTAAAATATTTTTTCAATTACACACTGTGTATTAGCAGACTGATTGCAATTTTACCCTTAATGTATTTTTTCAGCTCCAAAAATTACTTTAAAATATTAGATGCTACTGAAAAATATTTTAGAGTGAGTGGAAATCAATAAATCAGTATCTTAAGTTTTTAGTGCTCGTTACTACTAAGAAAGATAAATTAACTGTAAAATTGAAGTCAATCTCTTAAAACGCTAGGTACAACTAAAAAAATATTTTAAAGGATTAAAAGAACAAAAAAATATTTTAAAGCAATTTTTTTATCTGAAAAAATACATTAAAGGTAAAATTGCAGTGAGTCTGCTAGCACACCGGGCACAACTGAAAAAATATTTTAAGTGGTTAAAAGTAGTAAAAATTATTTTAGGATGAGAAGATAGACTTAAAAAATATTTTAAGATACTAGATACGTTATATACGATCCTGATTATTTCTATATCAATGGCTCAGATTTCTCTTAGAAGCCAAAACTGTGTCGTTTTGGTGATGAGAATTTTTTCTCTCATCACCCTGATGAGCTGGGAATGCGGACGCTTTATATTTTAGGGGCAAGAAATATTCAACGAGGGTCGCTATACATGCGTGAATAAGACCTAGCACAGGCTAGCAAATTAGAATTGAAAATGAAAACCAAACCAAACTCAAGTCAGGTTTTTTGGTTCGATTTTTAATAAAATTTCAGTTTTTATTATTCTAAAAAGTCATGTTCAGTTTCTATTCGGTGATTAGAAAAATACTTCGGTTAAAACTGAAATATATATAATATATTTTTATTTAATATATATTATTTGATAAATACATGTTTTTATAATTAAATAGGTGTAAATTTTCAATAATATTAAATAAAATGTATAGATATTTTAAATCATATTAATTTAGTTTATATATTTTACCCCTAAATCTAATATTAAGGATATAAAAAATAATATTTTTTAAAAATTTAATTATATATATATATATATATATTATATTTTACAGATAATAAATAAAAAAATTGATTAATTTGGTCGTTAACCAAACAGAATTGAAATATTTCAATTAATTCAATTTAATTTTTAAAATTTTTGATTATTTCGATTTTTACCAAAAAATTAAATGTTCACCCTTACCACCACGCACCAGCTCGTGTATATAAGGCCACGCACTAGCTGCACTCAAAGAAGCAACACTCCCAAAAGTTGCAATCTAAATCCATCATGAATATTATACCAGCCATGGATTTCCTCCTTGTTCATCTTCAACCTCTAGGCATGGCCATGTTGTTCGCGTTCCCACTCATAATCCTGCTGGGTCTGCTCTCTCGAATAATTGGTAAAAGACCACCCTACCCTCCTGGCCCGAAGGGCCTTCCCATCATAGGCAACATGACTATGATGGACCAGCTCACGCACAGAGGCCTGGCCAAGCTGGCCAACAAGTACGGCGGCGTGCTCCACCTCCGGATGGGCTTCCTCCACATGGTAGCCATCTCCGACGCCGACGCCGCCCGCCAGGTGCTTCAGGTACACGACAACATCTTCTCCAACCGCCCTGCCACCATAGCCATCAGCTACCTCACTTACGATCGGGCCGACATGGCTTTCGCTCACTACGGCCCCTTCTGGCGGCAGATGCGCAAGATCTGCGTCATGAAGCTCTTCAGCCGCAAGCGCGCTGAGTCGTGGCAGTCGGTGAGAGAGGAAGTGGAGAGTGTGGTCCGCACGGTGGCGGTGAATACGGGAAAGGAAGTGAATATCGGCGAGCTGGTTTTTTCGCTAACGAAAAATATAACTTATCGGGCGGCTTTCGGGTCGACCTCGCAGGAGGGACAGGACGAGTTTATTGGAATACTTCAGGAGTTCTCGAAGTTGTTCGGAACTTTCAATATAGCGGACTTTGTACCGGGTCTCCGGTGGGTCGACCCGCAAGGTCTCAACGACAGGCTGGCCAAGGCACGTGCCTCGCTGGACAGCTTCATAGACAAGATCATCGACGAACACTTGAAACACAGGAAGCAGCCTGATGAAGAAGGTGATATGGTGGATGAGTTGCTGGCTTTTTACAGCGAGGGCGAGTCAAAAGTAAGCGAATCGGACGATCTACAGAACTCCATCAAACTCACCAAGGATAACATCAAAGCCATCATCATGGTATGGCATAATGAAAATTGTTTTGCTCACTTAAATTATCTAAGCAATTTAGATTTATTAGTATATACTTTATAGTTTTATGATAGTTCAGTACAGTACCAGGGCATGTCTTTTTTTTCCTTTCTTTTTGTGGGCCAAAATTTGTGCCACTTGGGATATTTTGCACTCAGCCATGAAATAAGAGTAAAATTAAAATGTGGGGTAGAGTTGAAGTAGCGCGGGAGGGAAAGCAGATAAGGATAAGCAGGTTTCAAAAGGGACTAGTGGGTCCGTGTTACTTGGGGGATGGGCTTGCGTTAATCGCAACTCATGAAATAAAATTATGATTAGTTTTTAAAATTCTAGTTAGAATGGGATATTAGTATGTGAGTGGAATTAATTGGGTCTTATGAATTGAATCAGGACGTGATGTTCGGAGGGACGGAGACGGTGGCGTCGGCAATAGAGTGGGCCATGGCGGAATTAATGAGGAGCCCGGAAGATCTGAAGAAGGTCCAACAAGAACTGGCGGAGGTGGTGGGTCTTGATCGGAGGGTGGAAGAGTCCGACTTCGAGAAGCTGACGTACCTGAAATGCTGTTTGAAAGAGACGCTGCGCCTCCACCCGCCGATCCCCTTGCTCCTCCACGAGACGGCGGAAGACGCCGTGGTTTCAGGCTATTTCGTTCCGAAGAAGTCACGTGTGATGATCAACGCGTGGGCCATCGGGAGGGACCGCAACGCGTGGGACGACGCCGACAGCTTCAAGCCGTCGCGATTCCTCGGGGAAGGCGTCCCCGATTTCAAAGGGAGCAACTTCGAGTTCATTCCATTCGGGTCGGGTCGGAGGTCATGCCCCGGGATGCAACTGGGGCTCTACGGCTTGGAGCTCTCCGTGGCTCACCTTATCCACTGTTTCTCGTGGGAGTTGCCGGACGGCATGAAGCCGAGTGACATGGACATGAGTGACGTCTTCGGACTCACCGCTCCCAGGGCGAGTCGACTCTTCGCCGTCCCTAGAAAGCGCTTGGTGTGCCCTCTCTTTTAAGGGGAACTTGGATTGTACGTGAGCCCCGGAAACTGGTCTGGTTTCTGTGTGTGTTTAATTATTATTGTTTTTTTTTTAAAGAAAGAAATTATATTTCAATTATACTCCTACATAAATATGAAAGAAACTGTTTAAAAAATTAAATAGAAAGAAACAGAAAAGAAGAAGAAGGAAGCCGCAATGGATTTGGCTTGCGTACGCAGCTCTTCCCATCCGTTGCCAATCTTTTTCTAAAATTACATCGTTTTGGTGTAATTTTGGGATAAAATGATGGGGATTGATTTTTTTTTTTAAAAAAAGGTATTTAGTATTTTAAAATATTTTTTTGGACGTAGCTAGTATCTTAAAATATTTTTTAAGTAGCATGCAATATCCTAAAATAATTTTTAATTCTTTCAACCCTTTCAAATATTTTTTTCAGTTGTAACCACTTTATTAGTAGACTGATTGTAATTTTACCTTTAATGTACTTTTTCAGCTCCAAAAATTACTTTAAAATATTATTTGGTACTTTAAACCCTTTAAAATATTTTTTCAGTTATATCCAATGTCTTAGGAATCTGATTACAATTTTACTGTTAATGTATTTTTTTTAGCAGTAATGAGCACCCAAAATTTAAGATATTGATTTATTGATTTTCACCCACTCTTAAATATTTTTTCAGTAACACATAATATTTTAAAGTAATTTTTGGAGCTGAAAATATAATTAAAGGTAAAATTGTAATCAGTGTGGTAAGACACTGTGTACAATTAAAAAAATATTTTAAAGGGTTGAAAGTATTAAATATTATTTTAGGATATTGCATATTATTTAAAAAATATTTTAAGATACTAGATACATCCAGAAAAATACTTCAAAATATTAAATACCTTTTTTTAAAAGAAATAAATCAACCCCCGCTATTTTACCCCAAACTACACCAAAACGGTATAATTTTGGGAAATGAATTGACAACGGACGCGAAGAGCAGCGGACGCAAATCATATCCGGGAATAATTGTATAGGTGGCAAAATTGGGAGGGTCGAATGAGAGGATTTGATTCTTCCGCCATGTGGTTGAACTTCGTATGAATTCCTATTGTAATAATATCCCCTGCTTTTGGGGTCATTTGTCCTTTGCAAATGGAGCTAGTCAACAACCTTTCTTTCTTTTTTTATTTTGCCAATAGTTAACAAGCGTTTTATGAACAGGCAAATTTGGAGAAAATGTCGTTTCTTGATTTTAAGAAACAGAAATTTATGTGAGATAAAGACAAGAGATTAGAAGGATATTATAAATCTTAACTTTGAATCTGAAATTTATTTGAATGGACTAATTAAAACAATTAGTCAGTCCTATTCGAATTAAATATCAATGTTAGGATTAGATGCATCCCTGCTAGAGCCGGGAAAACGGGCCGAGCCCGTCGGGCCGGCCCTTTTAGGCCCTGGCCCTTCAAGGGCCGGGCTTGCAAATTGTAGTCTCAAAAGGAAGTCGGGCCTAAGAGGGCCGGCCCTGTAGGGCCTCGGGCTTAAAAGGGCCGGCCCTGGAGGGCCTCGGGCCAGCCCTTTAAGCCCGTTTATTTTATATTTTTTTTGTTTGGAAAGGAATCATATTACATTTTTGAATTACCTTATTGAATCTATATGTCAATCTGTCCTTATATTGTATAGAGTATGATTTTTGAGTATATTATTTTATCTAATTGAATCATATTATGATTTTTGAGTATGATTTTTGAATATATTATTCTGCCTATTTAGAATAAAATCATATTATATACTATTCTGCTTGATAGAATATGATTTTTGATGAAGGTTGTGATTATTTAACTACTTGAATCTACTACTCAAAGTGAAATACAATCAAATATCCTTGAAATTAATGATAGTGGCGAAGAAGGTGAAAATGATAGTCGTCATACTCATGTTGTTTAGAGGTTAGAGTATTTAGCTTCTTGCCTTCTTATACTTTGGCTTTTGTGTGAGTTACTTGTGGACCTGATTTTACCAAGGTAATTAAACCCAGACCGGTCAGTGAACCGGTCGGGGTACTGGGTCAAGGGTCAGTGGGTCAGACCGGAGTCAAACCGGAGCTAAACCGGGACCAAACCAGTGAAAAATAGAATATTTTAGGCTTATAGTATGAAATTCTAAAGGAATTTTTAAAAAAAAAATTAAAAAAAAAAAAAGCTGACCCGGACCGGGTCACTGAACCGGACCGGTTTAGTGCCCGGGTCACCGGTTTCCGGGCCGGTTCGGCCGGGCCGGTCCGGGTTAGAGAACATGGGATTTTACCTTTGATTATACATTAGTAACTGTATTTATTTGTTGCAAGAGACGTGTTATTTAAATTTTAATGTTGACAACATTTATGTATTAAATTAGAACTTTAATCGTTATTATTTAGTAATTATATTTCTATGGGGAAAATACGCATGAAAAATAGTTAAATATTGTGAAAAGGACTTCCGGGCCCTGCGGGCCGGCCCTGGCCCTAATGCTCTCGGGCCGGGCCTTGAAAAAATGCAATTTTCCTGACCCCGAGCCCTTTAGGGCCGGCCCTGTTAGGCCCTGGCCCGTCAAAGGCTGGCCCTGTAGGGCCGGGCAGGCCCTGTAGGGCCGGGCCGGCCCTGATTCCCAGCTCTAATCCCTGCACACACGTAGGATGTGGCAAATTTGGAGAAAATGTCGTTTTCTTGATTTTAAGGAACAGAAATTTATGTGAGATGCAAACAAGAGATTTAAAGAATATTATAGTAGCTCTTAAGTCTTAACTTTAAATTTGAAATTTGTTTGAATGAACTAATTAATACAGTTATTTAGTACTATTTTAATTAAAATACTCTCTCTAGTCATAAATATAACATAGAGTTAATTTTTTTAAAAAAAAGATTAAATAAATTAAATAAATTTATATGTTATGTATCATTATATTATATATCAGTTTATATAGTAGGTAAAATAATTTAGAAAAAAAATATAAATATAAATATAAATATTTTAAAATAGTTTAATAAATTTTATTAATATTAAAAAAATCCAACTTCATCCATGTCAAGATTAGATTCACCCCTGTACACATATAGGATGTGACAGAGCCTACGCATCATGAAAGTGAAACTCCGTGCCCACCCAATGGGATTGACACATAAAGGGCCTCTCCAAGTCTCCAGACTCCAGAGTTTCCACTGAACTAGTTTAAGCTGGGGTTCATATTAGTTTTTGAATAATAGCTTTTGATTTATAAGATAAGAATATGAGAAGAGTTTTATCTCAACTTAAAAAAAAAAAAAACTTCTGAAATCACAATTTCATGATTTCTCAAACACTCACTTATCTTTATCGCATCCGTTAATAGAGTTCTTCAGCAAGATGAGTACCATTCAAACATAGTTTTAATTGTTCATATTTTAAATTTAAAAATGATAAGAGATCACTCTGTTTTAGATTTTAAATAAAAATTTATTTTCTTTTGAAAAACTTACCGTCAAGAGATTACTTTTTAGATTCTGTATACTTAAATGTTAAAAAACAGAAAATCTGTAACGTTAATATTAGATTTGTACAGTTTGGATTTGATGCTCATCATAGTCCGCATATCATCCAATAGGATTGAATGGAAAATATGCAGAGCATGTAAAGGCGGAGCTCAACATTGGAATAACTTAATTTCTGAATTCTGATTTATCCAAAATGTGGAAAGTACAAGTTATTGAGGATATAATACAAGAAGCCTATGAATTCTCTTTAAACTATATAGAAAGTAATACAAAATAAGCAAAAATTGAAAGTAAATGGGGCAAAAGAATATGGAAACCGAAGAATGGGGCTTCAAAAAAGGCCCACTTGGCCACGACCATAATTGAAGTCAACTCCTCGAACACAAACACTATCTTCGTAATTAGCGGTTTACCCTTTCAAGATCCCTCAGCCTCAAATTTTTTGTCTTTGCCGACAATCTTATCAAATTTTTAATTGGATCACAACGATGTTCACATCAAGATGCGGAGGATAGCAAGCCCAACCGCAGACAGTGAAACAAGAGTTCCTACGCAGTATTTTATCACATCGTATTTCGCCGCTTCCAGCTGTGCTCTTAAAGCATGAATCTCCTGAACATTATTATATTCAAGCAATATAGAATGAAAATCGGGCGTTGCACATATAACTACGAAATGTATTTCTATAAAGCCACTTGTTTGCTTACTCTATCAAGTTTGTTGGTCAGGTTCGAAGTTTCTGCACTCTGATTGGACAGTTCCTCCCTAATTCTCCTGCATTTACGGAGAAGAAATAACACATCAGGTATAATCATGGTAAAACAGCGGTATCCCAACCCAACAAACTCTATAATTCTTCATTAAAGACTATCTACGTATTCTGTTTCTTGATTCTCAGTCCTCACCCCTTCTCAAGGTTCAAATCCAACCTCTGCCCAGCAGTGACTTTGTCTATCTCATATCTGCATCACAACCCATAATTTGAATCATAAAGGTGGTGTGCCATACACAGATATAGTAGTTGGTCAATGCCAAAGGCTTTAAAAAATGATCAAACAAACCTTAATTCACTGCGCATCTTCTCTATATCATTTCGAAGTTTTGTAGTCTCATGTTGAAGCAGAGAAAAATGGTTCCCCTGCATTATAATTACTCCTCAAGAAATAGTTAGAATGATATGCATCAATTTCATCTCATAACTATCAATCTTTTAGGTGCTAAGATGGAGCTATCCATTTGAAGAAATGTGATGATATGAAGGATTGGAATTGTATCACTCCAGTGACTGGATGAGATAACCCCTCCGGAAGATTACAACAACTGCTCTCAGACAACTACAAAGTACAACTCAACAAAACAGCTTTTTTTTTTTTTGTCAAAAAATATATTATCTTCAACTGCAAGCACCTATAGTCTTGTAAGCATGGTTAATGAAATACCTGAGAGCTCTGCACTTCCGATTTAAATTTGGATAGCTTGGCTTCTTGAGTCAGTTCATTCTTGAAAACAGAGAGAGGAATAAAAAACAGATATCAATACATAAATTGAGCATGTCATTCTAAATCAAAGAATATTAACAAGGGGTAATATTGGTAAACAAAACATCCATTATATCAAAGTGTCATACTCTCTGCATTTCTTCTTTAGATACAAATGATTGTGATGCATTTTCAAAACTGTCTTTCAAAACTTCAGTTATGGCCGCAGTTATTGCCTCTGCTTGCATTGTGGGCACACCTTGGCCCTCTAATTTCCTAACCTAAACAACAAAACACAGCATGCATGTCACATAAACAGTAATCTCATCCTTAAAAGTTTTATTTAAGGAAATAAAAATTCCTTAAATAAAAATTAAGGATATAAGACGAGTGTACATTACAATTTACATCTTACAATGGCTAATGTGTCAAGAAGAATTAACCGCTTTCCGGTAGGATTCACCAGTTGAGAATTTTGTCTGGAAAACGCAACAAAAGCCAATGAAGCTGCTCCTTCAAATGAAAATGGCACTTTCGAAGTTAATCCATTTAAGGCAATTGAATGGGCTCCCATTTGCCGAACCCACCTACAAGCCGCAATCGCGGCCATCAGATTCCGTGAACAAACACCAACTATCTTCAAGCCTTATAAATCCCAACAGATTCTAGTTGGCTGCTGCTACCTTCACGGGCAACTATTCAGATAAAGCACATGATCACCAATTTGAGAAAAGCTGTTCTACAATTCTTTAAACAAGATGAAAACGTACAAAATATTCTTGTTTCGTTCCACAAGATATTTTCAAAGACGAAAATCATTCAACCTCGAATCATTGTTCAAAAACACATATTGCTTACTTCCTTACTTATCCATTTTCTTGGCACAGAACGAGCAATTGAAATGAAAATCATTACAAAATTTGTTTCTTTCGTGTGGGGAACTAAGAAATGGACGATGTACCATTATAGCAATGGGAGATGAAATAATGAGAACAGGCGTGATGGGTAGGCCGGCGCCTCAAGCTAAAAGGAATGCGAATAATTTTAGGAAATGGTACGATCAAAAGAATTTGTTATTTGTGGGGGAAAAGAAAAGAATTTCACGGTTGCTTCTTATAGTAGAGAACATTTCTAAACAACATCAAAAATATGATCAGCATCGGCGAAAGATTAAAATAGAGTTTGAAATTGGCTTTATTCAGCGTTCGCGTTCCATTAACCAGGAAATGTACGGTTCACTGGAATTGATAATTTACCCAATTTGTGTTTCTTAATAAGGATTCTTCCCCTTTTTCTCAATCGTTCAAATGCAGTTCATCTAAAATTGATTTGTGTTTCGCAGTTATTTTTTACTAAACTTCCACAATTTCTCATTCAGAAATTGTATCCGTAACTTTCTCAAAAAAATAAAAGATCAGAAACACGTGTTGAGGACTAGAATATGGAAAATAAACAATTAGAACGTATTTTTAAAATATTGAGGTGAGTGGCCACAATTAAAATAAGGAACAGTTTTTGAGAAAAAGATTAGTACCGCTTGGCTCTGGCTTTCGAGTTAACTAAAAGATTAAGAAAAGCTAGGGTTAAGAGCGTATGAAGAATCTTTTGAGGTGTACACAGAATTATTTATTTTTTAAGTGCATCCATGCAATTTGCCATGAAACACGTGTTGAAGACTAGAATATGAAAAATAAACAATTTCTCGGTTCTATTTCCTCTTTCTGTAACAATGGCGGATCCCTAGTAATCACATCCAAGGATGACAAGATTAAGTGTACATCCTGCTCATTTATTTAGTCTGCAAACGATGCTCCAACCCAGAGAGCGAGCCGAGAGGGGAAAACGGAGCAAACGTACCTGAGTGAGGAGAAAACGCACGACGATTGCGAGCATCGATCAGGTAGAGCACGTCGATTGCGTGTGCCTAGTAGGGAGAGGACGCTGATTGCGAGCGCCGAGCAGGGAGAGAACGCCGAAAAAGCGCCGAGTCCTGAGTGTGAGTCTACCGTCGGCGAGAGAAGGAACCAGACTACGAGAGGGCGAAAACCGAGAGCGAGATGCCGTCTGCGACGGCGAGAGAGGGAGCGAGACTGGGTTTGTTTAAGGGGAGAAAAATATTATTATCTGCGGGCGCGCGTATATGTATATATACTTTTAATATTATACATTAAAAAGTAATATATATATATATATAGATCGTTTGGCGTCCCATCCCATTTTGTCTCATCCCAATAAAATCACCAACCTTTACTACCATTTTGCTTTCCCATTCCCAATGACGGAAAATCAATTATTTTTTTCAATAAAAACCTATTTTTATAATCGTATCCGCTTTTTTTTATTGGGTAAAGAAATAAATTTACCAATAAAATTTTAAGAAATGAACATTTAGCATAATTATATTTTAAAGGGGATAAAAATATCCATAAGATTTTAAATTATTAGAAAAAAAAAAATCATTAATGATATTAGATCAGATTTAACGGTTTTATGTTAAATGCTCCACTTTTAAAACTTTATATATATTTTTACCTTTTTTAAAATTTAATTGTGTCAGACACTCCTTCTTTAAAACTTCATTATAAATTTATTCCTTAACCCAACCCTTCTTTATTTATCATCTATCTCTGTATGTACTAAAACAAGAAACTGTGTCATCCATCATTCCTGACATCCCCCGACCCCCCCCCCCCCCTTTGTTTTTATATTTCAATCATAAGTACCCATTATGGGTTTTACAGCGAAAATGGAAGCTCGGGACGGCGGATGCATCTAAGAAATATTAAGGCGCATCCTATATGTGTAGAGGCTAGTGAGGAGACTCTTCCACGACTATAGTCTACAATCTATAAATTGAAGCATTCAAAAGGTTTTCCCCAGCCATTCTTGCAAAGAATTTTGGATACATTGCATTGCATTCGTGTTCAAGACTCCTAATTTTATAGGAATCCAATCACATCTTGGTTCTCTAACACAAAATTTCCTACCATATTTCTACATCCACTCATAAACATTATCAAAATAAAGGAATCACATTTATTTTATTGCTTTCATTTTGGAAAATGTTGTTTGTGAGACAAAAATAACAACAACAAAGCATTTATCCCATTAGGTGGGGTCGGTTATATGGATCGTATGACGTCATTGTGCTCTGTCGAAAATCATATTTTTTAGTATATTATTAATCAAAAGGTCTCTCTCTATAATTTCATTAAGCGTGCACTTCGGCCTTCTGCGATCTTGTTTTACGAAACTCCATACGGCTTGATCCACTCTCCTCACCGGTGCATTCAACGGCCTTCATTGAACATGTCCAAACCACCTCAAACGACTTTCTATCATTTTTCCTTCAATAGAGGTCACTCCAACTCGTTCACGTATATGATTATTATGAATCTTATCTTTTCTTGTATGACCACACATCCATCTCAACATCCTCATCTCGGCCACCCCCATTTTATGCTCATATAATCCCTTTAAAGCCCAACACTCACTACCATAAAACATTGCTGGTCTTATAGCAGTGCCGTAGAATTTCCTGTTTACTTTATTAGGTACTTTCTGATCACAAATAACTCCAGTAGCTTTTCTCTATTTACACTATCCATCTTGAATTCTGTGATTGACATCACCATCAATTTCACCATCTTGTTGTATAATTGATCCCAAATACCAAAATTTTGTCACTTGCGGAATGACTTGCCCTCCCAATTTAACTTCCACTTCATTTCGACCTTGTCTCTTATCATACTTACAATGCATATATTCAGTTTTGCTCCTACTCAGATGAAAACCCTTCACTTCCAAAGTTCGTCTCCATATCTCAAGTTTAGAATTAATTTCCTCCATGGATTCAGCCAACAAAACTATATCATCCGCAAAAAGCATGCATTTAGGAATCTCCTCTCTTATAGGCTCAATTAGAACATCTACCACTAGGTTAAACAAATAAGAGCTCAAAGCTGATCCCTAATGTAGGCCAATCCTTATAGGAAAATCCTTTGTTACACCTTCAGGCGTTCTAACATTGGTTGTAACCCCCTCATACATGTCCTGAATGGCTTTGATATATCCAAACTGCACCCCCTTCTTTTCCAAGGCTTTCCATAGTATATCTCTTGGCATACGATCATATGCTTTTTCCAAATCAATGAAAACCATATGCAAATCTCTTCCTTTACTCCTATACTTCTCCATACACCCCCTTAAAAATCGCTTCTATTGTAGACCTTCCTGGAATAAATCTAAATTGGTTTTCAACAATTTCAGTCTCCAACCTCAACTGGCGTTCAATCACCTTTTCCCATAATTTCATTGTATAACTCATAAGCTTAATTCCTCTATAATTTGCACAATTTTGAACATCCCCTTTATTCTTATAAATAGGAATTAAAATACTTTTCCTCCGCTTATCCGAGATTTTCTTGAATCGTAAAATTTCATTAAATAATTTTGTGAGCCATAAAACACCCTTTTCACCCCAAACATTTCCAAACTTCAATAGAAATTCCATCCGGCCCAACAGCTATACCATTTTCCATTTTCCATTTTCTTAAGAGCTTCCCTAACCTCATCAACTCGAATCCTAAAATAAAATGATAAATTGAGATGTTTGTGAGACATAGCAGAAAAATTGCATTGAAGAATTAAGATTCCGATTCGAGCCACGACTTCCTTTATTTCCTCCTTCACAAACATGCGATGCCCAAATAAAATAATCAACTATGGAAATGTTTTCAATTTTCCATTCCCGATTTTCACCATCATAATTAACGGAACAATCAAAGGCAAGTGTGAAACGCCAGAGCCGTTTTCTAGAAAAAAAATTATGCCACTTGACTGTTACTGTCAAAGGTTAAATTACAACAATTGGAAGAGAAACTTCCCCATTATGTTAATGCTTACAAAAATTTAAAAGTTACTAATGCCTGTGGATTCAAAAATTATGGGTGCAAGTAATCACATGATGCTCCCTTCTTACAGTACCCACTTTCGTAAAATTTACAGATTCGGTGCCCTCTGGGCGGATGCCTTTGGGAGCCGCCATTTCCGCCACCAAAAGGTTGCCTGTTCCACACATGTCTACCTCTACCAGAATTCATATCCCTACCCCGGGGAGAAAATCGATCACTGCCATATCTAGCTTGGTTCCCCCAAGTGGCTGGATGTCCTACGGAAGTGTATGAATTTGTGTTCCTGTTTTCCTGCACTGTCCCCTGTCCTACTCCCCAGCTTGTGTTTGCATTTCCTTTATTATCCATTCCACCCCAGCCCAAGTCCGTATTTACCTGAGATGCCTCCCAACCACTTCTGCTATCTTGCCCGAGTCTCCAAGTAGCCTCTGTAGGCATGGCCCAGGTTGCTGTGGATGGAATTTCTGAACCTGACTTCCATTGGTTACCTGAAACACTATTCTTTGAGCCAACTACTTCAGAATTTCTGCCAGAATGCCCTCCAGAAATTCTTTGGTGGTAATGTACATCGGGTTGGCATAATGGCACCTCTGGTGCCGTTGGTTGAGAGGGAAATTGTAGATCTCCTGTGGAGCTCAGGGCATCGCCTTTACCTGCATCAGGCATTGGACTAAGCCCCTCTGCAGGGCTGAGACAATTAGAACCTTCAGTCAATTCCTCACCACATTTCATGATCGATGAGGGGGATTCCAAGCCACCAAGAGACCCCATTGCCTCCATTTCTGCCAACAGATCTGAAACTGTTTCATCATCAAATGAGCCAAAATCATTTTGTTCATCGATAATTGCCTGCCACGTGGTTGTATTACAGGCTGGATTGGGTGGGGAAGAATGTGTTAGTTGATCACAAATTGAAGATGGAGTGGCAGTACAATCACCAACAGCTTCAGCTGGCTTCAATGAAGATGCAGAAACAAGATTGGAATCCCATTCCTCAACAGAAGGATTAGGCGGAGCTGGTGAGCATCTTCTCCACTCAACAGTCACTTCTGGAAGTGGTGTCCCACCACCAACTAAGCTGGAAGCAGTACTCCAGGAATGTTTATTTTCAGCAGACTGGCCCGTATATCCAGAATGAGTTGGCTTAGAGTTATCACCAGGCAACTCCAGAAAACCAATTTGTGAGTTTTTCGGTGATGATTTTTTAGCAGGAACAATAGTAGATGAAGAATCTACGCAAGTTGAGGAACTGGTTACAGGAGTGCCACTATGCAAATCGATATCATCTTCGTCACCCTGAGCAGCCCTGATCCCTAAAGATAGTAGCTGGCTATTGCATGGCAATGATGCATTTTTAAAACACTTCCCACTTAATACATCAGCTAACAATATAGAGTCATCTTGTTTTTCAGTGTTCTTCCATATTTTGAGATCAGAAGGGAAATGCCCACTTGTGTTCCACTTATACAACATTAGCAAAGAAAATGGTCCTTGAATCTTCCCAGATGGATCCCGATAGTGCCATACCTCATCCGTTGCAAGATCATTAAATGGCTGCTCCTTCCCTGTAGAGAAAGGCAAAGATGGAGGGCCTGATGCAACACCAGACGTGCCTGACATTGCCACTACTAAATTATTGCTATCACCATTTGTTGTATCAATTGGGCTGGTCTGGTTCTTCATTGAGCATGTATTCCCAATCTGTTCATGGGCAGTGACCAAAAAGTCTAGTGCTCTGCATCCAACATCATTCAGTACACCATTCTGACTTCTTGGAGAACTAGGCTCTCTCTCCCTTCTATTAAATCCAGAATTTTTAGACTGTACATTGTCATCTACATCGACATAACCACATTTACCATGACTTGAATATTGTCCGTATAACTGCTAAAGGAAAAAAGAAAACAGGGTCCGCATAGAAAATGATTTTTACCTTGCTTCCTTTCATCTGATTTTTCAGCATCTTCATCAGAGTCAAACATTGAATTCACATTTGGATCAGAGTATACTTTTGGAATTTCAACCAGCCTTCGCTGTCGTTCCTCAGGTGAGTTCAATAATTGCAACTTCTCCACACACTCTTTCAGCGTGCAGTTTGGTCAAGGAATACCAGATTAACTTATCCATGTATTTGGCACATCAACAAGGCAGAAAAAGCTAGATAAGAGAATGAGTAACCAATGTCTAAAAAGTGAGCAAGTTGCCTTAGTTCCAATTGATAGCTCAGTTAAATAAATCAGTACTAGAAAGGGAATTTCTTCTACCAATTAACCCTATTATTCATAGGGATGCACCATTTATTAGCTAGTTCCAATTAATCTTATTGAATATTTTCCCCTAAAGGATCACTTTAAGTTGAGCGGGGGGCTAATATGGCAACACCTTAATACCTGGCCAAACCAAGGAACAGCTATAATCCTGAACATGTTAGCTCTGAATTGAAGTCACACTAACACCTAACTGGGTTATGGAAAAGAAATAAATCCAACAACGAAACATTAAAAGGGTCACGTGCAGATATGTATATAAGAAAGAGTCCAGATAAGAAAAAATTAAAAATAGATCAACCTACCATACTTCTGAACAGCCAGCTTTACATGCCTGCTCAGAGGTCCTACAATAGTAACCTCCAATCATCCAAGAATTGCTAATCCATCATAACCAGATATTCAGCATGATGAATAAAACGACAAACAAAGCCAGTGTTCCTAATTACCCAGAGTCTAGTTTTAAAAGAAAAAACAGAGTTACAGATAATAAAGGATATTCTTTTCTATGTCCCTTTTCACTTGCTCTATCACGAAGATGGTTAAGCTGAAGCATCTCGCCTTCCAGCAACTAGAACAAAGAGAACAAAATTGTTAAAAATAATGCCATATCCTTACTGTATGCTTCATACTCCAATTAAATGTCAGACCAAAATTACAGCATGACCTTGCTTGAATGCATATACTAATCAGACAAAAAGAAAAGGAAGCAAATTCAGCTTTTAGAATAAGATAATTTCTAATCAACAAAATGCTTTCACTGGATTCACAAATGAAAACCAATTATCGATTTTAAGTGGCATAGGTGAATATACAGGGCACTCAAACTATTCAGATCTGGACATCAAAAAAATTAATTTGCACAGATTTTCAGTGGAACTCAGCGTTGATGATGAAGAACCGTGTTTCCAAAACAGATGTAACGATAAGGAGGAGAAGCTTACATCATTAACTCTCACTGCTTGAAGTGTCAATGCCTTCTCCATAATCTCTCCCTACGAACGTCAAAACTGTTGTCTTAAACACAAACAAAAGATAGTCCATAGTTTTACATGTAGAGTTGATATAATATACACACTAACCACAGTTAATCTTTTTGAAAACCCATATTTTATGCTCTGGCGCAACCGTTTGCATTCCTCCTGGAAACAAATCATCAATAAATTAACCACTAGAAAAGAAAACCAATTAAAAAACTGCAAAATTTAGAGATTCCATCAAACATAAAAGAAAATATCCCATTCACCTCAGAGAAAGCCTGATCTGAAATCTCACTTATTCTTAAGACCTCTTTCTTGTTTAAATTAGAAATTTCAAGCACAATGCCTGTTGTTCTTGAGCCAATATTGTAAGATTCAGCAATATTGCTGGTACCTGCACAGAGGGTATGTCACTAGTAACAATTTCAAACCATTAACTCATTACAAATTTACATGCAAAAATTGCCATCAGAATCGGTGTCTGTAAAAGTTATTTACCTATAACATGTACAAGCCTATACATCTCTTGCTTTTGATCACTGCTGGAGATTCTTATCCGCACAATTGATCCTACAACCTTGTCTTTAAAGTTCTCAGCATCGTCAACGAGATTCTCCATCTGATTTCGCCGCAAGTAAATCAAGTTAATGTTGTGAGTATTTATTGCGGCACGCGCGTCCGGATCATCAAGCAGCATTTCGGCCCTTTTATGTGTTTTATTTCTCTTATCATTAACCACAATCGGCTGATTATTACCACAGTCATTAACCTCCATCTGACTAGCAACATCATCAATAGGTCCTGACCTAAAAATATTGGCAGAAGTATAATCTTTTATAAGAAAATGAGATTCAAGAAGCTTCAACATTTCAGAGTGAACTACGCGCTCCTTTCTGAACAATTTGACTAGCCTTGAATCACAAACAACTTGGCTATTCTGTTGAGGATCACAAAGATTGTTTTTCTTTATATACTCCAGCAAAAGGGCCTCTACATCGTGTTGAGATAGGAGAGATGTATCACCATTTTTCATATGTGAAACAAACTCTAAAAGCTCCTTTGATGCCCATTTTGTGCGTTCAGCCATAGATGCATCTTTGTCACCAGCTGAAGTGTTCACATTTGGGCATTCTTCCTTATTAAGAAGCCTTGGCTGTCTATTTGAATGGTTATTTTCTAAATTACTTGATTCTATGTCTATACAGGAGTTCTCTGATCCGGAACCCTTGTCATCTTTATGGATATGAATTTCATGAGGCATTTCTAACTTCAAACCATTGGTAGCAGCTCCTTTCCATGGGTTCTTGGCTCGAAGTATCTCATCTAATGTTAAAGATAGCTTCTCTTTCAAGTACAACCAATAGACCTTGAAAAGATACTCCCAGCTGCTTTTGTCATCAAAATCTACTTCACACTGTACAAGTGGCACAAAGAAGGAAAAAGAAAGCAAGCAAGACCATCATCATTACGAAGGAAACAACCTGCCTAGAAAAAACAGAATCAATAGTACATGAGATCAGCCAAGACTGAAAGTTTAGCATTACCATTTCCTTGTTTCCCTGAGGACTGTTCTCAATGAGCATTATAGTCCTCATGCATATACCGCACAGACCTTTATTCCCTCTGACACACAGATAATCGGCGCCTTTTATACAACCCTTGCACAAAGAATATGTACACGTATAGCACATATAATGGGATGCCTTCTGACAAAAGCTACATATATGCCAACCTGAATGGCACAAAAATTAAAAAGATGAATAAGGAATGCAATAAAAGATCTGAACTCGTGTTGAATTAAAACTGCCGCCCTCTCTTAAATGCATGCGTGTGTATCCAGTGATTAGATTATATCGACTGAGATCAAAGAATAAAAAGGAAACAGCATTGAAGATTACTAATTCAATCATCTCTAATCGACGACTCGAAATATCAAGGCAGCAACAGGAATGAGTGACACATGCATCGGAACTCAAAATATAATTTAGATAGCAAGTGGAAAGAGCTAGGGAAATTAGATTTATTGGATTGGTATTAGGCTTTAACGGGAAGCTTCCAGCATGCCAGCAACACACAAGAAGAGTGTAGTCTAAGGAGCAACATACCGCAATTCCATTTGGCCTTGGAACGGAAGAATGCGTCGTCTCGCTTAATACATGCGGGATGGTATGCTTTAGGACAACCCCTAAAAAAGAGGAAAGTTAAAAAAGAAAGGCGGATATAGGATAAATATAAATGAACTGATAAAACGATACAAGTGATTGCAATTGAATGAAGCACAAGCTTCCTTAATTACGACCTAAGAGCCAAGCGTTGTATATTGAGAAGCACGAAATTAGTTTTGCCAGTGCACCATCAAGAGTTATTAAGCAATTTGGTGAAATTAAAGTTTGGCACCATAATTTCCCGTATTTGTCTACGACCGACCAATCCGTAAAGTATCGGGATCGCGATGACTCACCGGCGATCACAGAGAACAAGGCTCCCACCATCGAAACAAATGAAACAGACATCCTCCTCGTCCCTATTCTTCTTCAATGGGGGTTCCCTCGCAGTACCCCTGGCCGGGCGACCCCGCTTTCTTTTCCCGGAGCTGCCGTCCGCGACCTTCACATCAGCCTTGAGTTCCATGTTGGGCAAGCAGGCAGGGTGCATGACGGCCGCATCAGCGTCGCGGGCGGGAGCGGGGAGGAGCTGGGAATCCTGGGCATCCCCGGCAGTCCGGCGGGGATCGACGGTGATCAAGTGGAGGTTCTGGTCAGAACGGTCAAAGGTCGGTCTTTGAGCATCGAGGAGAGAGGGCTTGTCCATGGGGGAAGCCTGCAGGAGGTAGTGAGGCTTATCCATGGGAGATCGAAGAGGAGGAGGAGAATCGATCAGGAAATTGGGGGCATAAAGGAGGGGGGAGAAAACCCTAGTGATTCTGGGCAGGAACGGGGGCACATGGAAATGGACTGTGATCAGATGTGACAAGGCACTGTTTGTTTTGTTGGCAATTTCGTGTCAGAACCCATGAGTGGGGACTTTTGGATGGGTTCAACTTCAATGCAGGGGAGGCTCCTCCAACGCCAAAACTATCAATTTTAATTAAATAATATAATTTTGGGGAATAGAAATGAGGGATGGTTTGGAAGTAATAATAAGAGGGGAAGAAAAAAGAGGTAATGGAAGACGAAATCAGGAAGGAAGCAATAACATGTCAAACGTCAAACGCGGCTCTTGGGAGTTCGATTCTATGTTGGGCGAGCACCACGTGGTTAGTGGCCACCGAGAAAAGGAGGCTCCATGTGGGGCCCACCCCGTCCCAAATTTGCTCCATGCCGAAAGCTTGCCGCCTCTATTCTCTTCTTCTTGGCTGCCCGCCAACGTGGTCTTCCTTCCCCACACACACTAATTCACGACATTACGTGACACTTGAATTGAGGAAGAAAATATGGGCAGTATGGTATTTTTGTGCGTCGGAGGTGGGACCAGATTGTAGATTCATTCGGAGCATCGCTTCAAAAAGGGGATGTATCGCGTAGTGGGGGCCCAGCCCGCTTCCCTCTTCTACCTTCTTACTTAACCTTTCTTTAATTTGCTACCTAATTACTTTTCATACTCATCACCTCCCCTCTTTTTCATCTTAATGTTTTCCAACTTCATATTACAAAATTCTGCTAACAATTTAATAATGAATGAAATATATGGCCTTTCAAAAATGAACCCTACTGTTTTGTGGAAATATGCTCAAGCATGTAGCATTAAATAGATTGGGTGACGTAAGAGAGGAATATATAGATGAGGTTATGGACTAACATGGATGAACGGAAGCAAAGCTGGCATCCATGAGATAGAGGGATGTCTTTGCCTTTTACTTTTATTTTTATTTTAACAAAGTGAGGCTGATGTGGTCGCTCATTAACCGTTGTTCGGAAACCTCTTGCTTTGACTTGTCAACGTGTCTCAGTGACAGGGAGAGACTTCCAGGGGCGCCAGAATGTGATTCTCGTTGCCATAAACATTATTCCACTTTTGTTCTTCCCGTAATTCTCCTTTGACCGCAATCTCTCTCTCTCTCTCTATATATATATATACACATATATTATATTACCCACGTTAATACCCCATCTTTTTCCATCGTTATATACGTATTTATTTAGTCAGGGCTGTTATATGCTTTTAGTATTCCTATGATTCCACGTGCCCAATTTCACAGATATGAATATCCTCTCTGGCTTAACTACCATTATGCCCCATCTGGTATAATGGAAGAGTTTTTAGAGAATTGGAAGTGGAAATAGAAGTAGAACTGGAAGTAAAAATGGAGGTGGAATTGAGATTTTTAAATTGTATTTGGTATGAAGGTGGAAGTGGGATATAATTTTTAATTAAAATATAATTTTTAATATGAAAATACTAAAATACCCTCAACAAACTCTTTCACCACAATCATGACCGCATCTAGGCATACCGTTGTTCACCGGAAAATTACCCACTCCCGGCGATATATCACAAACCAATAAACAATTCAGCCCAACTCAATCATCATCATCGATCTAAACAATATATAAATAAAATCCAAACTCAAATATCATCCACCAACACAAACAAAAACCAGAGAGAAATTAAAATTGAAGCTGCCGTGAGGGAAAGGGAGGGAGATGAGAACAAATATGCACAGATGCTTCTCAGAAAAGCCAGCGCCTCCTACTCTCATATGAACAAGAACTAGAGAGAAATGAAAATTCAAGAAAAAATTATCGGAAGGAAGGTTGGACTCGCCATTGTCGCCTGGTGGTCATTGTAGATATGGGGGACGGAGGTTCGAACGACTCAAAGTTGCAGATTTGACTACTGCTTCGTCGTCCGTCTTCATCCTTCATTCGAACAAGGAGAGGCAACCAGAAAAGCTTATCATGATTTGAGCAAAAAACCAGAAACAAAAATCTAAATCGAAATCGAAATTGAAATTGAAATCGGAAATCAAAAATCAAATCTAAACCAAGATCCCAGATGTTGAAGGGAAATCGAATCAAAATCTAAACCAAAAACTCAGATGCTAGAGGGAAATCGTAATCTTAGTCGGATGAACAAAAATCGTTTGCACTTGCCAAGTTGCATTTGTTGTTGAAGGGAGACGATGACGGAGTCGAATTCGTTGCTGGAGGGAGACGACGATGGATTCGTGTTCATTTCTCGAGGAAGACGACCGCAGAGTCACGCTCGCTGCTCGACTGTTTGCTGCCATTGTTGGTGGAGAAGGGCCGTCGCTATCATCACAGGAGGATGGCCATCTTCTCACCGTGGAGACCCATTGCCGACAGAGGACAAGTAGAGTGAGGGAAGATAGATTGGAAGGGGTAAAATAGGCACATACCCACTTCCATGGGAAGTGGAAGTGGCTTCCAATGGCTGAGGTAAGGAACCGAGTTCCAGCGTTTTTTATGAAACTGAGTTCCATGTGAAACCCGATTCCCACCTACCAAACATCCTAAAATATTACTTCCACTTCCACTTCCACTTCTCCCACTTCAATTCTCATGTACCAAACGAGGCATTAGTATTTCTAGCTCCTTGTTTCCACTTGGCCCAGAGTGGTTTTTTTTTTTTTTTGGTAAATAGCCCAAAGTGGTTTTACAAATAGCGTAACTCTGCTTTTTGTTTTTTACACCCTTCAATTCACAGTTACAAATCTCTGTAAATATTCCTTTTGTCCTTGATATTAGGTATATTTGAAAAGTTGGTCTTTATTTTAAATATAAGATATAATTTTGTTTTGGTTAATCAGTCGGTATCCAATGCTATCAACAACTGATTAATCCGATTCACATGAATGTAAACTCACAATGAAAGAAATCTTACTACTTCTAAATAATTATCGTAATTGTATACCTAGGACTTGGTCAAAAGACCACTAGTTAGAATTATAATATACTCCCTCCAATTCTTATATAAGGATAGGAGGGAGTAGAAAAATAAGATGATGAAGACAAAAGCCAATACACCTAAGAGAAGCATATGTTGAAGTTAGAATTATAATTTACTCTTTTCGGTTATTAATATAAAACATATTTACCTAATTTGATTATGTTAAAAAAGTTAGTTAATATGACGTGTATTGTCTAGAACACTCCAATCATCTTCTTTAATTTCCTCCTTCATTCTCATTTTTTATTATTGTTGAGAGAGTATCAATAACGATAAATAAAGAAAACAATTAATAAATATATAAAATATATCTTATATTTACCATTAATATAAACATTTCAAATATACAGAGAGTTCTAATCAGTTATTGCATCTAAACTTTGGCGCTATGGGATTGAAAACACAAGCTTGCTGATCTACTAACTTACCTAATGTGTGTTTGGATTAGCTTTTGAGAATAGCTTTCAAGATTGATGAAATAAGTGTGTGTGAGAAATTTTATCTCAATTTATGCAAACCTAAAAACCTAGGTTTGAATAATTAACAAATACTGACCTAAGTACCACCAGACCATCTCGTCGGTCCCATAATAGATCCGATGATGATCTGGTCTACATCAGGATCCTATGACTAGGAAATTTCCAAAAAGAGCCATGGTGAAAAATTGTCTCTGCTTCTTTCATTAATTCATCGATTCCAAACATACATGCATGCGCCCAAACGCGTAATGCTTCTTTGAAGTTTAAACACACTCTCAGTGCAGCCCCCCATTTATAGCCTCCTTTTTATTTTCTCAAATATTAATCTTGTTTGTCCGTAGAGTTGATTGCGCGTTTATTATAATTATAGTTGAGATGGAAAGTGCGTTAAACTTAATCTGTCTAATTACTAATTTGGTCAGTTACACATGAAAATTAACATAATTTTTAAATCATTCATAGATTTATGGGTTAAGGTGTAAAAATACACATGAGTTTTTTCTAAAAGTGCGCTCAACACCAAATATTTTTTTGAGGGGTAAAAGTAACTATATGGTTACAAAATAGATGAAAGAGTCACAATTTCTTTTAATTCAAGACGACGGCAGTTAGTTTTTACATTATCGTGCCAGCTGGAGTCATTGCTCTTTTGACCTGTGTACACGTGGCATTAAGGAGTATGAAATGTCCATTAACACTCCCAAAAATTTCTCCACTCAATTCTTCGTCGAGTCCAATACGCCTTGCAGGTCCTGCCATTTTCAACTCCCTTTCTCAATACTCCTTTGACGCCATCACAATGCTCCTCGCTGGTCATGTCAGCACCATCCAACTTGCCACAATCTCTGTTGAGAACTCCGTCATCGCCGGCTTCTATTTTAGCGTCATGGTAAAATATAGAAACTGCCTCATTTAACTTTCAGGTGATCAGAGATATTCAAGTGATTTTGATTTTGAGTTTAAATGCGAACGGCTTAGGACATTGGAGGCAAATCTGATATCTATGTCTATTGTCTACTGTGTGATTTTGAGCATGACAGCTGTATTTTTGCGTGATTGTGTCTATTGTACGTCTTAGCGAGGCAACTCCTACGAGCAATAGGAGCGACAACGGTGATATCGAAGGCGACGAGGGTGTTAACAGTGTGGATGATTCTGCAGCTGTTGGCATGCGCGATGAACTTTCTGATCCAGAAATTCTTGTAGGCACAAAGTAGGATCATAATGATGCGTGGATATCGGCGACGGCACTGGTGGTTCACACAGTGATGAGTTAGGCGCTGATATCGAAGGTGAAGTGTGGCCTTGTTAGAGTAGGCACCGTCCTACACGTGTTGTGGCAGGTCAACTGATGTATATCTTTAGTTTATTTGAGGTTTGATTAAGTGATTCTGAATATGACTTCACCCAGCTTCTCTTCATTTCATGAAAATCCCAAGCTTTCAAGATCGGAAGAATTGCTTATAGCGCAACTCACATCTAAGCCATGGTTTTTGGTGCCTACTTGATCAATGGCCATGGCTAAAGCTTGGGTATCATCATAAGCCCATAATCCAAACTCATTAATGTTCGTTTAGAATAGTTTATTTTTGGGCAATAAGTGCTTATAAATCGTTATTCACAATATACGAAGTAAGTATGTGAGAGGAGTTTTATCTCGGCTTGCGTAATAAAGACTTATTTTTTAAAAAAACGCTGAACTAAACAAACTTTTAGATTATCTCCAGCAAGGTTTGGATTGCCTTGTATGAAGTTTCTTTTCCATCTGACTTCCAAACCATCAAGCTTTTTTGTTTTAAAAACAAATAATCGAACCACAAATAATCATCATCATCATCTTCTTCGCATGTTTCATGGGGTCCTTTATTGTTGGGAATAACCTCTGACAAGGCCCGCCACCTTATGGGGTATTTTTAATCCATGTCATGCTCGAACTCACCTTTTTCAGAAAAAAAAAAGTTCAAACTCACAGTGATCATTCTCAGACTAACAGAGAATGTGATTCTTGCATCTATTTTATAACCACATGGTTACTTTTAGCCCTCCAAAAAATATTTGGCGTTAGGCGCATTTTTAGAAAAAAATACGTGTATTTTTGCACATTAACCCTAGATTTATAGATATATCATATATGGTTTTTAATTTTATATTATATTTGATTATGTGTAAATTACATTAAAGACAATTTTTCCATAACCCAACATTTTCATGCACTTTACCAACGAGGAATACTTACATATTCTAGGAGCGTCATCTTATCTGTGTGCTGACTAATTAAAATACTATAACTCATCTTATTTTAATCCCACATGTCTGATGAGTCATCTGGAAAAATTCAAATTTTATAATTTAAAAAAAAAACAACTCAAGAGAGAAATTGCATTTTTTGTTTTTCTAAATTATGAAGTTTATGTCTTTTAAAATCATAAAATTTGAATTTCTTCGGATGACTCATCAGCCATATGATATTAAATTGAGATAATTTATTATATTTTAATTGGTCAGAATATTGATAAATTGACACTTCTAAAATATATAAGTATTTATCCTTTGCCAACTAAAACATGAAAAACAAACACAGCGAAGACATATAGCACCACATAACGTCATTCAAAAAATTATCAGCAACATAATGACCTCTTGTTTGTACTTTGTAGTGTGAAAATATTCTACGAACTATGTAATATATTATTCAAATCAAGGAATAAAAACCCGGACCGGTCAATAAACAGGTCACGGAACAGGTTCAAGGGTTAATGATTCAACCGGGGTCGAACCGGTGATCAAACCGGTAGTCGAACCGGTCATATTAAAATATTACCAATTATTAGTAACAATATATACATTAATATATTCTTAAACTTCTATAGATAATATCAATTGATTATATTAGATTTGATTACTTGAATCATATAAAATTAATTGACTAAAATATTATATATTATATGTATATAATATATAATATTTTTTCTTTTATTCTTTTTATTTTTTAAATTTTTGTAGCCTTAAAATTAAAATATGTTCTTATAATTTAGTAAAATATTATAGATTGTATGTATATTGGTATAAATCTATAGTTTTCTTTCTTTTTCAGCTTTTTTTTGAACCGGATATCTCATTTTAAAAAAAAAAAAAAGCAGCAAACCGGTTGAACCAGCGACCCATCGGTTTTGACCGGTTTCCACCGGTTCGAACTCCCCCTCTGTAAAACAGCAAACCGGACCGGACTGAGGACCGATTCACCGGTTTTCCGGTCGGACCGGTCCGGTTTTTCATTCATTGATTCAAATAGCATGGCGCTTCAGAAATCAACATGGTTTTTGTTTTATTAAGGATTCTTCATCGCGAACACCGCCTGAATGGCTCAAAACTTTAAGTAGTTACCAAAAATGTGAAAAGAAAAGACAAAACAAAATCTTCATTCCGTTGCCGGGAATCGAACCCGGGTCTTTCGGGTGAGAGCCGAATATCCTAACCGACTAGACTACAACGGATTTGTTTCTTTGCTCTCGTTTAGCTCTAAAACTATATTAAATAAGGAGACCGACTAATCTTCAACCGATACTTCCTGATTAGAAGACAGACTCTGGGTGTTTCCAGTGTTTTCGAGGGACTGATCCCCCCAACAAACTGAAAAAGTCGGAGTTGAGAAGGGCTAATTCCTACCTACTACCCCTGTCCATCCCTTCACCCGGATAATGACCTTTTAAGCACCTCTGGAAGCAGACAGAAAGAGATGGCAGAGTCAGCGAACTTTCTCTTTATCTATTTCTTCAAGCAGAAGCGATGGGAATGACAGAACTGGAGTGCAGCTATCTTCCTTCTTTCAATAGGCGCAACGCAAGGAGCAACCACTCTGACTGGTAGTTCCAGTTAAACCATAGATTTGCAATTTCTAATGCATCTATTATGCTCACGTTGATATACGTAATTGCGCTATGATAATTGAACGTGCTGCTGCTATTTGTATTAGGATTTAAATATATATACTAGGCTGCATTTGTGCACGGCTGACTCATTTAGTGTGTGTTTGCTTTACCATTTCAGGAGCCCCAAACATATATACTTTTGTAGATGTAACTATCTTTTTTCTTATCACAAAACGACTTGCATGCTAAAGCTGCTATTTAATATTTGCCTTCCGCGCCAATAACCTGTAGGGTAAAGGCATGTTTGGGAGAGCTTATTTTGAGAAAATAAGCCCAATTTACGTAAGCCGAGAAAAAACTCCTCTCACATATTTACCTCGTATACCGTGAATCACGAATTATAAGCACTTATTGCCCAAAAATAAGCTCTTCCAAACGAGCACTAAGAGCTTCCTTATAAATGAGATGCGTTTGGTTTAATCCTGAATGTAACCTTATCTGACCTCTATAGTGCCTACCCCTTTAATTCAAATTAAAAAAAAAAGCCTCCCTCGATATCAGACAAGCACAAGTATATATCATAAATTCATAATCCAGCAGGGTCTTTCTGAAAAGACATGTAAGGAATGTTTGTAATTACGGGATTGCTACTGCTAAGCATGTAAAACATCAATTACTCTTGTATAATATTTGCCGGCAAGTGATAAGGTGCAGCATAATTACGAGGTGCCGTAATGCCGTAGGAGACCACTATGAATGATGGAAGTCAGTAACAGAAATGATGAGGCGATAAGCACCCATTTTAATGAGTTGATTTTTTACAGAGGAACAAATTTACACGGCAGCTGGTTCTAGTAAGAGAAGAATTATAAAATTAGTGTTAAAATGGGCAATCCATAACTTAATACACAAAAATCGGCCAACGTTCAACACGACAATCCATATTGAAAAAAGAATATTAGCAGTTAGGCGCATTGTCGTAGGGTTCATACTTCACAATTGATAGTTTAATTTACATACAAATATCTATATGAAACTAAAACCGTCATCGGTGTCTTTGCACTGGGATAGCCACAAGTCCACATGATCTGTTATCTTTTGCCTTACTTTGCGGACCGCATCAGGATTAGAGCAGTTCTTCTCGTTACCTATTAACAAAAAGTTACAACGGAACAGGAAGTTAACATCATAACCACATTCATATCAACCAGATAGATTCTCTGAATGATAACAACGTTGTAGAGAGCAAATACTAAGCATACCTTCGAGGTTCAAAGGAGATTGAGGACATCCTCGCATATCAGTTCCATGGCCACAATTATAACATGTTACAGTGTAGGAAGGCACTGAAAAATACAGTAGGCGGTATTCAGTGAATGATACAACACCACAGCAAAAGTACATAATACTACTTGTGCCTCGTAGTCAAAAACAACCAAACAAAGGAAACTACATGTTGGCTTTAAGGAGTGTCAATGTTAAAAATTTGGTAAACACAAAAAGCTACTCACTATCAGTCGATGGAGTTTGTTTGGATGCATGTCGCCAAGGATCCTGTGAGCCGTTTGTAAATATTATTTTTGAACCTGTCCATGTACATCACCATATGGTAAATAACCGAGATCCCGCAGGTTTAAAATCATAGAATGTAGAGTACGTAGCTTCCTCTAAGCAGGAAATGAAGTAATTGGTCAGACCAGCCAGGCACACCAAGAGAAAGTTGAAAAGGCATAAGCACGTTATGCATATATTTATACATGCACAATCATAATGTGAAAAGGAAAGAGTAACATAAAAGTTTGGCAGAGGTAGTTTCTTTACCAGCAATGTTTGTGCCTCCATAATATATGTTCGTTGAAGTGACATCAGGAAAGATGCCCTCTCCAAAGACATTTTTGCAGAGGTCCAAATGATATCTGCATTAATTTAGAAACTACAACAATTAAACAAGGCCACTACAAAAAAAATTATAAGACAACAAATACTAAGCTAAAACGGTAGTACGGTACCAAAAGGAAGAAATGAATAAAGTGAACAGAGGAATATATTAATTAATAGCAAGCACTGGGTCTGAGAAACTTGCCTTGTGTCAACTTTAGAGGAACGTATACTATCATTTGCAGGAGCCACCTGAAAGTATGCAACTTCAGTGCAAACTTGAAACCACCACAATCGATCAGCACTGTCTTCTGTAACAGCAGTATTTTTCAGGTGCTCCTGATTGTAAGTTTGAACACCAACACCAAAAGTTTCAACGTAATACTCTTTTACATATTTAGCATATGCGTCCTGCATGGTAAAATATATTGTTCCCATCAGAAGCATTAGACTCAGACATATAGAAAAGAAAAGAATCATCTACACAGAACAGACATTAACCATGTAACTCCAAATCAGCATTTCAAGAACGTTGTCTAACATACTAGTAACTGCAGTTGTAGTTATATCATTATCTTCAACACGACCTTCATATAAAATCCTGACAGAGAGCTCAATATTTACAGCAGATTTACAAATCTTTTCCTAGGACCTATAGAAGGTTTTATGGGAAAGGAAATGGCGTAGGGAAGGGACTTACTGCAAGGTTTTATGCTGTAAGGGTTTAAAGGTGATGCTGATGATAGATAAGTAAGGATAGGTGCAGCCAGAGGTAGGGCTGTGTTGGTAGGGGTAAGTACGGTGAGGATTGGGAGGGAGCTGGTCTCTCAAGAGTCAGCGTTGCTTCTATGTACTTGTATGGTTGTGTTGTAATGTTTTGACATATATTTTGTTCTGTTTCATGTGTTTCTGTCACTATTATCTGATCATAATTCCTGTAAATTGGGTGTATGAGGGATAAAGGTTTGGCTGAAATCATCATTTCCCTTGTAATCAAACTTTACTATTTAGTAATAGCAATATCAGTAACCCAAATTTTTTTTTTTTGCCTGCGAGTAACCCAAATTATTTGTAGTCAATTTCTGGTTTTTGTTTGTTATTAAGCTCGTTAGAGTTGAAGTCTCCATCAAAGCCCTTTGGGGTCAAACACAGATAAAGCTCAGATCCATCATCCCTCATGTTGAAACTTAACCTTGGTTAAGAAAATCAAGGTGGGCAAAAATCCAACTCTTGATTCAAGAGTCCTAACCACTTGGTCATAAAAGCTCTAATTTCATGTTGTGATTAATTAAACTCAAAGGCTTAAGTAGTCAAGTGAATGTCTACGATAAAGGTCAGATCGATCATCTATGAACAATTTTCCCATAATCTCTGTCTCAACTCAAAAGCTTATTCCATTATTTCTAATAAATTCAGAAGCTAGAGCTTATGAGCATATACAGCACTCAAACGCCCAAAGCTTTAATAGATGATAACCAGAGAAGGTTTATGATATACAAAAGGTAACAAAATCCAAAACTTGCTCATTGATTGGTTTCATTAATGACAAACAAGAAATGGAGTTAGATTTAAAACCATACCACTAAATCCTCCCCAGCCTTATTTGCTTCAACAAGAGGTTTGCATACTTTGTCTGGATTTCCATATTGAAACTGCAACATTTAAGGAAATGCTAAGTGAATGTGATTAAGAAATTGCAATTAAGACAGCAGTCAAATTGATTACCGCCGTAGCAGCAGCATCTGCCAGAAAATACATGAAGTCTCCATCGATTTCTAACTGCAAAAAGGGGGGGAAATAACATCCAACAGGAAAATGTAATAGAAATTCTCCGATGAGGGCATCAGAGCCAATGTTTAGGATTAACCATAGTATAACATGTATTTGCAATCAAAAAGCAAGAGAGTAACGAACATACATCTGCCGCGCCAAACAAAGATTTCAGCTTTTTCCCATCCTCTGCTAGTCTTTGTTCAACAAGTTTCGTAGTTTCTTGCAATGCTGTTTTACATTCAGCACCTGCTGATTCACCGACCTGCATATACAATATATATATAGAGTTAAAAAAACGAGGCAATTTTGTATATTATACAACATCTAGATAATAATACCAGAATTAATAAGTAAATGAAACTATAAAACCTATTATCACCTGCTGATCAAATTCTGTAAAGTTATACACAGAAAGAACAACTGCAGAACTTGCAAGGCTTCCACATGTTAAATGGGGAAACTTGAGACGGAACCATGCACTGAGCGCTCCGGGATATGAGATGCCAAAGACAAACCATGAATTTTCACCTTCTGATCTATTAAGCTTCAAATTTAATGAATCCTACAAAATAATTTCAGCAGTTAATTAAAAACAATGAGCAGTGACATCTAATAAACACCATATTCGTGACCCTCTCAAAGAACTATGGAGTTTTCCCATAATCGCCTAATAATATCATGCAAACCTTAAGGAAAGCAAAAAAAAGAACAGAAGACGCTATGAGCAATGGAAACCTAAAGGATTATGAAGCCCTATTGACATGAAGATATTGCTTGACCACAGTTTCAAAAGTATATGCATTAATGTATAGAAATTAACTTATATGAACACAAGACCATCATAATGCTATGCCATGTAACCACCGAAACATCGCATCGACAAAAGATAGGATAATAATAATGACATGTTGATTTTTACAGTTACCACATAATTTCTTAAATGTTTATCATTTTTTGGGGGAAAAAAAGTCATTGCAAATACTGACCTTTGAGAAAATTTCTATAAAGGTATGGTCACACAATTCCCTTTCAGCAGACATTTACAAGCTTGTGAATTCAATAAAAATATAGCTTACCTGATAATACTGGCGAAAAACAGCCAAATCAAAGAGTGCCTGTTTAGAAGAAAGATGTCTCAAATTTTCAGTTGATAGGGATTTAAATGGAGAACTCTTTCCATAATAGCGATGCTCGAGAGAAACCACAGCTGCTCCAAACTTCTTTGCTAGAACCTACAAAGAGGTTAAAAGACATGATAATTTGAGTAGATTATTGCCCCTTTGCTATAGACACAAGATCGTTTTTTTTTTCAGGTGCAAGTATGTCTTGTTGGCAGCTATAGCATATGATACTCATACCAAACTACAGTTATTGATCTAGAATGCCGAGATATTAACCAAGAAAAGCCACTAAAGGGTGCCAATACAAATTTGGACACAGAAATGCATCTTACACCAATATAATCATTTGATATCCCGCGGCACGTATTTTCACCACATATGACCAAAAAAATGGGTCCATCAGGAATTCGGAAATAGTCAAGGAACTCATAGTACCGTTGCTGAAACTGACGGTGGTCCTGCACACAATACGCAAATAAGCATAATCATCAACTAAGATGAGTAAGTCAAAATAGAAAAGTCTAAAACCCAATTGTTTAACGTGGGGAGTACCCAGACCCTTCTATGTCTCCCCAACCGATGAGTTACTTCACAATCGCACTAAGCAAGGACATAAAACGTGTCTAGAGGGGAGGTATCCGACTGTTTACAGTGCCTTGCCTTCATTCGCCTCCCCAGCGGATGAGGACTTAAGGTTTGATATGAAAATTAACTACATAACAAGAAGGCCGTGACAACTTCGCAGTGCCTCAACCATTCACTAACTATAACCTAACCCTTCGTCTTGATTCAAAAACCTCAACTTTCTAAAATTGATCCTCATGTACCGCAATAGATAGCATCAACGACCCTCAGGGATATAAATAATTAATTTAGTGAAGAAAAAATCAAAATTTTCCATGGGTAAGAGATGTGGAGAGGGAAAAGTACATAGGGGGAGAAGTGATCGAGGGTCTGATTGAACCATTGCTCCTGAGTGGTCAGGTACCTGCCGGAGGCAGAGAAGCGATCACGTGGCGGCGTAATTCCAAAAGAGACCGTCGGGAATGACGTCAAGAGTAGCAAAGATGACGCGACGATGAGAGCCCATATGTGTATCATCATCGTCATCCCCATTCGAACACGCTTGTTCAGTTCGCGCGCTGGTTCTTCCTTCCTTCCGCGCTTAAAACTGGGACGCCCGACTTCGCCGGCTCCACCTACTTATGAGGTTCGCAAAAAGATCCCTCGCTTCAGATAGGGTCCGGAATGTCTCCATTTAAAACCCCTCCACTCACCCTCCATTTACACAAAATGACCGTGCTTTGAATTTTTTTTTTTAAAAAAAAAAAATTAAAATAATTGCTGGAAAAGCATGGTCATTTTGTGTAAATGGAGGGTGGGTGGAGGGGTTCTAAATGGAGACATTCCGGACCCCTTCAGATATCCTCCGATGTGGTCCAATTGATTTTTTTTTTTTTACGGTGGTTAAGGTGGTTATTTATGCCACGTGGCCCCGTGCCGTGATTTTGCATAAAATAGGAGTAGATTTTTATCAATATGAAATATATAGAATATTTTGACATTCTTGCCATTAGTCATCTAATTTGACCCATAATTAATGGTTGAATTGATGAAAATAACAATTAAAAAAAATACAAGTATTAAGTTTGCGTGGGGTGAGGTAAATTTTGATTTTTCAGAAATTTTCAAAATAAAAAAGACATTTTTATGATTAACATAAAGTAAAAAGGAGCTCAGTACATTTTTTTTCCTATAATATTTAAGAAAGTAGTAGAAGCGCCAAATTTATCTTAACTTCTACGTAAACGTAACACTAATCGGATAAACAGAACTGGCAAATAGAAGCTTCGGTACTGCGCCGAGAAAACATCAAAAGGAAGAAGTATCTGCAAAACTGATAAAACACTAATCCGTACTTGTTGTACTTGCACCATGTGGCTTTAATGTGAAATTTCCTTTTTTTTAAAAAAAAAACATATTTTCCAGTTTTAGTTTTACAAAATATAGAAAAAAGTCTTATTTTTATGTCAATAATTGAAGCCATACAGTGATACTAAGAAAGAATTGAAGCCATACAGACGTATGCAAAAATATTACTCGTGTGAGTACCCACCGTCCAATATCCACGCATACGAACACGCATACAGGGCACCCAAAAGACAAAATTTTCGTTAAAATATGTTTAAAATAAAACTTAAATGTAATTTTGTTCAAATAATACTCTTTCATGAACATTGACGCGCGCGCGCATATATATATATATATATATATATTCGATTAGATCCTTGCATCCATACATTTTGTCTTCCACTAATTCTCAAGACACCGTCCCTTTTTCTTGTTAAAAAAGCGTCTTCTACTTAGAACTATTTTCTATCTTAAATATAAGATATAGTTGATTTTTTTAAAAAAAAATTAAAAAAGCAAAATAAGTTATTTAATCATATATATGTTGTGTTTCCTTAAATCATATATCAGTTTATAAGTTAAGTAAAATAGTTTGGAAAAAAATAACAAATATAAATACTTTAAAGTAATTTAATTAACTTCCCTAATCTCTCCTAAAAAAAGTCAACTTTATCTTATATTTAGGATTGAAGAGAGTAATGTTTATTATCATACATTTTAAATAAACGTTGCCAATAGTAGCTCAGCGTTATATGAATTTTTTTTTTTTTGCAACAAAATAAAATAAAATAAAATTCACGTGTTACATCTTGTTTTTAATTCAAACTTCTAGTAAAAATACAATACAGATTTGCACCTCATTCTTTAGAGACTACGATACATGTGGTCAAATAAAAAAATAAAGAAAAATACATCATAATTCACAGAATCTTAATTAATCATATCACACAACGAAAATATATAAAAAATCTAAACAACAATCTCGAATATGAATATGATTGTTTTTTGTATCGGGCAAAAAACAATCTAGCTTTATATAGTATGCTTATTCATTTTAAATGACTATTTATTGTCTACTCAACTTAGATCATTTAAATTGATAAATTTATATTACTAAAAAAATTCTTAATCCAGTTAATATGTGTCCTGCATGGCAAGCAACCTCTTTATAACAGCACCCCGGGCTAAATATATATTTGGGATCATGTTTGTGATTCTTTAAAGTATTTATTTATGTAAATCGAGATAAAAATCTTCTCATATATTTATCTCATATCCTATAAATCACGTTTTAAAGGCTCTAATCATTAGTTTTATTCCAGACAATCACTAAAATCCAAAAGATCCACAAGTGACAACCCAACAGCCACAGTCCAACGAGAAGCTGACACCTTCTCTTTAAGCATCATCGTAGGCGATGCTAGGTGGGGGCCAGAGATTCCCATTGCAATGACACCTCCATCCTTCAAGAAATGTTTTGTGGCCGTCGTTGGATTCTTTCCTTTCCTTTTTACTCCTAGAAAACAAAATTTCCTTGTAATTTTCAAAGCAGTAGTTTTGTCCATTTCTCACATAATCAAAGACAGACCCGTAAATATGGAGCATAAAGATTTAAGATGGGTCCCAAAATTTTTGTGGCGTGAACGAACAAAGAAGAATGAAGGAAGATATGGCTAAGTAGAGATTTGCGAATGAATGATTCGGTTCCCCATGAGGGTCTCTGAAAGTATTTGCAGCCGTGAAGGTCCTTTTCAATATATATATATATATATATATATATAGTAGTAACCAACATCATTCCCATATGATTTAGGAAATTGCAACACATAAATTCTAAGATCTTCATAATTATTATACCTAAATATCTTAGAAATAAGTTTTCGAGTGTTTGAAAAATTCAATTTCCATGGACCAGACGGATTGGGAGGGCAGCATTTTATGAATTGAAGTAGAAACAAAAGTTACCATACTTATTCCCTGCAAAGGATTACAGTTAACGGGGCTTTGAATTACAGATATGATGGTGTTGAGCCATCAAATTGAATTCTTAAGAGGCGAAATCACCGCTTGACGCCCTCAACACCTCATTCACTGAGTCAGGATGTAAAAACATTTATGCCAACATTGTAACTAGCATGCCTGAGAAGTATCTGATGCCTTTTGGACTCCATGGATATACATACAGGTTAAGATCTTGTCAGCTGCCGCATGCCGGTTGCAATTTTTATGGCTGCCAAGAAGAAAAATGAACTTATCTGAGATATATGTAGTTATGTAGCCACACAAACACATACCCTGGACTAGCAAACAAGAATCTACATCACTGCCCTGGGATATGCAACTTGAAGCTGTTAAAATCAAAATATTATCACTGTTCTACCAAAATCTTGGGCCAAATGCAGGTGAAACTTAACAGACCAACTAAGGTTTCACTACTAGAGGTTGATACAAACCAAAGACTTTGCATCATTTCATTGCTTTCTGCAAAAACGATTTGCAGATGTTTTGCAAGGATCTATCATTCTCTTCATAAGTTTCTTATTTGAACTATTGTTAAATGTCAATAGATTTTCAGTTCCACTGTATGAATATATACATGTGTGTGTGTGTGTGTGTGTGTGTGAGCTTAATAGTGGCCAGTAATGTTAGCCACGGCATGTTGCTGCAGTATTATGAGAATGATCATCTTTCCTTTCAGTGAGGCCCTAAATGCAGAGGACCTGAGATTTTCAATTCAAGGTAAGCAGGATATATGATCTGACAAGACGTATTCAAATATACACTATAGAGGACATTGGAACTCGTTCACTAGACAACAAACTCAACTCTTCAGCTTGATGAAATCATGACACGCTTCAAATATGCTCTCCTTAAATCCATTAACAACCAAACAGCATATTCCAATTTGGACTCAATCATAATTAACACAATTTGGTAGTTAATGCTTTAGAGATGAAAGCCGCACCACTTAAGAAGATATGATCAAAGTATTTGTAAAGTGAAATTGTTAGGGTAGGGCTGATATTTTCATGGACTTGATCAACAGAGATGAAAATGCAAATATGTGCAAGACTGTGGACACTTCCAGTTGTCAGAATGGGATCCCCTAATTAATCAGACAAAGATTACTTCTCATCCACCCTAACCTGATTATTTGACCCATGGTCATGTAATCTCTGAGGCTTCAGGTTCAGATCAATCATTTTAGCATCCATGTTGGCACGGCCATCAGCATCATGTTCTGGGGTTGGCATCCTATGATTTTGTTGTTTCTCTCCCATTTTTATTTTAAGCAATGAATTTTGGCCTCGTTTGGTCTCAACAGCGTCCAGAGGCTGTGAACCTGGGGTTTCTGCTTGACCAGGTTTATCTCCTGGAAACTGAGAAACAAGATATTAGACAATTAAGAAGGCATCTAAAGGCACCCAAACAGACAAATCAAGAAACTTGAAGAAAACAAGGAGAGGCATACTTCAACCCGCTGCCTGAAAAGAAGATATCTTCCATGTGTTCTTTTACCTCCAACATGAACTATCATGTCACATTGCAAACACAGAGAAGTTCCATCTGTCTCGCAATAAAAGAAAGCTACATCCAGATGCAAAAGCAAAAACGTAAGGATAAGGCATATGAGATACAGGGAAAGCAGAGAGAGAGGGTGGTGAAAATTGCCCACCAGGTGCATTCTCACAAATGTCACAGCGTGGCACATCACTTGGACTGGCAAGGCCAACCCTGATATGCCGGCTAGCTAGCTTATTACACATGTGAACCTGTCACTCCAACAGTTAAAAATTTGAACCAATTCTTAATAGATTTAAGGCAGGAATATGAAGACCAGGCAAGAAGAACTTAGACTTCAAATTTACATAGGCTTAGAGAAAGATCGATCCAATCAAGTGTGTTCATATGGAGCACCACATCCAATCCCAATGGCTACCAGTTTTCTCTATTGATGGATTTCTCCAAGTTATAGCTAACGAGTTCGATAGAACATTATTCATTTATGGGTAGAATACAGTATGATCAGTGGTTTAAAAGAGATGTTGCGCGAGATTGTTGAAATCTATCTCCTAATCGACAACGCGATCTCGAAGGTATTCAGGAAAACACAAGTAGAGCTTGCTTTCTGACTTCATTATTTAATATAGGTATTAAGGGAAAATTGAATAAGGATTACCATAAAACAAAAAGGTACCTTTTCGTCGCAGGCACGGCAGAGCGCGGCCTCATCGGCGGCGCAGAATACGATGGCGGCAGCACGCTCACAAGCGTCGCAAAGCGTTCGCATAGTTGAATCCACCTCCAAGTTTCATTGCTTCAACCCAGAAATACAAAACAAAGCGGAAGTCAGATGCCAGAAGAAACACCTGAATTTACTCAATCAATCAAAACAGAACAAGACAGAGCTCACCAAGTCCATGTGGGTACGAGAGTGTTTTTTGTTTCTCTCAAGGTTGAGCAGTGTTGTATTGCCGGCTGTTGCTAGTGGGGGTGGAGGTGTTGCTTGAGGACGAGCCTGATACTAATGATGATGATGGGAAAGGAGAAGGGTTTAGATTACTGATTAGCTATTAGATTAAGGACCTGTTTGGTTGGTTGGAGGGAATGAAAAATGAGACATTCCCTTCATTGTGCTCTCCTTATTTTAATCCCCCTTAAATTGAAGTTTTTCGAAGGGGCCAAATTTTATGACTATTTTATCCCCTTCTATTTTATAATATTTCATCTCTGCCCAAGTGAAAAAATTAAAAGAAATTGTGACTATAACGCTGCCATGCCCAATCTGATACTCTTTGCAAACTCTACTACTCCTTCAATTTTTTTAATTTAAGTTTCAAAAACAAAGCCACGTATAGTTTTTGAGCTTTTCCTTTTCCTTTTTTCTGTTTTTAATTTTTTTTATCTTTTGGATGTGTGTAGTTTTGGCAATCTTCCTTTATGTTGGTAACCCTCCTTGACATGTTTCTTGTTAACTTTGTGTATTTGAATTAGTTTTTAAGAATAGCTTTTATAATTTACGAGGTAAATATATGAAATAAATTTTGTCTCTACTTACGAAAAATAGCTTCTGAAACCGCGATTTAGGTGTTCCCAAACACTCGCAAACTTTTCTCTCCCATTTCTAAATCCATTCTTCTCATCCCTTAATCTCATCAAAATTCCCTCATCTCACGGTGAATGATGATCCTACATGTCAAAGGAACAACTTGTTGAGTCAAAAAATAATAAATCCATTGAGAAAGTCAAAGCTCTGTTATTCAAAAATAAAATTTGTTAATTTGATTTTTGAAAATATATTATCCTATTAATAAAAGATAAAAAAATCATCATATCATATCATATCATATCAGTTATTATATACATATATATTAATAATAAGTTGAGATGAGAGTGAATTTCGTAAATTATTCTATTTAAATCAAGGTGTAAACTAATTTATATAGGTAAAAAAATATAATCTAATATATAAGGGTAAAACAGTAAATTAGTTATTATCTCCCGTTTCATCCTCTCTTGAACCAAATAAAGGATTATTAAACATCTCCCCCATTTTATCCTCACTATCGAATCAAATATGGTAATCCTCTGTCCTTCCTTTCCACCCCTCCCATTCTATCCCCTTCTCCCACACCAAACAGGCCCTAAGACATCGGCTAAAGAGAGGATTTTGGATCGGAAGGTGGGGTTGGGGAACAAGAGGTGATTCGAGAAGGGATTTGATGTTGTTGGTATTTTTTTTTGGACAAAATGTTGTTGGTATTTAATGTAAGCAAAAGACACAATAAATGAGTGTTGTCAACTACGTTTGCCAAAAACCTTACTTGGTGGCCACGAATTCAAAGCTGTTGTGGGGCCGACAAAACCACTCGCTCTATTCTCACCCACCAGTTCAGATATCTCAACTTGTCTGTTTTTATCTTCCTAACCCTAAATTATCTTATCTTTTGTGGCCATCCATCCACAAGGATCCTCTTTGTTTCACGCTTTCACCTAATTCATCTCCTTTAGTTCTCTGCACTAATCCTGGACACACGTAATCTGCAAGCCGTGTATGGGATCATCAAGTGTGGGGACACGAGAGAGTCTCATATGGTTCCTCCACGGTCGGAAAATACGGGAATACACTGCTAATAAAAATCCACAGCAGAGGAGAAGAGTTTAATCTCCCTTATCAAGTGCACGGTGGAGATTAATCAATCATGCACTTAAAAAAAAAAAAAAAACTAACCAGACTACTCCTTTAATTTTTTTTAATATATGATATATTTGGAAAGTTGGTTTTTTTTTTAAATATAAGATATATTTTTTATATTTATTAATCTTTCGCTAATTCATTAGTATATATTGATATTTCTTCAATAATAATTAAAGAGGCGAAAAAATGAAGCAATTGAAGAAGATGATTATAATTTTAGAAAATAAATATTATATTAATTAATTTAACTAACTTCTTTAATATAATTTAATTATATAAATATATTTTATATTAAAAACTAAAAAAAGTATATAGATTGTTTTGCAAGATTATCACTTTATTTACTTATAGGTAGTCTCTCAAACTACGTAGGAGTACAACTCACCAATCCCTAGGTAAAATAGTCTAGGATCTTTGATAATGTCTCTGAAGGTCCTTCTATTTTTCACTTTCACTTGTCACTTAATATTTCATATATCAATATTTATATATATAAATGGATCAATAGATATAAAAATTTTATAATTTACGACAAATAAAAAAGTATAGGCTGCATGATTAATTTTAGAGAAAAAGAGAGAAAAAGAGTTTTGAAATTGTAAAATTATAAATTAGGTATTTTTCATAAAATAAGTTGTGAATTGCTTATCAAGTCTCTTTGTTACCTTATCAATTATTGGTAATAAATTTGATTTAAGATTTTATAATTTTAAAATTCTTTTCTATCGTTTTCCTTTAATTTTATCCAACTCATAAATTCCTAATCAATGTGTCGTATGAGACTGCCTTCAGCAATATTTTGATGGCAAGTTTATTATTTCATACTAGAAGTCGTTCTAAACACACACACACACACATATTAGTTGAGAAATTTATTTCGACGAGGGTTCAAGCTATTTTATCTTTGAATTTATGTATTTTTTTTAAATTATCCCGGTCCCATATATTAAATGAGGTTTCTATTAACCACTATAGTTTCTAAATAAATGCTCAAGGATGTATTTAAAAAAATCAATATACATTTATTATAGATAATTAATTAAACTAATTTCTTCTTATCTGTATAACTGGCTTATCTAGCTCCGATTTAATGATAAAGGTAAATGAATATTGCAACTCACTTTAAATATTGCATGGAAAAGGCTAGTCTACAACCTAGTTTTCTTATATTTATTATCTAATTTTATCAACACAGAAAAAAAAAAACCTATGCTCTGTTCAAGGCATGAGCCCTGCAGTCCATTTCTTTTTCTTGATTTTTGTTCATAATGAAAAGAGATGAACCTAATAGTAAATTAATTTATATAGCATTCTTTATATAAAAAGTGTTTTTTTTAGCTGTTTTTTTTTCCTTTTTTTTCTTTTTGCCAGATGGAAATATTATTTTTCACTTATCTCTTTTAACCTCGACCACACATCCAAAGGGTGAGGTCTGAGGTGGATTCTACTTTCTCTGGATCCTATCCATTACTTCCCTCTAATTTGTTAGGGATGTAACAAACGTTTACTCTTACGCTTTCCATCTTTGTGGGTCAAGGGATACTATTTTGCGTTCATAATGTGGAAGCGAAGAAAGAAATTCTGCAACTAATTAACATTTAGATGTGAACCGGCCGAAATATGATATTTTATATTTCAAACGGAAAACAAATATTTTAAATATTGTTCGGATTCAAAAAATTTAAGAGGATTTAGGAAAGTTGGTTGAGATTAGACACAGACGACTTGGTGAATCGAAATGGCGAAACCTTTTGTGTGATGATAGAATAGTTTGGAAGCTGGATTTTATTAAAAAACCACAGCACACTACTCATGCTATATATCGTCAAGATCTTGGAAATTCATGAAAGAAAAGGCTTTAATACAAACCATCGGTACAATAAAAGTTTGTTTGTATGAGTTTTTGAAATGCTTATAAATATTTACGTAGGTAAGTCGGGGTAATAGTCCTCTCACATATTAATTTTGTATACCGTAAATTACGATTAAAAAATCGTTTTTTAAAAACTCCAATCACAATTTCAAACCAATACTAAAATTATTGTATACCACAACTATTAAGAGGCCCAAGCCTTGTTGGCAATGAGCTCTCCCAATGTCACTTATTAAATTGCTGGATTGGAGAAATTCATGATATGTGAATATTCAAGTGTAATGTTGGTTGGTTGAGATGAACAGTTGTCTTACCGCATGTCGCAGGTTCACTGGAGACACCAATGAGAGATTCATTACCTCCTCATATAAGAGTTAATTATTGCTTTTGATTGCATGTTAAGAGAAAGAATCGTGTTATAGACTCACTTGTTCGCCGGAGACATCTATGAGATGTTGAAGCTGGAATTACTTGATAAAAAAAAAAAGAAGAAGTTGGAATTGTCATTATAGAGGCTTTTGCGGGGTCCTTGAGGGAAGAAAGCATCTGTTAGGATTGTAAGAACAGTGAGAGATGGGAAGAGTCAGAAAATAGATTTAAAGTGAGAACTTGATTCCCTCAACTTACAAGTGACACGCAAGTTTTTCTAACTTAGGATTCACAACACACTGCTTGGCCAGGACCACTTTGTCTATGAGGTGGCACTTAGCCTTTACATTTCTCATTTTGCTTTTTTTTCTTTTTTTTTGCAGTTCTATTTTGGAATTTTGATTTGGGGTTTGAAACCCAAGACTAGCCCAAAAATGGATAAAAGGCCTTTACTAGTACTCCACCATTGTTTCTTCCTTTTTCCCCTTTTTGTTGTTGGGCTTTTTGCCTTAGCCCTTTAATTCAAACATTGGAGGCGCCAGTCCAATCACGTCATCAATCAAATATTCATATAATACCAATATAATTATCAGGTCCGAGATTGATTTATTTTTAATACCCTTTGAAGCCAATTTATATTTATAATATCTCCTTTATGAAAATTAAAATTTGTATTATTTATTTGTATTCAAAAAAATTTTTTTATGATTTTTTCTCATTTCAATATATAAAAAATCATGGGAGAATTACAATGAGGTTCCAAGGAAGGAAAAAAATGAAAAAATGGTCCATGTAGATTGCAAAATGAAAAAATAGTCTCATTAACAACTCCAGGAGCCTGTATTGACAACTAGTTAACAACTTCAGGAGTCTGTATTAACAACTTCATGGGACCATTTTTTCATTTTACAATCTATTGGGACCATTTTTTCATTTCTCTTCTTCCTTGATCTTAGTATAATTCTCCCAAAAATCATTTGTGAGCTTTCCCCTATTCTCCTATATTCTGCTTTCCAGAACAGCCATTGAACATCTAAATTGCACCATTTTTTCCTCGTCATGGGGAGTCTTTCAACGTGAAAACCGGCTTGTCCGTATGTGCTTTTATAATTAAGATACACTACTCATTTACGAACAACGCAGCTTTCTGTAAGATGAATATTATATATTATATACTACATTAATAGATGTAGATATAGATAGTTAGATGATGATGACCCATTGCTTTTTTGCCACTGTCGTTTAGCATTTGGAGGGCCGATAATGACAAGCAATTAGGCCCTAAATCGCTGTTAATGATCGAACTTAAGCGTTTAACAATTATAATCGAATATTCACATTTGTTTAATTTGTCGGTGCGCTATCAACTACTCATGTTTAATTTATTGACCATCTCATCCTCCCAACTAATCCCCCTCAACCACACCCCTGATCTCTCTTCCCCAACAGTCAGCATTAATTCCTTTTTCCCCATCTCATATATATTTTCTGTCATTTATTTATTACGTACGTTCTTCCCTTTATTAACAAGGATGTAAATAACTTCCATTGCTCGTACTCACTGGATGTAGTTTGAGTTTTCCATCATGTATTTAAAAAAAATCCACGTGGAATTCAACTGTCAACCAATTAAGCCAAATTATTCATTCCGATGAAATTAAAATTGAATTATACATGTCAACAAAAGCTGGTCTAGTTAGTAAAAGGGTTAGCTCATAACTATAAGGTTGTAAGTTCTAATCCTCATATTCGAAGTGAGAATGTTGTTATTAGACGATATGTAAATACCTTTATTTGAGCCTAAAAGCATGCCTGGCCCTAGTAAAACTAGTACCAAGCTCACCTAAACTTTTTTTTATTAAAAAAAAAACTAGACTACAAACTAACTATTCCCACATTAATATTATAATAATATTTTTATAGGATATTAAATCTCAACCATGCATAAGAGTTGATCTAACGGTGTAAATAAATAAATGAAGGAAAGTGAACGGTAAGGGATATGGAGAGGCCTCTTTCCCCAATTAAAAACCATTGATATTGCCGGAGTAATTAATTAATATATAGTTTATGTCAACAATAGCATTTTGAGTTTTAACAAAAGGCAACCTTGGTTAGAGTTTGAAGGAACAACTAACAAGTGATGACAATAGACTTAAAAAAACAAAAAAACAATCATGCGGCAGACAACAAATCAGCGTGAGAGGTATAATCTGCTGGTCATAACACTGAAAGTCACTAAATTAGCAGTTGATATCTATAATTAGCCAAATTCCCATCCCTGAAAATGATGTTCAATCTTATTAGTTGACACATTATTTTTCTCCACATACCTAATAATATCCATCCACTGCTTCCCCCTATCTCTAATCATCATCTCAATTCAAACACACATAATATGGATCTTATTATTGTATATATAGATGAATTTTATACTATGAACGAATATAAGCCTATTATCTTATAGTGTATGATATTGAACTTTAATTTAAATGTATTTCAAGAAGAATAACTATACGGGAAACACTTCCATTCATGTGCGCCGCCGATACAGCCTGCTGCTTTTATTTTAGGTTCATATCTAACAAATTAATGCATTTCAAGTGGGTTTGACCTAACTTCCATGTGAATATTGTGTTTTTTTATCCCTCTCAACCGCATATTGATACCTCTTAATTAAAGTAAAGTGCGCATCATCTTGATTAATTTTATACACAGCACGCACGACTGATTTTAAACATTTTATGAAATTAAACATCAAGCCCAATCTAATTAATGACAACGAAACATACATACTATCCTGGTCTTTGATATAAGACATGTTTATCTAATTTGATTAAATTAAGGAAGTTAATATAACATATATTCTTTAAAATAATCTAGTCACATCTCTCCTTCCCCTTTCTCTTTGGTTAGTGCTCAGGGAGTATCTATAGGGGTGAATTAGGAAAATATTGATAAATATGAAAACTTCGTCTTATATTTAAGATTAAGATCAACTTTTCAAATAGGTTTTATATTAAGGATAAGATAAGTAGTTGCTTACGAAACTAGCCGGATCATTCAAACAAAAACGCCTAGGCATGATCTTAATTCATTAGACTTTTCATTAACGTTTCGCATAATAATATCAATAATATATTAGTAAAAAATATAATACTTAATTATGAGCTGTTATTATTTATAATTCACAAATAACGTGGTTCATTTTAAATTTTATGCGGCACATAAAATAAAATCATGTACAGGTTTACATGTTAAATACGCCCATGATTATATGGTGATGATCATTATAATTTATAATTAATTTAAAATAAGATGCAAGGTTTATGACTCCGTAGGAGAGAATGGCAGAGCTAGGGGTGTAAATTGGTTAGGTTAGGTTAGGCTTTGCCTAAATAGGCCTGGGCCTGTAATAAAGATTCAAAGCCTGAGCCTGGGCCTGGGCCTGTATGTAAGCTTTTTTTTAGGCCTGAGCCTGGGCCTTCAGAAGACCATACAATCCTACATTATGTCTTAAAAGCCTAACATCTATTCTTGTAGTAATATTAAGGCTTAGTAAGGAAAAGAAAATAATGTCTAGTGACAACACTTGTTCGAGCAAATAGGAATAAGAAAAACTAATCGACTTTTGACTAATGAAATATATTTTTTAAAATCGACCAAGCATAACAAATAACATGTAAAACTATATTTTTACCTATTTTATTCTTTCCACGTAAATTAGGACAAACTCCTCTTGTTAAGATTAAAATATTTCATTTGACACTAAAATAAACTCATAACATTTTTTATGCTTTAGTGGAGGGCACAAATTAGGGGAGAGAGTGAGTTAGTATTGCCATCTCGAGCGATCGAAGAGAAGAGATGTAGAGGTGAATGATTTATGCGAAAATAAGGGATGAGTATAATTACGATGAAATATGAAACTTAGAATTTAGAATTAAGATTAAGTTGGTAAATTTATAAAATTATTTAGATGATATTATATACACTTATATAATAATATATTTTTTAAAATAAAAAATTAAATAGGTCAGGCCTATAGGCTTGTAGGCTAGGCCTTATAAAAATAGGCCTAGCCTGTCTATCTAAATAGGCCTAGCAATATGCCTGAGCCTGACCTATTTACTAAATAGGTTAGGATAGATTTTATGTAGGTTAGGCCATAGGCCCCTATTAGGAGCCTGGCCTATTTTTATCCCTAGGCAGTGCCAACTTCTTGAGCGATTCCACACCATTATACATTAATTTACTCTGTATTCAGTCGATCCCTTTCATAAGGAACGTCCTTTTATGAAGCTATTTTATTACCCTTAAATTTATAAACCATATACTCCCAACTTGAAAGCAGACTCCTTAATATTTTTTTTTTACTAATACTCAAACTAGCCAGTGACAAACGTAAAGTTGTGTGCATCAAATCAAACCCTTTACTAGACAGCCAAGGCTGTTTTTCACTTTTTTGCGATGAGAGGAGGCCATGTAGGACCCACTCGTCGTGCGTCAGTTTCAAGGAATCTGTGGGACACTTTATTTAAACACGTGGTTTGCCTCCCTTCTTGGCTAATGAGCCTCCCATATAAGTTCATTCTTTTTAGACAGATTAAAAGAATGTTTAGTTACGGGTTTTAACTGTCAAATCGCATGAATAAATGTTAAATCGTGCGATTGAGAGAAAATGGAATAAAGTGCGTGTTTGATGAGAGTTAATTAACAATCTCATTTTTCATATATTCGTGCGATCTGAATAAAGCTATTAAGGGGAGCTTTTTGCTATTCGTACAATCTCACTTTTTGGTATAATTTATAAAAAATTTATGTAATATTATTTTATTAAATTGTGTTAGTTCTAATTCTCAAATTTTCCAACTTTAATTTTTATAAATTTTTTATAATTTCAAATTTAATTTTCCTCTTACTATTATCACAAAGGTCATTTATGTTTAATTCAATCCAAACAAGTTTTACTTTTGCAAAAGTCATTTATGTAACCGCTAATTCAAACATAAATCACATTACACAATCTGATTTTTACCAAAAGTAAGATTGCATAAAGTCTAATTGAAAAAAGTTATTTCTGCAATCGCTGCTCCAAACACACACTAAGGAAGCTAAATAAGTTATTTAATCATATCATATGTTATGTATCATTAGATTATATATTAATTTATATGTTAGGCAAAATAGTTTGGAGAAAAAACGATAAATATAAATATTTTAAAGTAATTTAATTAACTTCCTTAATATCTCAAAAAAAAAAAATAACTTTATCTTATACTCTTTTTGGTCCTAAATATAAGATAAAGTTGATTTTTTTAGAAAGATTAAGGAAGCTAATTAAATTACTTTAAAATATTTATATTCGTCATTTTTTCTCTAAATTATTTTGCCTAACTTATAAACTGATATATAATCTAAGGATACATAACATATGATAAAATTGAGTAACTTATTTTACTTCCTTGATTTCTCAAAAAAAAAAAAAAAAAATCAACCGTCTCTCATTCTTATAACCGGACAGAGTATTTGGGATAAGGGGGAGTAATACATTATATTTGTAACACAATGCGCTTTCCTTCCACCTTCGTTGCAAGCTTCACATGTATATGCACCCATTGTGATGTCAAGTTTTTTATTGACCTTACTGTAACAGCAAAGTCACATAGTTCCCATTTCAATTTTGGCTATACGACGCAGTTTTGAGATGAGGAACTGTTTCTTGTGGATGAACAGGATTGATATAATGAGACAGACACTCCCAATTTGGTATATAATAATGTTTAAATTAATCAAACTTGCCGGGAAGTCGCATAAAACAACATAAAAATGGTTTGCGTTTTTGAGTTTGAATGAAGGTCCAATAATTGATTTTCCCATACCTTGGTCCAATAAGAGTCATATATATAACATATATAGATACATGCAATGATTGGCAAAGTTGAGAGACTGAGAATATTATGTAGTTAGCTAGTTGGATTATTTTTTGATAAAAAAAAAGCTAGTTGGATTATTTCAATAATGAAGCACAGGTGACATCTCTCGTTCAGAGTCCTTGTCGAGTGATGACACTCTTGTGACTTTGTTTCGAGACATGCTTCTCGCGGCGCATCATGAGATTGGGTATCTACATCTTATATTAAAGTAATCATTCAAATAAAATCCAATGCCTATATTATTCATCCTTCTCAACTTAACACTCACTTGTTTAGGGCATGTGCTGGTTGTTAAAACAACCCCATACTATATTTTTGTAATGTTACAAAATTGGTTGTCGGCTGTATGTGGCTAGCATAGCCATGTTCAGTTGAATATAAAGTATAAACCCCAAAAAGGAAAAAAAAAACAAAGGGAAAGAAAAGGAGAGTGATTAGAAGTGGCACATGCACATGGAGGGTGTGCATGAATTAATGAGATAGGGCAAGGAAAGGTCCAAAAGAAGGTATGGCTAGTTTTATGTAAGAGGTTTTTTATTACTTCTTCCGATGTAGAACTGACTTTTTTAGAAATATTAAGAAAATTAATTAAATTATTTTAAAATATTTATATTTATCATTCTTCCTTCAAATCATTTTATTTAATTTATAAACTGATATGTGATATAATGATACACAACATGTAATATGATTAAATAACTTATTTAAATTTCTTAATTTCTAAAAAAAAATCAATTATATATTATATGTAGGATTAAAAGTAGTATGCACAACACTTGCTGGGGGGACTGGTGATTCTCCTATTTACACATCTAGGATGCTTGCAGATTTTGAGAGAAGACCTTTCTCCTAGAGGAGGAGCTCTTCTACTTCCCTAGTGTGATGTAATTTCCATTTTAAGGCCTTATAATAATAAAAAAAAGTATATGAAGATAGATTTTCATGGACACATGGATGGCCAGCCAAAAGACAAATGTGGTTGAGCTTCAATATACCAGCTCACATGCACAAACCCTTTTCCCTGGCCACACCTATTCTTCACTGTTTTTTCAATGGTGGTCCAAAAACCTATCTCTATGTCCCTCATCAAGTACCTTACGTTACGTTTGGATGAATAAAAAATCAAGAAAGAAAGAAAATTAAGAAGGAAAACTCCCAAAAAATAGTCAATTTTTTTTTAATCATTTTTAGAGATTTTGTTTCAAAGTATCCCCTTTCCTATTTTTCTTTCACTATTATCTCTATCCAAACATAGCATTAGAGAGATAAGCCCACCGACTCTTATTTATAGTGGAGCTTTCATGCCACCAAATTATAAGTCCACGACAAGAAGCTTATCTCTGCTTCATGAGATTGGACTCACTTCTCTACTTTTATTCCTTTTCATACCATAAAGAAGTATTTGGGACAATCCTTCTCAACTCCCAGCAGTCACTTTATGAATTATGTCAGTCACACACTATAGAGATAGAGATTTTTTTTTTTTTCACAGCAACACCTACTTCAATTTGTCTCAATTTATACATTCACAGATTTTATATATATATATATATATATATATATATATTTTTTATTTTACCCTTGTCGGTCGTATTAAGTGGGTTTCCATATCACACTTCCGAATATGATACATTTCTTTTCAAATGTGGACAGCAAATTTAATGAATAGATCTTGACCTTGATATTTATGGCAACTCTTTTCTCACCTCCCACCTTCTCTTTTCATTCACCAGTCCAAGTTTATTATATGGTGTGATATATTGAGACTGTTATATTATTTGAAGAAAATGTGATGAAGCGTGATAGAAAACTTGTTTTAATACTTCAAAGTCGAACTAGTATACAAACAGCACTTGACTGGCAGATTAGTGACATAAAACTTGTTTTAATACTTCAAAGACAAACTAGTATACGAACAACACTTGACTGGCAGATTTGTGTTAGAGGACGCACACTTATATTTGACGATTAACTCTCAAAGGAACGTTTATTTTAAATTTTATCTAGAACAAGTAAAACATATAGGTACTACTCCGGTCCTATTTATAAGTCCCTTTTAACTAATTCTCATGTACTAAGGAGAGTTAGTTAATTCATTAATTATGGGCTAAATTTCCAATTTCGCCCTTATCTATTATTGGTTCCAAAAGTCAACATGAACATATTTATTTTGTTTATTGTAATTAATAGGGGTAAAAAAGTATAAAATGCATTTATTACTATGAAAGTGAACTTATAAATAGAACCAATTTTTTTAGTCAAAAAAGACTTATAAATAAAATCAGAGTGGTATATATCTGTACGGCTGTACCTGTACATTTAACAATAGTTAAATTTAATTTTTTTACATTCAACGAACTAGGTTTACTTTTAATAGTGCCAACAAACTTTTTATAATTTTAACCACCACAGTATCTGGTAAGATGGTGGTTGGAGTTAATGTTTACACGGTGGAACTGGAAAGCTTTCTTCTGTGTAGGACGAAACAGCAAAAAAGGGGACCGGGAAGATATTCAACAAAAGGGGGGCTCCATGCAAATCAGGCTTAAGGGGCGGGGCAGATTGGTCATTTCAGGATCGGGTAATTAATTTTACATTAGTCTCCTTTTGCGCGGTAGTTTTTGTTTTTCAAGTCTAAAAATACAACGCAGAAACGAAGAAATGCAACTAACAAGGAAGGAGACGCCATAACCTCTCATCTCTCGTCTGCTCACATCCAACATATTTCAAAAGCCACAGCTCGCGACTCGCCCAGAGCCTCAAGCCATCAACCACACGCTCCCGTTCCCACATAAAGGCCACCAACAAACACAACGAAGCAGCATTTCTGCTTTTCCCTTTTATTTTTTTCCCGCTGTTTTTCTTCTTCCTCTTCTTCTTCTTCTGCTCTTCCTCTGCCGCCGCATCTTCACAATTCTCGATTTGTTTTAGCACGTAAAGGTCAGATTCACTTCTCACGACGATCTCGTTTTGAATTGAGGATTGCATTTTCACCACGAGTTGAATGAATGCTTCAATTTTCGACGCCTTTTTTTTCCCCCTGACCCTTTCTCATTTTGGACGTTGACCTTGATCGTCTCTCTGTTGTTGTTCCTTGGCAATGCTCTGAATTCTGGCCAAAATTCGCTGAGTTTTTTTTTTTGGCTGTTGTTTTGCTGGTCCAGCTGTGTTTGATTCTGCGGAGTATAGATTTGGAATGCGGTTCTTGCTGTCAATGTGAATTTCAGTCATTATTTAGAGCCTCGAATTTCACATTTGAGCCTCATTTTAAAACGTGAAATTTTTCCCAGAATGTTTATCATGTTATGAGAATCTGTTGGATATTATCTTTTACTATTTTGACTTCGTTGTTTGAACGCTTTGAAGATGTTTCTAGTGTATTTCTGTTGAGTTTTTATTTAAGATTTTACTATTATCTTTCTGATAGGTATCCTATTTATGGAATATCCGGTTAACTATTAAGCTGTTTGAGGATATTGTTATCAGGCTTAATTAAACAGCCAAAAATGGTCGGATTTTCGATACTATAATCACATCCATTCAATTTTCTGACAAACCATTTCCAGAATTCAGACTCTCCCCTGCATTTCTATGCACATAAAGTTAGACGAGAATGTTCGCCCGAAAATTTGTCTCCCCAAGTCATTGTCCGGGTATTTGTTTTTTGGTGAATTTATTTCATCAGCTATAAGTTTCCAGATTCCTTGTGAAGAAGAATTTGACAGTCTGTTTATTGGGCTGGGGACCATCCATGAAAAGTGCAAAATTCCAAGATTTCCTCTAGAGTACAGAAAGCACGGCATTTAGGTGTCAAAATTATTAGAATATTGTAATATTGCTCAAATACTTACATTTTCCTCTGGCATTTGTGAATTTTAAATGGCATATAATATTTATTTGTTTCCTCTTGTTTATGGTCGAGTTAACCGCCAACCTCTGATGAATTTGTTTGCAGACACTGATTGGCAGCTGAAGGTTTGAGTGGCCTCTGTGTTCCATACTTGCTTAATGAGAAGAGTAGAAATGTCGAACGAAGCGGTTTGCCCGCTGAAGAGAAAAAGTTGTTCCATACGCTGGATTCGCGACCTATGATAATCTTAATTTCATTGCCGGAGCTGGAGTTAATAATCTGAGAAAAGCTGGGAAATGGGCTCTATGGGTGGGGAGGAGGCAGTGACCGGTGGAGAGGAGAGAATTTTTGTTTCTGTTCGTATTCGACCTCTGAATGATAAGGAGCGTGCCAAAAACGATGTGTCAGATTGGGAATGCATCAATAACACGACGGTCATAAACAGGAACAACATTTCAGCTTCCGACCGGTCTCTGTACCCAACGGCGTATACATTCGGTAGGAAACACTTCATTTTCATACGGTAGTTTTGTTTTGTAAAAGGGGGCCTCAGACAACGTGCGCGCCAGCGTTTTTGGACAGAAGGACATCGTATATATTTAATTGCTCAAAAACATCATATATATATATATATATTTATCTTTTTTTTTTTGCCAACACACATATATATTTATCAGAAGCATGGTTGAGATGACAATTTGATTCTATTATCTGTTCTGCCTTTTTTCATTTGACTGTAGATAGAGTATTTGGGACCGACTGCTCCACAAGGCAGGTGTACGAAGAAGCAGCTAAAGAAGTTGCTCTTTCCGTTGTCAGTGGCATCAACTGTGAGTGCCTTTTATCTGGCTTTTCCTCTTCAGAACTTTCGTGGACTAGCATATTAAAACTTTCTTCGTATGTCAGCAAGCATTTTTGCATATGGACAGACAAGCAGCGGAAAGACATACTCCATGAGTGGCATAACTGAGTATACTGTAGCAGATATTTATGATTACACAGAAAAGGTAAATGGAATCTATAAACAAAGCAGCATATTAACTTCTCTTTCTTAGAGTCATGTGTTGATTAGAGTATTTATAATCTTACAGCATGAGGAACGAGAATTTGTTTTAAAGTTCTCTGCAATCGAGATCTATAATGAATCTGTAAGGGACCTCCTTAGTTTGGATAGTACTCCACTCAGATTACTTGATGATCCAGAGGTAATATCTTTTTTGCCCCTTGTTTCAAATGGGCTAATACATGATGTAATTTTAACTAACAGTGCCTCCATTTAACAGAGAGGGACCGTTGTTGAGAGACTCACAGAGGAAACCTTGAGAGACTGGAACCATTTTAGTGAACTTATTTCTTTCTGTGAGAGTAAGGAAGACCTGGTTGATTTACGCTTCAATGTGTTACTTGGATTTTCTTCTTTTGTCTCTTGAAAGAAAAGCTTTTCGAGCTACAGGCTGAGTTTGACAGCGTAATGACTCAACAATTGACTGAATTTTGCAGCTCAAAGGCAAATAGGGGAGACGTCCTTGAATCAAGCAAGCTCCAGATCTCATCAAATTCTCAGACTGGTATACTTATTCCTATTGTTGTTGAAGTTATGAACTTCTAGATATTTTGTTTAACACCTAAACATTTTGTTAAATAATGCGGTTTTTCAGACAATTGAAAGTTCTGCACGTGAGTTTTTAGGAAATGACAAATCAAGCTCTCTCACTGCTTCTGTGGTATGAAAGATATATACTCCGATCAAAGGAAAAACAATAATTGGATTATGCAAATAACTGATATATACTACACCAATAAGAGATCTAAATTATTATTATTTTCTTGTTGCAGAATTTTATTGATCTAGCAGGGAGCGAGCGTGCATCTCAGACATTATCTGCTGGAACAAGGTTGAAGGAGGGTTGCCACATAAATCGTAGTTTACTCACTCTCGGAACTGTTATCCGCAAACTCAGGTTGGCTTATGCAAATTCTGTTTCAATATTATTCATCTCTCAGCCCTTGGCTCTCTAGTCCCCATGAGATAGCTGTTCTACTTACTTGTGGCGCATCTTTCAATAATCACCTCCTGACATAATAAATAAAAGAGTTGGATAAAGTTCATTTCCCTCCATCTCTCTCCGTTGACTTTTCCCGCGACAACTCACAGAAATACAAGTGCCACAGGATTTATCTGATTAAATGGTCAACTTTATGATTTTTTTGGCAACAAACTGGCAGGAATTATTGACAAACAATAGCAAATTAAGGATCTGTACATTCACCAGAAACATGAAGTTGGCTTTTTTTTTTTTTTTTTTTTCTTTCAAGCCCCAAACTGGAGAGCTCGGGCACTCCATCACGTTTCATTCTATCATATTTTAATGCGTTCAGTTTTAGTCATAACACAGTGCGTCTAAATACTTCAGTACACTATTTTGGGACATAGAGAAGAAGACTGCCTGAGACTACTGTATTTTCAAAATTTATTGGATACTTTTGGGGCCACAAAACTTAAATATCATTATTAATAAGTGAAATATTGTGAATTTTTGAAGTTTGACCTTTATTAAAAAATAATGAACTTGATTGCAGCAAGGGGAGAAATGGACATGTTCCATTCAGAGATTCAAAGCTAACCCGCATTCTTCAGTCCTCCTTAGGAGGCAATGCTAGAACTGCAATCATCTGCACCATGAGCCCTGCTCGGACCCATGTTGAACAAACGAGAAACACCCTTTTATTTGCAAGTTGTGCCAAAGAAGTGTCCACTAACGCGCGGGTCAATGTGGTGGTGTCTGATAAAGCGTTGGTCAAGCAACTGCAAAAAGAATTGGCTAGACTGGAGAGTGAGTTGAGAAATTCAGGATCAGCCGGCCGCGCATATGAATCTACTGCATTATTGAGAGAAAAAGATCTTCAAATTGAAAAGGTGATTGTTACAAATTGTAGACACAGAATTCATTTTTTTTATGCTCTAGTATAAGAACCTATTACATGTCTTTGACATTCAAGGCTAAATGCTTGAGTTTCTAATAAATTGAAGAAATATAAATATTGCATCACATACATGTTATGTTATAACTCAACTAGGTATATTGTATTGCTTACACTAGTACATGGACTGGTGAAGAGCACTGGGTGATTTAGTCATACATGAGGTATTTATTGATGTCAACATTTGAGAATAGTCTTGCACCGAATAGAGAAACAGAGTGAGCTATGAAGAAACACAAAAAGAGCCACTAATTACATATTTGTTGATAATACTCGAGAATAAGAGTGCAAATGATGTCCAATAAAATAAGAGAGGCTGAAAGGCAACTTGGAGTGTAGTAATGTAAAATTATCTGTGCCCTTCAAATTTACATGCATAAACATATAGGTTCCTTCTTTAACAAAATTTTAACTGGTTTGGAACTAACGGGATCATAAGTAAAGGTGAAATATTACCTTCCTTTGATTTCTATGATGTTCAAAATTCAGTAACGTGTAACCCAAGCATGAGTTATATGCAATTCATGAGGAGCGATGACATTGTATTGTTTCTGCAACTTATGTGCGATGGGCATAGCTCTCATTTTCCTCGGCTGTATATATGAACTTTGTTTCTTGTTCCCTCTGCACATGCAGCTAAAGAAAGAGGTGGCAGACGTAACTAGGCAGCGGGATCTTGCGCAATCTCAGATTAAAGATATGCTTCAAGCGGCAGGGGACGATGCGTCTTCGACAGATATGGTGAGTAATTCCATACCCGAAGCATTAAATTTTAAAAAAAAACTAAATTATATGACCTTTTAATGTAAATTATACTAATTAATTTCCAGGAAAGTTCACATCCTCAATATCCCCAATTACGAGTGCGAAGTTCATGGGACTTCGAAAATCATATGGGGAAACCTAATTTATCAAGTCTTAACTGTATGGAGAGTGTCAGATCTTTCAATGCATCTCAATGTTCGGACGGACACAGTTTTAGTTCTGATGAGAACTTGTTCCAACTTCCTGACTTCGAAAAGAACCTTCCCCGCGCAAATTATTCCTCACAACCGTCATTTACAGATTTGGATGCTGTAGATAGTGAATTAAGTCCAAGTCAGATTGAAGAAGAAAACGATGAAACTTTAGAGGAACATTGGAAGGAAGTTAGATGCATTGAGTCAGAAGACATAACTGCTAGCAAAGTTACACCCTCAACCATGACAGATTCAAGCCCAAATCCATACATTCACTCTAATGCGTCCTCTCCAGGTCCAAATACGGACACCTCAGGATTGACAGTAGTTGACAATGGGAAAAATGTGGATTTAGTTTCCTCTAGGTGTAAGGGAGACAAAGAATTCCACGAATATTTTGTGGTCAGCTCTCTGGAGAAAACATCTCCATGCCTGTCTGAAACATATAGCTCGAGAAGCTTAAAGTTGCAGAAAAGTGGAAGCTGTAAAACGAACCTCATGATGGATCCATCTTCATATTGGTTTGACAAGGAAGAAATAATTGATAGCAAGACCCCGATAGGGATTGAAAATGAATTCACAGCAAGTCCTGGCAGCTGTCAGCAGAAGGTTTATGCTCTCGACGATTATGCCAATGCTGAGAGGCGGTCAAGGAATGATTCTAGGAATTCTGATGTGAATGCTTCTGTTGATGAAGTACTGAAGGTCGAAAGCTCCATTGACATGGAAAGTGAAGCAGATGGTGCTTCCTTTCCTGAGAGAAAGGAAGAGGAAGATCTTGTAAGCGTAAATCAATCGATTGATCAAGAGGAAAAGGAAGATTCTTTAAGCGTAAATCTGTCGATCGATCATAAGGAAAAGGAAGAACTAGTAACCGTAAATCAATCGATGGATCATAAGGAAAAGGAATATCTTGTAATCGATCATAAGGAAAATGAAGATCTTGTAGGCGTAAATCAATCCATCGATCATGAGGAAAATGAAGATCTTGTTACCATAAATCAGTCCATCGACAACAAGGTATGCTTCTTCTATTCATTTTCCTTCATTTTTATTATATTTAGCTAACTGTGATTTATTGAAACTAACTGATAACTTTTTGTTAAATGCTATAAATTTGTTTAACCATGTTAAGTAGGATGGATGGATACACAATATCAGATTTTTCGTTTCCAATATTAGTTTTGAGAGGCAAAGCTCGATCCATTTTACTATTTGAGAAATTTAGCCAGCGATTTGATATTATGAGTTACTTTGCCTAACAGGTTCCAGAGGCTGGATTGGAGACCCCCTTATCTGCCAAGAGTTTCAAGGATGTCGGCTTGGACCCAATGCAATCTGATGTAGGAAGTCCTTCAAACTGGCCCTCAGAATTTAGGAGGCTCCAAGGAGAGATCATTGGGCTCTGGGACGCTTGTAATGTTTCATTGGTTCACAGAACTTACTTTTTCCTTCTATTCAAAGGTGATTCCACTGATTCTATCTACATGGAGGTAGAACTGAGGAGATTGTCCTATCTCAAGCAAACACAAGGTCATCAGACTGTGGAAGATGGGCAAAAACTCAGTTCAAGGTAAGTTTTCATCAAGTTGGTAGAAACTTAACACGATTTGTTAAACAAGTTTCACTATCATGCCAAATGAAACTAATCTTACGATGCATTTGCTTGTTGGCAAACAGCGCGAGAAATCTTCGAAGAGAGAGGCAGATGTTGAGCAGGCAAATGCAAAGGCGGCTGTCTAAATCTGAAAGAGAGAACCTATATCTAAAGTGGGGTATCCGGTTGAGTTCAAAAAACAGGGCCTTGCAGTTGGCTCACCGTTTGTGGACTGACACAGAAGATATGGACCACATTGCAGACAGTGCCGCCGTTGTTGCCAAGCTGCTTGGTTATGTGGAACCCAGTCACGCTTTCAAGGAGATGTTCGGACTCAACTTTGCCCCTCATCGTCCTTCTCGAAGATCTTTTGGTTGGGCGTTCAGTATTAAACAAATCTTGTGAATATGATCCTCCTATAGAAACTACTTTAATTTAATATGGGAGTATCGATTTCTACGGCTTCCTTTAACATATATAGGTTTTTTTTTTTTTTTTTTCCCTTTCTTCTTTTCCACCCCACTTGTGTAAGCCTACTAATATGTCTTTTCTGTTTGTGAGTCTGATTGCTGGTGAACTGTGCTTGTAAAGAGTTTCACAAAGCATGTCGAGTTCTAAGGTTAATGCTTTCTTTACCTCTTTCTAGGAGCATATTGACGGACTGTCAAATTCAGCTTGTTTCTACTAGAATGCATATTCATGTCATGATTATCTTTTCCTCCCTTGAATGCTTTTTCTTTTTAATGGGAACTTAATACTTCATTCAAAAATATGGAAACAAAGTCACAACAAACTTTATAAAGCTAACGACGAATCCTTCGCCATTCACCACCTTCACTATGAAGGCGGGGATGATAAAAAAACACAAAAAATTATGCCCCAGATCTCGGGCAATCTTTGTACCCCTGAACGTAAAGGGTGAAAAAGAGAAGTTGAATAAGAACTCAATGTCTAGCTTTTTGATTCACCACTTGTGAACTGCAGAGCAAATACTATGGCAGTTATTCTATTAACTGTCCATCTCCAATGGTTATAGTGACGATAGTATCTTTAGACACTAATTGTAGCTAGTCATATTCTAATCGAGACGTAGTCTATCTGGTAGTCTTTCAGACAATTCTCTTTTAACAGTCTCGTCATAGCTCATTGTGAACATTGTTTTTGTTATTCGCATGCATGACAGATAGATACCTTCTTTTATTTATTACTAATAGACTTGTCTCATTGTAGGCCAAAGGGAAAAAGATCTCCTGGCCCTGTGTGAGAACTATTTCATTGTCATTGAAATAGTTGGAGCGAGTTTTTGAGCAAGTATCCAGTTCGCGATACTTTTGATGATGTTCATTTCTAACAATTCTTTCAATAAACTCTCCTTTTCTTTTGAGGACAAAAATATTTTCTTTTTTCCGCCAGCGACTATATGTTGTGATGTTGTCGGCCTGATTTAGGCTTTTCTTTCTTTCTTTCTTTTAACCCAAACATGGAAGGATTTGGCAAAAGCATTATTCCCACCATCCAAAACTTCTTCTGAACTTCAATCTTACCCTTTGAATTCCTTTAGCAATTTGAAAGTCCTCGGCCCTTATAATACTTCCAACCGTTCTTGCCAAATGACCTCTTGTTGCCCATCTGACAGCGATCAATCCACGCTTTTGTTCCCTCTCAAGTCTGACAGGCTAGAGACTGATTAGTGCACAACGCGTACTGAAATTTACCTCAAACGCAATTTTTAATATATATTGATATTTTTCAATCACATACCTGATTATTACTCCCTTCACTCTTAATTATAAGATAAAATTAGAGAAATTAAGGAACCTAATTAAATTACTTTAGAATATTTATATTTATATTTTTTTCTTCAAACTAATTAGTTTAACTAATAAATTAATATATGATCTAAAGATACATAACATGATATGATTAAATAACTTATTTAACTTCCTTAATCTCTTCAAAAAAAAAGAGAGTCAACTTTATCTTATATTTATGACCACATATGATATCCCGCAAATTATACGTAAAACTGAATCGAATCCTGTTTATACATACAGTTCTTCTCGGCGCCAGCTTTATTTCTGTTTGCACTATGTTCTTTTCATCAACTCTTCACAAAAAGCATCTGTGTGCTGTCTCGTTCATAAAGTTGTTTCATCCCATGATTCACCCCTCGGGCTTCGTAATTCTTTGCAAAGCTACCTTTTAGTTCTTACCTCTCTTTTCTCTCCTTGGAATAAGTACCCTTTCTGGGCATGTGTCTGAGCAGAAGAATTGGATGAACTTGTAGAATCAAACGCTAGATATGTGTCATACGGTCATGATCCAGTTGCAATTTACCAGTTGAAACTGTAGAATTAAATGCATATGAATTTTTTGAGCTAGGCAGATTAAAACAGAGCTATTTTCATTGAAGAACCTGCCTCAGACTTGATCCTTCTATTTCCATCTTTGTTGTGTTGACAGCCTAAATCTCGACTCTTGAGAAGGTGAATCAAAAGGTACAACACGAATTCTTGGTTATACTGAAATTTGTTTATTACTTGTGGTGCAATAATCATATATATTAGCTGTAGGGTGGCCTTATCTTTGCCTTTGGAATTTAACAACATCAGAACATATGCAAGAAGTCATCACTTCACGTGTGTGCGGTGATGAAGGCTTTTGCAAATGAGTTCAACCAAATTCTCAAGAGCAAAGCCAAATTTGGTCCTTTTGACCCTTGAGGACAAGAGAGGTGAATTTTAAAGAGAAGGCTATTTCATGAGTCTAGCTAATGACACCTCGGCCATTAGAGATTGCTAATCCAATGGGACATGTGGTACTTGATGCTTAAACAATAAAGGGGAAAAAAGTAGGGAATTGAAGGAATAGGATAGATAAATACAGAACAAGAAAAAGTAAAGGGCATAAAGAAAGTTTTCTACTATTTCCTTTTTTCCTTTTCCCTTTTTCGTCAATTCCTCTACACCTCTGCTGTGTTATATTTTCTCATTTTTGTTAACAACAATGAAACTTTTGTATCTCTCTGTGTTTTTTTTTCCTACCATAGAAATTTTTGGTATCACAAAGTTACCTAAGTTATCCATCGGGTCCTCAAGTTTTATTTTTATTAAGAAAGTTTCAAAAATTTCATAATCATACAAAATTAGCGCTTCTGATTTGAAGATGTTATATCTTAAACTCACTTGTGATACCTAACCCTCTTCGGTTGGTCGTCTCTCAATGAAAACACTAATATAACAGACGTAAGATCTTAAAAGAACTATACCTCAAAAACTAGCTATTGAAATAGGAGAACCAAAAAATTTACAAGACTAGTCTTTTAAAAAAATCCTACCAATATGGAACTTGTGCCCCTCGTGTTCATTGTTTTCAATGGCCTGGGATGAGATAATAAGGAGCTCATCCGGTCAACTATGTTTTCAATGAAACAAGGTAAATTATTTTTTGTATAGTGAACCAGCGCAAATTATTGCCATTGATATGTTGGACCAATAGAAGGAGAAGAAGAAGAAGCAAGATTGTGAAAATTAAATACAAGCATTGACATTGTTGAACATGAATTTGGTGGATGATAGTGTAAGCATGGACTAAGATGGTCCAGGTTGAATATTATGCAGTAATGTGTAAAAAGGTCAAAGAAAAGGATTTTCAGTGTGGAATTTTTGTGGGACAGAGGATGCTTTTATTATTTATTGAGACTGCACAAAAAGGAGTTTGTGTTTTGTCATAGATGTCCAGTTACGCTTTTAAAAGCTGAAAATGAAGACACAGACGGACTCTATTTATTAAGGTAATCAAACCAGGTCAATGAATCAGTTGGGTATTGGATCAAGAGTCAGTAGGTCAAATCGGAGTTAAATCGGGACCAAACTGGTGAGAAATGAAATATTTTAGGTTTATAGTATGAAATTCTAAAAAAAAAAAAACCCGAACCGATTTAGTGCCCGGATCACATGTTTTCGGTCCGATTCGGTCAATCCGGTCCGGGTTAGATAATCCTCCTATTTATTACTATGACTCTGACGCACACCAGTGACTTTGTTTACAAACTGATTACTAATTGTTAATATTAGCGAAAGAAGTTTAATGGCATAATGTAAACTCATGTCTTACCTGACTAGGTATAGATTAATTGCAAATAACATTCTCACGTTGGTAATACTATTACTTGTATAATTGGTATCCTTAATTACCAATTAACCCAGCTTCATTAAAACAAAACTTGGTGGTGTGGCTATGGAATCTCTCAACTCATCATTCTACTGCTCAGTGCTCACTCATGCTCTCAACCCAAGGGCCACCCTCACTTTTTAGTTGTCCCCTGTTTTATTGTTGTCGACACATTCCTGTTAAGTTTATTGCACAATTCTGTTTTTTGGGGAAAAATTATTTTATGAAATTTAAAGAAATCTTTTTTCTCAACAATAAAATTTAAATGTGTCTCGTTATTATACCATTTCTTCCATTATTTTTCCTCCTGTAATGATGTGCACCAAACTTACCCTAGGGTGTAATTAATATGTTCATACCTACCGTAAACTTACACCCTGTAAAATGACAGCCCAGGAAGTTAATGTCGGATTGATCAATTTCAATGGCAATTAAGATTTTGAATTCATAGCAATTGAGTTTCTTAGTTGAAGTGCCGTAAATATGAATTAATGAATTAAAGTCAATAGTCTATCAGTCATATTTTATGAACAAAAATGGGGAGAGAACGAAAGACTAATAAATATCACAAATGTTTTTGTATCAAAATATTGTGTGTATTTGGAATAGTGATTGGAGTCTTCAAAAGCAGCTGTTCGATTATGATTTATGATATGCAAAGTAAATACATAAGAGGAGTTTTGTTTCAATTTATGTGAAAAACACTTATAAGTTTTGCCTCGACTAATATTAGGACATGTTAATAAGCATGGTGTAAATAGGATCAACCGATCAATCAATTCTTAAAAAGAGTTGTGAGCCTTAAAATATTTTGATGATAAAAGAAAAAGCACATATTGACAATCCATTTAGCCTTAATGTAGGAGTTAGGAGAATATCTTGGTTTAATATAATTATAAGTTCTCAATCCACTTTATTTCATAAATTCATAATTTCTTTAAATTTTTCGTATGGATTGTTGACAAAATCTACAATAAACAATAAAATATTGAATTTGTTAAATGACACTATCTTTAAAAGGTATTCCGCAACCTCTAGTAAAATAGTATGTGACACTCTTCATGATTAAACCAACCATTTCAACAAGGACACATATTAACATGATAGTGAAAGGTAAAAAAACTCAGCACAAGACAACTATCATTTTTTTATTTCTCCTTATTCTACATAAAATGGATTGATGGTGAATGACATTTATAGAAATTGATGTATTGAAGTAGTGCATTTTAAAACAATATATCTGTTGGAGGACTATTCATAAAACCAACATAAACTTCTTAAAGTATAAAGAAATGATTTTTCAAAACACATCTTTTTATTTTAAAATATTCTAATAATTTACTATCATGGGTAGTGCTAGTGCATATTAAGAAATTTTTCTAGCAACGAGATAGTTTCTCTCTAAACTTCTTTATTTAGTAAAGTGGAAAGCCTAGGGAAAAAAAACAGCCTATAAATGATGGGGAAGGCGATTGAAATTACACAAAGAAATTTTCGGTGTAAAGAGGATAGAGACAGGGTGGGTTTTCTCATAATTTGATTGGAAGAGGGCAAATCACTAAATTGGTTGTAATGCAAAATCCAAAAACAAAAAAGCACGCCCGTAAAACAAGGGATGCATTCAAAATTTTGGCTTCCCCTTCCCCTTTTGCATTTGTCAAAATTTCCCACGAAAGAAAAGACTCTGAGTATCAGATTTGTGGTCCATGCCACCTTCATGATTGACCTTAATCCCATTTGCTGATTTAACCCTTTTCCCCCCCACGTACTTGCCTACACCTAACTTTATGCCTCCAAGTGTAGTTCTTCAAAAAAGCTGAGCAAGAGCACAGTGAAAATCTTGGATCTTTATGATCTCAAGTTTCAACCCATGAATTGACCTTGCTTTGTGAAGGGGAATGAACCATACTTTGAAAGCAAAAACATATGGAACACCCCTGTCCATATAGTATAAAGAGCCCAGCCACAAAATGAATACATCCAACTCAGGCCGTCCCAACATAAAAAACCCTACCTTCCCCTTTCAATTTTAATCATTACCCCATCTTATCTTAATTTCATATAACCCCAACACACAATTCCAGTTCAAGACGCCACCCATAAAGATAGAAAACGAACAAAGATAACAAAACATTCACAAGAATTCGTAGACATGCATATACATACATACATACATATATATATATATATTTATATATCCCCCAGGAGATCTAATGGATAATATCATAATATTAACTGGACTGAAAGTGAAGTATGAGAATTGAGATGAGGACTTGAGAAGAAGGGATGCTCAGTCACTGGGCTCAATGATTCGAGCCACACAGCATCATATGAGGTTCGAAAGTGAGTATACCCCAGATGGGTCCCACCAAACCCATGACATCAAACTGAAACAGTACCGTTTCAAAAGCCTGGCCTTCGGAAACAGAGACCCCTCAAAATACAAATAAACAAGTCGCATACGAACGCACTCCCTTCCAACCCCAATTACTCGTCAAACGAACTCTCGTCGCCACTACGTGTAGAGAGAGAGAGAGAGAGAATCTTGATCCTGTGAGCGTCCTTCTTTGCTGAATCTGGCAAAACGCAAAATACGCAGAGTCTGCTAATCTACGCTCCTCATGCACACCTTCCAAACACTCACCACTGCGTCCGCCTGCAACACATTCTGAAATTCGTGTGTATTTATTATTATTCAACCGAAGCATATAATTTCTTTCTCGGTTAGCTCTATGCATAAATGCATGCGACCTGAGAGAGATACTCCAATAAATAACAGTTCGCTGTTTAAAACAACGCTCGCTGCGTTATATAACGTTTTCTGATTTTCCCTCTTCAGCTTCGAACTATCGCTATCGTTGGCGGTCATGCCTCCTCTTCTCTTTCTTCTGGTTCTCTGCGCGCCGTTCCTAACCTGCGCCGAGCGGAGCAGCGTTGCCATTGCTGAGATCGGAGCCCTCACGTCCTTCAGACTCAACCTTCAGGATCCCCTCGGCGCTCTCGACGGCTGGGATCCTTCCTCGCCGGCCGCTCCTTGCGACTGGCGCGGAGTTGCTTGTTACAATAACAGGGTCACCGAGTTGCGCTTGCCTCGGCTTCAGCTCAGTGGCCGGCTCACTGACCGTCTTTCCGACCTGCGCATGTTGCGGAAGCTGAGCCTTCGCTCTAACTCCTTTAACGGGACCATTCCTTCGTCGCTTGCTAAATGTGGCTTCCTGCGCGCCGTGTTTCTGCAGTACAACTCACTCTCCGGCACTCTTCCGCCGGAGATCCGAAACCTCACCGGCCTTCAGATGCTTAATGTTGCCCAGAACCATCTCTCCGGCAGAATCCCCGGCGACCTCCCGTTGAGCCTGAAGTACGTCGACCTCTCGTCGAACTCCTTTTCTGGCGAGATTCCGAGTGCCTTTGCCAACCTTTCTCAGCTTCAGCTAATCAACCTGTCTTACAACCAGTTCTCGGGGGAGATTCCGGCGGGCTTTGGACAGCTTCAGCTGCTCGAATACCTCTGGCTTGATCACAATCTTCTCGGAGGAACTCTGCCTTCGGCCCTCGCTAACTGCTCTTCCCTGGTGCATCTGAGCGTAGAAGGAAATGCACTAGGAGGAGTGATTCCGGCGGCCATTGCAGCTCTTCCGAGGCTTCAGGTGATATCTCTCTCTCATAATAATCTTACCGGATCGATCCCGGCTTCCATTTTCTGCAACATTTCGGTCTACACGCCGTCGCTTCGAATTGTTCAGTTAGGATTTAATGGTTTCACGAATATTGTCGAGCCTCAGGCATCAACGTGTTTCAGTGTTCTTCAGGTTTTGGATATTCAGCACAACAGCATACACGGCACGTTTCCCTTGTGGATAATGAATATGTCCACGTTAACAATGCTTGATGTTTCGAGTAATGCATTTTCTGGCGAGATTCCATCAGAAATTGGAAGCCTCGCGAAGTTGGAGGAGTTAAGGATGGCCAACAATTCATTTACTGGGATAATTCCTGAGGAAATCAAGAAATGTGCCTTCCTGCGTGTTATTGATTTTGAAGGCAACCGGTTTACCGGAGAAGTTCCTTCGTTTTTTGGTTACATGTCAGGCCTAAAGATGCTGTCCCTTGGTGGGAATCTTTTCTCTGGTCCTGTCCCGGAGAGTTTTGGTAACCTTTCGGCCCTGGAAACCCTGAGTTTGAGAGGTAACAACCTGAGTGGAGCCGTGCCTGAGAAAGTCATGGGATTGAGCAATATTTCAAGTCTTGATCTTAGCGGAAATAAGTTTACGGGTAAAATGTCTTCAAGTATTGGCAACCTGAGTCGATTAATGGTTCTCAATCTGAGTGGCAACGGCTTTTCTGGAAAAGTCCCTGCTAGTTTGGGGAATCTTTTCAGGCTAACTACACTTGACTTGAGCAAACAAAATCTTTCAGGAGAGTTACCATTTGAGCTCTCAGGTTTGCCGAATCTGCAAGTTATTGCATTGCAGGAGAACAGATTATCTGGGGACGTTCCTGAAGGGTTTAGCAGTTTAATGAGTCTGCGATATGTGAACCTGAGCTCTAACGTGTTTTCGGGACACATTCCTCAAAATTATGGCTTTCTTCGATCACTGGTTGCTCTTTCTTTGTCTGACAATCACATTACAGGAATAATTCCTCCAGAGATCGGAAACTGCTCTGACATTGAGATTCTTGAGCTTGGCTCAAATTCTTTGACAGGTCACATTCCCACTGATCTCACTCGACTCGCCCAATTGAGAGAGCTTGATTTGAGCAGAAACAGTTTAACTGGAGATATACCCGGCGACATCTCCAAATGTTCGTCCTTAAATGCTCTGCTGCTGGAACACAACCGTCTTTCAGGCACTATACCGGAGTCACTGTCTGAGCTATCAAACCTGACAATTCTAGATCTCTCTGCTAACAACTTGAGTGGGGAAATATCAAGTAATATTTCCATGATGCCTAATTTAGTGTCCTTCAATGTCTCGGGAAATAACCTGGACGGTGAGATACCGCCAACCTTGGGTGCTCGGTTCAACAATGCCTCTGCATTTGCGGATAATCAGAACTTATGTGGGAAGCCACTGGATAGGAAGTGTGAAAATGCTGTTGCTAGGGACAAGAAGAGGTTGATCGTGTTGATTGTTGTAATTGGTGCCGGAGCTTGCTTACTATCATTGTGCTGCTGCTTCTACATATACAGCCTTCTCCGGTGGCGTAAAAGGCTTAAGGAAGGGGCGTCTGGGGAGAAAAAAAGGAGTCCTGCTAGGGCAAGTTCTGGGGCAAGTGGAGGTCGAGGCAGCACTGATAATGGTGGACCAAAACTAGTCATGTTTAATACCAAAATCACACTTGCTGAAACTATTGAAGCCACTAGACAGTTTGACGAAGAGAATGTGCTGAGCAGAACAAGGTATGGACTGGTATTCAAGGCCTGCTACAATGACGGAATGGTGCTTTCAATTCGCAGACTCCAAGATGGATCTCTGGACGAAAATATGTTCAGGAAAGAAGCTGAATCACTAGGGAAAGTGAAGCACCGAAACTTAACCGTTCTTAGAGGTTACTACGCGGGACCACCTGACATGAGGCTTCTGGTCTACGATTACATGCCGAATGGAAACCTCGCAACTCTCCTCCAAGAAGCTTCTCATCAAGATGGCCATGTTCTTAATTGGCCAATGCGTCACCTCATTGCACTTGGAATTGCTCGTGGCTTAGCTTTCCTACACCAGTCCTCAATGGTTCATGGGGACATGAAACCACAAAGTGTCCTGTTCGATGCTGATTTCGAAGCTCATTTGTCAGATTTTGGGCTCGACCGTCTTACAGTAGCCACCCCCGGCGAACCTTCTACTTCAACCTCAGTTGGCACGCTGGGATACGTATCACCTGAAGCTGTATTAACAGGGGAAGCCACGAAAGAGTCTGATGTGTACAGCTTTGGCATAGTGTTGCTGGAGCTTCTTACAGGGAAACGACCGGTGATGTTCACACAGGACGAAGATATAGTAAAATGGGTGAAGAAACAACTACAAAGGGGTCAAATCACAGAGTTGTTGGAGCCTGGACTGCTTGAGCTCGATCCAGAATCATCTGAATGGGAAGAGTTCTTGCTCGGTGTGAAAGTGGGCTTGCTCTGCACAGCACCGGACCCTCTCGATCGACCAACCATGTCCGACATTGTGTTCATGCTTGAAGGCTGCCGCGTCGGACCCGAAATCCCGTCCTCCGCCGATCCCACCTCTCAACCTTCGCCGGCGTGACCCGAACGTGGACATTTTTCCCGGTCAAGAGTTTGACATCTTTTAAATTTTTTGTTAAATTATAAAAATTGTTGTAGCTCTGATTTGCTTAGCTGGAATTATTTCTGTCCAAGATTTCAAACAATTTTTCTGTCATTTTCTAAAAGCACTTTTGCTCCATTTGCTATTTGGAACTGATGCCGGACTCGAAGTTGGCAAGGTGGGACCACAAAAAAGTAAAATAAAGTGATGCCCCTCATCCACCTCACTTCCACACAGTCAACTATGTTGACAATCCGGGTTACAAGTAGACGGATGAGTGCGCATGGGCCCACCCGGCATTTCCCGCCAAAGCAAAGGATACCCGAACGAACTGCGATCCGATCAACGACTGATTTTCCTGGCATCGTCATGTGGTTTTAACGCAGGTTCCGGCCAAAATACAGATATAGCCGTTAACGTTGTGGGGTTGAAGCTGTTCCCTAGGGGCAGGGCATCGTATGCCTCGCCCTCCACAGTCCCTCCAGGGAGCCACGTGGCTTTCTCTGTTACCTTGTTTAGTTTTTTGTTCAGAGGCAACGGGAGAGTGAGAATAAACAAGAAGACAAAAAGGTTCACAAAAATTGAGGCCCCAGTATATCTGCAACAAGGAGTGGGAATGCGTCAGGGTGGATGATGGATTGGCCCACGCCCTCAACAACTCTGTGATCTTTTTTATTTTTTTGTGTGTGGGGCTTTACAGCATTAATGTTGATCCGTATTGGATTCTTTCAATTTTGTCTGTCATGAAACCAACCAGTTTTAGCTTTTGGGGCGTGCTTCATCCATCCATCATCTGAGACGGCCTTAAAATCTCATGTCCCTGTTTTCCCCCCACCCCTGTTATCAATCTGTGTTTTGCGTTGGGTTGAGAAGTTTCCTGTTCCGTTCATGGGAATCTTCTCTCTCGTGTTGCCCATTTCATTTGTGGAGGCAACGGTAACAAGATTAGATTCCCCACTTGCAGCATAAAAACAATGGGGTTTTAGTGGAATAAGATACAAAGTAGGGTTGGCACTTGGCAGTGAAGAGTTGACAGCGAAACCGATAAAAATCGTGCAGTGACCGTTAAGCATCCTTCCCAAATTCTATAATATCGTTTGAACCGTGTTTTTTTATTAATTTATCTATCAGGTCAGTCCAACTCTTTAAGTTTTGGAGACTGTCGTCAAACTATTTTTTATTCATTTTTCAGCTACCACTAACCCATGGGCTTTCTGTCATTTTCGTCGTTTATGCTTGCCAAATGAAATAACAGCGAAGGCGTCAAATGCCTCATAAGTCCAACCTCCTAACGTTTAATTATTTAAAATTTGAAGATGTTTTTCTACCTATCGGGGTGTGAATACTGATGTTACTTATTTTCGTCATTTCTCGGGGAGTGGGTTGATTTGTTTGCATTGACATATTTTAAACGGGAGCAGCTTGTCTCCACGAAAACAAATAAAAAATTACAATTTAAGAAATTGACATTTTCAGTGACAAAAGACCTGCAGATAAGAGAAGAGAGTTAACAAATTTTATTATTGAAATATCTGATATCAACAGTGTGATTTTTATCAAAAAAAAAAGTGTGATTTTTTGATCTGATGCTAAAAAGTCACGAATATATTCAAAGAAGTTCGTACGACAAGAACCTACATTTCATCCGATTGGGCTCATTGAGATTTATATTCTTATTATATCATAATAGGACCAAGAAAAAAAGACACCATGTGGCCGTTATAAAAAAAAAGTAATAACAAGAATAAATTATCGGTATGTATCGAAAAAAAAGAAAGAATAAATTCTCGGTCTATTTACTGGCACATTTTTACATAGCACTTGTTGTAATCCATGCTAAATGGTAAGGATTTTTTATAATGATAATAACGTTTTCCAAAATAGAGAATAAAAAATTTGTTGTTGTCACCTTGATAAGCACATAAACAAGGGTTATAAGATATCATGCACTTTTCTTAAAATTTTCTTAAGTGTAACATTGTGAGTCCAAAGGTATAGATGCATGAGTTATAGAAAAAAAGTGTTATCAGTCTCTCCCTTTCAAAATAATTATTTATGTTATGGAGGTATTATTGGAATCAAAAATTAAAATAAAAAAAAGTAGGGTGGTTACATAGAGCTGAAAATCAGTCACTATTTATGGATTGTAAAAAAAATATAATGACGGTACTTATTTGATTTTATATATTTTTTTGGAAAAATCACTCCCAGGTCCAAGGACCAAACATAATATCAATAAAGTCCGTTTGAAAAGGCAAATATCAGAAAAGTCTCTAAGGACTTTTCTGTAATTATTTCCCAAAATCAAATGACAAAGTTGCCCTTAAGTCATTATATAGTTGACAACTTCATTAGAAAGGTTCCTTCGTTCTACTCTGCTTCTGCGTCTTCCTTCAAGTGGCCGTACGTCGATCCTCTGAGTCCCAGCGTTGGTGCTTTCGTCCGTCCCTCCTCCGTTGCCCAACGTTGTGATGTAGTAGAGGTAAAAAGCGATCTGAAATTTTTTTTTTCTGTGTGTATATTGGCTATATTGAGATTGAGAAGTTGGTCAAAGGTTGGAGCTTGAACTCAATAGTGGACTAAGTGGTAGGAGGTAGATAAGTAATACTAAGATTTTGCCAAAGTATGATCTTCACCATTGAAGTTGAGGTTTCACTGTAGTTAAGTTGTGTGAATGCTATAATGCTATGCTTTTTAGGAAGGTTAGAGAGGGAGTGCTGTGTTTTAAGTGGGAATGGTTGAATGTAATGGTGGTTTGTTTGCTGAGAAAATGCTGATACAAAAAAAAGTGTTGTTAATTCGTGCAATTATAGTTGTTAATACAGAACATGTGCTCTGTTTTTTTAGCAATGTAATAGAGAGAATGCTCTATTTTTTAGCAAGGTAACATATGGATGGTTTTGTTTTAAGTGGGAATGATTGAATGTGATACTAGTTTCTTTGATTATAAAATGCTGATATAATATTAAAAAACGTGTTGTTAATATGTGCATTTGTAGTTATTAATATTGTTGTAGCAGTTGTTAATATTAAGTTAATGTTGTAGATTGTCATGAAAGATGAGACTATAATCTATTCTATTTCTTTCATATAGAGGGGAGTTTTTAAATGATGGAGAAGATGAAATGCAATATGACTCATATTGTTGTAAATATGACTCATGCACTTGTAAAACAAAGCAGAAGAAGTTGTTAAAAATTAATTCAGCAATTGTGAAAGTTGGAATTTTGAAACTTGTCATTTCAGTTAAGCATAAAAAAACAGTTGTAAAAATGACTCAAGATATTATAAAAACACGCTTTAAAAGTTGTAAAATGAGCAACTTGCAATATTAAACTTAAAGATGTGAATAAAGGTAGTTTCATTCAAACACAAGAAATAAATTGTAAAAGTGACTCAAGATGTTGTAAAAAAACCATTAGAAGTTGTAAACTGAGCAACTTGTAGTGTTAAACTTGGTGATGTGAATAAAGGTAGTTTCATTCAGACACGAGAAATAAATTGTAAAAATGACTCAATATGTTATAAATACATGCTTAATCAGTTATAAACTGAGGAATTTTTAGTGCTAAACTTGGAGATGTAAATAAATGTAGTTTCATTCAGACACGAAAAATAAGTTATAAAAATAACTCAATATGTTATAAAAACACGCTTAATCAGTTGTAAACAGAGGATTTTTTAGTGCAGAACTTGGAAATGTGTAAAAAGGTAGTTTCATTTAGATATGAGAAATACGTTGTTAAAATGACTCAACACATTGTGAAAACAGGCTCAACAAGTTATAAACTAAGCAATTTGCAGTGGTGAACAGTTGTTGAAAAGTTACTTTCATTGTGACCTAAAAAATATATTATACAAAAAGACTGAACATGTTATAAACACAAGCATAACCAATTGTTAAACAAAACATATGTAGTTGTCATATTTGGAGTTTTGAAAAAGGTTATTTCATTTAAGCAACAAAAAGAATATGTAAAAAATCGCTCAAACAGTTGTTATAACACACAATGACAGTTGTGAACATAGGGACTTGACAAACTTGAAATTAACTCATTACATAAAAACATGTTGTAAAAATGACTGATAAAGTTGTCAATTGTAAAATGACTAATCAATTAAGGATAACTTTGTCATTTGACTTTGAGAAATAATTACAGAAAAGTCCTTAAAGACTGATTTTTTAAAGGAACTTTGCTGATATTATGTTTTGTTTTTGGGACCTGGAGTGATTTTCCCTATTTTCTTTCATAGCTATTTACAGAAGAAACAGAAAAGGAATTTTGAAACTTGGCCTTGACCGAAGGATAACATCTTTTTGCGGGGGGATTTGACTTTGGAGTAGGAGGCAGCAAAATATGTGTGGAGCCATTCTTAGAGATTTTTTGAGAAGAGATGTATAAGAGAAAGCCAAGGAAGAAGACAGATCAAGAAGAGATCGACAAAGAAGGAGTTTATCTTTTCTTTTGAACTTGGAAAAAGATATTTTGGGATTTTAAAACTTTTTCGATTGTTTATTTCACATATGAGCTGCTAAATCTTCAAGATAGAGATGTAGTCGATATTTTAGGCGAGTAGCCCACTTTAAGGTAAATTTAGTAAATCTTCAGAGATTCTGACGATCGCATCCAAAAATTTGCCCAGGAAGTAAGTCTTCTATTTTGGAGTAATGGCTGGAATTATCAGAGGATTAATTAAACTATCAGGACGTCAAGCCTTAAAAAAACATGAGAAACTTAGTTGAAAGAGACAGAGTAGCAGCAAGGCTCTAACTATTGTAGCTGAAATCCACAGCAAAACGCATCACTTCATCAAATGATCCAAATCCAACATGAAGATCGCATCTGCCATCCAATATGAAAGCTGTGAAAAAGGACAAAGCTAGTTAGAATTATTAGATTAGCAACTTTTGTCTTGTTAGACACACCTCTAATATAATCTTGTTTGGACTTCGAACTGACAATTTAAATACAGCAAAAGCCAAGAGGCAGATCAACAGTTTGGCAGGCTTTATTCCATGAGTCACATGTGCTTCCCAAAACTGAGTATGAGAATCATTTCAACAAAATAGCTTTTGCTATTAAACTTTGGCTCACACAAGTCAAATTTATCATTATGCCCAATTGAAGATTCCAACTTCCTTTTCTACTGAATTTTGAAATATTCATATCAAATCTCCAAATTAAAGGTATCGAAGCGGCTTCTTTCTTAATGCAGAGGATCCGAGTTCATCCATAGTCAGGGCCCTGAACAATCCAACAATCCTTGTGCAAGTGGACTAAACAAAAGAGGGTTCAATATTCAATACTTCTCTCTCTCCACAGGCTCTACGATTTTTCTTTTTTGGAAACCTAGGGCTTGTTTGATACCAATGGAGGGGAAAGAAAGTGGACCGGGCAAAAAAAATTTTAAATTAGATTTAAAAAAATTAAAGAAGTGGGGTTATAAGGTTTTAATTAACTTTTCTTATTCTTTTATTTTACATCTTCTCTTAATTAAAATATTGTGACCCCACTTCTTTAACTTTTTTGAATCAAACTTATAAAAATTTCCTCTTCCCTCCTCTCCAAATCCCTCATACCAAACATATCCTTAATTGAATATAAATCCTCATGACGACGTAGGCTAAAGGAAGTATATACAGGCACACACTCCTTCAGCCCTGTTATGCTATTGATCACCATCTTCCTTGGCTCAAAAGTAATATGGCACCTTCTGAAACTCAGTAATTTTCAAGTTTCAGCTCAATCAATCCAAACAACTCAAGGTTCACAACAAAATAGAATTGATTGGTAGAAGTAGATATATATCGTACATTGGTTAAAAATGATGATATAAAATGAGACTTGGGGAAAGAGTTGCTCTTACCAGTGAGAGCTAATCTTTTGAGATGAGTTACTAGCACAGTTCAAATTCCATCAACCAGTGCCAAGGCAATTCGCCTACAGTTATATCTTCTTACGGTAGGGATACTATGATTGCATCATGGTCATTCGTCATATTGAATGAAATTGTAAACGCACAGTACTGCATCAGTAGCAAGAAGTTCCCAAGTATATAAATCTCCATTGATACAATGCGTGAAGCAGGGAATAGTAAAACCACATTCAAATGTGTGTGTGGTTGTATCCTCATTCAAATATCATATTTTCGAACTTGAAAGAACAAGGGCTTCAAACAAAATAGCAATAGTTAAAAATAATAATAAGATAATAATAAAAATAAAACACTTGTAATCAATTTGACCATTGAGGCAAGAATGGTATTTGTAATCCAAATTCCTATTGCTAAGATCATGCAAGAAATCACCTCGACACTTCAATCGCATCTAAGAACCATACAAAAATCCAACTTAGTCATGTCTGTATACACCAGCAAGTTTGTGCAACTGATAGTGTGTCTATGTGTATGCAACACAACTATCATGCCAAGGTAAATAAACCTCAATTAGATGCGTTTTTGGTCATGTCCCAATATTTTTAGATGATTGGGAAGGTAGATAAGTAGCCAAAAAGAGTTGATCTGACTAAAGACACGAGTTCAGTCCCATTGCCAATTCAATAACTTTGTTAGTGAGTAATTTATAGATATTTTTGTAAGTGCTCTTTGAATTATAAAGATTATCTAGTCATACCAAGTAGTTTTTAAAAAAGTGATGCTATATAACACTTTATGCCTATTTTTTGAAAAAACAATTAAACTGCAAAAAATTGTGACTTTTACCAAATCAACCTATGCAGCTAATAGCAATAATCCAAAAGAGAGGTTCCCTTCTCTCGCCCTGGTGCGAGCTCCTCTCCCTCTCCTTCTTTAAAATTTCTTGAGTGGTGAGAGTCCTTCCCTTGCTTGTGGACAAACTTGTGGTACGGTGTCTCCCTTCCCGACGGTTTCCGTCGGCGGAGGGAATGATTGTCCTTTGTTTTCCTTTCTTTGTTGTTGGTTTTTTGGTGGTGGTGTGTTATGTTTTTCTAGCAATAAGCAGATTTGTGGAGATCTTTTGCAGATCCTCTTGCTTTGTTGGTAAGTTGAAGATAGGAAGATCGGATCTTGATTTGGCGACTTGAATCTGCGTTTTTGGGGGAAAGGTATTGTTGACGAGCCTCTCTGTGACCATATATTCTATCTCTCATAGGACCGTTTTTGGGTTTGCTCGATGATGGCAAATCCAAGGCGTTGATGAAAGGTATGTGTATAATTAAGTAATAGTACTCATTGGGTGGCAGTCTGTAAGTTCTATTCATTTCACGGGGCTGTTTTGTTGGTTGGTGTCTGCGGGTTTTTTCTGCATCTATGGGTTTCTCCATTCTTGCTTCTTCGACCATAAATGGTTGGTCTTTAGCTTACAAGAGGGATGGGTCCTTTGGGATAGGTTCTTCAAACCACCAACCCTTACTTTGGCATTGTTGCTGGCAACGGCGACTTCCTCTCTGCAGACTTTGACAAAAAAGATGGTGACCGTGCTTGTGAACTTGTCAGCTATGACTTCCTTAGTACTGTTCTTTGGGTTTATGTTTTTAGATTGTTAGTTGTTTGGCTCTATTTTGATGAACCTCTTCTATTATACTTTGTATTTTCCTGTCTTTATATTAATGAAAAATCATATTATCTGGCCAAAAAAAAAATAGCTATAATCCAAAAGTAGTGGACAAATGAATGATGACAAGATACCCTTTTTTTAAACTGTGCGTCATAGATTGGCACAAAACGAGCCCATGATCAATTGCTCACTACAAACACGCGTAGACCAGCAAAGACAACTGCTGGGTACTCTAAAAACAATTGAAGATTAGGCATAAACAGATAAACTAGTTCATATACATAAGGAAAGTCAGGAAACGCTTTATCGTGGCATTTGAAAGCTAAACCTGACCAATTACCATAGCGCTCTCACTTATTTCAATGATTTCATTCCCAGTTACATAATATTTGGAGTAACATATGTAGCAATTCATAGAGCGTTATTATATTCATATTAATTGTATTTTGATAGTTCGTACTTAAAATTTGCACATACAGAATTCAATCAATTGGATAGACAAGACTATAGTAAATTATAACTATGCATGTAAGAAGACTTCAATCAGCTAACACCAGCATCTGCAAGACCACAGGTAAAGTGGATTTGATCACTCACTAGCTTCGGCCTCATGATATCTCTGCACGCCATGACTCAATTGGCCAGACAATTTGTTCACTCCACTGCTGTGGCACTCCCGCAAATGGGGATTGCATAAGTTCAACTGTGTTTGCCTTTCGATTTCGATGTGTTGTCGCGCACGTAAAGCCCACTTCTTCTCTTGACCCATTGATTAGCTTAATATTAGAAGTTGCTATATACACACTTGAACTTTCACTCTCTTGTTCCATGTGAGACTTATTACTTTGGACACAGCCACGCACTCTGTATTAAGGATCAGAGGGATTATATTGTAATCAAATAAAGTCAAGAAGGGCTCTAGTTCAAAAGGGAGAATATGTATCCGGATCATTTGGGCAAAAAACAACGAGAGATGAACAAGGGTTGCTTCTACAAGTTTTGGAAAGGAGAAGCCAATTTTATTGTTAAGTATATATTTTATAATTAAATAAGTGTAGATTCTAAGATATATTTGATTAAATTTATTAATATTTTATATTTATTTAATTATCTTTTATATATTTTTCTATCTTTTAATTAAGTATAGGATAAAAGGATATTGGGAAAATTGTGAAAAAATTCCTAATTGGTAACTTATTTGCTAAATGGGACCTTCGCGTGCAGATTATCTTCCACGTGTGCAGAATATCTTCCCTGGTGTGCAAATGATCTTCCCTGTGTGCAAAATTCTTCCCTATATGTGTGCAGAAATCTTCCCTATGTGTGCAGAAATCTTCCTCCCGTGTGTAGATATCTTTCCTCTATGTGCAAGATATCTTCCCAGGTCCCATTTAACAAATAAGTTGTCTATGAGGTCTTTTTTAGCAATTCTCCCAAGGATATTTTGATACAAAATCTATTCATATCTTAATTTATTTTCTAAGGGTTATTATAAGATTAAAGTGAGAACAAAATATCAATATAATATATCTATATTATAAGATAATCCATAAAAAAAAAAAGAAAAGAAAAATCAAGATATTGTGATAGAGACGCACAAAAGGGGACAATATATGCATATATATATATATATGCTATAAGTAGTAAGAGGAAGGTGTGTTCTATTTTCCTGATTGGTGACAGTAAGGTAAGAGCTTTAATGGAGGGAGATTAAAGTTTGGAGATGCAGAAGAGCAACAACACGGATAAAAATTCGGCATTGAGTTTTTGTTTCTCCTTTCCTTTTTCTTCTTTATTTTGTCTTTGGTTAGCTATTATTTTGGTCATGATAATGTTCAGTTTATATAGTTAAACCGTTAGTTTTGGATTATTTAGTTAGATTATGAATTAGTGGTTGATAATTTTTTCCGTTAATTGCTTTAATGTTATATTTGTTGATTTAATTGTATGCTTGATTATCCTAAAGCAAGAGACATCTGATTGGGATTATTTTGGTATTCTAAAGGAGCCTAGACGTAGAAAATTTATACTAGACCTTCAATTGAATCGTGTAGGATTAGGTTTTTGGATTTAATTTGTTTGTAGAATAGACATATATTTACCGGCCCTACATAGTCTCATTAGGCTTGCATTTAAATTAATCCAATTAAATATTAATCACCTAAGACATTAGGGATTAATATAGTTGGAATGCCTTTTAGTGAATCGAAAAACACTCTTAGGTAATTAAGAGTCATAGACTAGCAAATATAACTTTAAATGCAATTAATGAGAGAAATTAGACACTAAGAAGTAATTACGGCTATAATAATCTAAATGACCACTTAAGATCTATAATCACCTTTAGCCTAAAACGTAGTTAGATTTCATTTTCTTTTCTTTTTTTTTTTAGTTAGCTTTTATTTCTTCCTTCTATTCAAATTTTGTTGACTAACTTAAGTAAAAATGTAAAGTTATTGTTCAATTGCATTGTTAGTATCAAGCCTATGTAAACAAATATTTAATTTTCTATTGCTGCCTAAAAATGTATTCTATTTGCTTCATTTGCTGTTGGATCTGTTTGTTCACATATTTAATATCAATTGATGACAAGATGGCAAGTTGAAGTGGTAAAAGGGGCAAACAAAAGTGGGTAGAAATGTAAAAAGGTTAGTAGCTTGACTAGAAAAAAGTGTACAAGTTGGAAGATGAAGTGTTCGATAATTTGGAAAGGTTATAAGTTCCTGTGTAAATTGATCCTCAAGCAAGAATGATACCCCCACCCCCAAAATTGCATTGTGTCTTTTGCCAAAAGTATTACTCCTCCATTCTTTTGTAGTGAACTTGTATTGAGCAAAAAAACATTCATTTTCAATGGTTTTTGGGAGCAACCATACAAGAACTTGGTTGCATACAGGGGAAACCGAGAGCAACCGCAACTTCGAGGAAGCCGTATATGAAGCAGTTTCATGGCCGCTGAACGCACTCATTCTTCTCACATTAGAGTTGATACTGCGGTCTTTATTTTTCCCCCAAACAAAAAAGTTTTTTCTGGGTGCAAGTTTTGTGACATAGGCCAAACAAACGAGTCATGTCCACATGTTCGTCTCGGGGGCATGGGCCCGAAGGATGTATGAAAGAAGATCTAGTAAACATCACCGACGTAATGATAAGCAATGCCGTGCCACTTTGATATGCAAGTGTAATTATTCTTCAGACTTCCCTGTCACTCGTCTGTGACTTGTCCACGTAGCCTAGCTGTTAAAAATGAGCCCTTTATGCCAAAAACAAAATGGCAACAACGAAAGTAACGCAGTACAAAGCAAATATCAACTGGAGAAGCAAGCATGGATGTGTGAGGAAAGTATATATGTACTATTCTCACGCTCTTATTTAGCTTGCGTCGGCACTCTGCTTTTTCTTGAGCATCATGTCTTCTGAAGAAAGCATCCTCTTTTGCCCTTTCGGTATTTCCCTGAGAAAGTTGTAAATAAGTTTCTTTAATTATAACCCAAGAGTCTTAATCAGAGATAGGTGACAAAGCTCAATGAATATATAAAATGGTCATAAAGAAAGAAAGGGAAAGGTAATACAGGAAGAGGAATCATAGCCTTTTGACAGAATAACCCCAAAGAAAAATCTCTTTACTGAACAACAAAAGATTGCATCTAGAATCCAGAGTGATACATACATATCTGTGCAACAAGAGATCTAAGTGGTCAATTCCAAACGCGTTGTGATCAATTTTGAGATGGACCCTCCACTGAAACCTTGGGGTAAACTCTTGTCCAACACGGGGCAGAGGCAGAGCCTAATCAATCAAAATCACACCATCATTTCTTGAAGCAGGACCCGTCGGCTCGCCTGTGCCCATCATGCCATTCAATTCCCCATTCTTTCATTCTTTCTCAATCACTGGCCCATCTTCACTTCCCATGCCTCCAGAGTTCGTGTTCAAATTAATTACTTTCCTATCACTGTCAAATTTTTCGTACCTCTCTGTTGTCGTATACCTAACTAATGTTGCCCAGAACAAACCAAACAAAGCGTGACATTTGGTCGAACACTTGATGTGCGTGCTCAAGGAGATTAAGTGTTCCTTTTTTCCTGCCGAAGGATCGGTCTATCACTGTACAGCACTACTTTCTACATGTGTTTTCTCGTCCAACATATAGGTCTCAATGTGATAAAAGAGTTTTGGAAGCTGCTTGGGATGGGACAATTGGACACAGGAATATCCACTCTTGGAGAGAACATAATGAACAATCATGACCTCATAGAATGAGGAGTTACTGGTTGATTAAAGCTTATAATTTGAGTCCCAAAAATCTAGAAAAAGGCGGAGAAGAATTGGATCAAAGGGTGTAAGAATTTGGGGTATTAATGATAGAGGAGTGAGCGAGGTGTTAGGGTTGGGCTCTAGAAAGCAAGCAGGCATGCATATTAAATTGGTGTTTGAGGGAAAAGTTTGAAATGGAATTAGCATCTGTAAGTGGGGGGCAATCATGGTTTATGTCCCCCTTGAAAGTTGAGAGAAGCTTGTGATTCACACCGAAATCCAGACCACAAACAGTGAGTGAAGCTGAAGCCTCTTCTGGCAAAACCCCGAACCATTCTTTTTTGTTTTTTTTTCTTATTCCCTTTTCATTATGAAGCATAGCGTTCATGGTGATTTCTCTTTACCAACCACCGTCAACTCTAAATGAAAATTCCATAACATCCTTCAAGGACCCAGCAAGCATTATTTCCAACAGCAGATTACACTAACCTTGTGTTTCTTTCTTTTCTTTTTTCTTTTTTTTTAAAAAAAAACTTGTTCCATAAATACAAGATTAATTAAGGGAACTTAAGATAATTATAATAATCTATACCACCTTAATCCTCAATGTAAAACCTTGTTTACACTGCCATTGTGTTCTTATAGTAAAAACATGAGGCTGTAATAACAATGATGACGATGATAGTGATGTTCTAGAAGCCTAGGCCACTAATATAAAAAAGGATATGGGGTCTCTATTGCTCCTTCTCTGCTATACTTTCTGCTGTGTTCTCATTTTGGAGACTTTTCTAAATATATTTTTTATGATTTTTTGGATTATTAGATTTTATATAAAATGAGTGAAATTTTGACATATTATAGATAAAAAACGGATTTATTTTCAATTTTTTATGAGTTTTTAAAGATTTTTCACAAAAAAATGTTTAAAGTGAAAAAAAATACATACTATTTTTCTGAAAAGTCTTTGAAAAATCGTAAAAAATTGAAAACAAATCCGTTTTTTGCTTATAATATATCAAAATTTCACTCATTTTATATAGAATATATTGATCTAAAGAACCATAAAAAAATATATTTAAGAAAACCCCTAAAATAAGGGGGCAGCAGAGGGCACAGCTGACACCCTCTGCCCCATAAAAAAAACATGTGCGTGGAAACATGTGAGAGAACTCGGAAGAAATTTTCATAGCAAAAGTTTCATAGGGATTTTGTTTTTTTATAACATAGAAACATCAGTGCAAAACTGAACTCGCACTACTATAAAATATAGATTTAGCGATGTTAATCTTATGATACTTCTTTAAACAAGTGTTGGAAGAAACTTCTATTTTAAAAAAAAAAATACATGTGGCAGCTATGGCGCTTGACTAGAAAAGCGTCATAGCTACCTAATACCTTGTATGAGCAAGTGCCATACAAGAGTTTATATATATATATACATATATATATATATATATATATATTTAATTTACATACCTTGTATGACGCTTGCTTTATTGGATAGCTATGGAGCTTTTATAGTTAAACGTTATAGCTGTCACATGTATTTCAAAAAATAAAAATAAAAGCCTTCTCTTGTGACTATTTTTCCTTATCCTTTTCCATTGGAGCCTTTGCTCCTGACCTTAATCCTAAACTCAATCCTCCTCCCCTCCCTAAAGGAAGAGAAATGCCCCAAGAACATCAGGTTGGTAATATAACGTACTCAATTTCTTCTTTGTTGATTTTAATTTTTCTCTAGATTTTAATTTCGTATTGTAACTTGCACATACAGATGCAGAAGTCATCACTCTGTCGCCTAAGTCTCTCATATTCAAAGAAATATGTAGTCCAATTTGATTGGAAAGCTCATATCAAAGCTTGTGGTACTAGAGAATATAAGTGTGACTGTAGTACATTCTACTCTAGGTAACATATTAAATTCACAAATCTCACCTCATAATAAATACTACTTTCTCCGGTCCTAATTATAGGACATATTTACCTAACTTTGGAGAAATTAAGGATAGTGGTTAAATTAGTTATTCATATTTATTTTTCTAAAATACCCTTATTTAAAATGTAAAATGACATACAATTATGTTGATCCTCCGCTTTTTCTTGTACCTCTCCTGCTTCACACACGACTTCTCCAAGCTCTCACACAATCTGGCGTTGTCAATCTCCCTCAACAACTTCTGATATACTCTTATTAAATTATTAATGTGTTTAATTATTATTGAGAAAGTATCAATAGGGGGTATTTTGAGAAAAAATTGATAAAAATTAGAACTTTATCCTATAATTAGGATCAATATCAACTATCAAATATTATCCTATAATTAGGACCGGAGAGAGTACTATTCTTTGTGGGGGGAATTTGTTTATTACTTCTTTTATTAATGTAAATGACTGAGTAATTAATTGGGTGTTTGTTCAATTCGTTCTTAAAAATCAGGAAGTATAATTTCATCACCCACAGAGTTTTCTATCAAACTTGTCATTGTGGTTGAATTAGCTGGAAAATTATAATCTTTATGTGTTATCTTCATGTTCTTCAAGTTTGCCAAAGATCATTATGTAAGTGCCTCGACATAAAAAAAAAAAATAGTATAATATTTTCCTTTAAGGGAAGCGCCATGAGAAGTTGGCACTTCCTAAGGGGAAGCGGTGTAGGAAGTGGCTACTTCCTACTATGAAGCACTGCAGCTTCTTTTAATGATGTTGAAAGCTGTGGCGCTTCCGAAGCGTCATACTATATTCATCAAAATAAGCACTATAAATTCCGATTTTTGTAGTAGTGTCGAGGTTTTATAATTATAATTATAATTTAAACAACATCTTCTACCACTAAGTCAAACCAACACTAAGTGGAGGACCAACTCATATTAATATTGCTTCCGGTTCTTTTTATAAATAACTTTTTATTTCTCAAAGTTAGTCTTTTTTATAAGCAACTCTCTCTGAGTCTCAAAATGTAAACTACTTTTTCCTTTTCCACCCCTATTAAATACACATCTTTATATTAATTATCTCATACTCATTGCTAATTCTCTTTCATTTACTCATTTATTACACATTCTCTTTCATATTTTATACTCATACTTTTTTATATTTATTACTCATTCTCTCTCCTATACTCATTTCATAAATAGGGACATATTTAAAAAAATATGACATTTTTAATATATTTATTATTTTTCACTGATCTTAACTATTTTTCATTTTATCCCAAAAGAATAAAAGTTACTTTAAAAAAGGGGCGGAGGGAATATGTCCACAGATCACCACCCATTGACATACGCAGCAAAGAGACGTAAAAAGGGATGGAGATTAGTTAGAGGCTGAGTTGATTGTCACTCATCACCGCCGGAGGCTTGGAGAAGAGAAGAGGGCAAGTGTTTGGTGGGGTCTACAATGGGGTCGCATGAGCTTAATCATGCGGTCCGCCGCATGATTGCCGACCACCACCGCCGTCCTACGTGGACTACGCCTGTCCACATCATTGTCTCCTCCCTCCGCCCTTCCAATAAAATCTAAGTAAATACACAAAGCACCTTTTTTTTCCTTTGTACAAGTATTTTAAAGTGAAAGGTGGAAGCTTCAAAACTTGCAATAGTTGAGAGTGTGGAGGAAGTTAGAGAAGGTAATGGGTAGGGTTGGCAATTGCAGACGATAGATACAGATGAAAAGTTAAAGTAATGTGAGAAGCTAACGGAAGGAAGGAAGACACGTGCAGCAGGAATATTGTGATTCCAAAATTACTAATAACGAGCAATTATTCTGGGTAAAAGTGGGTTAATTAATTAATTATCTAATTAAGTATACATATATAGCCACAGACACAAACGCCTCGTATATGCACCTTACCACTTTCGTGCCTCTCCAAGGCGACGCCTGCTTTGCCTCACACTCTGACACACACTCAATTTAGTGATAGGAAATGGTATTAGTTCAAAACAGAGATAGATCGTAATTGATGGAAGCAATTCAAATAGTAGTTGAAGGAATTATCAACAAATTCCACTACCGACTTACTTCTTCAACAATATCATACCACCGTCTTAAACTATATTCACAACTACACTACTTCTAACACTCCCCCTCAAGTTAGAGCATATATATTGATCATGTCCAACTTATTACAGAGATTTTGAACCCGTGTCCCATGTAAGGCTTTTGTCAGAAGATCTGCCAGTTGATCATTGGATTGTATGTGCCCTGTAGATACACTATTTTCTTTGATTTTATCACGAATAAAATGACAATCAATCTCAATATGTTTTGTTCATTCATGAAACAAAGAGTTCGATGCTATATGAAATGCTGCTTTATTGTCACACCATAGTTTTGCAGGCAATGTCGTGGTGATGCCAATTTCCTTCAAAATTTGAAATACCCACACAATTTCTTGTACTGATTGTGAAATAGCTCTGTATTCTGCTTCTGCACTTGATTTTGACACAACTCCTTGCTTCTTACTTCTCCAAAATATCAAATTTCCACGAACAAACACATAGTAACCCGTAGTGGATTGTCTTGTGGCCTTAGATCCTGTATGACCCGCATCAGAGAAACACTCAATTTTAGTGTGCCTATAATCTGTATAAAGAATACCAAGACCTGGAGAACCTTTCAAATAATGCAAGATATGTTCTAAAACTTCCCATTGTGCTACTGTTGGTGATGCCATAAATTGGCTAAGCCTACTGACTGAGAAGGTTATATCAAAACGAGTTACTGTTAGATAATTCAGCTTTACAATGAGTCTTTTATATCTCTCAGGAAATGGATACGGTTTCAATTTTTCTAGATCAATCTTTTTCTTCAAATTATCAGGAAGTTCATCAAACATACTAGTATCAAGATTTAGAAAGGGATTCGAAATCATGGGAATGCTGCTTAGCGCAGCTCCAAGCTTTCCAGTCTACTTTAAGAGATCAAGAACATACTTCCTTTGAGTCAAAAGAATACCTTTCTTGTTTCTCAAAACTTCAATACCAAGAAAGTACCTAAATGACCCCAAATTTTTTGTCTGGAAATGAGAATTGAGGAAGACTTTAAGTTTTTAGATTCCGGAAATGTTATTCCCTGTAATCACAATGTCATCAACATATACTACTAGAAGAATCATGCCTACATCAGATTGTTGGTAGAACACAAAGTGATCACACTTGCTTTGACTTAATCCAAACTTCTTAACTACATCACAGAATCTATCAAACCATGCATGAGAGCTTTGTTTTAGACCATACAACGACTTCCGGAGGTAGCACGCTTTCCTATTCTCCCCCTGAGCAATGAACCCAGGTAGTTGCTCCATATAAACTTCTTCAAGGAGGTCACCATGCAAAAAGGCATTCTTAACATTTAACTAAAGCAAATCCCAATGATATGTGGCAGCTAAAGAGATAAGAAGATGAACAGAGGTGAGCTTAGCCACAGGATAGAAAGTCTTGGAATAATTAATACCATAAGTTTGTGCATTTCCTTTGGCAACGAGTCGAGCTTTTAATCGTTCCAAGGAACCATCAGCTTTAGTTTTAACCACAAACACCCGTTTACAACTAATGGCCTTTTTTCCAGGTGGGAGATCAACAAGAGTCCATGTACCAGCCTTGTCAAGAGCCAAAATTTCATCTTCCATTGCGGCATGCCAACCAGAGTGAGTCAGGGCTTGGTGAAGGGTAGTAGGGGTGGAGATGGAATCAAGTGTGGCAACAAGAGATACGCAAACAGGGGACAAAGTCTGGTATGATACAAAAGATGAGATAGGATAGGCACAGTCAACATATCTTTTGGGGGGACAGTGAGGACGGATACCTTTTCGGAGGGCAATGGGCAGGTCATCAGAGGTAGCAATTTGAGGATCTAGAATAGGTGGTTCAGTTACAACAAGTGGAGGGACGGTGGAAACAGAAGCAGGAATGAGGGAAGCTTCAATTGAATCAATCGACGAAGTAGGAATTGACGAAGGTGAAACATTGGCAACACCAACATCATTGATGATATCAGGACCATATTGTGAAATGTAAGTTCAGAATGTTATTCGTATATTAAACAAGAGGATTACAAGTTCTATATATACACAAAATAGAGATAGATCAAGCGTGATTGATGGAAGCAATTCAAAGAGTAGTTGAAGGAATTGTCAACAAAATTAATTACCGACTTGCTTCTTTAACAATATCATACTACCGTCTTAAACTATATTCACAACTACACTACTTCTAACACTAATAAATTAATTAAACTGGGGATAAATAAAGATAAAGGGCTTTGGCGGAACATAATAATAGCTCAAATTAAAGATGTGGGATCTTGGTGAAGATGGCGTTGGTGGGCCACATGGAAGAAGACATATACATAATAGCCATTGCAATACCTTTTTCCGAAGTCGTCACTTTCTATTAAGCCTCCCTGGAAGACTAATATTAGCATAATAATATGGGAATGAAAAAGAGCAGTAATTATTACAATTTAATTACCTTCCTTCCAAGCTAGCCATCTCAACACAACACAACACAACAAATTCTTGCTCTTCCCCATATTGGCCCAAATGGCCCTATCCTTTTTACATATCTCCTTCAAATGATCAGCCTTCATTATTCATTTCAATTTGTTTCTTTTTTTTTTTTGGGGTTTTTAATTATTGACTGATATAGGTGTATTTTCAGCCGGAAGAACTGTTGGATTTTAATGCCAAAAGATTGTTTTTTTTTCCCCTTTTTTTGCTGGGGGTGGTGGGGGAAGGGGGTGCTTCCGATCCCTTTAATCGAAGGCAAGTACCAGAATAAATATAATGTTGAGGGAGAGAGTATATTGCAGTGGATATGTTTCTTAATTATATTTTGTTTTAAAAAAAGAATAAATTAATTAGAATATATATAGAGTATATATTGTTTGTGATGGAAGTAAAGTAGGGCAACATGTTCACCAACCCCTCACTTGCACGTTGCTGTGCTTCATCTCTCTTTACGTTTTGTCTTCATCATCATTTGCCCCTCTCCTTATATCTCTGTCCTTCTCTCCCTAAGTACACCACCCGCACTTTAACCAAATCATATATAAATAAACTACTTCAGCGATATATTAAAAAAATTAGTTTAACTTATTATTTGTAAAAGAGATATTTTTACCCATTAAAACTATGATTTGATAAAAATTCTTTCAATATATGCAATCAATATCGACAGATATTTCAGGAAAAAATTATTAATATATGAAACAAAGTATATTGACCCTTATCTTTAGAACAAAAGTAAATCTCTCGTCTATTTTCCTCTCACATGTGTTCTTCTCTATCGTTGCTATATTCCTCTCATCAATCAATAATAAAATAAAATATCACTAATAGGAAGGCATACTGCCCACCCCACCCCACCCCATCACACATATTTATCTGCCTGGTCAGAAATAAGAAAGGGAAGAAAAAAAAATATAAACTATATCTACACACACACACACATATATATATATATATATATATTTATATTACCCACGTGCATCTCCAAACTATTCTTTTTTATTATGTTATGCAAACATCACTTTTTGTTTGTGTCCAACAAAAGCACCTTTTCTTATCAATATTTTGTTCCTCACTTTTATTTTGAATATTTTATGTGTTTTCTACGTATTAATTTATTTATATAAATAAATTTATATAACAGACGAAAACTCTTTGTAATTAGTACATCTTACATTATGAATCATATGCGGAAATAAAATTATATACTGATTTAATAAACTTTACGATAAAAACAACAATATCAATACCCTCCGGCCTCCAAGGGGAAAAAATTACAGGAGGGTGATTATAGTTGAAATGTGGTCAATAGATCTTGGAGATGGATATTGTAATAAAACTTGAGAAAAATTATTATCATTTAAGCAAAAATAAATTGAGGCTTCTATTATGTGTGTGTACATAACACAACAAACAAGTACTCTATCATATTAGTTCACTAATTTACAAAAATTAAAAATATTAGCTAAATTGGTTATTTGTCGTTATATTGCGCAGAGAATATTTGTTATTTACTTTGAAATAACCTTCTTTTAATGACGATTAAAGGAGATGAAGATGATTGAGAGTTCGAGACTCTATATTTGAAAGTTAATTAAAACCAAAACAAATTACTCCAACTAGTTTATTTTTTTCCAACGCTAGATCTTATATTTAATCAGTAAGTTTGCGTAATGAAACCATGTGCTTTCAATCCATAAGTTAACACGCCATCACCACAGAAAAAAATATCTTGCGTTCTTATTTATTAAATTTCTTTTCTTTTTTTTGAATTCTGCAAATTAAAACGCGTCTAAATTCTTTTGAAGGCGCGTGCCAATTTAAAAAAAAAAAGTTTACCACTAAAATCAAAGAGTAAATATTAGGATTAAGGTTCATTTTTGTCGGGCAAGTTGTCAAAAAATCTCAGTTTTACCCCGAAAGTTTCTAAATTGTAGCAAATTGTCTTAGTTGTTATGTAGGTTAAGTTTAACCGCTAATTGAGCTAATACGTTTAGTTGACAAATCCACATATCATCCACATTATTTTTTGTTAAGGTGTGTAAATTTTTCCTAGAAGTTTTTATTTGAACAATGTTGCCTCATAAATTTTTTTGGTTCAATATTGTCCTGAAAGTTTCTAAATTGTAGCAATGTCGCTATAAACAAAAAAATTGAATAACATTGAAGAAGAAGCTACAAATAGAGGAGAAGCTCATGTTTGCTAGAAAATAATGAACAAAAAGATTTAATTATTGTGGATTCAAGACACACCAAGCAAGATTATCGAGAATAAGGCCACTGATAACCTTTCTTCATTGTACCCCAACGATGTCAAGATAAATATACACCTTTTTTATTTTCTCTTCATCGCACAAGATACTTTCACCTCTTTGATTTTTCATAATAATTCAGATGGGGTGCATTTTTTTTAAAAAAATGCCTTCTTTATAAATATTGAAAAAAGTGAAGTAAATGACATAGACTTGTCAAATAAGCATATCTAGCCAACTAATAGATAAACTTAACTTAAATAATAGTCGAGGTAAAATTGTTATGATTTGAAAACTTCAAGAGCAACATAACTCTTAAATGAAAACTTCAAGAGCAACATAACTCTTAAATGAAAACTTACGGTGCAACTTTATACCTAAATCCAAGCAAAAATGACATAATTAAATGACATATGGATTGTGGGCTTAATATATTTGATCAACTACTAATCAAATTTAACCTGAATAACAATTGGAGTAAAATTACTATAATCTAGAAACTTTTAGACGGCTTTGACAACTTCAAAGATTTATGCTTAGCCCTAAATATGATGTAATGAAATTGTTAAGAACTTATTTTTAATATACAGTGGGCCCATACCTCAAGAAATTGGAAGGATGGGGTTGGAAGGTCGGCAATGACGTCAGATGCTCGGGGACAACCTTCAGGCCATGCGCAATTCAGCGGTCCTTCCTCTCTTACCCTTTTATCTATTTGTTTATATATATATATATATATATATATATATTCCTCCCTCCTAAAGGGGTTTTTCTTTAATTTCTATCCCTCTCCCCCCTCTCTCCTCTGCTGCTTTCTTCTTCTCCTTCTTCTAAATTGACTCATACCTCATTTTGTCTTCTTCTTCGTCATCGCCCCTTGTCCTACTCTTGTTACGCAGGTGAGCCCATTAATTTCTCTCACTCAATTTGCATGCACTGCTCGAATATACCTTACCACTCTTCTCTTCTTCTTCATTCTCATTCATGCATTCATTTTCATGTATGTCTGCGATCTCTTCGTTAATTTCTCTTTTAATTTGCCACACTTGGCCTGCTGCATAATTCTTCATCTTCCCCATCCCCAACTCACCATTTTTATTTTTGAAGGTTTCTGTATCGAATATCCCATTTAATTTAACAAGATTTTTCCTATAAAATTTACAATTTCATCATCGCGTTTTGCTCATTAATTTCCTGCCGCTGAATAGTTTGTCTGCATCTCTTTTAAGTCACCCACCTGCAGAGTTCAATAACGCCATCAACATCAGCATGGGATTATGCATATAATTCACTGAAATTAAGTACAGTTATACAGACATTAAGTCTTGCTTATTGATCATATTATCTTCTTTTTCTGTCAATGGAACCCAATAATATGAACTGCAGGTTTCAAACTCGCTTGTGTATGGAAATTCGAGATGTTTTTTGTTCGTTTCTCTTTGTCTATGCTTGTTGTCCCCAGAACCTCCATTTTGCTTTCCTCACCTAATCATGGGTGTGTGGAAGACCATAAACAAAGAAAATGGTGAGAGAAAGAGAAAAAACTGGATGCACATATATGGAGGGTCTCTCATAAAAGTCGTGAATTTGGGGAGTGAGCTTACTCTCATAGTCCATCAAGGAAAAGAGGTCAGAAAACTGCCATGGAAATTCTCGACAAAGAGACAAAAGAGTCAGAGAGCCCCCCAAAACACACATACACACTCTCCTTTTTCTACTTTTTTATTTATCCTTTTCCCATGGCAGGCCTTCCTGCAATTGAACCCTCCCTTTTCCTTTTGTCTCTCAACCAACGCGTGCCATTCTGTGATAACGTCACCATTACCTTCTCTTTCTTGTTCCCATCTTCCCATAACTCCAGTTTTATTCCTTTCCATTCTCATTTTAACATCCCATTTCCATTCTCTACTTTTGTTTGTATTGTTTTTGTTTTCGCGTCTTGTGTCCTGCTTGTTTTATATATTATAGTTTCATTATTCACTTAACATGTGTAAACTCATAATAATTGCGCGGATATTATTTGTTTACAGAATTAGAATGGAGAGTGTGAGAACCCCGTTCTCGATGAATCATTCCAACCATTCATCAACACAAGACAGCATCATTATATAGCACAAACCTCTAGTTCCCGTTTATACTTTCCTACAGTTTTCCTCCTCCACGACACACTACTTGCCCTTAAACTAAACTCTCTCTCTCTCTCTCTCTCTCTCTTGGTTTTTTGAACAAAACCAAACTCTCATGATTTGGTTCTCTCTCCCTTTCCCATCTCTCTCTAGCTTTTAACCCCGGCAAAAATCATTGTTTCTGAAATTATGGGTTTTGTTTTATAACACGCGCTCATTTTTATTTCATTTCGGGTGAATTCCATTTGGTGAGTGTCGCTCACCACCACCAAATGAGCTTATCATTATCTCTGATAACACTCGTCACCTTTTCCCCAAAAAATTAAAGCCCCTATTTTTTTTATTTTTACATTTCCTTTTCTATTTTGTAACTTAGTTCTTGTGCGGAGGGTTTATATGAAGTACATGTTCTTTACGATTCAGATCTAGCTACTCAAATTAATAAAATTTATTATCTATGATATATAATAAGAATAATATATATATATATATATATATTGCCTTTTTAGCTTTATGGAATTCAGGTCACTGTTAACGTGGTTTCACTAGTGTGATACACACATAATAAGGGTTGTGGTTGTTTAGAATTTAAACATGATGATGAAAGTAGTCAAGTAGCTAGAGTGTGTGGGGTGGAGGGTATATATTAATGAATGAAGGTGGTGAATTTGATGCAGTAGAAGCAGTTTGGGCATGATGGAAGCGATGGAGTCATGTGTCCCACCGGGCTTTCGGTTCCACCCAACGGATGAAGAGCTTGTTGGTTACTATCTCAGGAAGAAAGTCGCTTCTCAGAAGATAGATCTTGACGTCATCAGAGAGATCGATCTATATCGCATTGAACCATGGGATCTCCAAGGTACACCACCTCACTTCTTATATATGTACTCATTAGGGTTTGCTTTATGCATATTTCCAACATCCCTTATAGTTTGTACGTTGATTATTGTTTCTTTTTTTCTAATACATGGAGTTGAATAATTGTGGTGTGTATGACATACAGAGAGATGCAGGATCGGGTATGAGGAACAGAACGAATGGTATTTCTTCAGCCACAAAGATAAGAAGTATCCGACGGGGACGAGGACCAACAGAGCCACCGTGGCTGGGTTCTGGAAGGCGACGGGAAGAGACAAAGCAGTGTATGACAAGACAAAGCTCATAGGAATGAGGAAGACCCTCGTTTTCTACAAAGGAAGAGCCCCTAATGGCCAGAAGACTGACTGGATCATGCATGAGTATAGGCTTGAATCTGATGAAAATGCACCCCCTCAGGCAAGTACACGTACATACATAATAAGCTCTTTCTATTAATTTTCCACTTTTATTTTTTTCCAAGTTTCTCTACCTATGCTGTGAAATGTTGATACTGTTATAACAAAGCAGTATGAGAGGAACTAACCCTTGAGGTACTATGCGGCTTCATCAAGGGAACATAAGTTCGAATTCAAGAAACGTATTTATTAAAAGAGATAAAAATATTTTGCGTTTTAAACCTCAAAAGAGAAACTTTTAATAAAAAAAATAGCTTGAGAAGAAATCTCAAGCGAAAATTAAATCTCAGACTCTAGTTTTTGGGGGAGTACGTACAATAACTATTTTTGGAGGGGATGAACTATTTTCTGTAGTTTTGTGTTTGAAAATTATTGGCTGGACCTTACAACTGTTCCACTTGATGCAAATACGGTTTGATTGGTCTGTTCAAAACTTACTTTATAATTATAGCTTATAACAAAAACAACTTTTTTTTCTTTATTCTTCATAGGCCACTAAGGTCTGAATATTTTTTTTTTTTTGCTCAAGATAAGGTCTGAATATTCACACACCAAGGGGTACGTACATTATGTATCAAAAAAAAAAAAAAAAGGGGTACGTACATCATGTCTTCTGTCACAACATAACTTTCAACAACATTAAGTCAAAAGTCGTTTACTTTCAACTTTCAACAGCAGAATAATTGGTTTGCTTTTGTTCCTTTCCGTTCCTTCTCTTTTGTAGACTTTCTTTCCATACGTAAACATTTATTCAAGTAAATTAATCGCCATGTTGGCTTCTTTTTTCTTCATCTATTAACGGATTTTTTACCTTTGTTTAGTGCTGCATTTATCCACGTCCATTCGAAACATTTAGGACTTTAGTCCTTATTAAAGTGTTTTAATTAAAAAATTTAAACTTCAACAATATATATCTTTAATTTCTTTTTTAACTATATATTAGTGGATTAACTTTCTGGGTGCTGCCTTTCACTACATCCTACTATTACTTCTCCTGGCCAAACATGTTGAAAAGTCTCGAAAGCTAAAAATATTAGTCCAAGGATCAAAACAAAAAAAATTGAAATTTTTTTCTAGACTTAGTTCTAATTAAATTGTGGGTTGAGTATGTGCAGGAAGAAGGATGGGTTGTATGTAGAGCATTCAAGAAAAAGAGCAATGGCCAAACGAAGACAATAGAAGGATGGGATTCAGGTTACTTTTATGAGGAGACGAGTGGAATGGACTACGTATCAAGGCAGGTTCATCATCAAAGTTTCATAGCTCCAAGTTTTTTGTGTAAGAAGGAGATAGAAGCAGATAACAACAACTTGAGCTTCATGCACTCATCATCAGATCAGTTCGTACAGCTTCCTCAGCTAGAAAGTCCATCTCTGCCATTAATAAAGAGTCCAAGCTCAGCAACACTACAGTCTTTAATATCACACAATAGTAATAACAAGAACGTATTAGGAGAAGATGACCAAAACAACAGGCTGGTCAACAACAACAACAACACCAAAAGGGTGACTACTGATTGGAGGGCTCTTGACAAATTTGTGGCATCTCAATTGAGTCAAGAAGAAGAGAGGCATGATGAGAATAGTGATAATCATGGAGTGTCAGGCTTTGAAACGCACGAGGCATTGCTGCTATTGCAGAGTGGTTGCGATGAAGCAGGCAACAAGTTCATGAGCCCATTTTTAAATGGAAGCTCTTCTGACTGTGACATTGGGATATGCGTGTTTGATAAATGAAGATTTTAATTAAGAAGGGGATGGAAGAGAAAGGAGGAGAGGTTTTTTTATTGGGACGCACGTAGTATTTCTATATATAAAAATGTTAATTAATTTAATGTGAGAGTGCCTGAGACATATATTTTTGTGAAAATATTCTCCTTTGAATGGATGCTATGCATGCCCCCAAGGTGATGACTCTAGAATCTAGATTATAGTTTCTTTCATATTTAATTTAGTATATCACAAAAGGGCCACTTCTGCAGGCAGAATATAGCATGGGAGTCTCTCATTCCTAAGAGTTAAGATGCGATAATATGGCAGTAGAGAGAATAAATAATCCACCATGCCCTTTTTTACTGTTATGCCCATATCACCTGTATGTATCCCTTCAATTTCTGGGTACAACAAGTATTATGTGCTCTTTTCTTAATGTCGCAAAATTCTACTGATTTTTTATCCTTTACTATTACTATATTCCTATCCTGATGATGAACTGTTTCTTTTTCATAGGTTTTACAATTCAGGTGCCCTAAGACAGTTTCGCTGCCTTGCGCGTATATATACAAGTATTTGTGCATATAAAATACAGTACTAAACATAAGTATGATATGCAATTTGTTTTTATTGGAGGCGGTTAATTACTATATGTATCATATTAAGGGGAATATTTAAAATATCATTCATGGAGTTAAATAGATGAATGAAAGAGTAATGGGAACAGATAGCGTAGCATTTCTTAGACTCCCTCCTGTTAATAAAGAAGACGGAGCGTGATTCTTACAAGAGAGAATGAATATGATACTACTTTCATGTGGCCAAAAGCCCAAAACAACGCATTAAACATCTCCTGGAAAAGATGTTTCCATCTAAATATTTTTTTATAAGGTTCTATCTACGTATTTCTTTCCGTATTTTGAGTGTTTTCCTTCATGAAGAGCTCAAGGCATCAATTAAGTAGTTGGCGCTGTCACTGGTTAATTTGCTAGGCCAAAAGAATATCATACCTAATTAGTAATCAAGACTCTACTAATTTTGAGTAATTATATAAAGTAATTTCACCTCTTCTGTATCTACACCGAGATTACCTTAGTCAAATCCTTCAGAGTGCATGCAACTGATGAGCGACTATATGGTCAGAATAACTAGTCACTGTCACATGCGCACGCAGCCATAACGTATTTTGATTTTTCTTTGAGATGAAATGCCATTGCATGCTACGTTTAATAAGCATATAATATATTTATGCTGTTCCCAACAACGCATGCAATAATTTATTTAATTACTTTTTATCCCGCGTATTAGGGAGGGCAGACAGCACCAATTGATAGAGGACAAGTGTGCACCAATCTAAATGAATTAATTACTTTAAGGATTTTAAACTTCCTGTTGCTAGTTGATTAATTGATCGGCATATTGATATTTAGAACACAATTAAAACTGTCTAGCACTCATACTGGTCGATCTTTAGAATGACTTTAAGATAAATGATTGTGTAAGAGAAGTTTTTGTGACTTTTTGTCCCCATAAAGAACCAGGCAGTATTGAGTTGATCTTTTCAAACTTTAAAAATGGACAACTCATTATAAGATGAACATTATGAGCGCTCAAGGTAAAGAACTACAAGAGACCCCGGACATGACCAATTCTCAGTTGACTAGGGTAAAAAATATTATGTGCAAGTTCTCATAGAGCTGAGCACTTGTTGGAGAAGATAATAATATAATAAGCAGTCAAAAATTAGAAGAGACACGTATGCGAAGGATAAAAGCGTTGAAAAGGTGAATAACCATACAGATGATGAAAAATTAAGGTGTGTATATGATGTTGAAATATTTTAAAACGAACAGATATATTTTTCATAAAATCATGTTCTTGTAAATTAAGGAATTTATGTGAAATTTGTATAGGAGTTATAACATTAAAGGTCACTAAATCATATCTCTTTAGTTCCTAGAGACACTTATAAAAGGTTATTGATGTGAAATGGGTTGGAGAAAGGGGAGGAAAGAGAGACTAGAGGAGGGAGGACAACAAGAAGGAGGGGAAAATCAGACGAATGTGGGGAGGAGAAAAGAGTACTCAGAGGGAAAAGGAATTTTTATTCAATCAATAAATCCAAAACTGCTTACAACAGATAACCCTAAGATCTACTTATAGAGCCTTAGAAATAATAAAATAACAATTCAAAATTCAAATCTAAATCTTAAATTTAAAACTCAAATCTAAATCATATATAAATTCAAATTCAAATCTAGATAAATATTCTTATTTAATAATTATAATAGATAACCCTTGATCTTCTAACTAAATCCTAGATTTCCTAATCTCACATTACATCATTTCTCCCCCACTTGAAAGACTTGACTCCTGAAGAGTTAAAAGTGATGCACAAATCTGGGACGGCGGGCGGGCTAATTCTTTAACATGTTGCTTCTATTTAGAAACCCCTTCCCACAAGTGTAATATTGAAAGAGTAAACTTTGGTAGGAATAACCAGCTGAATCTTGAAGAGTGTTTGGAAAACCTTTCCAACAAGCAAGGTATTGTTGGAGAGGACTATTTAGCAATGGAGTGACCTTAGACAGTGCAGTTTGCTGAGGAGGTGAGGTTGTTGTCCTTTGAACTTGAACCTTACTAATCTCAAGTGGATGACATGATTAAGAGGATTATTGTTATTGGTAGCATCAATTATAGGGGTTTTCCTTGAAGCATGTAGGACTGGAGCAAGTGAAGACACATCAATGTCATGACTGGGTTCCACAATAGCCGGCAATAGTTCTTCAGTTAAGATTTGCAATATTATCTTCTTGCTTTGAAGAAGGAGCTTCGACTTCTCTCAACTTGCATATTTGGATCGTTATACTCATATTTACATCGCGCAACTCATGAAGTTGTTGACACAGATTCTTTAACCTCTTGCATAGGAGCATGTTGATGCTCAGATTCGACCCCCAAGCATTCCAACTGTGCGTTGAGACATTTATTTTCAGCATCCAACGTTTCCAAAAAGCCTCGTACTCGTCCTTCTCCTTGTAGCGTCTTTAATTTCAGCTCTTCTATAATCTTCTTCAACTTCAAGTAGGAAGAAGTTAGAGTTCTCACATCTAGACTAAAGTTAGGATTTTCCTGCTAGTTATGATCATCTTCCTCATATTGAGGATATGTGGCATACTTATATGAGCGAAGGCTATAGCAGTGAGCATCATATCCACCATGGCCACGATTAACATATCCATGCCAATTACAAGAAGCATATCTGTAATGCTCATAGTTGGCATATTGATGGCGTTGAGTAGAGTACCTGGCTCGGTCATGACACTCCCTATATGAGTATCTTCTGTAGCTCATATTTGCATATTCTCTATAACTCATACCTGTAACTAATCACCATGGCAACTTCTCTACTTTTTCTTTGTTTGTTTATTTACCTCTCTTTTTTTTCACTCTTTCCTTGTTTTTTGACCTTTCTTTCTTCCTTTTTTTCTCACATTCTCTTGCCTTCAATTTTTTCCTTTTTTTTTCAAATACAAAATCAAATCAAGAATGAAATTAAAAATAAATTTAAAAAATTACTGAAGTAGCAATCCTCAATAATTAAGCCCTGAACGGTTAAAGACGCCACAGTAGGTGGGAAGTGAGAGTTTGCGCAAGGGTAGAGGATGTTTACCGCGCCCAAAACTCCTTAAGACAACTACAAAATTACAAACCAAGCCACAAGGTTGAGTTGAAACTTGATTGAATGGCGGTGATATATGGGCTAGAATATGGCGGTGGAGATGAAGTGGTGGAAGGAAGGTGATTTTTTTTTTTTTTTGGGAAACTGGGTGGTGAAAGCAATGGAGGGAACCTTGCTCTGATACCAAAATTAATGTAAAACAGGTTGGGGAAAGGGGAGGAAAGAGAGAGACTAGAGGAGGGAGGACAACAAGAAGAAGAGGGAAATCAGATGAATGGAGGGAGGAGGAAAGAGTACTCTAAGGGAAAAGGAATCTTTATTCAATTAATCAATTAAAGCTGCCTACAACAGAAAACCCTAAGCTCTATTTATAGAGCTCTAGAAATAATAAAATAATAGTAAAATAACAATTTAAAACTCAAATCAAAATCCTAAATTCAAATATGAATAAATACTCTTATTTAATAATTATAATGGATAACCCTATATCTTCTAACTAAACCCAAGATTTCATCATCCATACCACACTAGTTATAACAAGAGGTATAGTAAACAACACTTGGTGAAAGGGTGTGTTGTGTTTATAAGAAAACTCTATATAATATAAAGGTATAATTTTTCGTATATCTATTCATAAATCTAACAAATTGTTATAACTTTTAATTGAAGAGGTGTTGCTTCAAGTAGTCATCACTTCATGGCTTATAAATATTAAATACCTATCACTATGAGTCTATTCACACATGAAGAACCACACAACAACAAGAAATCAAATTCATTGCCTTTGTCTTTGAATGCACACAAAAATAAATTTAAATTATCATTTTATAAAAATCATTGTTGTCTTGGCTTAAGAATTGAGAGTGCAATCCATATTCAAGGGTCTTCATTGTATCCTATAAGAAATTTTCCCGTAAATATAATCCAAATTGCACCCTATAAGATAGGTATATATAAATGGATGCGAATTAAGCCTAAAGAAAAGTGTTATCCACGTCTTGAAGACATCATGTACTACTTTCTTTTTCATATCTTCTTCTTGTACTCCTCAAAGATCTAACCCCTCTAACACAAACACAGATATATATATATATATATATATATATAGCACCACTCAGATTTTGAAGCAAGAATATATAGGGAAGTGCATGAACATTGGAAGATAAGAGAGTCAATGGGGGTTATCGTTGGTGGGTCCGTGTGCTGTCTAGCATGCGTCGTCGTGCCCCTTGGCTTGTGTTGAGCATGCTTTGTCTTATGGCGCAAAAGTTGACCCCCCTCGTTCACACATATTTTCTTCTCCTTTCTTTTTAGCTTCCAAAAGCTCTTTTCTTTATCATCAATTAAGATTCTCCCTACCTATACACCCTCTCACATCTCTTATCCTTTTACCTTCAACCTAGCTACTTCTTACAAAGTTCCCTAGTAACACACTATACAAAACATATATATACATCTGAAATATTGTCGACAAAGTTGAACAAATGCTGTCGAAATTTACCCTCACATTTGTTTGGTTTCTTTATTGCAAAGAAACACACACATGTTCTCTTGTATATTTTTTGTCGTCTCAGAGATTCATATTTGTCGGAGGGCTTTGATACGTAGCTGCAAAGTGTGGACCTATACCTAATGGTCCAGTGTTAATGCCCATTTGGCCTCATCAATCAGCTTATTCCAAGATTTACGAGTTACCTTTTCATTTTTGTTTGCTTGCTATGATTTGAGGGAAAACATAGTGTAAATTGTGACTTGTTTTGCTTTCTTCCGAGTTCGATTTCAAGTAGATTTATCGTTTCTTTACATAATGCCAATATATTTAGCTGGCAGCTAGCTAGGTGGACCAAAAGGTCCACTTAACATCCAACTGGCCCCACAATGAGCGGTTCACTCCAACATTTCGTTTGTGACGGGTCATGTGTTCCTAACGACTCATCAAAAGAGGCCAAAGAATTGGTAGACATTCGCTGCTCTGTGTTGAATTGTTGATAGGAATTGAAATCATGTCAAGTCAGTTTACCATTACCATTGCTATTAAAAGTTCAACTTTTGGAAAGATCAAATATTTCCGTCCGAAATATTTTATATTCTTGCCAAGAAATGCTCATTTTTTATAATTATAATAATCATATTTAGAAAATGCAAAAGATAAAATACTGTCCTAATTATAAGACACTAATTAACAAGTAGTTTTAGTCTTTTTTATAAGATACTTGCAAATTTCTAATGAACATTTAATTGATCTTTTCATGACTGCCTATATTTAATAAAGATAGTAGAAGAGAATAATAATTAATATGATATTTAAGTTTAGTGTGGTTAGTAAGGACAATATTAAAAATTAATTGAATTTTTAAACAACTTTAATATTTTTAACTTTTTTTATTTTTTATTGGTACGTGAGAGTGAGAATTGATACTTTATAAATTGAAGGGTAAAACGACTTACATATATATTCATATCAGAAAGTTGAGCTTTTTGCAGCATCACCCTCACTGTCAGATTTGGTGAAGATGAAACTCTCTAGTCTAAACTCTTAACCTTCGTATATTTGGTATAAAATACATGCTCTTCCTTGTCCCAAAGATTAGGGTACAATTATGGTCCTTTTGATGACAAGTGGGAAAGAAAAAGGAAATGAAAAAAAGAAAACTCTTTTTGACAAACATGAATAACTCTTTAGGATCTAAGAAAGTCACTTTGTCATTTACTAATTAAAATAAGAATATCTTTCCTTGCCTGATCTTCATTCCATTTAAAATAAGAATATCTTTGGTGGAAGTCCAAGATGTATGTAGACCACTCAAGCCAGCGTGCTTCGCATAAGATGTACAAGTAGGACACAGAATAAAAGTTTGGGTATGTGGGTGCCTAACTTTGAGCACTCAAGGGGTGATTTGTAGATCGGCAGAATCATATTAGCAAGTTAATATACAGCTTTCAATTCTCAAAACAAAAGAATTATCTTCCTCCAAAAACTTAGGCCGGTTTAATTGTCATTGTCACTGTCTGAATAGCCTCAAGCGACGACAGAAACATCAGCCACCAATGATTTTGTACCATATTGTTCGCTAACAATGATTGATTGCTACATTTTGATAGGCCTAATGTTGGTGTTGGTGTGCATTAGCTCTCTCTATATGTCAATGACTGCTTATCCGACTAATTGGACATTTTTTCCCACCCTAAAGTGCATGACATTTTTGTGTCCGACAGTGTGTGCCTAAAAGGGGTTAAAAATTAACATTGGAAAGTAAGTGGGATATGCTATTGCTGGCACTTAGTGTAAGGCTATTCGTGCGCTAAAATTCACATACATGGGGTTCATGTCATAATGAAGCCATTAAGGGACCATCAAGGCTGAAAAAAGGCAAGTTAATGAAGGAGATGAATGATCAAATACAGGGTACATGTGGCAGAGACTAGTGTGTGTTTGGATTAGCTTTTTTTAATAGCTTTTACGACTTACGAGGTAAGTGTGTGAGAGGAGTTTTGTCTCGGGTTGCGCAAACCATGGTTTGAAACCATGGTTTGGATACTTTACAAACACACACTAAGTGTTGGCTTCACAGTAACCATCTCTGTCGAATGGCCCATCGGGTGTTCGACCAATCCCGTTGGATGAAATGAGTGGAGTTGGAAAATGGAAGGGCATGAAATGAATTAGTGCAATGGTTGACGCCAAAAAAGTTACCTTTGTGGATAACAATGATACCCACGGTGGCCCGCACTATGCAATTTTGAATCTCATGAGCCCTCCCTCATGCAAAAAAAGATAAGTTCTCTCTCTCTCTCACTCACACACACGACACACAAATGAAAGGAAAGAAAGCTTAACGAAATCAATCTTGATCAGAGCCCAGAACGGGAAATAAGAAAGTAATGCCATGTTTCTAACTTCTTTTCTTTTCTTTCTTTTGACGTAATAAATGTATCCTCCTATTAGAAGCAATCATATTTGAGACATTATTGGACACTAAATGTGAGCATATCTCTCAATTAGAATTCGAACCCTGCTGGGGCCAAACACTCTCGATTTTACTTGTGATTTTCTGTCTTCAATCCCTAGCTAAGGGCCTATTTGGTTCTATGCAAATGGAGGGAAGAGAAAGGAAAATAGCCATTTTCCACCCGGCATCAGCTGTTTGGTTCCCATTTTATCTAGAAAATATTTTCTGGTGGCGAGACATCTTCCCTTATTCATGGGAAAATCAATTTCCACAAAAAATGGTAAGAACCCATTTTCCATCAAGCTTACAAAATGGAAGAAGACCAACTTACGCCTCTTTAGCACTGGTGGTGATGTTGCTGTAGATCCGTTAGTGTGGAGGAGGAGGAAGAGGTCGACAGTGGTGATGATGTGGAGAGGTTGACAGAGGAGGAAGAAGAAGCCGACGGTGGTGGTGATGCGGAGAGGGTGATGGTCTGACAGAGTAGGAACAAGAAGAAGTTGATAATGGTGATGATGTCGACTGATAGGGATGGGGTTGATGAAATTAACATAATGATGATGATGATGATGATAAGGGCAAAATGGTCTTTTGTTCATCTTCCTATCTCATTGTCTTCCAACCAAAGAAAAAAATTTTCGTCAAGCATTTTCTTTTACAGTGCGAACCAAATGCGTCAATGACAAAATATTTTCCCTTCCTTTCCATTCTTTTTTAGTATTTTCCTTTTTATTCCTATTTTTTCTTTAAACCAAACGGGCCCTAACTGAAGCCATGTTCAGGTCAGAAGAGGCCTATTTTTTTTTTGGGCCAACCAGAAGAGGCCTAAATTAAACAAAAGAGTAGCCATAACGTTAGAGGGTAAAAAAAATCCATGGGAATAGCCGCAAAGGCCCTATGGTTCGACTTGGACCATGAGAGTAGGCCCCATAATGGGCTCTCTTGTGAAGGAAGAAGCCCAACAGAATACGAGAACTTCAGGCCCGCCTGCCGTACCCTTCATTTCTCCGTGGTTCCCAAAGTGGGTCGGCAGTCATCACACATATTGATCTGATATTCTTATAGCGTCTAATGTTATGTTTTTAAATTTTAAGGAAATAGCGACACAAACAGAGTGAAAAAAGAAAGAAAGAAAGCTATCCATTATGCTCATGTACCGTACATTACCATGACTAGCGTGTGTTTCCCCGTTTGTTGAACAAGAAAATAGTAAGATAGCCAATTGGGTTACTTATGTCCTGGAATGCAACTAATGATGGGGTCTTCACGATCAAGAGTGCCTATTTTTTGTTGGAAGCAAACCCGCCTAATACATATAGTCCTGTGTACAAGGCGATATGGAAGTGGAAGGGTGCGGAACGCCTAAGAGTTTTCATGTGGAGATCTTTCAATAACAGACTTGCTACGAATTATTGGATCTTATTTGGGTGTCTTGTCTAATGGAAATTGGGATCTTATTTGGGGGGTGACCATTTGGAAATTATGGAATTGGCGCAAGTAAGGCTATTTTTTATCCTGATTTCACAAAACCCACAGCGGTTATTATGCAGACCTGGAAACTTTTTGTACAGAGTCAGGATTCCTCTTTCGTTATCTCTAATGAACCAGAAAGACATTTACCTTGGTTACCTCCACCTGCAGGTTGGGTTACGCTAAAGGTAGATGGAGCTATGACTGCTAATTTCAATAAGGCGGGTTGTGGAGGTGCTATTAGGGATGAGCATGGTGATTGGATTTCTGGTTTTTCACACAAACTTGGCAGCTGTAGTGCTTTCGAAGCAGAGGAGTGGGCTGTTTTAAAGGATTAAGAATGTCATGGGAATTAGGACTCAAAGGTTATGCTTGAATCAGATTGCAAAATCCTATTACTTTCGGTGGGTGCAGTTTGTTATTTATACAAATCAGATCTCTTGTGGGATTTTCGTGGGAGCTGAAAATCCATCATATTTCACGTGATCAAAACAGGCTTGCTGATGCTTTGGCGAAGATGGGCCTATCAAGGACTTCTTGCATGAATGCTTGTCCTGCTCATTTGAGGAGCTTAGTAGACACCGAGTGTTTGGGATCTAATCACCATCTAGCTTAGCTTTACTGTCTATTAGGGCTCTGCCCTCTCATGTATCCAAAAAAAAAAAAAAAAATGTGGTCCCTCGTTTGTGACTCAACCAACAAACAACTCAAACTCAAATCTAGAAAATCTATTTAATAAATGATCGACAAAAGGAGGAGGCTTAATCCAAGCCAGGTTACAGCTGAGAAATGAGTCGTTGGTCCCCTGATCATATTCTCTTGACGCACCAGGAATCGCTTGCCTAGTACACAATAACAAAGCTTGTATTTTGCCGAAGCAAACACCATCACTACCCACCAATTCCACACCGCAAACTATTAAAAAACCTTAGCCACAAGCACGTTTGGATGCGCTTCCTTTTGCACGCAATAAATTGAAAAGTTTCTTGCTGCGCAGGAACCATGATAACACACACAAACTGAACAGCAATGGCCTGCCCATGCTTACACGTCTTAATAATACTCAGGTATCATTGCAGAACAATCCCTGAAGCCCATTGGTTGGATCTACTCCCATTTTACATTCTGTTTTAAGCCCCAAAACACAATTTCGTTATGACCTTTCTATTAGTTTCAGAGATATTGCTTCGTAAAAAGGCTACACCTTATGATAGATTATCGTTAGAAGAGGGTAATATATTTCCTATAAGATATTGCTTATTAAGAACTCATGATCTCAGTCACGGATCCGGACAAAAGGACCAAATAGGCATTATTAAGTTTTTCAAAAGCATAGAACTTAAGTTCTCTGTACTTTACATTCCGTTCAAACGCCATTTGTAACACAGGAACGTCAACATGCAAATCTAGTCTAGAATATTGATTAAAGGTCAAGAAAACAACGAAAAAGAAGAATAAACGGTGCAACACTGGAATTATAATACTCGGAAAACAGTAGGGTGCAGACGATAATACACTACTAAAATATCATACTTGACATAGCTTTGTCAAGACCAAGATTATAAAGGAGTTCACAATTCCAAATCGAAATGACACATGTTACTAGTGCAGGACACAATCCATGAACAGACACGGAAAATGACTAAGCCCTTTCACCACGAATACGCCTAGCAAGCTGGATGTCCTTAGGCATAATGGTCACCCGCTTAGCATGAATAGCGCAGAGATTAGTATCCTCAAACAATCCAACAAGATAGGCCTCTGCAGCTTCCTGAAGAGCAAGAACGGCGTGGCTCTGGAACCTCAAATCAGTCTGGAGAGCCGAGGGAAAAAAGAATAATCAGAGTTATGCCCTACAAATAATTTCAGTGAATGATAGAGTTGACTGGAAACAAGATGTTGAAAAGGATTGATTACCTTGAAATCCTGGGCAATTTCACGAACAAGACGTTGGAAGGGAAGCTTCCTAATCAAGAGCTCAGTGCTTTTCTGATACTTCCGAATCTCACTGATCCATAGATTAAACAAATGAGAAACAAATTTGATTCCAGTTGAAAACATATAAAGAAAAGGTTCCAGAATATATTCAGCTTAGGTAAAATAATAACACATCCTTACCGAAGAGCAACAGTTCCTGGGCGATATCTATGGGGCTTCTTCACTCCACCCGTGGTTGGAGCAGACTTCCTTGCAGCCTGCATAACCAATAGGCAGAATATAAACATAGACCTCATACAATGTACACTAGACATGGGCAAATATGTCTTCTTTAAAGCAAAAGTTTAAGTGAGAAGAACTCATTAGCGCAGTATAGGACTCGGCTCAAAAAGTGCTGATAAGGATACTCATAAATTACACAATTATAAGAGTATTACATTCTTACACCAGTAGTGGGAACCCAACTTTCTTTTAAAGTATGGGGCGCATCCTTAACAACAAAACATTTTTATTGACAAAATACATATTTTCAGAATCAATTGCTCGTCTGACCCAAAAGAAAAACACAAAAAAAACATTGATTGCCAGTTTGCAACAATTATACACCCTACATTGTATAGTCGTTTAAACATCTTGTCAAGCTGAGAATGCTAGACAACATGCATGATGCAACAACAATCAAAACAACCAAACCATACAGATTATAATCAATATCTTCCACAGAATATATCTAACTTCAATTTTAAGGTTATATGTATCTCCAGCAACCATTTATGCCTTTTAAAAAAAAGAAAACTGAAAAAGACAAATTCAAGAAGCAACTTTCTTTTTGAATACGAGAAGCAAGTTTCACATCCGTCCCCCTTTAGCACACATACACATAAAATATCAAATCAAGATTAAGCTTCAAACGACGCCTCGAAAATTTGAAATTTGAAAAACATTAAATTTAATAATTAGAAAATAAAGAAAATAACAAAACGAACAAAAGACGGAAAGATTATTTCCAGTCTCGTTCAAATATTTGATGAGAAAAACTACTCAAAATATGAAACGAATGGGAAAAAACCCACACAATAACTAGGAACCAAAAAATTATAGCGCATTATGTAAACAGCACATCAAAAGAAACTAAAAAGCCAATAATGATGTATACTACATGATAAATGAACAATTCCATGCAAGGAAAAGCTACACACGAAGAAAAAGGAAAGACCTTGGTGGCGAGTTGCTTCCGAGGAGCCTTTCCACCGGTAGATTTGCGAGCGGTTTGCTTCGTACGAGCCATCTTGATTTACGCGAGATGAAGCTGAAATTACAAATCAATTAAAACAAGCAAAGGTACAGGGGAATATTGAAGGATAACAAGAAACACGGGAAAGGAAAGATTAAAGATATAAAATGATGATTACCAGGTTAGGGTTTTAAAATTCCTCAATCTCCAGAAACCCAGCTAGACGGGAAGTTTCAGGCAAGAGAAAATTAAACGGACCCTTTCTTGTACGTGTTCGTATATATTTAATTATTTATAGATATTAGGCTCGGCTTAGAGTGGACCGCAAGACTCCGGTTTCGAACCGATTAATCAATCTTTTTTTTAAAAAAAAAAATCTTTAAAATATCATGTTGTAATATATTAGTTAAAATATTTAAAAAGATTCTTTATCTATCCATCTAAACTTTTAATTTTAATATTTTATATTATATCTATAATCCATTGATCATACTATTTATGCTACATTGTTAATAAATTATAAAAAATATTACTTTTGTATATTGATAACAAGCAATTGCTCATGTTTACGACGTGAGAATATGTGGAACTATTGTGAGGTATGAGAAGTAGTATAAAACATTTTTAGCATATCATGGGTTAAATATATGCCCCTAAAAAATCTGTTCAAAAATGTCACATTATCAGTTTTTAATAACTTTTGAATTTTCTTTATGAAAAAACTTAAATTATTAAAACCTAATAAAATATAGTGAATTCCTTAATAAAACTTGTGAATGATTAGTATGAATTTTTTATTTGATAAAAACAATTGTTGAAACTTAATTAAATGTCATGAATTCCTTAATAAAATTTGTAAATGACCTAATAGTGTGAATTTTACTTAGTAAACAAATGCTGTTAAAATCTAATGAAATATCAAAGAATTCCTTAACAAAATTTATAAATGACTTAATAGTGTAAATTTTTTACCTTGTAAATGAAAGTTGTTAAAACCTAATGAATTTTTTAATAAAACTTATAAATGACCTCATAGTGTGAATTTTTTGCTTTATAAACGAAAGTTGTTAAAATCTAATGAATTTCTTAACAAAAATTGTGAATAACTTTATAGTGTGAGTTTTTCACTTGATAAACAAAAGTTGTAAAAATTTAATGAAATGTCGTGAATTTCTTAAAAAAATTTGTGAATTGGCTTAAATTAAAGATAAAAAATTAATATAAATTTCTTTGCATATTATGTTTTGAAAGCCATTGGTGCCCCAATGGCACAAATCTTTTAGGCAAACCAAGGAATAGTCCCACCGTAACTCCGGCGGTGGTCGGTAAGGTAATTTTTTCAAGTATATATATAAGGGTATTTTTGTCATTTTCTTTAAATTTTAAAATGACAAATTGGGTACTAATATCTTTATGATATTATGAATATTCGAAACATCAATTTGTCATTTCCTATTTTTAAAATTCTTTTTGTGGGATTTTTCCTTTATTTTATCAATGTCCTATCCTGGATATATTGATAGAATTGAATTAAAATATATATATATATATATATATATATTAATATTAACCTTATTTTGTTTTTGATTAATATATGTTAATTTTTAACTTTAGTTTATGATAACAATTCTAAACCAAGAAACTAAATAATGAAATTTTGACAACTCAGCTTTAATTAGTTAACAAGATTTCCATAATAAGTTAATAACCTTGTTATAATACTAGAGTATATAAGTAGCACAATGCCCTGCGGCGAGCCACATAGAAGTCTCTATTTTTTTAATAAAAAGATAAAATGACATTAAAGGAACCAAAGTTTACAATTCAACAATAGTTTAAATGCTAAAGTGAGACCTTTAGAAATTATAAAAAACAGACTTTAGAATGAACCTAATATTAACAACAAAAAAATCAAAGAGCAAAGTCAATATTTTCTGTCAAATGATGCTGATATTTGATGAAGAATCTAAAGGAGACTTGAGAAAACACTTATTTATACAATAAATAGTTAAAACTAATCGGATCCCTAGTGTAGAAGGCATGTGTTGCAAAACTAGAAGAGTGTAGCACAGAAACACTTGGAGAGAAAAGTAATTCATGGTCCTGCTTATTTTGCCATAAGAATTCTTTAATGTGAGAACTATTATGACATATAAAACCATGGCAGAAATGCTTCTCAAGTGTTTCTGTGCTGAGATTTTGGGCGCCAAAGTTCGTTGTTAAGTTATTTTCTGTTTTTCTTTTGGCCCGCGTGGCCCCAAGAGTTTTTTTGCTCTTGTCATTGTAATTCAAAAAAGAAAAAAAGAAATGCTTCTCACCTTTTTTATACTTGTGCAGAATAATGTAAAATCAATAGGAAGACTAAATCTGATAATCTTTTCTTGGTTTAACTGATTGGACAAAACCAAATCTTGAAAATTGACAATTTGCTTAATCTTTCTAATTATTGCTAAGGGGCTTTCTTTTTTATCATGGTGCAAGGCTTGATTCAATTTCTTCCATAAAGTGCGTAGGAGACATATCATCTCATGAACCAAATGCATCATTCCATTCTTATGAAGATTGAGGAAAGTATCTCTAATCCAAATCTTGAAATAAAGAAAGCTAGAAGTAGGAGCCCTAATGTTAGAACAACCATACCACACACTTCTAGATAATGGGCAAACTATAAAGAGATAATATAAAGGCTTCTATGTATCACAGCCAAACAAACATAGGGTTTGAGTTGGAAGGTGGTGTTGAGCTTATATATCACTTTGTGGCAAAGGATTATGAAATAACTTTCAAATGAAAAGGAGTTGTCTGTATAGTAAATAGAGCTTCCATAAAAATTGCCAGAATTGATCACTAGGAATGTCATTAGAAATTTCAGCTTTAATTGAGATACTTCATCTTTGACAATATAAATACTTGATGAATTGACTGTCCACATAAGTTTGTATGGAGAATCTAAAATGAAGGCGGGAGTGGCCAGAATAGTGCAAGCAATGGTTGGGGAATTTAACATGCAAGCCAACTAGTATTCAAAGTAGTAAAATTACGCAAAAATCATTTATTGGGCCATTTTAGGTAACTGAGCCTTTTTTTTTTTTTTTTGCTATAGAATATTTTAACAATAGTTTCGACCATCTTTTACAGTATCTAGTAGTACCTTCGTCTCACTAGAGGGTATAGAATGGATCAAATGGAACCTGACTCATAAAGCGGGTAAGGGATACACAAAGAAGGTTCAATAGCCGACTCTGTTTGAATATGTTTGTTGGGATATTTGGGTAGCAAAATGTAACAAGCTGTTTGGAGATACTAATCAAGGTGAAGAACTTAGTGTTGCCTTTACTTTCTTCAGAGCCTGTGTTGGCCAAGACCTAGTATCTATGGGAGCTTTTGCCAACATGGGGCATACTTCTCAAGGAACTGGGCCGAACGTGTCTCGAGAATGCTTCTCATTGGAAATAGATGGATCTGTATTGAGAGAGGGTAGGAGTGGCTGTGGTGGGGTGGTAAAGGATTTTAACAATCAATGGGTTTGTGGTTTTTCTTGTAAACTCAATGTTGTTCCATCGGCTATAGCTGAGCTGAAAGGTATGATTCATGGACTTCATTTATGTTGGTGGAGGGGAATCTGGAAGGTATGTCTTTTCTCTGACTGTATAGAAACAATTAATCTAGCATTTAAAGGTTATGAAGATTATTATCCTTTCAGAGATCTAGTTGATGAGATGAGGAGTCTTATTTATAGAGATTAGCAGGTTCATTTCGTAAATGTACCACGTGAAGATTTGATTATTATTGATAGATTAGCTAAATTTATTGACAGAATTTCAGAAAATTTTTGTATCTTTGATCATCATACACCTATTAATTAAGAGGTGGACAATGATGAAAGATTGTAGGATGTTTGTAGTTGTTATTCTGTATTTTAAGTTTAAATAGATGATGTCCAGTTTGTAATAAAAAATACATATATATTTAACGACTATTAGTTATTGTAGGGCTAAGGGGCTTAAATGCCCCATAGGCATTGGACACTTAAAAGTTTCTTAAGGGGCAAATATTCCTCAAAAGTTTCAAGAAACAGGACAATTTTGTCCTTCTGTTAAAGACCCAAATCGTTTGTTGACCCATTATGTTGAGGTGGGTCTCACATATTCATGCCACCTCTTCTTTTTTTTTTTTAAGGTCAGATTTTTTTAGGATAGTAAAAAAAATATATTTCTCATTCTCCTCAAGCGTTCTCCAGCTACCACGTTCTTCGGCAAGACTATAAACATGATCGCCGTCCTTCTCCAACATCAGACACAGTTGAACTGAATCAAGCCTTTTAATTCATCGCACATTGAAAGGGACTAAACACATGGCCAATAGTAAAACATCAAGAATAAGAATCTGGGGAAAAAAAGTGGGGAAGAGATTACAAATTAAGAAAGTCGCATACCAAGAATGATGAAACAGAGCTCATGAGGCATACTTTTAAACCAATAAAACAGAGCAAGACACATGACATAAAGTAACCTCGTGTAAGATGATCGAGCGCAAAATGGAGTTGGCCTGGTCTTGACTTTTAAAGGTTTATTCAGCTCTGTAATCGAAATCCCTAATAATGGTGGAGAGCATGGTGAATAATCCTTTGGCCAAAACGCATGGATGGTCTAACGCTTCCATTATTGCCCAAAGCAAACCAAAAAAAGCATAAAATCACAATTAGATTAAATGGATTGGTTTGAATCCTCTATTTCTATGCCTCCACAAAAATTCACAGCAAAGAATTGATCAGATGTTGGAAGCTGTGACTCCCAAATATGGATTTAGGGTGGCACCTCTCCCTTCATCATTATCGGCCACCGACTATTGCCTCTCAATCTCTCTCAATCTCTTCTTCGCAGCAACATCGCTAGAGGTTTAAGATTTGTAGGGAGGAAGTTGCACCTACAGCGCCAAGAGTTGAACGAGAGGAAGGAGTTTGGACGATGAACAAGTGACCTTGAAGAGCTTGCTTGAAACGCTGAGAAAGTGGTAGCAGAGATGAACCCATTGGAGAAGGTTCGCCGGAAAAGAGATATCTGATAAGGGTTTGTTGAGTTCGAGGGAGAGATGGGAGGATTGTAGAAGATGATCTTTTTTTTTTTATCCAATTGTCCAACTAAAAACTCTAACATGGAACAATAAGGGTAGGTTGATGGTCTAACGCTGAAAAATTTGGTGAACAAATATTAATCATTAAAAGAGGTGATATTTCCCTATTTTATAAACTTTCAGGGTATGTTTATCTTTCAAAAACTTCTAAATGCCTAATACTCCTACGTAAAAACTTTCTAGTGCATTTAAGCTCTTTAAACCAAATGCAACTCTATTAAGGTTTTTTTTCCCCTTAGAGGACATTGGAACACGTATTTGTACAGTTTTTTGCATGGTAATTAGACCCGGATTGAAAATCAGCTAATAAACCGGTCGGACTTGATAAACTGGCCTGATCTAATATTTTTTTTAAAAAAAATCTTTAAAATTTTATATTAATAATCCTAAAATCTTCAATTTCTCATCAATTTAATTTTGAATCAGCTCCAATCAGTCTAACTTACTAAAATTGCCTTGAATTTTGAGATATGATTTAAATTACTTTGATTTAATTATAATTTATTTTTAATCTCGCCGTAGTTAATTATCAACAAGTACTTTGCTCAAGGAGCGTGCGTACAAGGCTCAAGCATACCCTTTTCAACCCTTGTGTGTCAGTGTACCGTACCGACTCAAGTATTCTCAAGTTGGTTCATTATTGGGGGTCCATTTTCAAAACTCCGACCACAACCGAGTTTGGGGCGTCGCAAACAATAACACCGTCAGGGACTAGTGTTCCTCTACTCTCGTTCGACGACGCTCAGATAATAGGCATTAGACGTGACAAAATCTTCCTTGCTGTAGAAAATTGTATGATCCTCTTCACATAAACATATACGTTGGAAGGCGATAATCTGAATCCCACAGATAGTTCAGCTTATAAACATGTTATTTATTTGACCGACTAGACCAGATACACATGAAACATCACCACTCGCTCATTGGTAAAACATAAAAAGGGACTTCTGCATCAACCTACACTAGACTACATCCTTCTTCACTACCTCTCGCAACAAAAAGCTTATTATATTCACACATATTACAAGGCTCTACGCCAAAAGGTTCTGTTCCGAATTAGACTGCAGAGACTTTCATGAAGCTGATGCAGTAACCCTTCTGGTCCTCTTAGAGGGAGTTCTCAGAGACTTGGGCTGCTTCGGCTTCTGCTTCGGCTTCGCAGGTGTGGCCGATTTCTTCGTCTTCTTCACCCCAACCACTTTCCTCACTGCCTTCCTAGCCTTCTTGCCTGTCTCTGATTTCTTAGCCGCGCTTCGCATAGATCGCTGAGCCTTCTGTGTGGTGGACCTCGTGACCTTGCCGGTGGTGTCCCAGTCCTTCTTTCCGGCCTCAGAGAATAGCTTGTAGGAAGCCTTGATCTTGATGAGCTTCCCTCTCGCAGCCTGGTTCTTCAGCTGAAGGGCCAAGATCTTCCTGAAATTCGCAGGAAGAACCGCCTTGTGCTTCTCCTCCATGTACTTGGCTATGGCGTAGGGGCTGGAGCCACCCTTCTCGTCCAGAGCCGATAAAGCTTCCTTAATCATCTGCAAATACCACCCATCCATAATTAATCCGCAAAGCTTAGCACAATATTTTCACAAGAAAACCCTAGAATAGTAAAGAAATAGTTAGAGAATCATCACTTGAAGTACCTGAAAATATGGAGGATGAGAAACTGTTTTCGACTGCGTGGGCTTCTTCTCCTTTGGAACCCTGGGCTTCTTCTCCTTGGTCACTGGCTTAGGCTCCTCTGCGGGCTGATCAACGGTTGTGCGATCACCTTCTCCGGCGGACGACATCGCGACAGAATCACAGAAGTAGAAAGATAAAGTCGGAATAGCAGTACAGGAACAGAGTACAGCAACGACGGCCTGTGAACCGACTGAACGTGACGTTGAGCTTTATATAGCGAGGGAACAATCCCTGGTAGAGAGGAATATAGTTTGGGATTGGTGAGTTTCACTACCAAGGGATCGCCAGCGTGTTCAAGATAAATATAGAACGTACACGTGGCGCATATTGTGTCGTTGTTCAGAGGATATTAACAGAGATGAGTATTTTGTGAGCATAGGATGAGGATTCCAGCGTGGCTTGTTTTTTTGGAGGCCCAAACACAATCAGGGTAGGGAAGTGAGCAAGAGTGTGTTTTCTTCTTCCTTTCATGATTCATTTTCTTGTGATGTGCTTCATTTCACATTAAGAACTTTTTTGGGAATTCATGTGAAGATGGGGACGACCACAATGCGGGTTGAATCAGGTAAATTGCTTGCCATTTAGAGCAATTCTTGACAACAACCTCTTTTATATTGTTCATAAATATGGAGCAGTTTGTGCTCAGAAATAAAACTCAAAGGCTCAAAAGATATAATGTTAAGGCCCGCAAGCTAGAAGGGCTTGTTCAAGCCTATTCAAGCTTTTTATCAGTCTTTCTCTGCTAGTCTCAGGGCTTGTTGAAGAATGTAGGGTGAATAGAATACAATGTATGAAAATGAAATATAGAAAACATTTGGTTTGATGCAAATCGGAAAGGGAATATTTGCTCAATAATTTGTTCTGTAAGATAAAAATGGGATTGCTAATGCAGCCCCAGTAAGAAAAAAATAAAATTGGGCTATACTGGGGAGGGGAGGGCTGGGATTTTAAGGATCTATTATTTGAATTGATTAGAGGGGGAAGGGGAGGCATTTGATGATGTTGGCATAACGGGAGAGGAAAGGGGAGCTAATCAAATTCTATATATGAATATGTACAAGGCAAAATATTAACTTTTAAAAGCACACGAAGCTCCATCTTTTATTTCTCATTCGCAACCCATAGAAAAAACGATTGAGGCCCCATTTCATTGTATAATGTTGTTCACTTGTTCTATTGGGTCCAACAAAATCAGCGGAGGAATAGAAAGTAGAAACATAAAAGGGAGAAGAGGACTCTAACTTGTTTGGGATCACTTTTCAACACCCCAAAAATACTTATTCATACAATTCAAGATAAATCTTTTTTTAAATATTTACCTCGTATAATATAAATCACAATTGAAAAATTAATTTTAAAAACTTCAATCGTTATTCCAAACAAACTAGAATTGCATCATTTTATAGCGCTCATTGGAACACAAGAAACCATGCATGCATTGAATAATTTGACCCGCCACCTCGTTATATTCACTAATTTATTGAATCTTGATGGTGATGCTGAGAACTGGGAAGGGGGGATTTACGTGTGTCTGTTTGGGAGAATCCCAAATTATTAATGATAATAAAATACTTCTCATCCTGGGGTCAGAACCTAATTAAGGAGTTTACTATTTATCTTAGTCCTAAATGTAAAATTAAAACCTATTTTTCAAATTTGTTCATTTTTTCCCTAATTTACACCTATTAATACTTTTTCAATAATAATCAGGTAATAGTTATAGAGGCAATCAAGGATTATGATGTTTTGAGAGAGAAATTATCATATTAACTAAATTAACTATCTTTTACCTTATCAATAAAGTAAGTCTTGTGCTAAGGATTGAGGGAGTACTAATGCTTCAACACAAAAATCAAAGAACTGAAAAACGACAAATTCCGTATTTCAACACGAGAAAGAACAGCTTAGGGGAACATGACCAACCAACAGATATTAGAACAGCGACGTCTCTACAATTCCAATAGCACAATCTCCGGTGCATGCAATTAGCACAACTTTGAATGTATCGTACTAGCACCCAGGATAGCAGCATATATCGTTGTTCCAGTTCCTTTTTTTCAAACGGACCAAACATTTAACAAATTATAATCGTATTCTCTGCGTTACTCATTACATAGAACTCAGTTCCACACAAACCAACGATACCATTCAGTTGAGTAAAGTTTACACCTATCACTGTCGATTAAGGAATCGGTGGGTGAAGTTATTCAAATAATGAATCAGGCAAACTTAACAGGAACCCATATAAGGCGATGACATTCGAGAAATTAGTTTAAAAGTGCAAACATGATAAGCTCTTCTTCTGTTACAGTTCGACGCATTCCTGCGTTTCTATTATATGCACATCAATATATAAAAGGCTAGGATGCCGGATGTCATACTGCCTGTCTCCCATACATCAAGGCTCAAACATAAACAAATAGAACTGGGGTTAGGCCACCACATACAACTCTAGCAATCTGAAATCAAAGACACGAGTAAAATAAAACTTGCAATTTTATGAATTCTTCATACTCATCCTACCTGTTTTAGAGGTACCCCTTCACAGATCACAGGACTGCAACTGATAAAAACACCGCTGGAGACTGGTTGGTTTTGGGGTGATGCCAATTCGCCACAGAATCTGGGGTACTTGAAAACCATAGAAATCCACAGAATGACATATAGCTGAAGATAGAAAGTGCAGCAATCATAATTTTCAAATCACCATTTCATCATGGCTTGTGATCAGTAGAGTCGTGACATTAGGACGGCCTAAAATACTAAGCGCATGGCTAAAATCAAATCAAGACGGTAAGCAAAAAAGGGATAGTCATAATCTCTCAATAAAATATGTCCATTGCCATGCTAGCCAACCACCCTGCTGAATATAGAAAGCAAGGGAGAAAACATAACAGAGGAAGCACCTAAATATCACAGCATATACAGTATGGTGCATAGAAGTGCACGTAAATATCTGGGCAACTCTCAACTAATGAAAAGCTTCATGTCCTCCACATTCAATAAATGACTTGAAGAAAATTAGTCAAACATTTTATTCAAAGTTTCTTTTCGGAGGCAGAGGAAACCTTAAAGCATTATAGAACCTGTCATTAAATATCCAAGAAACATGTAAAGGTGCATATTACATCCAAACTCATATGCCATCAATCACAAAAGCCTAAGCAGCAGTTGCACCATTTCAGAATCATCTAAAGATGAATATGAGATTTTGCCCCCATTTCTAAGACATTGAAGAACGAAAAAGTAACCTAGTAATTCAAGGGTCAAGATGGATAAATACATCTCCAAAAATTCCTTTTGCTAAGAGGTTAGCAATAACGCTGCACAAACCCGACCAAGGCAAGTTCCTGAAAGACTTTAAATGATACCATACTTCATTCTAAGAAGTCCACAACATTAGATACTTCTCATCATATAAATTGGAAGATGTTTTTATTCTCAACTATAAACACAAAACACTACATTCAAAACATGGAACTCCTCAACGATACCCAAATTAACAATGAGCAAATTTCAGGACAGAAATCACCCTAATTGACTGTTTGTTCCATAAAAGATCCATGATCATTATTCCAAATGAAGATAGGATACCTTCCACTGTATTTAGACCACATTCTCCCAGCTAATTCCGTGAATAAATAAGATTCATTCCAATATGTCTCCTAACCGTGCAAGTGATTTGTAACTGAATTCAACTCCCCACAACCTTCCTGAAAACCTCAAAAGCATCAATTGCATATTCGTATATAAAATCTGCCCCCCAATTTGTCAAAAGATAAATCTTCCACCTGAAAAATCTAGGCTTTCAGTTGCCCTAGACACATTCTGATCATCAATGATAAACTAGATCAGTCGCATGGATAGAGTACATTCAACAAAGCATCCCCAAATACAGTCCTTGATATCATCATGCCTAGGAAACAGAAGGTCTAGCCCATTCTCAATACAAAAGCATATTGTATCTTACTCCATAACCCAGATAAATAGCCTAACTCACACAGTATACATTAAATAACCTAGGTTCTAGAACCTGTTGACCTAATAGACAAAAACAAACATAGAAACTGAAAAGGTTTAATGGAACAAAAGTACGGTGAAGACAGAAAAGTAATATTGAACTTCATAATTATATGCAGGCAGCAAACCACGAGCTCATAAACGGAGAAGCCCCTCCTGCATTCCCAAGCTTACCTAAACATCGTTAAGGACCAATAAAACATTAGAAGAGGAATCACTACTGCATATTAGAAAATAAAATCCCATAGAATATTCTTTACCGAAAGATTTTTGAATCTAGTAGTAGTATCTTCGCCCATATGGGCTGTCACCCCCATAAAAAGATGAATATGGACCTCCACCATACTGCAACATCAACACCATAACTCATCAAAGATCTATGGTTTAATCATACGAATTATCAAATAGGTTAGGCAGCATTCACTCACATCAGCACCATGATAATCATGTGAGTACTGTCCCCTGCCAGCTGCAATAGAATCTGCGAATAAAAGAGCCATCATCACACTGACAATATATTGAACAAGTAAAGTTATAATTAAGAAAATAAAAAGAGGCGAGAGTCAATACCATGGTAACGACTGCCAGGAAATACAGCAGGATCTGTATAATCCAGTCGAGGACGAAGTCTAGCAGGACCCATGTAATTAGGATCTGGGTCCTGAAACATAGAGATATAAGATCGAATCACTTTATATTCAAGCAAATGGAATACAAATAAAATTGTGGATAAACAAGAAGCTTAAATTTTATTTAAAAATTAATCTTAACAGTATGAAGCGGATATGCAAGCAAACCAAAATTTATTGAACATTAAATCTTACAGTCATATAAAATGGTCGTTTCATCCCATGCACACTATCTTCATAAAGATATGGATCATCAATATGCCTTCCCATAAAAGGTCTATCAAATTGTCCTTCAGGGGAGAATGGCATCGTCGGGGGAATAGGTTCACCAGGGCCTCTCTCAGGGGTGCCATACCATGCTCTATCAAGATAAGGCCTAGATGGTCCAGCAACTGCAGCACCTTGTGTACCTGCACAATGTCCACCCCTCAAAGGAACCATCCTTTCCCCTGCTTGGCAATAAATTAATTTAAAAAGGACTTGAATGCTTAGCAATAGTAATAAATAAAAGAGCATAGACTTCGAATCAATACACAATGAGGGTATTCGAATACCAAGGAAAAAAGACTCCTTTTTCATTGTACAAACAGTGAGATAAATGGTGTTTATTATTTATTATACTAATGCCATGAAAATTTCAGTGACTGTCCTTTTCCAGGATTTTTCTTTTTTTTTTATTTAAGGGACACAAGAGACATCTCTAAGCTATCAAATCACATTTTCAATTCCATTTCCAAGTGGCCCCTAACATTCAAAAAGCAATACAACAGCGACAAAGATGACAACTAAAATCAGGAAAAATAATTCCTCATACCGAATTGCCTCTGATGAAAATCTGGATAAGCATTATTAAGATTAAGATCATTCCTGAAACCCATTCTTCCAATTTGACCGTGTCCTCCAAGATTAAAATTCCGATCCCTATTAAAATTTCCCCAGTTGGCAGCATGTCCTCCACGAGTAAAACCCCTTCCTATTGCAGCTGTCATCAAACAAATCAGAACGACGTGCAAAGGTTCTTACAGTTTCCAATTAACAGGAATCACAAAACATACCAGATCTTGGAAAGGCTCCACCACGAGCATGACCAATCCGGAACCCACCACACATGCCTCCCTTGACAGCCTGTGTTTTAGGCAAAGGATTTGAAAGTCTTGCTCTCACCTTAGTCTGACAAATGTGGAAAATCATGAGCCCCCTTACTATCAAACCAAATGCAGCCTTGAAGCAAAAAAGGCAACCAACCCTCAAGCGCTATTATTCATCTCACTTGAAAGCCTAGTTCAAAGTGTCACTTGGGTCTATACGAAATGACATTCAAGCAACAAATAAACCAAAGGTAATAAAATTAATCTTTAAATAGCTTTTTTTTGGGGGGCAGGTGTGGGAAATCAATCGAGAGGGGCCTCCTTTCATATTTTCTGTCTCTTAAGAATGACAAATTTCTATATCTAGATTAAATCTAAAAGAAGTCACACTGTTCATGCGCCATGAACAATGAAGCAGTTATCCATTGGCTTTATGCAAGACATGCGACTTACATTCTACTTTTAAGTAATAACGATCAAAAATTACACTGACTTGGGGAAATCTATTAGCATAGTTCCGGAAGCAAAGGAGACAATAAAAATAACCTGTAAAATAAGAATGAAAAATTATGTGCAAGTACCCATCTAGAAGATATACCTTTTGTGTTCCATCAACAAATTCTGAACTATTTACACCATCAACACAAGCTACAGCGGCTTCATGTGTAGAGAAATCAACAAATCCAAAATCTTTCCTCTTAGCAGTAGTCATATTCCGGGCAAGAACAATTCGCACAATTTCACCATAACCTTTGAAGTGCTCCCTAATGCAGCCTTCATCCCAATGTGGAGGGAGACCATCAACAAAAACAGACTTCACCTGTGCCATAATCTCTGGATCCAGCTCTCGTACAGGTTCGGCAAAGGCTACTTTGACGGTTCGCTCAGCATGTCCAAAGATTACATCAGGCTTTTGAAGCCTCTTATAGGCAAGCATGGCATCGTGATGACAGGAGAACTCAAGGAACGCAAAACCCCGGCTTAATCCTTCATGGCGAACATCTGGGACAAGTGTAATGTTTTCAACACCCTCAACACCATAATCCTTCAACTTCTGTTTGATCTGCAATCCATATCTTACAGAGAATGAGTGAATGAGCCAGAAAAATTAACATATTCAAAAGAACAAACTGCTATCTACTTACAGCTTCTTTTGTCCATGTATTGCATATATTTCCTAAGAATAATGTGTCATTATCCTCACTGGGTGCAGTGCCACATCGTTTACCACGAATCTGAAAATGATGATAGGTTAGAGAAAAAGAACAAAAAGGTAGAGAAGAAAAGTTGGGAAAACAAAGGAATGATCAATAGGAAGAAAGAGATAAACATACAACAGGGTTTTTCATTTCTGACAAAGCTTTCTTTGCATGTTCCTTACAAGAAAATTTTACGAATGCATAGCCCTTATTTTTGTTTGTTGAAGAATTTTTATGCAACCTAACTTCAACTATCTCCCCAATCTTCTCAAAAACCTTTTTAACATCCTCCTCTGTAGCATCACGATCAAGCCCACCAACAAATATTTCATTCTCTTTCTTAATCTTGCGCTCCTTTGCCATAGTTGACAATTCCTTGCGTTCCTCATCCAATGTCTCAGCTTCTTCTAGAGGCTCCTCTGGATCAGCCTCAACAAACTCCTCCCCCCCTTGTTTTTCACGATCCAACCTTTCACCCCAGCCTTCAGCGCGTTGATCACCACTTGGATTCTCCTTTTCAAGTTTAACATCATCTTGCAGAAATTGGTTTGTCATTTCCTTCTCAACAGAATCAGTATTAGATTCCTGGTTATGTATAATATTACTTGTCTCCTCTTGGATGGATTTTTCTAATGCTTTTTCTCCCTCCTTTTCCATTGATTTGTCTGATTCTTTTTCTCCATCCACCTCCTTCACTTGCTCTCTTTGGTCTTTCATTTCCATACTGACAGAATCAGCATTAAATTGCTTTTTATGTCCAATATTAGCTATCTGTTCTTTCAATGATTTTTCTGATTCTTTTTCCCATTCCTCTTCATTTGTTTGTTCTCCTCCTTTGGCACCAGTGGGTTCTTCATTCTCCAGAGATTTAGAGAGCTCTGCCATGCTAGGTTCTTCTTGATTCAACAAAATAGGGACACCTTGGGAGGCAGCTTCAACTATGTCTCTTTTCTTTTCTCCTAATTCACCAGCACTATCGGCATTACGCTCATCCCCTTCCTTGGGATGTAGTTCATTCTCTGCAGATTGTCTAACAAACTCAACACCTTTTTCCCCCGCTTCTTTACTCTCAATTTCATCTGCTTTGACTACGTCAACATTTAGAGGCTCCTCCAATTTCTTAGCTCCTTCAATATTATCCACTTTCGGTGTTTCATCACTTATTGCCTCCACTTGTTCTTCTTGTCCCCTGGCGGTAACGGCTTTAGTTGAATTCCTAGGTCTTCCCACAGCTCTCTTGGGCGTCCTCTTTGGTGTTGACTTTGCAGCTGTAACAACTTTTGTCTCTGGCGTCACCGGAGAAGCATCAGCTGCTGCCTTTGCCCCCTCTGTCGCATGTTGAAAAAATAAAATAAAAATCAACAAATTTCGACAATAAATAGCAACCGGATTTTAAAGAATGACTAAATTGAAGAATGAAAACTAGGTAACATAAAAAGACTTGGGGAAAAAACACTTTGGTTATTGTCTGATGAGTGATGACCATATTGTATATGTGTCATACAGATAGGGTAAATTGGTTCTCCAGTATGCTTTTGTTATGTCATATGACTATTCCAAAAGAAGGAAAATGCGGGAAAGAGTGCGTGACGATAACATGTAATTTTCCAACTCGAAGCACAGACTCGGCAGACACGCCAACTGCACTCCTTATATTTGATTAACTCGAAGCAATTTTGCGGCTTTCCATCTCATAACGATAACTCTAACTCACAAACAACATTCGAGGATTCACACACACAAAAATTGTCAACGAAATGTTGAGAAACAAGTGTTTTACCGGGTGATTGCTCCGGTTCCTCATTAAAGCTTGTATTTTGTAAGGCCGAGGCCTCGTTCTTCTTTGCCTGCCTAGTTTTGATCGTAGAGGTGCGCTTGGTCGGGGGGGATTGTGCGGTCGCCGGACTTTTAGATGCGGATTTCCTCGTCGGCGGTGTCTTGGAAGAACCAGCGTTTCTAGTTCGCATGATGAATCGTCGCTGTAGAAGCAGAGAAAATTAAGCCCAGTATGAAGGTGGCGATTAGCTTATTTTAGATGTTGAGGCTTCGTAATAGTTTCTGTCGGGACGATTGATTCTGCAGCGGCCGATGAACACTTACCGCGCTACAATGCCCCTGGTATATATACACGCACGCGAATATCTTTTTTTTTTTTTAAACCCTGTTAAAATGAGAATTAAAAAAACTTATTGAACTCAAAATTGAATTGAAATTGGGATAAAAATAGGCAAATGTTTAGATACTGAAGTGTCCCGACATTTTCAATTTTGATTCCATGGAAGGTCGATGAATTTCATTACCACATGGAAGAAAGTGGACTCAAAACACTTTAAGGGTTTGTTTGGTCTGATGGGAGGAGAGGGAAAGTGGGTATGGAAAAAAAATTTTAAGTTTAATTTAAAAAAATTAGAGAAATGAGGTTAAAAATTTTTAATTAATTTTTCTTACTCTTTTATCTTATATATTCTCTTTATTAAAATTTTATTACCCCACTTCTTCAATATTTTAAAGGGAAAATCCCTCAAAAAGAACTTTTAAATTAAGAAAAGACGCAGAGGTGTTTCGAAATTTAATATCTCAGATCAGTGCGAGTGTCTGAACTGGAATATTAGAATTCGAGAAAAAATGACATGCGTGACCCTGGAAGTTTTTAAATTGAAAAGCGTTGAGGGAGGCGTGATAATGGCGCTAAAACGCGTTCAGGACTATTCATCTTCTCTGTCGTCATCGGTGCCGTTGGTCGACCCTGGATCCGTGGCCTTGGATTGCTATAGTCCACAACATTTAATATTTTGTGTTTCTCTGAATTAAATCCTATTCTCAAAAAATGAGAAGTACCAAAAGCTAAATAATATCAATAACTCCGATGCCATGAGTTGAGATAAATTAGAAAGAAAACAGAGTGAAATATTGAGCACTCGTCATCTTCTTCTCGGTTGCCAACAACTCCGATGTCATCACCCCCAACAACTCGCCATCTTATTCTTTTATAGGATCCTGTGTATATGCGCTAAAAAACAGGGATAAACAGAGAAGAGATTATTAAGAACACTCAAGTGATCATAAGAAGTAATGAATAAGTTTGGAAAATCACTCGAATTGTCTGAGTCTTGACCCAATCACTTCCTGGGAAAATTTAGTAATGATCGCAACTACCGACCATCACCGCTAACGACTCGTCATCTTCTTCACAGTTATCATCGACATCTGCTTCATCATTGACATGATTCCCAACTCGACATTAGGCTTTACCAACATAGCATTACATTTTCACAACATCCTATTGACTTTCACAACTCGAGTTCATATCATCACTGGAGGGTAACCGGCGAGTGATTAGCTTATAGGATGCAGAACTCGAGTTATGAATTGATAACTCGAGTTTCCCAACACAATCTTACATTTTCATGACATGCCGTTAGACTTTCACAACTCGAGTTTGCCATTCACAACTCGAGTTCATATCATCACTGGAGGGTAACCGGCGAGTGATTAGCTTATAGGATGCAGAACTCGAGTTATGAATTGATAACTCGAGTTTCCCAACACAATCTTACATTTTCACGACATCCTGTTACACTTTCACAACTCGAGTTTGCCATTCACAACTCGAGTTCATATCATCACTGGAGGGTAACCGGCGAGTGATTAGGTTATAGGATGCAGAACTCGAGTTATGAATTGATAACTCGAGTTTCCCAACACAATCTTACATTTTCACGACGTCATGTTACACTTTCACAACTCGAGTTTGCCATTCACAACTCGAGTTCATATCATCACTGGAGGGTAACCGGTGAGTGATTAGGTTATAGGATGCAGAACTCGAGTTATGAATTGATAACTCGAGTTTCCCAACACAGCGTTATATTTTCACGACATCCCGTTAGACTTTCACAACTCGAGTTCCTATTGTCACTGGAGGGTAACCGGCGAGTGATTAGGCTTATAGGATACAGAACTCGAGTTGTCCATTGATAACTCGAGTTTACCAACACATTCTTACATTTTCACAACATCCTATTAGACTTTCACAATTCGAGTTTGCCATTTTCACAACATTGCAGGGTGATCATCCCACTTCTGGAGATAAGACCATATTCAATAATTCAATTTTTTTCGTAAAACAATTACTGAACAGAAAATTTACCAACCTTCCCATGTGAATATGTATGCATAATTTTAACTACCACAATTAGCAAAATCTGAATTATAACATTTACCATTTTGGCAACCAAAGATTATCCAGGGTGAAGGAGCAACAACATCAGATGTCATAGGATCCAAATTTGTAGAAGAAAAAAGAGTCCAGTCTAAAGAATTTGAGTGGCTTTTCCTGCTAGAACCACTGAATCTGTAAGCATAAAAATACCAATAGTATTAAGAGTTATGCAATAAAAATATCAAGATAACATCACAAGTGAATAATAATTCAAAGTTTGTCGATTCAGACATCTTGAAAATTCATTGCAGTACAAGTGTTTTTCATATTGCATGAAAAATTCAGTTACTTTACCTAAATGACTGCCATCTCCTCTTAGAGCAAGCTACAGGAATATCACCAAGATCAGGAGCATGCTGCACACATTCATAGCAAAAGTTTATAAAGAGTAAATATAAAGAATACCTGCAATTTGTGCAAGGAATTCCTATTAAGCATATGTCATTGGTCCATATTGATTGGAACAGAAAGTTGAGACAAATATTAACATTAAAACATAAAGAAATTGTGCTTATACTTTTCTGTTAATGCTTTCCCTCCCATTGTTTGTGACTTGAATGCAAGAATCTACAACAGCACTTCTAAGAGAATCCTGACAAACAGTTAAAGAAATGTTTCACTTCCTCAACCTTGATCAAATAGAACAAAAACTTAATTATAACACCTCATATAAAAGGTCGATATCCAAATTAGTAATTTACTCCTTCATTTTCAAATGTGGATAATCAAGTATTTTTACTAAAGCCAACATTTTCAGTTTATACATGAAAAGTAGCTGACTGGTTTCATGAGGAGAATATCATGTAACTATTCTCTGAAAAAAAAACTCTTATACAAACACAATAAGCAAAACTCAACTTCTGCAAGATGTTTGCTTTTACTTTGCCATTGTTAGACATCATCTTAGAGGATATATTGATATGCAGGCTCCCAAAGTAGGTTTAAAACTTTAGGAGTTTGACATGCGATTATCTTAATCTAATCATCTAGAGTTATTGCAGACAGATGCATGTACAGGCATGAGTGTACAGTATTGGCGCCCAAGGTTTCATGAACCGATTGCATCGTTTTCCTCTGAATCGATTAACAGACTAATTAAGAGTGAAAATCTTAAAAACCAGTTCAATATATTTTGCATGCACTTCTAAAGAAACTAAAACAAAATGATCCAATCACTCAGCCGTGTGAGTGTGCTCGCGCATTCTCTTCTAGCCAACCAGTCAACTCATAACAATTAATGTCCAACAAGAAACAACAGCTACCAGTCGAACAATCTAATCTTGATGGGAAAAAAATGATAACCTTTGCTAACAAAGAATAGCAAAGAAAGTTAGTTCAGCTTCATTATGATAACCTTTACTTGTTCAGCTTCACATGGGAAGGTTGGTAAATTTTCTGTTCAGTAATTGTTTTACGAAGAAAATTGAATTATTGAATATGGTCTTATCTCCAGAAGTGGGATGATCACCCTGCAACGTTGTGAAAATGGCAAACTCGAGTTGTGAAAGTCTAATAGGATGTTGTGAAAATGTAAGAATGTGTTGGTAAACTCGAGTTATCAATGGACAACTCGAGTTCTGCATCCTATAAGTCTAATCACTCGCCGGTTACCCTCCAGTGACAATAGGAACTCGAGTTGTGAATGGCAAACTCGAGTTGTGAAAGTCTAACCGGATGTCGTGAAAATGTAACGCTGTGTTGGGAAACTCGAGTTATCAATTCATAACTCGAGTTCTGCATCCTATAACCTAATCACTCACCGGTTACCCTCCAGTGATGATATGAACTCGAGTTGTGAATGGCAAACTCGAGTTGTGAAAGTGTAACAGGATGTCGTGAAAATGTAAGATTGTGTTGGGAAACTCGAGTTATCAATTCATAACTCGAGTTCTGCATCCTATAACCTAATCACTCGCCGGTTACCCTCCAGTGATGATATGAACTCGAGTTGTGAATGGCAAACTCGAGTTGTGAAAGTGTAACAGGATGTCGTGAAAATGTAAGATTGTGTTGGGAAACTCGAGTTATCAATTCATAACTCGAGTTCTGCATCCTATAAGCTAATCACTCGCCGGTTACCCTCCAGTGATGATATGAACTCGAGTTGTGAATGGCAAACTCGAGTTGTGAAAGTCTACCGGGATGTCATAAAAATGTAAGATTGTGTTGGGAAACTCGAGTTATCAATTCATAACTCGAGTTCTGCATCCTATAAGCTAATCACTCGCCGGTTACCCTCCAGTGATGATATGAACTCGAGTTGTGAATGGCAAACTCGAGTTGTGAAAGTCAATAGGATGTTGTGAAAATGTAATGCTGTGTTGGTAAAGCCTAATGTCGAGTTGGGAATCATGTCAATGATGAAGCAGATGTCGATGATAACTGTGAAGAAGATGACGAGTTGTTGGCGGTGATGGTCGGTAGTTGCGATCATTACTAAATTTTCCCAGGAAATGATTGGGTCAAGACTCAGACAATTCGAGTGATTTTCCAAACTTATTAATTACTTCTTATGATCACTTGAGTGTTCTTAATAATCTCTTCTCTGTTTATCCCTGTTTTTTAGCGCATATACACAGGATCTTATAAAAGAATAAGATGGCGAGTTGTTCAGGGTGATGACATCGAAGTTGTTGGCAACCGAGAAGAAGATGACGAGTGCTCAAGATTTCACTCTGTTTTCTTTCTAGTTTATCTCAACTCATGGCATCGGAATTATTGATATTGTTTAGCTTTTGGTACTTCTCATTTTTTGAGAATAGGATTTAATTCAGAGAAACACAAAATATTAAATGTTGTGGACTATAGCAATCCAAGGCCACGGATCCAGGGTCGACCAACGGCACCGATGACGACAGAGAAGATGAATAATCCTGAACGCGTTTTAGCGCCATTATCACATCTCCCTCAACGCTTTTCAATTTAAAAACTTTCAGGGTCACGCACGTCATTTTTTCTCGAATTCTAATATTCCAGTTCAGACACTCGCACTGATCTGTGATATTAAATTTCGAAACACCTCTGCGTCTTTTCTTAATTTAAAAGTCCTTTTTGAGGGATTTTCCCTATTTTAAAATTCAACTCATAAAAATTTTCCCTCCCCCCAAATCCCTCACACCAAACAGACCTTAATGGAGCAAATGATTAGATTAGTTTTTAAAGAATAATCTTTTAAAAAAATGATTTAAAAGAATAGATTATACTACCTCTGGTCCTAAATATAGGACATAGTTTGTAGTGTAATTTACACTACAAACTATGTCCTATATTTAGGACCGGAGGGAGTATTATAGTATGATAAAGTATGTGAAAATCTAAATAATAGGTGAATGATTGGAACAAAATTCTCACCACATAAGTGTATATTATAAAATCATTATGGAATCATAAAATTACTTAAAGTAGTACCCGTTCTCCCAAACTCACATAAAAGTATGGTTTCCTTGCTTAAAAAATAGATTGTGGAAAAGATAAATATCTTAAATATGTAAAGCATTGAGAAAATATAAGAAAATATTATTTAAATTTCAAAATCTTAAATTAGTCTTGTTGCCACGAAAGTATAGAGATTAATTATAAGAGTATAGCAATTGATAACTCATTTTAATAGAAAATCACTTATTTATAATTTTGAATTTTAAGTGGTATTGTCTTTTTTTTTTTAATTTTATTTTGTGCAAAAGTAAAACAAAAATAGATAGAAAAAGAATTTTGATATTATAAAATCGTAAATCAGGTTTATTACCCAGAGTTAATAAGAAAATAACTAAACTTAATAATTAATTTATAACTTATTTTAAGTTAGAAATCCTTTAATTGAAATTTTGCAATTTAGAATCGTTTCTCTATTTTTTTTTTCTAAAGTAAGATGGCTTTCGTACATCACTGGGGACCATTTCACGCCTGTTTCTTTTAAAAAGAAAAGGGTTAAGGTGTAAAAATATTTATGAATTTTTTTTAAAAGTGCATCTAATATTATAAATTTTTTTTAGGTGTAAAAATACCCATAACTTCTTAAAATGGGGTAAAAATATTAAATCGTTAATTGGTACATCCGTTTTTTGAGACCCACAATATTATTTTTTGAGGTGCAAAAATACACATGAACTTTTCTAAAAGGTGCACCAAACACCATAAACTTTTGAAAAGTTCATGAGCATTTTTGCACCCATAAAAAATTTTATGATGTTGGGTGCACTTTTTAAAAAAATTTATGGATATTTTTGCACCTTAAAAAATAAAATTGTGAATCCCATAAAATAGACGTTTGTATTAATTAACGATTTGATATTTTTACCTTATTTTAAAAAATTTATAGATATTTTTACCCAAAAACATGTTATGATATTGGATGCCATTTAAAAAAAAAATTCATCATATTTTTGCACCATCACCCAAAAGAAAACCAGAGAAGGAAGGAGGATAGTCTGTCCTTATTTTTAGGTTTCTGTTTTGTATTGCTCTTTAGCAGCTTTTTGAATTCCAGTGTTATTCAAAAAAAAAAAAAAAAGAAAACCAGAAAACCATTTATCCGTCGTCGATGACACCTCGGATCATCGATATGCAACCATTTGTCATTAAGGTATTCTGTTGAAGCAGTTAGCAGCTGCGCTTTAGATTACGAGGTAAAAGTGGAACCCGACGAAGAAGAAGAGGGCATGAACGCATCGCTCGAAGGGCTCGCCACATCTCATCCCCTTATTACCCGATATCAGTGAGAGCTAGGCTTTGATTTCGATTTTCACTCCTTTAAGTACTGATAATGGGCGCTTCAGAATCTACCTTCTCAAAGTCCCAGGTCGAACTCTCTCAACTCCACTAAAATTACCATGATTTTTGGATTACAAGATTCCATTTTTTGTTTAAGTTGTTAATTTCTCACTTGTTTTCTTCCCTTTCCTGTATTCGCTCTCAAAATTTATAATGGTTGCAGGGCCCGGATGACAAAATCACCACCGTTTCAGAGCGATCGGAGGCCGCTGACCCCATTTTGGAGAAGCTCAAATCGCTCAAAATTGTAAGTGCTAATTTCATTCTTTTTCTTTTTTTGTTTTATTGGTAAAATGAATCTTCGTTCTCCAGAGGGCTTCTGTTTGGTTATATTTCTAGGCAAGATTTCAACTTGCGGATCCCTTACTTTTATTTTCGCTTCTTGTATTGAATGGCAGACATCGCCCATATTGACGTCTCCCCCGGCAGAGGGTAGCTTAACTGATATTTTACTGAGGAAGCCTTCTTCGTCGTCGGCTTCAGGTGGGTCCAAAAAAAATTAAAAATAAAAAGTTGATCATATTTGCAATATTGTTGGAACTCTTGACCTTATCGGGTACTCATCCTGGTGAGTCAGGTTTGTACTAGTTGTACACAAATTCTAGTCAAGATAATTAGCAAAGATGTTCAAAGATTAATATACGACTAGAGAGATGAGTGCTAATTGATATAGTTGGCTTCTTAGTACACGGAGGATGTTTATCTTTTTCGTGATCTTGTACATTTTGTTTTTATTTTAATTAAGGAAATATGCTTCACTTTTTACATTCTCTTGTACCATTGGTTTTAGTTCAAATTAATGTACATGTGAATTACCCACGTGATACATTTGTTGATCTTCTAACTTCTTAGAGTTCCTTAGTAGTTGTATGGGCCCGGAAATGGATACAAGAGTAGAAGACACTGAAGCTTGGTCACTGTCCCCTCACTGTCCCTTGTTATATTTCTGGAATATTAAACCAGAATTGAAGAGAAGAATTGAGTAGAAGAGGAGAGGCAGAGATCGAACAGAGGGAGAGAGAACAGAGAAAAGCAGAATCCAGAGAGAGAGGGAAAAGAAGAGAGACACGTGGCTGCTGAGTAATTCCTCTTATTAAGATCAGTCAACAACAAAACTAATAATGGGGAACAATAGCTCTTATATAGAGAGCCGTGGGATTAGGGGCAGAACTGTCATTAATGCTATGTTATAATCACTAATCCTATCTAATTAGCTAAGGGATACAATTAGGGTGTGTTTGGCTAGTTCTATTCTAAAATAGCTAATGCCACTTTCACTAACATTGCTCTTCCCTTAACTAACTTACCTAACATCCTAGAATTAGGGTTCACAAATAGGGATTAGGGATTTATATTACAAATTCATATCATCGCTTGTGCAAATCCAAGTCCCCATATAAACATTTAGATTCTCTGTTAACCCATCTCCCTCCACATTCCTGTCTTGCCAATTCCCCTATCATAGTTCACAAATAGGAGAAGAAAGCGTAGAGTTGTCATGTTACATTGGGATATTGAAGTTTTTGAGGATTAACACATTCTAAGATAGGGAAGGAAGATGATACCAGAGGCTTTAAACTTGTCTGGTTATTCCCACCTCACAGAAGGCTAGAAGACATCTATAACTCCTATGTGGACGGAGAATCTTTTGTCAGTTGTTATTACAATGTAATTGGTTCCTTTTCTATTTTTCTCATCTACCTATTATATACTTGAGTTTCAAAAGCTTTCTATTTCACACACTTCAGGTTTTTCGGCCACATCTATTACCCTGTAGATTTATGTTGGCCCCTATCTTATATATCATAATAAGAATAGTCTAGCTGTCACTTGATTGTCTGATATCTGATGTTATTACCATTAACTGTTCAGTTGAGATTAATTCTTGATTGTATGCATTTCCTGGTTGAAACAGCTATTGTAAATCCGAAGATTCTACTGGATCTCTTCTCAATGTACCGTGATTGGCAGGAAGACAAAGCTCAAAAGATAAGCGAAAAACAGGTCTGTCTATAACTATAGTTCGGCAGATTCAATCAGTTTTGGATTCAATTTCTTACCAAACATCCTTCCCAAAAGCTAAAAAGAAATCACAAAAGAAAACAATGAAGTATTTTTATCTAGATTTGTATTTACCTGATGTTTAATGGGTTATTGTTTAAAATAGTTTCACGCCAGTGAATAAAAGTTACTACTGTCATTACAAGCAATAAAAGGAAAATAAATTTGATAGCTGGCAATTTTATCATAATACATTGTGTTTATTTTTTCCTTCTATTTTTTTGAGTATCATATGGCAATTGGTAGTGCATAATTGCATATAATATACATATTTTCCCATGCATCGCACGGGGTCTAAGATAAATTGCATTATTCGTGACTTGTGAATGATATGGCTTGCTGTAGATTTTGTATTTTCTGTTGATGTTGATTATTGCAATGATGATACTAAGGAGAACACTTGAATTAAACTATCAGTGACTGGTAAAATATTTCTAGACCACAAATTTACTCTTTAGACTATTCTCTTATTGAATAGTTTTGGCTTAAACTCTATAAAAATAAAGTTAATAGTTCAACCTGATTCTATTATGAGCTTAAATATAGAGTTCAACTTAAGTAAAATTCACCCTTCAATTCGTGCTGAACCTTAGATTGGTGTCTTTCTTGCTATTTTAATGTGTAAACGTTGTTTATGAGCATTTGTTAGAAATATTTATCAATCATCGGTACAATTCCTTAAGCCAAAGGTGCTGTACCTTGGAGCTAACTTTAACCAGAGAATCCCTTGGAATGTTAGTTTACTTGCGGAAAACTCCTTCAATGTTGAAGCTAGAAATCTCCCTCCCTCCCTCTCTTCTTTCCCCAACTCTTTAAAACCCAAGAAATAGGCCGCTTTGTCCATTTTCCCCTAAATGGCGTAAATCTTGAACACGACATCATTTTCCTGTATTTAGCGTGTTGGCATCAGGTACGAATGGGATCTTGCCGATTTATTATGAGGAAGTCTGTCTTGTCAATTGAGTTGCTACTGTTTAGAAAAAGAAATCCAGTTTTAAAAGTTGAGGGACCTAATTTCTGGTTTTAAATGCAACTAAAGGGGGGCCTTTTGAATCATTGCTAAGAATAAATTAATCAATCAGTTATGTAGAATGGATAGTGCATTTTGGTAGCCATGCTAATTGGATGCCTTAAGAAGTTATATCAGAACCCGAAATGTCTATCTTGGATTGAGGCTCCAATAATTTTTATGCTGATGTTAATGTCTTTTTGCCGCTCATTACCGGCTGTCATTGTTTGTGTCAATTGGTAGCCATTGTTATCAAATCGTCTCATGCAAGTACTTGCAGGAGGAGATAGAAAACAAAATAGAAGTTGCAGATGCTTTGGCGGTTAAACTTCTTCAGCGATTTAACCTCTCAGCATCTACAATGAGGACCGCTTCACAACACCTATCAGGAGGTAACTGATCAATCAAAATCTAGTATTACGGTAAATACTGGGTTGCATCACATCACAGTAACACATTTCGCTTTAAATCCAGTAAATGAAAAGGAAAATTGCCACTCAAGTATGTCTTTCATAGAGCTTTTACTAACCAATTCATACAAAATCTTAGATTCATCTGCAAGCGAAGAAGACGTTATAACTTTTGTATTGGAACTGGCATGCAGTTCATGCATTGCAGGTGGAAATTGGGGAGCTTAAAGGACGGCTGACTGAAGTAATCAGTAATTGTGATGCATTGTGCAAAAGAATTTCAGCAGAAGGCCCAGAATCTCTCAGATCATCTATTAAGCCTTTTACAATTGCTAAAACTGACCAAGAAGTCTTATCCAACTCACCTAATTTGCAGACAAGTTTAGTTAGAAATCCTCATTCAGAAGAAAAGTTAGACTGACATGTTTGCTTCCTGTATACGTCTAGGATTTCTACATTCTTCTCGAACTTGAATGGTTGAATAAGATGTTCGGCTAAATTTCTAAAAGCCTCGTTTTGGATCGTTGAGAACTTGAGATGCAAATCCGTGACAAACTCGATCCATGTTGCCTCAGCACCGACTCGTTATTTGGTAACGGCAAGAGACCACATGGCATTTTGATTCGACATGTCACATGTAACCAGATGTAGAGTCATTATTTCATATTGCAGATTTCTTTTTCCCAGCTAACTGAGTAGATCAGGAGATCACGATGTAGTCGACCGACATTTTGTTCGCAAGAGTGATGGAAAATTTTAGTAGTTTTCCTTCAAGTTTGGTTGAATGATATGGAATTATTTGAACACTTTGGGAACTCAGATCCACTTGCCCAAAAAAATTGTGCTCGCTTCTCTCTCCCCACACTTAACAGTCAACATCCGGGACAACATTTTTTCCCTTTCAATTACTCTAATAAAGGAGACATTGCTCTGCACAAAAGTTTTAAATACCAAGCTCCTCGTCCCGAATAGTTCAAAAGATAAGACTGTCCTGACATTTCTTAATCAATGTTCTGTCACTGAAATTAATATTATTTGCAATATGCCCTTTTAAAAATAAAATTAATTATTATTGTCTGATGCTAAACTGTAACATCAATTAAATTATGACCTTTATTCTTATATTTAGAATAAAATTAAAATTTACTGTTGTTCAAAAGTTTTATTTTTTTACCGAACAGAAAATTAAAGATAATTTGAACTATGTACAATAAAATATCGAGATAGTTGGATTTTTATTTAAAAAATAAATAAATTTAGTCTTAAAAAATGTGCATAATGTACTTGTAAAATGGGGGGGGGGGGTGGTTTTAGAATTGCTTCTTTTTGGGTAATAAGTGTTTATAAACCGTGATTCACGGTATACGAGATAAGTATGTGAGAGGAGTTTTATCTCGACTTGCGTAATAAACACTTATATTCAAACATGAAAAAACCAAACGGAATTGAGGTGGCATGAAAAAACCAAACGGAATTGAGGAAAGAAAGCATAAAAGAAAAAACCAAAATATGTCAGTTTCTTCAACTAATTTGATATCAGTTCTATTCCCATACATGTTCCCTACTTCCCTCACGTTCTCTTTATATGTATACACTTAATAACAATTTTGCCACAAATTTAAATTTTATAAAACTTGAGTCTTTTATATTATACTAATCAATTCAGGGTGTTCAACTCCCATACTAATCAATTCATGGTCCCCAATTCTCAGCACAAAGTGATTGTGCTTGTGATGATCCAGCCATCAATCTAATTGTTTCGAGTGTTGCATGAATTGATCATGATGAGTGCTGGGTGGCAGGATATACGGGACCGGAACCAACTGCTTTTCTTGTACAGTAAAAAGCACACATCATTCTCTTTCACCCAAAATAAATAAATAAATATCCTCAGTTACTCGAGTTTATTGGATAATTAGATGTTCTTTTAGATTGCGCATTGCACAAAATGAAGATGTGAAAGGGAGTGGAAGAGCTTTCTTTTGTAAAGATGCAAAATTTTGTATCAGACACGATAAAAATGTTTTCTTTCACGTTTTTTCTTCCAGTAATCCCCTTATCATGGACGAAAATCAGCCTTAATTCAATTTTCAGACATTCAAACGTGTGCAAGTGACCAGGGCCAGGCCAATATTTCCTGCTCTGGCATTTGAGGTTGCTGCTATCGCATTTTTACCTCACTCCGCCACAAGTGAAAGTATTTTCTTGTTGCTCACGAAGATTAATTCATTAATTCAGTTGACAAGAATATATAGAACCCAAATCTCGGAAAATAGTGGCCTTGAATCCCAAAAGACTCGTTGATGGGTAACTCTATAGGGTTAAAAAGGTACTGTACTGTTCCTGCTCCACCAAGGAAAAACGAACTGTTCCAGAGAGAAGATAGACAACACACTAGAGATCAAGAACCAATGGAAAAATAAACAAAACAACAAAGAGCTAATTTAATTTCTCCAAAAACTGATGAACTGACATTGAGAAAATGGGATTATATAAAATTTGGATATTCCATAACTGTGAGAGAAACTTAAACAAAAGAAAATCATTCATCCGATCAAACTGTCATCTAAGGTGAATCATTCAAAGAAATGCATTGTATATCTTAAAAAAGTATAAAACCTATCACAGATTGAACTTCTAAGCAATTTTATGTCTAAATCCATATGAGAAGAGGTTGAAGTCCCATTACTAGAGATCAAGGTTGTTGCTGAGCATCCAAATAGCCAGCATCAACAAGCACCTTCTCCCTGTTGGCCAATTCAACGTCCTCATCCACCATCATCTTCACCAACTGCTCAAATCCCACCTTGGGCTTCCACCCAAGCACTTTCCTAGCCTTGCTTGAATCTCCCTTGAGATTGTCAACCTCCGCAGGCCTAAAGTACCTCTTGTCAATCTCCACATGATCCCTCCAATTCAAACCCACGTAGCCAAATGAGACTTCCAAGAACTCTTCCACTGTGTGGGATTCCTCGGTCGCCACAACGTAATCGTCCGGCTTATCCTGCTGCAGCATCATCCACATAGCCTCCACATAGTCCCCAGCAAAACCCCAATCCCTCGAAGCCTGCAAATTCCCCAGGAACAATTTGCGCTGCAAGCCTATCTTGATCCGACCCACAGCGCGCGTGATCTTCCGGGTCACGAAATTCTCACCTCGCCTCGGCGATTCGTGGTTGAAGAGTATCCCATTGCAGGCAAAGAGCCCGTAAGCTTCACGATAATTGACGGTGTACCAATGCGCGGCGCATTTAGACGCCGCATAAGGAGAGCGAGGATGAAATGGGGAAGTCTCCGACTGCGGAGGTGGGGTGGAACCGAACATTTCGGATGATCCGGCCTGGTAATAGCGGATATGACTACGACCGGTGGCGGCGATGTGAGAGCGAACAGCCTCGAGGAGCCGGAGCGCGCCAGTGGCGACAACATCGGCGGTATAATCGGGGATCTCGAACGAAACGGCGACATGCGACTGGGCAGCGAGATTGTAAACCTCGTCGGGGAGGATTGTGTCGAGCCATCGACGGAGGGAAGAGGCGTCTGAGAGATCGGCATAATGAAGCTTCATTCGAGCCTTGTGGGTGTTGTGGGGGTCGATGTAGATGTGATTGATTCGTTGGGTGTTGAAGTTAGAGGATCGGCGAATAAGGCCATGGACATCGTAGCCTTTGTTGAGGAGGAATTCAGTGAGGTAAGAACCGTCTTGGCCGGTGATGCCGGTGATCAATGCCACCTTGCGCGGAGGAGAAACGTCGCCATTAGCGGCTGCAAGAGAAGATCCAGATCCAGATCCAGTGGGCTTGTCCTGGGACGCCATGAGAGTTAACAGAGTTCTGAATTGGCGGGTCGTAGCAGCGTCAGACACACAGAAAATGAAGGTCTCAGTGAATTGATGAAAAATCCCCTGAAAGGATGCAATTAATATAATGGGGGAGGAACGGCGACGTCACGCGCTTTTCAGATTTCGTTGCTTTGGCTCGTCAATATTACGGAACCAAAATCCAAAACAGTTAATGACTACAAAATTTCTGAATGCCATTTGTTATTTTATGAGAATTACGTTCAGGTATTAAGGAAGAGGAGAAATAAAGAAATAATTTCTATAGATTGTAAAATGAAAAAATGGTTCTATGGAGTTGTCAATACAGGCTCCTGGAGTTGTTAATGAGTTGTCAATACAAGCTTATGGAGTTGTTAATGGGACCATTTTTTTATTTTACAATATACAGGAATCATTTCTTCATTTTTTTTCTTTCATGGGACCTAAGTGTAATTCTCTTTTTTTTTTCTAAACAAATTATAAAACATCAATATGATTAAAAATTTCTCATTTAAGAATTATAAATATCTTGTTCATTTAAACTCTTAACGCCGTAAACCTGAAAAATTGGAGGATATAAAAAAAACCTGTCTTTTTTAGGTTGTGTTTGGAACAATGATAGGAAAAATGGAGTTTCTCAATTTAGCTTTTGGTAATTTTATTTTCGGTAAAAGCTTGATTGTGTAATATGATTTATATTTGGAACGGAGATTGTATAAATGACTTTTGTAAAAGTAAAACTTGTTTGGATTGACTTAAGCACAAATGACTTTTGTGATAATAGTACGAGAGAGTAGGTGAAAAAATATTTTAAAGGGTTTAAAACATCAAAAAATAGTTTAAAATAATTTTTGGAACTGAAAAAGTACATTAAAGATAAAATTGCAATTAGTCTGATAACACATTGGGTATAGTTGAAAAAATATTTTAAGGGTTAAAAACACCAAATAATAGTTGAAATTAATTTTTGTAGCAAAAAAAGTACATTAAGGGTAAAATTGCAATAAGTTTAATAGTACACTGGACACAACTGAAAAAATATTTTAACCATTCTCACTCTCCCCAAAAACTAAATCAGTAAAAGCTGAGAAATGGAGTTTATGGAAAAAGCTATTAAGATAGAATTAAGCTCAATTGCTTACTTTGGAAACCAAACACTCAATTTTTTTTTTCAAATTGCCCATTGAGCTTATTTACTCAATTGAGCATTTGGGGGTTCAAACGCCCTTAATGTGTGTTTGGATTATCTTTTTTTAATAAATTTTACGACTTACAAGATAAATGTGTGAGAAAAATTTTGTCTTAAGTTGCGCAAACCATAATTTAGGATGTTGCTAAACATTCACTTAGTCTAATTAAAAAAAATGATTCTACCAAACGCTTCCACGACATAATAAAACTTGAAAAATAAGTTATATTATTAATAATTTTTAATTATAAATAGTAAAATCTAGTACAAATTTTATTTTATTAATTCATATATGGGTGATCAGTGCTCCATCAAAATATAACGTGTTAAAAGGTGTTATATATATGTTGGCAAAAAAAAAAAGTGTTATATATTAAAAAAGACAAAAGAAAAGAATGGCGCTGGCAAAAATTTCCCCCGAGAGATGAATTGGAAATCTAATCAGAGGTGTCGGTGCGTGACTGTGAGTGAGGTGTGCAGCATCTCCCCCTAGCGGTCAGCGGGGATGGATCTGCGGATATCGAACGGGAAAAGTGAAAAAGAACAAATTTCAATTAAAAATGATATTAATCATTTAATAATGGGAGAGGTACATTAAGGTCCCAAAAAAAAAAAAAAGAAATGAAAAATGGTCCCAATAGAGTGCAAAATGAAAAAATGATCCCATTTAGTTATTAATACAGGCTCCTTGAGTTGTTAACGAGTTTTCAATACAGGCTCCTGGAGTTGTTAATGGGACCATTTTTTCATTTTGCAATCTACAGGGACCATTTTTTCATTTTTTCCCCTTCTTTGGGACCTCGTTGTAATTCTCCCTTTAATAGTTAAGTTTCTTACCTGGTCAGTAATTTATAAATATTCACATTTAATGTATTCTCTTTTAGCATTGATGTAATATTTTATCAATATATCATATATTACTCTTCCGCCGAGCCACCACCGAAATCGTCTTAACTTTAGCTTATGACACAAGTTACTGTTCATAAGCCGAAATCTTACCACTTCGTGCTACGTGCAAGCCATTCTCAATTGAAAGTGATGTTCGGCTTGATTGTCCTTCATCATAAGGTAAGTCAAAAAGGCATTTGAGATTCAAATTTTGAAGGGTTAAGGTGTAAATTTACTAATGAAGTTTTGTCCGAGGAGCGTCTGACACAAATATCATTTAGAAGGGGCAAAAATACCAATGAACAATTAATAAGGAGCAAAAATACCAATGAACAATTAAAAAGGGGCATCCATCACAAAAACCGTTAAATCCATACTAATGTCGTTAGGGATTTTCTTCTCTTATAATTTAACGCTGTTAGTAATGATTAACGGGTTTTCTGGAGGATGCCCCTTTTTAATTGTTCATTGGTATTTTTGCCCCTTCTAAAAGATATTTATGCCAGACGCTCCTCGGACAAAACTTAGTTAGTAAATTTGCACCTTAACCAATTTTGAACCCCTTCTTCTCTCCTCTCTCTTATGCTCCCTCTTTTTTCTCTACCCAAATCCGGATGCCATTTCCTCCTTTCTTTCTCTCTTTGCCACCTCATCTCGAGAGCTCTTTCTTTCAATCCCGTCAAATTTCTTCTCCTCCGACTCTCTTTCAGTCATCCGCACCGAAGGGTAAGGGATCTCCTCACCGAACTCAAGCCAGGTTCTCTCTGCCGTCACCATCGGTGAAGTTTTCTGGTCCTTTTCTTTTGCAACTTCTTGATGCTCAGAAGGTTTTTACTCTTCTGCCATTCTTTCCTTCGTCCTTAATCTCTCCCCTTCTTCTTTTGCCTTCTATTTTCTTTTTGTTACAGTAGTTTAAAGAAAACGTTCAAGCAATTTCCTATTTTTTTCACTCTTCATCATATTAGGGGTGGCCTGGTTGAAATTGGAGAAGGAAAGGAAGGCTGAACAAGATTCTAAGAATCAAAGGGTTGCCATTGAAGCTCTTGAAAGACCTTGCTGTATTGATGCAGTTAAAGCTCATGTAAAGGTACCCTTTCTTTCCTAGTTAATCCCTCTTGAATGCCCTTCATTTTTTATTTTCTTTTTGTCAATTTCAGTTTTTCGATATAGTGATTGATTTTCGGAAAATGGGATGCTCACACCCATGATATCCAAGTTGAACAAGTTAAAAGGTGAGGCACCTCTGTATTTATTCTCCTTTTAAGTTCGGCTCTATTTATGGTCTATTGGCTATGACATTTGAACTAGCCACTTTCATGCAGCACTTGCATATATATCGCTCCATTCCATTTTTGCCCTGTTATTGTATTATTATATTTAAATTTAGTAGTTTACTTTCTTTCGTACCTACTACATAATTAACCCTTAGTCTTTCATCCTAAATGTTCGTCTCATCACTTCACTAACTTTGTTCCATTTACAATTACAATAAACTTTACTATTATCAGTTCATTCATACTTTCTCATCATTGTAGTCAACACATGTTGCACATGTCTCGATATTAAAGTAGCCTCTGACCCTTTCACAAATTGTGTTCTGTTTTCATTTTGATTGGCTGATGAGTCTATTCACAGGGTCAACATATTACCAAAGAAATGATTGCTTTTTTCCCTCCCTTTACTATCTTTATCTTTTACTAGGATCTCTCTTTTTTGAAAAATGAACATGTGTTGTCTACTTCCTACTTCATACACCTATCGTCAAATACAAGGTATCATTCCCAATCTGCTTTATTACTCAGTATTTTCAGCTGTGCCTTTCCATCATTCTCCATGCTTTATCGAACTCTACATTCAATTCACTCATTCACTTCCTACATGCACATGTTTTCATTTTCCATAATCTGATTAAGCTTTTATGGAATAAAGTGGTCTATTATCGCCTCCTCCTTACTATATATTCTTCATATTATTTATTTCCTTATCTTGCCATTTATTCATTTTTTTTGTCCAACCTTGGTCATCCATATCACTTTTAATAGTTATCATGTTCTGCACATGTTTCAAAGAATAACTTGGTTAACCATGCTACTCCACTACTTATCATTGTTTTTTTGCTCAAAGCTCCACTACCTATCTTTTTTTTTTTTTGCTCAAAAAACTCCACTCTACTCTCCCAGATGTCAAATCTTTTTATGCTGGGAATATTGGCTATGATGTTTCATGGACGAAATCATAATCATATTCGTTAGCTGACATGTCAAGCAGTATCTAACTCTTCATTGTCATACAATAAACTAATTCTTTTTTTCCTCAGATACAATAAACTAATTCAGTATTACAATTTCCTCTGCATTTTTTTATCATGGTTAGCTGTTGCGTTTCCATGTTTCATAAATATGCCTCATCTTTTCTTTTTTACTAAAAAAGATGCCTCATCTTTTCAGTATAGCAGGTCCAAACAATTGAGTTGCCTATAATTTCTCTTTTCCATGTATAATGCTTAGACTCTTTTATTCCGGTAAGATCGTCTCCTTTCAATGTAATCACTCCTTTTAAAAATATAATTATGCAAATGACAGATTAATCCGCATAGGATAGCCCTGCTCCTCTAAATAAAATTTTAAAGGTAAAGCATGAAGCCAAAATACAAATTAATACTACTTATTCAGTATGAAAGTGTTCATATCAAGTGCTACCATATCTCCATTTTAACATTCCAAGAGAATTTCAACTTTATATCCTCAACTACTCATTATATAATTGTAAATAAAATCCATCATGCACTTGTGATTGTACATGCACTTTCAATATAATGAGGAAAGTGTTACTAATTATTCATCTCACATAGGCCTTCACATACTAATCAGGTCAAGCAAGAAGCTAGAAGACAAAAGTTGACCAAAAAAAAGAAGCTAGAAGACAAAACATTGGTACTCACCTTTTTGTTGACCGGGCCATCGATAATCCGGTAATATCCTCTCCTTTCCATGTATATCACAATTTTCACAATTTTTTAATAGGTTCAAAGGAGTTATTATCATTTTGGGCCATAAGAGTTTATTTAGATATGTACAAAGGAGTTATTATCATGATTGCTTGTGGGCTCTGTCCTCTTTTTTTTCCCTTGCAGGAAGATTATCATTTTTTTGCCACTTACAAATTGTTGAATATCGGGCCTTAACTTTTTCCTATGGATGTCTTTAGCTTTCTTCTTATTTTTTGTTGCCTATAGTTTCCTTTTCCATTTATAAGTCTTGGTATCTTCTAATAAGGTCATCGTTTTGTGTAGTGTGCCAGGCACTGATCTGGTAAGTTCCTCTCCTTTTCATGCATATCACCTCTTTTAATACTCCTTCATAATGTGTTCCTAACTGTAAGATCATGTTAACATTTTTTCTTTTGTTTTACACTCATGGAAAAAGATATTTTGTTTAGGTTGTTAGTTTATTCTATCCCATAACAGATGTCCTTTGGTTCACACAAATTATTTTTCTTCTCCATAACTTCATCCAGTGGTTCACACACATTATTTTTCTTCTCCAGAACTCCATTCAGTTCTATTCTAATTATTATTAGCAGCCATTCAGTCCACTCAAAAACCTTATTTGCAGGGAGGGACCCTCACTTGGTTTACCCAATTGTGCATGTACACGTCAACTTTTTCTCTTAAGTATTATTACTCATCATTTGTTAGTCATCATTATCATTCCCTTTATCGTTAGCATTATTATCATTAATTGTCATTATGTTAGCATTTTTTTATTATTTCATCCTTATTGCAATTGCACATGCTCCGGAAAAGTGGCTAAAACTAACATGCTTTTTACATATAATATGTTCATTTTCCCGTTTTCCTCTATCTTATACCATTTCAGTTACTTTTCCTCTTCTCAATTCACTTCCCTCCAAGCCTGCTGGCTCCACACTCACCTACTACATTTCATAATATAGCTATCTATTACACTCTTCAATCTATGCCATTTGTCATATTCCCTTCCTTTTCCCCCTCTAGCCACCAGTCTAGCAACTTGCCTATTATTATGTTACTGTTCTACTAAGTTTGTTTCTTGCAAAGTTTAAATTCTTCCCTCCAGAGGCAGTTCATGAAAAGTTTCTTCATCTGTGATGATACAACAACAAACTAGGTGTTCTTAGCCGTTGCATTCAAATAGGTGTTCAGCCTACACTGATAAGTGCCTCATCCTAATAATTCCTTCTCAACTTTTTGTACACCTTATACTTCAATGCCAAGGAATCTAATCTATTCTACCCTTCCATGATTCTCTGCATGCCTTATTGCATACACAACCATCCTCGTCTTGCCATTTTCAATGCATTTGTCAAATATTCGTCACCATTGATTGCAGGATTTTCACCACTACTTTTCCCCATCATTTCATTCATTTGACCACCTAAAAAAGCCTCACAATGCTCCTCTGATTCCTTCCTTATATTATGTATTTACTTTATTAGTAGATCTTCTTCCCCTCCCATTGATTCTCTGTATACCTGCTCTTCACTATATACGTCTCTCCCTACCTGATTCTTTAGTGTGACCAAGGCGGTGAAGCATGATAACCATTACTTTCCATTTACCATGTCTATATGTTCCCACCCTGTCATCTGTCCAAGTTTCCTTTTCCCTGTACCTTATACCAATCTGCCCCCTTCTTATGTTTCCCCTCATTCCTCTTACTATTCAAACCTCATCAACCTATTTGCACATTCTTTAGTATAATCTTTTGTGCAACACAAGGGTAGCACATGCTTGTTATAATTAAATAAATATAATTTCCAATCAACCATGGTAGGTTGAGACATGAGCCTGCCCATTTTCCTTATCATCTACCTCGCCCCACTCCTTTATTCTAATCATCAGATTAGTTATAGATAGTTGATATTTAATAACTTATAAAAATATTATTAGAATATCAAATAAAAAATGATGTAAATAAATAAAGTTAAATCATTGAAATTTGATCGAAATAATTCATATCTTTATACTTTTTATTCAAGTATTCTATATATGCATATATACTTTTTAATAGGATATTAAATTTCAACTGTTCAGAATTGAACTAACGATAAGAATAAATAAATGGAGGGAAATGAATAGTAAGAGGGTAAGCTAGAGAAAAAATAAGCAGGAAAAATGAAAAAACATATGTGGAAAAATATGAAAAATGTAAAAAGAGAAAATATAAACGATAAAAGCAATGTGACTTTCATGAATATTCTAATTCAAGAAACCTGATTGTACACTTTCATTTTACGTTCATTGGCCTTCAAGGGTGCTTGAGTCTGACTAAATGTCAATAACTGTAGTGATCATAACCAAATCCTGAGAGTCACTTGTTAAAGTTGGAGAACTTGACACTTTATAATAAGACCTCTAATTTGAGGTGATCCTTTTAACGTGAGACTTATGACAATGCGTCCATCAAATGTTGTGTGATAGGGTTTATAAATTTAAAATGCTCACTTTCCTGATAAATTAATCTTTTGGGATCGGATATTCCATTTAAATTTATATTCATGACAAATCTCAGACATACATTAAAATTATAATCAAGGGAATAAAAAAAAAATACCCACAGTTCTAATTTCAGTAATGTCTTTTGCATATCACTCTTATGTTTCCTTATTTACGGTAGTTAAATTGAAATAGACAAAAAAAAAGAGACTTACTGGCAAAAACAACCAAAACAAGGCAAAACGTGCCGCCTGTTTTGAAGTTACAAACTGAGATTAAAATATGATGTAATGGGCCCATTTGGGGAACGCCAGCTTGTGACCCAAGTAAGGGCGTTAAGATGATGGGCTGGATGGGTTTCTTGTTTCCCATGGGGCCTGTTGTTTGCATATATAATGCGCTCCACTTGACCAAAAAACAAATGAGGTCATGGACGGAGGATGTTTTGTTTCTAAAATAAGTTTTTTTAATCAAGAAAAAGCATTTAACCAATACCTGGTCTTACAAAATTTATCTTAATCGTTAACTCTGTACTTATTTTGGAAATTCTAAAAAGTACTTTTTTAAGTAATTTTTAATAAAGTAAGATAAAACTCCTTTCACATACTTATCTCATAAATCATAAAAACAATTTTTAAAAACTAAAACAAATAGGCAGTTGCTTATTAGCGATGCAGAAATTGTCAAATGCTAACAAGCATATGTATTAGCCAATTTGGCAAACCTATTAGGACATCATATCATTTCATCGCAAGCACATTTTTTTCTTAAAAAAATAATATTGAAGATATTATTTTTATATTATATTCTATACTCATTAAAATAAGCATTTTAAAAATAAAAATAAAAAATTAAATCTACACATCTGAAGAGTTAATGAACACCCAAACTCATTCATCTCTTTCACACACACCCCTCTGCATCTAGCCTAGCTAAAATAATTGTGTTCATTTTTCTGAAAGGCGTGTACCCTGCTTCAGCTTGTTGGTTTTGCAGACTACATGCGAAGTAAATAATAAAAACATAATTAAACTCTCAAAACACCAGCATGCAGGTTGCTAGTTTATATACTTTGTACGTTGCTGTTAGTTGGGCTGCATGGTTTGCTTTTCTTAATCCGATGGCCCAGGTATACTGTAGCCCATCAGGGTCAGAATCCATTTCCCATTATAAACCATTATTCCAAAATTTAAGTGAAATTGTGTTAAAATTATTTTTTCCACTTTTGTCCTGTGAATAAACGTGGAAGAAAATATTTGAATACTTAACTTAATATACATACGAGATGAATCAAACAGCAGAATTTTAAAAGTGCTCGCCTGAATTGATTAATATTTTTGGAAAATAGATGATATTTGGTATCATCATCATCATCATAATAAAAAAAAAGAACAAAAAATAAAAAAAAGAAAAATAAAATCCATGGGCCAAAAATAATGTTTTATTTTCGTATCGAAACAAATAATAATGTTTGCTTCACAAAACACGGGTTTTTTGTTAGGGAAAATCTCATATAAAGTTGCTTGAAATAGGAAAATTTAAAATCAAGTTGTTAAACTTCACAAATATCTAATTAAATTATTGACCCAGTTTAGAATTTCAAAATATGGATAAAATAACTTTATTGTCCTCTCCTAGTCTCTTCTATCTTCTTAAAAGAATTTTTTTCTCTGTAACTTAGTTTTTCAATCAATATATATATATATATCAACACCAATACAAAATAATAAAAAAAAATCACTTAAATTAAAGGATTTTTTTGTGTTTTAGAAGAATCATTAAGAATAATTAAAGCTAAAAAGTAAAAAAGAAAAGCATAAGCCCAAATATTAATTAAATGATTTTTAGTTAAATATTGTGAATAGTAAATTTTATTTTTGGAAGAACTTGAATTATTTTTTCCCTACTAAAAAGAAAATCAAACTACATTAATCACACAATTTTAACTTGTGTGATATATATATTTCTTTTTTCGACAATGATGAACCACTTTTTTTACTTTGTTAATGAAACTCTTTTTTATTATATGTAGTTAATGAACTCTTTAATATATAGTTTGATAAATCACACATGTCATATTTTTGACTTGCGATTATCATAGTTTGATTTTCTTCTTGTAAAAATTCAATTCAAAAATAAATTTCTTATTCTTAATGTTACACTAAAAATAGTTTAAATGATATTGGGGTTGAGTCTTCCTTTTTTTTCACCTGAATTATTCTTGATAATCCTTCTAGAACACAAAAAATTTCTTTGATTCAAACAAGTCATATTTTATTTTGTTATATGTTAATGTTTATATATGTGTATATACATACTTGTTGAAAAAAATAATTTACAAAGCAACGAAACTCTTTTAATAGAAGAGAAGAAGGTGGAGAGGGTAGTAAAGTCATTTAATCCATATTTTGAAATCCTAAATTGGGTCGATAACTTAATTAGGGATTTATTGAATTCAGCAACCTAATTTATAATTTTTCTATTTTAGGCAGGGGATTTTCCCTTTTTGTTAAAAAACAGACGGAAAAAAACGAAAATACGGGGTTGAAGTTGATCATAATTCAAACTGATTCAGATCAATATAAACTTTAAGGCCCAATTCTAGCGACGTGGCCTAATTACGTGAAGTTGATCATAATTCAAAAAAACGTATCAATCAAACCTCTTTTGCATATCCAAACTCCATCACCTGTTTTTTGCCGGAAATTCCGGCGACTTAATAGCTCTGTTAGATCTCAAATCCATTATTGATGGCCTAAAATATTTAATTGGACCATCTGTTTAATTTGAAATAATATAAATTAGATAGGAGATTGATGTATATTTTTTGACTAATCTAAATATTGAATATATATCATTTAATATAATATATTTAAATTAAGATAGTATTTAATCAGGGGCGGTTAAATTCAAATAGATGCGCGTAACACACATATTATTTCATAAAATCATTAATTGAGATGACAGATTTTTTCGATAAATCTATGAATTGATAATAATTATTATATCTTCTGGCAAAAAAAAAGGATAGATATTATTATGTCGTCCTGAAACATCTTCCCCCTATACCTATATATAGAGGATCCCTTGAGAGCTTTTCTACTATCTCAAGGTGTGTGTTCTTTTACCTCTAAAATCGTGGTTTCAGAAGTACTTTTCTGTAAATCGAGACAAAACTCCTTTCACATACTTACCTCATAAACTGTAAAATCTATTCTCCAAAAACTAATTAGAACACACACTCGTTCTACCTTTTGGTGCACAGTAAGTTTCCCCTCCATCCTCCCTTGTTTTCCAACACGTTATTCAAACTTGTTTATAATATCAATGTAAAGGCTTATTTGATTCAGCGTTTTCTTAAAAAATAAATTTTTATTATCTAAGTCGAGATAAAACTCATTTTATATATTTAATTTTTATACCGTGAATCGCGATTTATAAGCACTTATTACCAAAAAAAAAAAAAAAACTACTCCAAATGAGTACTGACTTTATTAACTTGGACAATGATAAAAGACATTATATATTAGAGGTGCTTATTTTCCTAGACTGTTACTCGAAAATAACAAAATGACATCTCTCTGCGCAACTAATACAATTCTATCCACTCAACATTCCCTATTTATCAATATGGCATATTATTTTGTATTTGAGTAGTTACACGGTTATTGTTTTAATTATCCATTAAGTTTGTTATTTAGTTAGGATAAAACTTAAATCAACTTGTTTATATTCATCAGCTCAAATTCTCAAATCACGTATCATTAGATCAATAAAAATATGTGATTTAAGAACTTGACCTAAGTTTTATTACATATTCTTATCACCAATAAATTTTTTAAATAGGATATTTCACTGACTTTTTCAATAAATAATGATACTATGAGCATAATCATAGAACCAGCCAAATTGTTTTGACTGCCCTAGAGTTTGAAGATATATAGTGTTTATTTGGAAGAGCTTATTTTTAGGCAATAAGTGCTTATAATTCGTGATTCACGGTATATGAGGTAAGTATGTGAGAGGAGTTTTTTCTCGACTCGCGTAAATTAGACTTATTTTCTCAAAATAAGCTTTCCTAAACATGCGTATATACTTCCCATCTTGTTAAAATAGAATTTTGTTTCCCAACCAGAAATTTATTTATATTTTTACCAATAATAATGATAATGATTAGACACAAACAGTGGCATAAAAACATTTTATATAAATTCATTTTTGGGAGAAACGTCCAGCTGTATGGAAAAAAGATAAACGACAAGTGGGCCTGAGGCCCTACCAGCACAGGAGGGCACCGCACACGCAACCACCACCAACCACTACCGTATTGGTCAGACGTTGCGTCGATGTGCTGTCAGCCTTTCACTGCGTGCCTCAGATCCACGAACCCTACCCTGCCTCCTTTTTTTACTATTTCTTCGCCTCCACCCCGAAACTTCTAACCGTTTTCGAAATATCTCGCTTTTATAAACTCCTCTGATCTGCTTTTCCCACCGAAACAAACACACCGGCACGAACGGATTCGTTTTTATTTTTATTGTTTCGATTTGTTCATTTTTTTCTGATCTTCTGCCCGAGTTCTTCCATACTTGCCGCCGACTAGGATACCGATTGATTCGATTGTAAATCTGATTGTTTTTGTTTGATCCTCCTTCCTATTTTCTGATTTTTGACCATAAGCGTTAATCGAAGCAGAAAATCTGAGATTTAATATGAAGCGGGCAAGGAAATCGAACAGGGTTTCGTGGGCTCCTGGATTTAATCTGTGTCAGGTATATATATATAACTGTAACATTCTTTTTCAAAATTTCGTTCGTTAGGGCAATGTTTTGTTTTCCTTTTTGTTGGTTGATTCGTGGCCCTTTATGGTTCTACGACTTTCGATCTATTCCGAGTTGTTCTTCTTTTGCTTCTCCTCCCCCTCACACTACACAATCCCTCCGTTCTCCTATTTTTCTCATATTGGTCCTTGTCAATTTGGATTGATATCTGCCGACGAATCAGGGCATTCCACCGACAGAAAAATAATAAATCAAATAGACTCTACCAAAGGAGATCATCTACTGAAAAATCTACTATCTTATAAATTTATTTTACCAAGGATAGAAGTTTCGTATTATGGTAGAATTTCGAGGCAACGCAATTTATCGCTGAAAACGTGAAGTTGAAATATGATTGTATCGAACAACAAGCTTTGATTTAGAAAATTTTCTTCTACATCGAAGGGCAAAGTTATAATGCGCTCTTCTTCTGGATAAACTTTTTCATTAAACATCTATAAGCTTAAAATCAAGCAAGTTGTTGAAGATATTAGATGCCTTGCGGCCAATTTTAATAATCTAGGCAAAAGAGGGTTGTACAACCCGCCAGTAAAAATCTGTTTACATTGAAACGTGGAAATAATTAATTGAACTTAATGTGTCATTTATTGATAATCATATCTTAAATTACCTAAAATTGTCCTAAATATTCTACGACTCTGAAGATTCAACCCTCTTAAGAAGATCGTCTAGGAGGCCTATTATGTAATATTAGACTTATCAGAGTCGCATTTTTCTACTTCTACGGCCCCCAATCAAATGAGAAGAAAGGGGGTGTTTGACCCCGGCAATGTTTGAAAGTCTAATATGTTGCTGTCATGTTAAACATTGAATCTGTTTCTCTATTGCCGGATATGGATGCAATTTCTTTTGGGCTATAAGAAAAGATGTCATTACAAAATAATGCTAACCTTGTTAAAATTCCCATCATATTTGTCTATCATTATTCATTAGGAATCAGAAAGCAGATATAAAAGATAACAAGAATACATTAAAAACCCAAACTATTACCTTGAAGGTTTTTACTATATGTTGTTCGGACAAGCCTGCTGAGACATGTTTAGTGGGTTGTCCTGCAACAAGGTTATTTCCTCATATAATCTAACATGACTTTGATTGAGTGAGACTCATTAATGAAACTTAGAGCATGCTCAGAGTGATGAGACTTCTGAACTTATTAACGTGTGCATGAGTCAGTGGATTTATCAAATTAATATGCATATGCTAAATGAAATTATTGTCTTTTGTCTGATTAAGTGACAAATGCTTACCTGATGATTGCTGCTTTATGTGGAAAATGCTGACCATGCTGTCAAACAACTGAGAAAAATTGTTCAGTAGAATGTTGTGTGTGATGCAATTAGGACCAGGGAATTAAAACAACCAACTTAAGAAATCTGTACTTTTGTTATTGAGGGATTGGAGGTCTTATATTGGCTAGGATAGACTAGTGAATTAAATGAAAAATGAGTCACTGTCTAATTTAGCTTTTTTCCGTCTGCCTTTTAAAAGGACATCTGATCCATTCTGAGAAATCTAAGGCAGGACAATGAAATATTGATTTGGTTGCTTTTGCAATGTTTAATGTATATTGCTGCAATGGATCTTTATGGTTAGTTTCATAACGGTTATGTCTTTGAGCTCTTCTGTTACTTCGTTGCAGTATTTTTAATAAGTTTGTTGTTGGCTTTTATTTTAAAATGCGTGCTTAGCACTAATACTAGGGATGTAACAGGTGAAAATGTTCTTATCTGAGGACTGTCCTTCGAAAGTTAGCCAGACATCTCAAGATCTGCTTCAAGCAACGACATCATCAATTTTGCATTCAAGCACTAATGAATCTTATGATTTACCTCCTGGCTTTGAAGGAAATCATTTTTTGAACCATCTAAAGAATAAACTCTCCCACTTACATCAGATTAAATGGAAAGCGCCTCCCCTGGTAATGATATGTTAGGCATTTTCTAAAAGATGTTTAGCTCTAATAATACTTCACTTTCCAATGGTCACATCTTTCAATTGTAACTGGATAATGATCTGTTCTGTTGTGATATTCATTTTGGGTGTTTCCATAGTTTTTTGTTTTTTTTGGAAATGTTCTGTTCTGCTGTGACATTTATTTTAGGTGTTTCCATAGTTCAATATTTTTCAAATGTTAGCTCTAGAAAGTCAGTTGGATCTGTATTCCTTGTTTTATTTACTTGATTTGTTTTATTTTGAAACCAGTTTGGTCTCAGTCAAAATTGGCTAGTTGCAGCTGGTGAAGGAAGTGGGGAGAAAGTGGATCAAAATCTAAGAGAAATGAAGGTGCTTGAAGCAGTATATCCTCGCTCTTCAGCTATTCCTCCAAGGTAAAAGTCCCAGCAACTAAGAAATCAATTTTCTACTTGATTCTCTTTCTGCAGCTAACCTTGTTGATCTTCGTTTGCTTGTAGTCCATCTGTTTCCTTAGATGTAGAGGAGGAAGGCTATGATGATAACCTCACTCCTCTTATCCCTATCATTCCCATTGAGGAAGTAAAGCTTATGGATATGAACCCTGAATTGCTAGCAACAATTGACATCTCCACCACTCTGCAGACACGAAATTTGCACCAATCCATATCAGCAACAGATAGACCCATATGTTCACAGCCTAGTAACTCATCCTCTCTAGCCTCACCTGGGGCATCTGGTTTGGAACCTGATCTTGCTGCAGCTTCTGCTGTTGTTGCTGCCATTATGACTAGTAATGAGCAAGGCAGCTCAATTGACATGGATCTACTTGTTAGAATACTTAATGATCCATTAATGATTGAGAAGTTGAGAAGTGTTCAAGATGGAGCTGCAGCGACTGCTGTAAGTGCAACCGCAAAGACAGTGGGTTTTCCTAGTTCTGGATTTAAGTGCGCTTCTCAATCAGTTTCATCACCTCCACTTAGACCTGATAAGCCAACTTCTGGGGTTAATCCCTCAAGTACTATGGGTTTATTTCCTGATTCTGGCTTGATGCCAGCTACTACTTCAGTTCAATTGATGCAAACACCAGATAAGCCAGCAATCCCGTCACTTCCATTTTCCAGGCCTATGCCAGGGAAACTAGCAACTCCTTCCGCTTCATTGCCTCCACACACTACTACTGCTGATATTTACAAGCCTGTGCACAAAACCACTGACCATTTGTCAAGTGGTGGTCTGCCTTCTGTAAGTAGCCAACGTCCTCAACAAGATACTGTCAAGCTAGCAGCACCCGTGGCTTCCATTTCATCCAGGGAACCTAGCATGGTGGCATTACCTTCAACGGGTGTGAGCATGCCTGCAGTAGTAAACCAGGTGCGACCCCCTGCAACTACAATGTCTTACCTACCTAGCACAGGCTCAGCTTTTGCTGGGAAGGAAGTTCATCCCGTTAAGGATCTTAGCTATTATAAGAACCTTATTAGGCAACATGGTGCTGATGCTAATAATACTAGGCAAGAGACGCATGACACCCAAATAGCTATCCGTCAAACTAATTTCAAAGATTTGGAACCGGTTCATAACAATAAACCAGAAGTGAATTTCAAAACCCAGAAACCATGCATATACTTCAAAAGTTCAAGGGGTTGTCGAAATGGTTCCAATTGCCCTTATCAACATGACATGTCAGATCAATGGGTGTCTGTTAACATCCTAGGGCCCCGCAGTGCAAAAAGAGCTAAATTAGGACCAGAAATCAGGGGTAGAACATTAATATAGACACAACCTTTTCAGAATGGTAGAAGCAGAAGTCTACCACGTTTCACGTTGTACATAGGATTTGCAGCAGGAGAAAGTTTAAGGAAGGTATAAGGGGAGGATCCGTGAGAATGAGCGAGGGAGATGATCATTAAGGTTTCAAGGGTGGTTTCTATTGAGTCTAGATTTCGGAATTATGAAGGTCACTGTCGTTGGGTCCCTGGTTAGAAGAATTTTTAACAGGTTCAGCAAAGAAGAAAGGAGTGAGAATTGATGGAATGTTCAAGACAAATGATATTCTGATTTCTGCAGCTAGGGGTGGCTTAAGCAGTGAGTCTTTCATGATGGTGACCAACAGAAGTTCAGCAGTAAGAAGTGGCTACCCATAATAATTTGTGGATAGAAATGGGGGAGCAAGTGCATAATGTCAAAAGGAGACTAACCAGTTAATCACGTTAATAAGTTTGCTATAAGAACCTTAATTGGTCAGGGAGAATAATCCTTGGCCACCTTGCAAACTGAATAATGAGGGCCATGGGAAAATTTGAACTTAAGAAGTTAAAGTTGAAAATTAAGGAAATTATTCTCAACGGGCAATGATCCAAGAATGAAAATAAGGCGCAATAAGTATTGCCCTAAGAAAAGAAGATAGTTGTGAACCTTGTTTAAAAAAACTCTGATGCTTGTCCTTTTGTCTTTCTTTAAGGAGATTCTTTAATGAGCTATCTACTATTATGCTTTTTTTTTTTATTAAAAAAAGAAAGTCAAGATGTTGACAACTACAATCATGAATGCTAATGGGATTGCATCAAGATCCCTTCTAATTGTGTTAATAGTTTAATCAGGCGTATAAGAAATTAAAAACCTGAAATTTTTTGCTGTGGCTGAAATTGAAATGAGTCGAAGAGGTAAGTTAATGACAATTTTGTTTTATATCAGAGTTTTCAGAACCGGGGCATTGAATCCGTAAGGATATTGGTTTTTGCTCAGTTCTGTCATTTAAATTTTAATTAAATCAATAGTATTTAAAATTTATGTATGAAAAATAAAAAAGGTATTGGACAATAATTGCCTATTTCCATCTCATACATGTTAAATTTTTGAGAAAAAGATAAACAAATACTCCCTCCGGTCCTAATTATAAGACAAAGTTGACTTTTTTTGGAGAAATTAAGGAAGCCAATTAAATTACTTTAGAATATTTATATTTATATTTTTTTCTCCAAACTAATTAATTTGACTAATAAATTAATATATAATCTAAATATATTAAAAATATAAACACTCTAAAGTAATTTAATTGGCTTCCTTAATTTCTCCAAAAAAGTCAACTTTATCTTATAATTAGGACCGGAGGAGTACTATTTAAACTTTAAAATCCTAAATTGGTTTTGTTGATAATAAGAATAATGAAATTAACAAAAAGAGTATAATAATTGACAACTCAGGTTTTTGGGAAATTACTGATTTGAGATTTTGAAGTTCAAGCGGTATTTATTTATCTTTTTTCCTAAATTTACAGTCAATTATACTTACATTACAATAAAAACATTTTCTGTCTATTACAAATCAGTAAAATCTTAAATATGCCAGATTACCTATCCAACTAAATTAACACAAGTTTCAACAATTAATCAAGGCCACCAATAAATCATATGCATAACACTAAAGACAAACTAACCAAAAGACAAATAAAAACACAAAATAACGTAGTTTTGCGCTTTTGATTTTTTTTTTTAAAAAGAAAATTGTTTCTCCATCGGTTCATTTTTTGGTTCGATGGGTTTGGTTGATCGAACCGGTCAGTATGCTCCAGTTCTAAGGAAAACAACCATGTTCATGTCACTTTGCCCATGTTAATTTGCCCTTGGTGAACAATTTGAACCGTGCCCTTATTGGGCAATATGCTCTAGTTCTAACAATATTATTTTATATATGGGTCTCACTTGATATATAGAATGAGCGCATGGGACAACTTAAGAAACATAAATTCAAGGTTATTACTATAATTGATTTTCAAATAGTAAAATAAGATTATTAGAAATATTAAAATAAGCATCAACAAGAACAAATATTATCCCACTAGATGAGATCAATTATATGAATTGTTTGAGGCTATTATATGTTATCAACAACCAAATCTTTAAATAAGCTACTTATCACCACCACGAGGTCCTATTTAATAAATCTAGATGTTGTTTAGGGATAGAAATAGGTCAGGCCTCTAAAAAAGGCCTACGATCTAGCCTAACCTATTTAGTAAATAAACCAGGCTCAAGCATATTGCTAAACCTATTTAGATAAACAGGTCAGGCATATTTTTATAAGGCCTAGCTTACAAGCCTACATGTCTTGCCTATTTAACTTTTTTTTTTTTCAATTTATACTATTATATAAGTATATATAACATTATCCAAATAATTTTATAAATTATTTATAAATCTATCAACTTAATCTTAATTTTAAATTTCATATTTCATCGTCATTACACTCAACCCCTGCTTTTGCATAAATCATTTACCCCCATCTCTCTTCTCTTTGATTGTTCGAGATAACAACACTAACTCATTTTCTCTCCTCTAATTTGTGCCCTTCACTAAAGCATAATAATTGTTGAGTTTATTTTAATATCAAATGACATATTATAATCTTAATAAGAGGAGTTTGTCCCAATTTACGTATGAAAAGTAAAAGAGGTAAAAATTTAGTTTTACATGTTATTTGTTATGCTTAGTCGATTTTAAAAAATATATCTCATTAGTCAATAGACGATTAGTTTTTCTTATTTCTATATGTTTGGACAAGTGTTATCACTAGACATTATTTTTTTCTCTCCTTACTAAGCCTTAATATTATGACAAGAATAGATGTTAGGATTTTAAGACATAATGTAAGAGTGTATATAAACATAAAGGGTTATATATGAATTTGGAGGCGTAGGCTTTAAAGACTATTTAAAGTTCTACATTTTAAGTAGGCCTTCAAATAGGCTTTAGGCCTTTTGAAGTCCTAAGCTTAAAAAAAACCTACATACAGACTCAGACCTAGACTCAAACTTTAAATCTCTATTATAAAGCTAAACCTATTTAGATAAAATCTAACCTAACATATACTAAACTATTTCCACCGCTAATGTTATTCATAAGAACAAGCAAAGAATCCCCCCGCGCATTGCGCGGGTGCACGAACAACTTGAGCATTACCTTACATAGTGTTTACCCAATTCCGATAGCAATTTTTTCAACATATTAAAGATATACTTCAACTTATTTCATAAAGTAGACAAAAATATTGGATTACAACTTATGGCAAGCAAGATTTGTTGACGCACTTTCAAAAAGGTAAACATACTTCACCAAAAAAAAGAGTTCAGCACAATGTAATCGTTGAAGAATTCGGCATGATGACAATTAAAATGATAGGTCAAAAATAGGACAGCTCCATTAGAAATATATAAAGCTGGAATGAGACAATGAGGACTTAAAATAAGTATGAGCCAATATAACTTTGAGAAAAAAATTAAACATGATAACCTCTGGCAGCAATATTATAATGTAGTTGGACATGATGGAAATCTCGATGTTGTAATCCACAATGTTAATACTGCAGCCCTATCAGATACAACTAATCATTGGACTGTATATATGGGGATTAAGCTCCCAATGTAAACAAAAAACAACCTACCACACATCAAGAAAACTTACCAACTGATTTGACTTATATACAGGAACTCAATACAACATATGTATTAATTGATGGACCACTATAAGTATGAGAAAAAAACTAACAATGATAACCTCAAGCAGCAATATGATAAGGTAGTTGAACATAACAAAATTCTTGATCATGTAGTCCATAATGTTAATACTTGTACCCTATCATATATAAGTAAGTATCACACTCTATCTCTGCGAATGAAGCCTGCCAGCAGGAAAAATCTTCTTGACATGGACTTCTATAAACCTGAAATGAGTCAATGACAAACATATAAGTATGAAGCACTATATCTTTGAGAAAAAAATTAAACATGATAACCTTTGGCAGCATTATTAAAATGTAGTTGGACATGATGGAAATCTTGGATTGACTTATATACAGTAACTCAATCCAAGATATGCATTAAATTGACACACGGACTTCAGTGTGTTATTAGTTTGTTAATTTGGAAGGAAATAGACATTACGATTTAGTCCTACAGCAAAAGTAATTAATCATTAATAATTATCCATATTTAAAATATCAAAAGTTGGGTGGAGCTGTACCATATCAAGTCACTCTTGATACAGTACGAGGTATGGAGCTTTTGTACCTCCTACTTGCCTAGAAATGACATTCAGCTGCTCCTTGTCATGTCAGGTAACCTGTTCTGCATTTAATACAGACAAGGGAAAAAAATTGATGGTGGCATATCAAATGACAGGCATTTAAGTTAAATTCATTCAAGGTCTAACCAACTACCTACCCCATCGTAAATGAGATGCAATAGGGTGCCAAGTGGTTGGTCCAACAGGAATGAATGCCCTTCATGGACTCTAATCCTTCCATGGTTCAGTCTGGAAAGTCAAGAACAAATTATCAGAGTAAGGAAAAATCAGTAAGTGAATGTTTTTGGTCAAATAAATAAGTTAAATCTTCTTGACATGGACAGATCAACTAAACTAATAGAAGAGTTTTTACTTCATTGAATCTAATTCTCCATTAGTTCAGTTGAGTAAAGAGTTCACAAACAATCAATTTACTTGGCATTATTTGATTAACACCAGACTGCTCAATATTGATAAACCTTGAAGACTAATGAGACTTATGTAGAAGAAGTCAGATCACAATGTATTAATTTAATTGTGATAAAGGTAGCAAACCACAGTAAACTACCCACTGCGATACAGCTACTTCTATTTGTATCTCTATTATGCCTCCCATAAATACTCCAGAGCTATTTGTGATTTTATTTTCATATATTAACTGAAATATGATACTGTTCCGGTTATAAAAAATTGGATATACTTTGTACATACATGACATTGGACAGTAGGCAGTAGGCATTAGGAATTAGAATTGGGAAATTTTTAAAAAATATGCAATAGGTTGAAATTGTACCATATGGGGTCACTGTTCACACCTACTCAAGTATGGATCATCTGCATCACCTACCTCCTTATACATCATAGACAGAAGCTATAGGCAATCGTCACATCGTATAACCTATCATGCATTTAAAACATATCAGGGAAAAAATCTTGATGAGGACACATTCAATGACAGGATTTTAAGATGACTCAGTTAAATTATAAACAATCACCTGTCCAACATAGATTTCAGGATGTGGAAAAGGTTGATAAATGACTGATTGAAAAAAATGACTCCCCTTCATTGAATCTAGTTCTCCATTAGTTCAGTCTGACTAAAGAGTTCACAAATTATCAGTTTAATTGGCATTAAATGGAAACCCATCCAATTCAATCTTTTAGGTCATAAAAGCTTTAAAAGTTTGATGGTAAAATGGTAAAGGTAGGATAAAAGCACTTCGAACATCAAAGAAGGATATATATACAACCAATGGGTTACGGTCATAAAACCTCATTCCAATGGTTTGTACAATATGAAATAAAAAAATGATTTATTTTCCATGACCATAACTTAAATGCCATGAAACCCTTTCATTGTGAACTAATAATGCATATGAAGACCAACAGCTCCGTGCCATAAAAAACCAATTTATATCATAACTGAAATCAGAAATAATCTTTTTTTTCATTGGCATTAAAAATGCAGTAGGTGGGAAGTGTACCAGAGAATGCCACTGTTCATACCTACTCAAGTATGGAGCATCTGCATCACCTACCTCCTTAGCCATCATAGACAAAAGCTATAGGTAATTGTCACATCATATAACCTATGCTGCATTTAAACCAGATAAGGGAAAAATCTTGATGAGGACAAATTCAATGACAGGCTTTTAAGATGATCAAGTTAAATTATAAACAATTACCTGTGGCACATATATTTCTGGATAGGGAAGAACTTGATAAATGACTGATTGGAAAAAAATTACTCCCCTTCCTAATTCTACATTAGTTCAATCTGAGTAAAGATGAACAAATTATCAGTTTAATTGGCATTAAATGGAAACTCATCCAATGCAATCTTTCAGGTCATAAAAGCTTAAAAATGTCAATAGCAAAATAGTTAAGGTAGGATAGAAGCACTTCCGACATCAAATAAGGAATATACATACAACCAATGCCTTACTGTCATAAAACCTCATTCCAATGGTTTGGACAATATGAAATAACAATTGATTTTTTTTCCATGACCATAACTTAAATGACATTAAACCCTTTATTTGTGAAATAATGCATATGAGCACCAACATTCCCGTACCATCAAAAGACCACATTATATCATAACTGAAATCACAATTCATCTTTTACATTGGCACAACAATGAATTGGCCTCAGAGCCTTCCAGATTGATTGAATATGGTAATAGCCCTCAGGATTTCATCTTTTATTATTGAATTGATACTAACATTACTCAAAACTTATGCTCCTCCAGATTACAACTAATTAATTACAGAGTCATAATATTTCTAATAAGTTGTAGACCTACGTATTACAACTAATTAAATAGTGACAAAAAGCAGAGTGGTTATAAATTTGAACATGCAAAATACATAACTCATTCAAACAAAGGCCATGCAAGACCATATATGTAGTATGACAAAACGACCTTTGACCATATTGATCAAAGCAGTAAGAAATCAAGGAAAAGACCACAATGAGATTTAGATTGTACATATGAGATACAACTGACAAACGATTGCCCCTGCAACTTAAACATGTTTGAAACGAAAATTTGGTCTTCCAAAACAACTAAATAATAGTAATCCCATAAACGACAGGCAAAAAATTTGACCTTCAAAGACTTCATGCCATGAGGAAATATGCCAAAACCCTGTTCTTCCCGTTGTTAACCTTTTATGTGCTCTAATAATAGCATATATGATCAATACCAGACATATAAGTTTCCTAGTAGAAGATCCTAAAATGTAAAAGGAACAATGCCATGCAGGAAACCCATAAGATCTGGTGGAAGAGAAAAATCACAAACGTCATTGACAAAGTAAAGGTATAGGCAAAAATAAATAACATATGAAATCTATAGTATTTCACTAAACCTCATAATCCAACAAAAATAAATAACACCACTTCCAGCTGCTACATTTTCCTGCTACGTTTTGACAGTAGCAAAGCTTTCAATGGAAGAAGCTCATTGAATAGAACATGATTCAATCACAGATGTTATGTCATATTATCATGACAAACTATGAAGCAATATAAATTTGACAATAATAGAACATGATTCAATCACATCCACCAATATTAAAAGGCAGATAAAAATATTTTCCCTATCAAATTCTTCCTCATCCATCTCTTACTCTTTATGAAAAACTGAGAGGCTATAGGCCTTAGAAGGTTCACTCTTTGTTGGTTGCACAACATCAAAATCCTCGTCTAGAAAGTCTATTAAACAATTTTCAGAAAGCTACCCAAAGATTGAGCAGAAATGTAAGAAAAACTAACTTGAACTGGCAAAAAGAATAATAATAATTCTGCAAAAAGCAGCGCGGTTCTATCTTTGACTCAGCAATATACACAACTGATTCTTGACTTCATAAAAACTCATGAGTTGAAATGCCTTTTGGTTAGTACCATATTTAACATGAGAATTGATGCAGAAATCTTCTCTGATGCAGAAATAAATCATTATAAAGAAATCCACATAAATAATCCACAGGGGAAAGAATTTAATTATGACAGAACCACAACATCAATTGTATAAAAACAATTAATATAACTAACAATTTAGTAAGAGTAATGATATAGAATTATGATAAATTTTAAAAAGTCTAAAGATGTGAGGAGATAACGGAAATAGAGTATTTAATATGACCCTCCAACTTTCTTCTTAAGGGGACATTATCATGGAACTAAGGTCAACCAAACATGAAATTGTTGAGCTAAAGTCATTTAAAAACGAATTACATTTACCTAAGCAAAACAACCATATATCAGTATGGAATCTAGATCTTAACATCATCAAACATAAAACTGTTTACATAGAAATCCATCAATGCCTCAGCAAGCGATCCAGCAAACACCAATATCTACCTAAATGGCCAAGTAAATTAAAAAGAATAAAGGAACAAAACACAAAATAATAGAAGACTAAACTCTTGAAACAGTAGACTTAAAATAGTCCAACAATGACCCATAGCTGGGTCATCCAAACAAAACACAGGCATGGGTGGTCTAATAACCTTTTTTGTGGTCTAATACCATTTACACGAAACATTTTAAACTCAACTAAACCACTTGTATCCCAGACCTAAACATATCAGAGTTAAAAAAAGGATTTTTCTAACAAATATAAAATCAAGAAAACTCATCTCTCACCCATAGGTGACATATGGTTCCACCCTCTGCAACTTTTCCATGATTCCCACACTTGCCTTCACAAAGACAGCACTGGATATTCTTCTCAAATTCAATTTGTTTAAGGCCTTTCGGGTTTTTGGATGCATGTCATTTTTCTTGAAAAGATTCAGAACAGAGAACTGTCACAATTTTTTATATGATAAATTCATAAGTGTTATTTTGTTGTCAACATCATTGATAAACAATAGAGGTTACTGGTATAGTCAGGATCAGAGACATGATACACAGAGAATATCATATTCTCGAAGCGTAAAAAACATACCCTTGTATCCGAATGATTAATAACAACTTTGAATTCAAATTTGGCCTCAATAGCTCTGGTTGTTTCTTGATCCTCTTGACCCATCGATTCATTCTAATAAGGTAAAGCTCCTGAATGAAAAAGCAAAGGTGATCCATAAGATCTGGAATGAAGGCCAACTGCAAGCAAAATCCATAAAAATGGAAGGCATCAATGTCGACAGCATGCTTGGTAATGCGAAAGAGAAAGTAGGAAAATAAGCGAAATGACATCTGAAATATATATTACTTTCAGTAAACCTCTGAATCCTAATGCTAAAAAAATAAATAACATCTGCAAAATACAAAAAAAAAATGACATTGACAGAGCAGAGGGGGGAAAAACTCAGGATCCTTCGCTTGTGACTAAAAAAGCTTGAAGACCCTTCTCTTCAACCTTGACCATAACTGTGGCCTCAGAGTTGTCCGGATCTAGAGCATCAAGCCTTCGGTTGTGCAAACCTATTTCCGAAAAATGCCTTTTTAGTTCATTACCATCTTCTGATTCTTCTTCGTCACCTCCATCATCATCGTCCACTGTGATAGCTTGTTCTTTAATTTTCCCTTTCTGCATATGCCTCTCTGCAAAATGTAAATCCAAAGGAACGATTAAAACCTTGAAAAATGCACATCGATTCAAAATACACATGAACAAAGATGGTCCATTGTAAAAAATTTACCTCGTTCTTCGGCGAAAATCGATCTTCCTCTTCTTCGCATGGAAAATTCTGAGTAGAAACCACTAGCCCTGAAGAGTACTGAAAACAGGAAACGCGTGAGGGGAAATGGCGATAGTTTTGAGACAATGACGCGTGAGTGGAAATGATGGTTCGTAAGAGAGGGAATAAGAATAAGGGAAAATCACTCTGAGGTCCCAAGCAAGAAAGATAATATCAGAAAGGTCCCTTGAGGTTGTAAAAACGCACTCATCAGGTTGTGAATGCGCACTTTGGGGTTGTACCCAGGGACCTTTCTGATATTATTTTCCTTGCTTGGAACCTCAGAGTGATTTTCCCTAAGAATAAACTTTTATTGGATTTTGTCCTTTTCATAAGAAAAGTCACGAGAAGTGCTGGTGGTTCACCAACTTTCCCAAATGTCAGAAAGTTAGAAAAATAGAATAAAGGTAGCATTGACTAACTTTTTAGATACACTTTTCTTAGATGCAAGAAAGGAACACAGCCAAACGGGAAGGCATCGGCTTCCGATGTAAGCCGACACTGTTGTTATAAACAGTAATGCAAGATACAAAAATGGATAAGAAACAGTGAATGGCTTATTCTCCTATTCCTCCTTAGTATATATTGATGATTAGCCACTGGACGTTGCATTAAAATGCACCTAAATTATCCAATTGAATACCATAACAGTATAACTCTAAAAGTGAGAGTAAAAATATTGAGATACGAGCATGTCCATCTGGGAGTGGGCCTCTTCATTTATTGTCCATTGAGGTTAATTAAACGCGATTTTTTGTTTTTTAAAAAAGAAACAAATACTGTTTCTGCGCCTTTTTTCCGCTCCACCTCAGCATAGCATGCCCCTTGAAGGCCTTTTATAGCTCCAGGGTAGCGTCCCTGTTCAGCGACTTGTTTTGCTCCACTCTAGCGTCCCTTCCAAAGAATTGGCAGCTGTCAAAAAAACCTAGCAGGTTGCAAGTGTGTTGGAAGAAACTCTCAGAAGAAATTCTTGGGCAGTTTTCATTGTTCTTCATTGATATCATTACAAAAAAATTCATTTGCTTTTTCTACAAGACAAGCCTATTACAAATCATCAACATTAGAGTTAATTATCTATATAATCACCCAAACTTAACATTGAACTACGAAAATATTCTAACATTTCTCCATCTTATCCTCTATTATTGCGTACTATAAGAAACTATGAATGGAGGTAATAACAGTTTAAGCCATTTACAAAGAAATATTGAGCATTCCCCATATCGACTTAACAGTTCAATTTGTAAAACACCTAACCACAATGAAAAATAAAACTCTAATTTAGAATATTGCAGATAAAGGTACAAGGATAGATGGGATTAATCTGTTAAGGAAAAGGAGAGGGGCTGAACAAGGACAATAGGATGCTGAGGTGGAAGGGGAAAAGCACATAAACAGTTTTTTTTTTTTTTTTTTTTAATGAAACGATGGCGTTTAACCTAAATGGACAATAAATGAAGAGGTTTCACTCCCATCCATCCTAATCTTAGGTAGGAACACGTTATTCAAATATAAGATATTAATCAATTACCCAACACTTTACGTTTTGTTTTTTCTTAAGTTCACTTTGAATTTCAGATCCAATAATCAACTCCTAATGTAAATTATTCAGAAAACACAATATCTAAGAATACTCAATCTAATAGTCAACTAGAAGTTGAGCAAAAACAAAAGACCGTGAAGTTTAAACAACTTGAATAATGGAATACAACAATGGATATTTGAATTTTTTTTTTTAACATAAGCGAACACAAAATCCAGAATATAAATATCAAATAATGAATCAAGTAATCCACTGAGGTTTTAAAACACAACGAAAAAAAGAAGTAACAGTTGAACACTCCAAGAGGTGGTTGGATAGGACGTTCTATGCAACCACAATATTCAAATACTCCAAATCAAATAATCAACTACTCATTGATAAGCCTAGTGCCACTGGAAACACGCCCTGGTAGATAACTTAATTTTTGAAATAAAAGAACTTACCAAGATTTTCTAAAGCATAAAACCAAATACCTAACTCAATAGTCGAATCATACATTAACATGACAAATCTTTTTTTATCTTTCCAATGATTCCTTTTATGTTTCGACTTTCTTTTCTCATTTTCCCTCAAACTACGTCAGCTGCCAGACAACATTACAAAGCGGAAGCGTAGATGATCACATCAGAGTCAGGCAATTGACTCCACACTAAAGCATGCGGGAAGAACAAGAAGTTATTGGGTATGTTTGTTTTAGCGATTCGATTGCTTATAAGTTACTTTTTAATAGTGATTTACGGTATACGAAGTAAGTATGTGAGAGTAGTTGTGTCTCGATTTACGTAAAAAGCAACTTATAAACAAATTTAAGCTCAAACAAACATGCTTATTGTAGGTTATATTCCTCGGCAACACCATTCACCAACATTACTAAAATCACGCCTTTACTTTCACATTTCAATAAATGAAATTTAATCAGTTTACATATATCAAAATAAAAGTTGACACTCAAGACAAGAACCAAAACCTTGTTTCATTATCATCATTCAGGATTCAAATTACAAGCATACACCTTCAAGTTTATAAATGCAGTATCAGCGTATCACTCAAGCGCATGGCTCAGCGAAGTCTAAAACATCAAAAGTTAATGACGCGTAGGATGAACGAGAATCACACAAATCTTCAAATTATTGTTCTCCCAAACAAGAAATGAACCCCTAAAAAACACTCCGTGTTGTCAACCTGTCCTCATAATTATGTGGACTCCGCTATCAGTATCGACGATGTCACTAATCTCACCAACTTTAAGTCCAAAAGTTGCCTCTTCAAAAGGCTTCTGCATCTGGCCACGACCAAAAGGACCTGCAGCCAAGAAACGCACATTTAGAATCTAGCTCGTGGAGTAATTCAAAGCTACGAGGCAACTGAGGATTTACTTCGATTCATATGTGAACTTGACATCTAACCATGGATCCCATTCTTTAACATCGTGGAAAAGCTGAACTAAAATAGAAAATTAAGATGTTCGGACAACTTTTTTTGAAAGCATCGTTAAATCTTAAGCACTAAAATTAGTTTTAGGCAAACGTAGATGTGTGTATTATTTTCGCAGGCTTTTTTTTTTTTTTTTTTGGTAATAGAATTTTAGGAAAGAGGTAAGGCTCACCCACGATCCAAGAGCAAGCTCTAAATTGGGATGCCTCCCCCAACGCCTCTATTGAACCACAACTAAGTGAACTTCTCCGGGATCGAACCCTCTCTCATTGGTGAGAGTGTTCAACTCCTTCACCAACTGAACCCAAGGACGAGGGGTTTTTTGCAGGCATTTGACTTAGAACTAATGCATCGGACCCAAGTAAAGCCCAATGGGTATTACCAATCGGTGCAAAAAGTTATTGTTATCATAAATCCCTAAAAACGCACTTGTTTTTAAGCATCATCAGCTAGCTTTAGTTCTTCCCATTTATATTTAATACAGCAGCATGACCTGGATCACTTGAGACTTGGCAAAAAAAAAAAAAAGGCATCACTGAGATCTGTATTGGAGAGAGGATCAGAGGATATTAATTTGACAAAGTCAATAAGAGCCGCATTGACTACAAACTCAAAGCAGATACACATCCAACCCATGTAATATGCCACGAACAAATCAAGTGTAATTTTGAAAGATTAGAATCCAAGCCATGTCATATACATCGAACAAATCAAGTGAGGATGCCCTTGTCAGTGAGCGGGAAATAGTGGGGAAGGAGTACAGAAACCATAGAAGTGAGTGTTTGAGGATTTCTCATTACAAAAAGCTTTAAAACATGCAAATGCTGCTATCTTAAATGTACCACCGATACGTTGCAAAGATGTTCAAAAGCAATGCTGAAACACAGATGAATATGGATAAAAATATAGATGTGCATTTGAGGTTCGTAATGGATGGAAAGACCCAAGTTGAATCAGTACATCATAATACATGGATTGTTAATATTCCTACAGCAACTGAAAGAGCACACATAAGAAGAATATCTTTGGATGTTTAAGTCTGATGTTCTGTTAAACACCTGAAATTTTGTACGTGATTTGTACGCAACAATATACAAAGAAACCATATCAATTAAAAATGGTGCCAAAAATAACACTCCCGGCAAAGCATTATCATAAGAAACCTATTAGTCTAACCCTATCTTTCTGGGGCTGGGGAAGCAAATTAGATGATGATGAGGGAGAAGTTGCAACTTCCGTGCCACCAACCTTTTGAAAGTTTCATTGTTTCAATATTGGTCCAGGGAAAAATAAAAAACAAGACAGAAATATATTTATCTAGGTACCTGCAACTTAAATTCGATTTCATTGAAGCAAATTGTCGAAAACACCTCAGCTAATAAACTGCTTCTCACATCCAAATCCCTTGTGCAGTACTAAGTGGGGTAGTGAGTGAGGAATGATGTGTACATCCAAGTGTGTTGTTTGTCAATCAACAGCAAAAATAACTTAGCTTTTATGCTGTTTCCTTCAATTAACACTATACTGTAGGTTCAAGAAGAGAACAAACTCATTTCACTTCCCCAGTTATCGAATTTCATGAACTCAGGCATCCTAACGATTCTACGATTCCTAATCATGATAAGATAATCAAACGAAAGGATTCTGATAAAAGCCAATCATCTGATGATCAGAGGATCCTAATCGTGATTTGAAATTTTTATATGGATTGCTACTCTTCGAATAACATCCTCAGAAAATTATTGATAATTACATAAAAAAAGATAACAAGCCATATAACTTACAGGAAAAATCCTTACTTTTAGATGAGATACTGTTTAAGCTAAAAATTGGATCAAAGAGATCCTTGATTTATATGAAATTGGAAATGAAAAATGTAAGAAGAACACTTCTTTAATGGCCATAACAATACCAGGCCACTCTTGATTACTAGATGACTAATGTTTTCGTAGGATTCACATAAAGCCCCTGCAACAAAGCTGTCAGATCATAGAACCTCCGAGATGAAAAAATAAGATCATATTTGAATTCCTCGAAATAATCTCGTTCCTTAAAACCCTGAAAAGCAATAAAATTTCCTGACGTGATTTTTACACATTAAATTTTCGGCCAAATGAATATGTGATTTTAATAGCCACCAGGAAGGTTAGCATAAATAGAAACATTCGGAAAAAAGCATGTGCTCAATATCGTTAACATGCAAGTCTCTTCTCTTTGATCGAAATAACAGCGGGCATTAAAGAGACTAAACTATGGTTAAAGAAAAAAAACTGGTTTGTTTCGCAGATGTTCCTCAGAGAAGGTACAACGCAAAAGAAAGAGAGACAAATATCACTAACCAAGATCTCCGCCACGCTTGGCAGAGCTGCAATCGGAGTAACGAGAGGCAACATCCTCGAACTTAGCCTTCCCGGAAAGGATGTCGTCACGGAGGGCCTTGAGCTGGGAAACCGCGGTATCTCTGGTGGTATTTTGGATAACACGACCTTCGGGATCTTTCCAAGAAGCCTTCCGTCTAGAACCTTGATGCTTGATCAATATGTGAGATGCCCTAACCTCACCACCCTGCCTGTTAGACGAGGACATTTTTGCAGCCTTCTTGTACCTCTCCTTCTTCGTTCGATCTACCGCCGAGATCGAAGCTTTCTTTCTCTTCCGATCGGCCTCTATCTTCGCGGCTAGAATCACCAGTAATTCAGACAAGGGCGAGGACACTGGCGACTCGATGGGGTTACGAGCTACAGTTGGACGGAGCTGCCTGCTATATAGTGGTGGCGGAGGGAAGACTCAGCCCCAGAAAATAAAAATCAATAATTAAAAAAAAGGAAAAGCAAGTGGAAGAATTGGGATAGGGTCCTCTTACGCAATCACGGGCACAAACAATCAGCCTATCTGGAACGTTCATTCAGCTCCCGGCCCCATTTTTTGTTCGATTGCATAAATCTAGATCCAGCTAGTTTTTGTTTTTTTGGAGGAGGGCCGGCTCCTCCTCTTAATTAGCCTTTTTTTCACCCAAACTACTGTGGTGAAGTCTAGTTTAATAAATAAATTAGGATCCATCTTATGTTTAAGTTAGATAATTAATTTATACATTTAAAAAAATTAGTTGAGAGTCAAAATAAATTGAGATATTATATTTAAAATTAAAACATCTATATTATATTGTATAAATTGGTATGTGTGTCAATACTTATTCCACTACCCACTACTAATAAGTTAATATATCAATATAATTACTATTCAAATCATATAATTTAATTTATATAGGGTTAAGAGCTTCAATAACCTTCAACATTTTGAAAAAGTGTAACAATAACTATAAATTATTTTTTTACAACAAAAGTAACGTAAACATTATAAAGGACGGTAACAGTGATGACATTAATAATCTCAAACATCTATTATTGTGAGCTTTTTAATTAAAGGTTATGATGCTAAAATAGTAATTAATTTATACTAAAAGTGCAAAAGTAACTATAAGCCCTTTTTTTTATGCGAAAGTGACTAAAAGGTTAACATTAATTCATAAGTTTTCCTGTTTTTTTGCACAAGTTATAGTCCAAGTGTATTTTAATTATGAGATGATCCAGGGTGATATAGATTTTCCCAACTCTACCATATGCATATGCAATCTTCCATTGCCTCCTAGTCCTCCCAGATCTCCTCCCTTAGAATCTTCTTAAGTTTGGTTATGGGATTACTTTAACATTTACAATGATGATACTTTTTAAGACGAATACTTTATGTTAGGGATTTTAACTTTTAGAGTTGGGGTGATAAGTTTTTTTTGTGTGTGTTTGAAATAACAGTGACAAAAATAACTTTTTTGTAATATGACTTTTACAAATTTAAGATTGAATGAAATCAGACTGTATAATATGATTTATATTTAAATTGGCGGTTGTATAAGTAGCTTTTATGAAACTGAAACTTATTTGAATTGGCGGTAGCTTAAATGGCTATTGTGATAATTTTAAATAATAAAATTAAGAGAAATGTTAAATTATAAAAAAATAAAAACAGTTAATTAATTTTGGAAAAAATTGAAAATATTAATATACTTAAATAAATATATTTAATTAATAAAAATACAAATAATAGGTATATATTATATGTATATGTTGTGATAATTTTAAGATAAATATTAAAATTAAAATTATAAAAAAATTAAAAAAAAGTTAATTATTATTGAGATGACCAATGAAAAAGCTAGTTTACATGTAAAATGATGGAAAAGTATATAAATTTTATTGAATAATACATATTTAAATTATATATAAATTAAAAAATTCGAAGTATTGATACTTTGAGCGTATAAAATCTGTACTGTTCAAATACCTGTGTATAAAAATTTATCAAGTTTTTGTCACCAGTTAAATTTTTAATGGAGACTCTTCCTCAATTTTCTCTAAAATTTATCATTTATTTTCCCTTCTTTTGATACTTTTATAAACATAAATTTATTGGGTATTTTTGAGTTATTTTATTTTATTCATTAATTATTGAATATTAAATAATTGATTATTATTTAATTTTTTAATTAATCATATACTGATATACATATTGATTTGTTTTTCTATTCATTTATTTTTCTCATGTATAAAATCTTGCTAGAAATAAAAAAAACAAAAATTTACAAGGAGGAAGCAGGAGACAGAATGTTGTAACATGAGTGAAGTGCCTTTTTTCCTAACCAATGTTCATGAACCCGGGCATTGAACCGGTCAGGATACTGGGTGAAGGGTTAGTGGGTTAGATTGGGACCAAACCAGAGCTATCTCGCGGCCAAACGGGTGAAAAATTGAAGATTTCAAGCTTATTAATGTAAAATTCTAAAGAGTTTTTTTTTTTAAAAAAAAATAGTTAACCAGACCGAATGCTGGACTGGACCAATTTATCAGCTGGTTTGTCGATTTTTGGGCTGAACCGGCCAATCCTGATTCCGAAACACTGTTCCTAACCGTGAATCGTGATTCTCCTTAATCGTGGCTTTTAATGTGTTTTTGGTGAGAAACACTTAATTTTATAAGTCATCCCAAACATAATTATAAAACTCTTTCGCTTCATCATTCTTGCCAAAATATAAGACTTATAAAAGTAAGTGGATGGCCATCCCAAACATACCCTTTCGCTTCATCATTCTCGCCAAAATAAAAGAAAGTGGCACCAAATTGATAAAATACTTATAATACAAAAGCAAGAGAAAAAATTATGAATTAGTATTCAAGAAATCACATTTTAGTTACTTTTGCATTAACAAAAGGTTTGTTGTTACTTTTACACTTTTGATATAATTTAATGGCTATTTTAGTACCTTAACCTTTTAATAAAAAACTCATAATAACGGATATTTGAGGTTATTAATGTCATAATCACTTTTACCATTTTTTAAAATGTTTATAATTGCTGTTGTACTTTTCAAACAAGTTAAATGTTATTTCAGCACTTTATACCTTTATAATAAGTTACACTACCTCTTATTCTTAATATAACATAAGATAGTATTATTTATAAGTTAGGAATAATCTAAGTTACTTTTTAAAATCTTATGTATTTCATAAAAACAATGTTTCCATTATTTATAAAACAAAGCAAACTCATTTAAAAAAATAGAAAACCATCAAAATGTTTTTTTTTTTTTTTTTTTGGTTTGCAAGGGAATTGATCACTTATGATCAGGCAAATTTGCTGCACATTCTCAAAATGTTATGGCTTTTCACACTATAAAGTTTGTTTAAAAAAGACTTTATCTATTTGATAAATTTTTGGTTCAGATGGTAACTATCATCATACGAAGAAAAAGTGAACATTATCTAAAAATGACTTGGGGGATAGCTTTTATCAAATCAAATTTTTAAAAAAAGAAAAAGAAAAAGACCTCGCCCATCCTACAAAGTTTTAACCCTTCCTGTTCAGAACTCGGCTATCCTATATAGTATAACACTATAACCTTCCCCGTCACTTTAACCCACTGAATAATTTCTTGTCCGTAAGCCGCATTGGTATTGGTAATGAACATTACAACCGAGACCTAGAAACAAGTTTTGCAAGTTTAATTTTCATTCTTGAATGATATATTGCTTGTATTTCAACTCTTCGTATGGCCACACCACACCTCCATGAAGAAGAAAAATGCTCAAATGTGGATGACGATATTGGAAATGTTAGGGATATCCAATATGAACAGAACCACAACATAACTAATTCAAACTTAATTCTGGTATATATGCGTTCTATTTTGATGAATTCTCTCTGAATAAGCGGAGAAATAAACTAGATTAATTTAGAGTCTGGATTGATCTATAAATGACAAGACCAGAAGTTCTCCAAAAAAATCTTATTAGAATACGTTTCCTATATGACTGGAACTCTGAAAATGATTTCAACGCATGACTTTGGAGGCTTTGACATCAACTTTTTTTTTTTTTTTTTTTTTTATGAAAGAAAGTTTAGGTAGGTTCGGCACCAGTCCCCTACCAAAGCCAGGACACGGCCCCAGGGCTCTTCGAGCGCTTACAAGGGACTTACGAGATCGTCTACCAATGAGATTTCCCCATCGGTCAGAGGGTTCGAACACACTCCCTTGTGATCGGGGTGGTAAGACCTTAACCAACTGTGCCAAACCTCATTGGTGGCTTGACATCAACTTTGGAGCCAGAAACAAGATTACACTGCATTCTATATTCTGTCCGAATGCCCAATACCAAGGGGCAAGGGTAAGAAGAAGACGCAAATTTTAAAAATAAGAAATACGCTCACTTCTATCTTGGAAATCTTAAACTGAAATTCTGTGTTACCCAAAAGAAACATTAGTATCAAGAACAATTACAATGTAGAATGATAAAACTGCACATCCAGATGATCTGGTTCTTCCTCTAATGTGTAATTCTGAGTTTTTATAACAACCAGAGCGAAGACCTATGCACGCAACTGATGCATGAAAACAAGAGGTTCTTCCCAGGATGTCAACTAGAATTCCCTCAAAAGGGGCCAACCCTTTTTCGTAATCTCATTGATCTTTGCATCAATTTGTTTCTGGAGTTTGGGAGGGCAAAGCTCCGCCACATACCCATTCAATTTTGTTGCCATACTTGACCTCTGAACTTCCTCTTCAGGCATATTACCGATTAGCTGAAGAAGGAGAGGGTTTTGCTTGAGTTCAAATTTCTGCATATTTTAAATAAACAACGTCAGACAGTGGTTACAAGGGAAGAAAACACGCTTATTACCAATTTTCCATAAGCTACAAAAATAGACCTTCATTATGCGCCCGCGCATATATATAGGGGGATAAACCCAAACAATTCTTGCCATACAATTTACCATAGCATATATAGCAGCATATCTCTTCAAAAAATTGAGCATTAGAAAATAATAATCCTAGAAGTCCTACTCTTGAGATACATAAGCCAAACCGGCCGCGGCATACAGGTCTTGAACTTATGAAACAGGCTCTGGAATGCAACTAAAATTTGCTTAAGCATCAATAAATCAGAAAAGTGAACAGTCGAAGCAGCGAACATCTTTCTAGATAACATCAATAGGGTATCACAAACCTGATGCTCAGGCTCCGCAGGATAAAATTCTCCAAGTTCCTGAATTTGGGTGGTCACAATGCTGCTTCTAGACCTGGTTTGTTCATTCTCTTTGCTGATGCTAGCCAGTCTTGATTCTTCAGTTCCATTAGTAAAAATAACAGATCTGGTATGGGTCAGTGGTTTGCGTGAGGTTCAAATGAAGGAAGACCATATGAAAATGATGCCAGCATCATGATTCGTACCTGTACTGATTACCCACGTCAGGACCTTGGCCAAATACTTGCCTGGGATCATGGCTAGACCAGAACACATTCAAAAGCTCCTCATAACTAATCAGCCTGGGGTCGTACTCGATCTGCATCAACATGGTGACCCATATTGGTAAATTTAATAAAATCATTCAAGTTTATGCCAACAGCGTAACGGCCGCAACTATATTTTGTTCACGCACATATCATGGGACGTTTTCAATATATCTGAATACAAAATGCACTGTTCACAACTGACAATTCCTATGAACATGATTCCAAATGACCTGATTGCTGTGCTAGTCATCAAAAAGTGAACTGTTAACCATCTGTTAATTTTGTTAAAAAATTGAAATCGTCAAGGCCAAAACGTTTCTTTGTGCTGAGAACAGTGGTAAATGACCTTGCATTCACTGTGTCATAAAAGCCAAGAGATCTGTATGAATAGAACTATGTGATCGTGCATCAATTTTACCAGGTGCTAACAAAGGCACAACAGCCTCTAAATTACCAGAAACTGCTTGCTGTATCTGATTTTTTTTTTTTTGGTACTGCTAAATCTGATACTTTGTATGGGAGAAATTGAACAATAAAATATAGGAAGAAAACTTGCGGGTTGAATTGCGACTGTCAAAGTAGGGGAAATTTCTCAGGAAACAGGACCAGACAAATTTTCATTTAGCCTAGCCATGGTTCAATTATTTCCTCAGGCCCTAGAAACAGAAGAAGAAATCTGAAATGCATAAAAGGATTATATTAGAATGTGGGAATACCTGGACGGCTTCGGCGTGGTCACCAAGGTTTCTATATTCAGGGAATCTCTTGCATCCGCCGGCATATCCAGCCCTGGTCCGAACGACGCCGGGCAAGCACCCGAAGACGGCCTCGGATCTCCAGAAGCTTCCCATAGCGAACACCGCGATCTTCAAGTGATGTTCCTGGTCTGGTAAGTCCTTGTTGGATTCAGAGCTCCGATCCGGATTTCTGATGCACAGAGCCTTGTTGACGATGAGCCCAATGATAACCGCACAAATTAAGTGGCGAGGCACACAAGCATTTTTCTTTGAAACAGACATTGTATTGAAGCAATAAAGCTACGCAGATATGAAGGATAATTCGGAATCACAGGGGTTTAGGACTGGAAATCACAGGGTACTACACATTAAGGCGAGGGAGAAATATGCGAACACCCTCCCAGGCCCCCGCAAGTTGTCGTTTTGACGGTCCTGAGATGAGGGAAATACGCTATGGCTGCTCAAACCGAAACGATTAGGATCCCCGATGAGTTCCTCCTCTACTGGTATTGTCCTCTTACTGACGACCCATATGACGTTCACGTTTCTGCGCTTAACAATGAACGATGATATGTATTCGTTTGGAATTCTTGAGAGGCTTCGCTATTCCGCCGAAGCTCCTTAGTAAACGCAAGACGATGATACAGTGCCTATTTGGAGTTTGCGGATGGGTATTTAAATCATTAGATGAGATGTGATTTATCTTTGGATTAATTATAGTAGAAGTGAATTTTTTTAATTTTAAATATATTTAGATTAATATTTAAAAAATTCATTTAGATAAAAATTGATTAAAAATGATATAAATCTTATTAAATATTATATATATATATATTAGTTATATATATTATGGTAATTGAAATTCTGATAAAAAAAAAAGATAGTTGAAATAAAAAAAAATTTTAAAAAAATGATAAACCAACTTTCCTTTAAATCAATTCTACAACGATAAAAAGTAAACACCTAGGCATATAGGCATATGATGTACACCCAACTCCAAGAAAATATTGTGTGTACTGTGTACCAGCGAAGCACATAGATGGAAGTTGGAGGTGGAATCGCAATAGCTAACTTTGGTCTCTGTTTTTTTTTTTCACCTGTTGCTAATTTTGGTTTCTAGATAGAGTTTTTCTCGGTGACAAGAAAAGAAAGAGTGCAACATAAGACTGCAAACTCTGTATTAAGTACTGTCTCTTTGACGATGGAACAAAACGAGTCAAACAAACTAATTACTTTTCCATGTTAATCGTTATACTCCCTCTTATCTTAATTATAAAATAAAATTGATTTTTTTAGAGAAATTAAGGAAGCCAATTAAATCACTTTAAAATATTTTTATTTTTATTTTTTTCTTGAAACTAATTAATTTGACTAATAAACTGATATATAATTAAAGATACTAAAAATATGAATACTCTAAAGTGATTTAATTGACTTCTTTAATTTCTCTAAAAAAATCAACTTTATCCTATAATTAGGACTGGAGGGAGTATTTATTTATTTATTTTTTTTGAGGAATACCAGCTCTCGAACAGGTACCTTGCAGTTTCAAAGCATGGCTCGAAACCACAAAGGCACAAGGCAGCTAGCCATGTTAATTGTTATATGCTGACAACCAACGGTCACTACTTTTTTTTTTTTTTGAATTGCAATGACAAAAGAAAAGACTCTTAGGGTCATGACGGGCCGTTACAGTAGTTCTGCGTACAGAAAAATACTAATGAGACCAAATCTTAGCTGAGATCAGCTAACATTTGGAGCGAATAAAAATCTGGCGAGTGTTCCAAGAAAGACATATCATTGTTCGAATCTAGGGCCGCCTTTGCCAAGAAATCAGCACATATAAGGGTTTCTTTGTGACAGTGGTAAATCTCTAAATCCTAATCCCTATAGATTAGTTGTCTTACTTCCTCTAACTCGTTCTGGAGGGGATGGTATTGGCCACCTGACTGGAATAACAGTTGAATTGCTTCAACCAACGGTCACTACTGCCACATCGTTGAAGCTGCGCTTCTGAACATCGAAAATGCTCCTTTGCTGAGCTTCTATCAGAAGTTCCATTTTCTTTAAAAGCCCAGTGACACTAGAAGCTTTCCTAAACGGAGGTTATATAACCCAACTGGGCTTTTGGGTGTTTTTCACATTTCATTGGGCTTTTTTCTCACCCTACTGTGTCTCAAACAGACTCATAATAGATATGATGTTTGGATTGTTTATAAGTTGTTTTTTTGATAAATTGAGATAAAACTACTCTCATATACTTACCTCGTATACCGTAAATTATGATTAAAAAGTTATTTTTAAGCATTCCACTCACTATTCCAAATAAGCATAATTATTTTAGAAGGAGTGGTAAGAAAAAGTTGGGTGGGTAATGGAGGGTTCCGAAAAAACAAAGAAAACTACGGGAATGTGTTGAAAGTTGAAACTGAAAAATATCTATTTTTAATTTATTTTGTTAGCTAATCAGAGTAAGTTAATTTCATTATTTACCTCAACATTCTCCCCTACTCCCCATCACTCCTGGATCAGTTTGTATAGATGGTTCAGGTTTATTTATTTTTTAATTGGTTTTTAAATAAAAAATTATTTTTTAAAAATATTAGTTAATAGATATTTTTATTTTAGATTCTCTATTTATTAAAATAATTTTTTTTGAAAAACAAAAAGTAAAAAAAAAATCTAGATGGTTCAAATGAGAACTGAGAATGGATGGACAGGGAAACTGGATTCCCCTCACTCCTCTTATTTATTAAACTAAAATAATTTTTTTAAAAAAAACTATCCTTAAATATTTAACTCCATTATAATTCAAAATAACCGATGAAATTTAATCCAAATATCCTTTTCTTTGGTGTTGGTGGACGTTCTTGCCTTTCCCCCCTCTCTTGTTGGCATCAGCCATTCGGCTATTACCTTGTGCTAAACATCTCATCTCACGACTTGACGATAAATTTATTCCTCTAGATCTCATCCCATGTATTGTTCATGTGTTGTATGTATTCCAAAATTTGTCATATTAACAATGAATTTTGAATAAAATATTTGTTCATTAGTGTTTTTTAAACCAATAAGATGATGATTGATTTAACATCAATGAATTTTTACAGGACCCTGTTAATCACTTTCTTATAATTAATAAAAATAGTTTAAACTTTTTAATAATTATTACTCTCTCCTTTGCAGAACGTTTCTAAAAAAAATATATAGTCTAAAATATAAATCACATATAAAATAATTAAGGTTCATTTTTCAGTTTTATTCTTATGATTAATATTCATTTTCCAATTTACTCACTCATTATCAATGTGTTTGGGGAAGTGTTTGGGCCCCCAAACGCTAAATTGGCCATAAAATCTCAATTGGCAATTGGGGAAAAAAAGTGAGTGTTTGGTATCCCCAATTATCAATTGAGCTTAAGATTGAAAAAAATAGCTTTTGGTATAAGCTCAAATTTGAAGCTTTTACTGATTTAGCTTTTGGGGAGAATGAGAATGGTTAAAATATTTTTTCAGTTGTGTCCAGTGTACTATCATACTTATTGCAATTTTACCCTTAATGTACTTTTTTTGCTATAAAAATTAATTTCAACTATTATTTGGTGCTTTTAACCCTTAAAATATTTTTTCAACTGTACCCAATGTGTTATCAGACTGATTACAATTTTATCTTTAATGTATTTTTTCAGTTCCAAAAATTATTTTAAACTATTTTTTGGTGTTTTTAACCTTTTAAAATATTTTTCCACCTACTCTCTCTCACTATTATCACAAAAGTCACTTGTGCTTAAGTCAATCCAAACAAATTTTATTTTTACAAAAGTCATTTTTCTCATCGCTGTTTCAAACATAAATCACATTACACAATTGAGCTTTTACCAAATCTAAAATTATCAAATGTTAAATTGAGAAACTCTATTTTTCCCTTCGCTCTTCCAAACACACCGTATATCTCGTCCCTCTTCAAAATAACACAATCCACATCCTTCAATGAGGGTAAAAGTGGGAAAATATTCCAATTTATACCACATAATATGCCCTATATTTTGGATATTAGGGAATACAAGTTTTCCAAAATCGCCCTTAAATTTTGTCATAACAAAGATAAAATCATTTTTAAAAATGTCTGGCCAAGGTGTTCAATTAAATTCAGTAAAACTTACATTAAAAACATAAAATTGAAAGAGATGCTTGAAACGTGGAGCATACGAACAACAACATTGATCCCAATGAAAACAGGTCAGCAGCCAAAATGCAGTAACAAACACAAATTGTGAAAAACCATCTGCCGCAAAAGAAATGACTCAGTACCCAATCAACCTCAGCTCCAAAACGCATTCACAATTGACAAGTGTCTGACCAACTACAACAACCAGATAAGAATATGACATGTGTCTGATCCAACACTTAACGTTAAACCACAAAATGACACAGGACAAAGATCTCCATCGGTTTTCATCAATGCAGGCGTTCCTACTTAACAACTAAAACTTATGACACATACTCAAAGGCCGACCACCTGAATCTGAGGTTCTAAGCCTTGAATTGGATCACCATACATGGCACCATAAGATTATTGTTACTGGCAAAGGAGATAAACCGCTTAATTGCATTGCATATTAAACAAAAATATCCGGCCGTCTATTCAAAACTCCATATATGGGGGAAAACAGGTTCTCCAAACAGTGCCCAAAGGTTGGCATACAGACTATTAAAAAGACGATAAAAAACATGCAAGTAAACAATAATCTAAGACTCTCCTCAAGCACTTTTATCAGCTTTAGCAGCAGATGAAGCAGCTTGTCCTCTAAGACGACCAGTTCTCTTGGCAGCAATGAGACCGACCTTCTGGCCAGGAGGAGCATCACGCCTAACAGTACTTGCATGACCAATGTGCTGGTGATTACCTCCTCCGTGAGGATGTTCTACAGGGTTCATAGCCACACCACGCACCTTAGGCCAGCAATTTCTCTTCACTCTAAACTTGTGGTAAGCATTACCAGCTTTAAGAAGAGGCTTCTCGGTTCTCCCTCCACCTGCAACCTGGCCAATCATGGCACGGCAGCCACTTGGAACAATCTTCTTTGCTCCAGATGGAAGCTTGATCCTGTTAGAAGACACGGGTAAATTATATTGTCATAGTTCTCACCAGAAACATGTTTATTTTGAAAAAGGATACTTTCATAATCTTTTTTCTTCTTTTCTTCTCAGAATCCCATTTTCACCCTTAGATAAAAGAAGGATGGTTCAGATTTATTATTTTCTAAAGCTACGATTATAATGTTTTATAAATTAAATTTTTATTTAATTTTATTTATATTACAGTTATGAATGTAGTATATATGCTTAAAATAATAGTTTTATAAAATATTAAATCTAGACCATCTATTTTTTTAAATCTAGAGTAGAGATGAGATTCTAAGAAGAAAAGGAGAAAAAAGATACTAAGAGTACTCAAACCCATTTATTTCACAACAATGAGAACCCATAATGAATGACCTAAATTTTGGAGAACAATTATGATCCCTTAATTGCCGGTGGTTACTAATCACCATTATAATCGCATTGAGCTAAAGAATTGAAATGGAGTTCGGTAAGTACTCCACAAGTCCATCTCAAACCTTCAATGGAAGCTCAGGGAGACACTGGTATCAGCAATGAAGATCATTGTGTGTTTAAAAGCCACGGTGGAAAAACATAATTAATCGATCAAACAGTAGAATATTTTTTCAAAAAATAAAATTAAATGCTGAAGAAATCAACCTTTTATTGGTTAAATCCAAATTTACATGTGATCCGTACTTGTGATCATCCTTGATTAGATATGAAGGATCCATATCTAGTTTTGATCTCCATTAGGGTTTTCCAATTATGCTTTGAAGTAAAAATGACATTTTTATTAAAAAAAATTGAAGTCATCTTTGTTCTAATTCTTATCCAACTAAATTAACACTTCTTAAAATTGAAAAAATAAAATGAATTAAAATCTACAATGTGCAGTTTTATTATCGTTTATCTGGATATTTTATGATAATACCAAGCTCATGAACGGCAGGCTTACAGACTAATCAATACAAGTTCAACATTTAATTAAACCACCCACCATCAAACAACAATTCAAAAATTATATAACACGAATCGCAGCTGCAACATGAAAAAAGGGAACAGAAGTGATACCTAGAAGTGTCGTTATCAGGGTTGTGGCTGATAACAATGGCATAATCACCAGAACACCTAGCAAACACGCCACGGTCACCAACGTGGTGCTCAACGTTGCAAATAACAGCTCCTTCGGGAATGGATCTGATGGGCAACACGTTACCAACGACAAGGGATGCTTTCTTGCCGCAGTAGACGAACTGGCCGGTGTAAATACCCTCCGCCGCAATAAAAAGTTCGGTCTGCTTCTTATACCTAAACGGATGCCTAAAAGTAACCTTGGCAAGAGGGGCTCCACGACCAGGGTCGTGAATGACATCGGTGACGACACCTTTCAGATACCCATTTCGCTCGCCGAAGTCGAGGCTTCTGAACCTCGCAGCACCCTTGCGGTGGTGTGTGTGCGATTTGAACACGGAACCAGCACCCTTCCTCTGTGCACGGATGACCCGTCCCATTGCGCCTCTCCTGAGATGCACGCGAAAGCAGGCGGGGGGCGGTGTACAGGCGGGACTAAACAAGTAGGGTTTTCAACAAGGCTTATATAGAAAATCCTTCCCTTCTTGACCGAGCTTCTTTTTTTTTTTTTTATGAAAATGTGGGCCTGGCATATTTCTTTGTCAGACTGAAAAAAGTAAAGCCCAAATGTGTTTGATTGCCGATACATGAAAGCCTTGTCTTAATTGATTTTTTTGGTGGGAAATAAAATATTTTTTTGGGAGAAAGACAGAAAATTTTTTTTGAAAGGTATTTCCTAAGGAATGAGTTGTGAATTATTTATCAAGTTTTTTTATTCTCTTATTAACTCTTGGTAACAAATCTAATTTAGAATTTTATAATTTTAAAATTTTTTTTTGTCTTTTGCCTTATTTTTTAGTGGACAAAAGCGTGAAGAAATATTTTATTTTTTATTATTTTTCTTTAATTTTTCATTTTTTCCATACTTACCTTTTTTTTTTTTTCATTCCTCAATTGGAAATTTATAAAGTCAAAAGACTGATGCTGAAAAATCAAAGAAAACTTAAAAATTTTCTAAGGTTCCATAGTTTTCTCTTCGTTTATTTTGGGCCAACCAACCTGTCACCTAGTGAGTGTTTGGAAAATACCCAATCTGTGGTTTCAGAAGCTATTTTCAGCGAGTTGAAATAAAACTTCCCTCACATACTTATCTCACAAATTGTAAAACTTATTCTCAAAAGCTAATACAAACACACACTTATTGTGTATTCGAGTAACAATTTAAAAAATACTTTTAGTGGGAAAACCATGGTTTAGAAAAAAAATTACTCAAACACCCTAAAAAAATACAGAAACCCTTTTTTCTCCAAAAGCTCATTTTTTTTTTTCACTTTTTGAATCAAAAGCCCTGTTTGCTCGTGCCATGGGGAAGGAGAAAAATGTTGGTCATATACAGTCTTGTCATGTGCTAAAGAGAGAGAAAAAAAAAAAAGGAGAAAAGGGGAGAAAGAAAAGAATTTAAAAACAAAGAGGAACAACCCAACCCGAACATTGCAAAGGAAAAAGAAGAAAAATAAAATAGATGGAGAGAAAAAATTAAAAAGGATAAACAAGAAAGGAAAAAAAATTAAAAATGGAATAATGTCATGTGCATAAAAATTTGTAATATGGGAAATCAGGTATCTATCTTAAAGATGAAATATTATTTTTTTTTCATAACAAAAATATCAATTTTTCATAATGAAAATATTATCTTTTTCATAATTAAAAAATTTTGAAATAGAATTTTATACTTTCATATGTAATTATTACATTAGCTTATGTCGTGTACATGAAAAAAAGTGATTATAATAACAATTATCTAAACACTCTTATTTTATCAAAATCACTTTCTTTTTTTTTCTCACAACATCTATTCTACTTAAAATCTATTCTTTACCATCATTTTTATCACTGTTTTTTCCTAAAGTTATTCTACAGTAACTAATCCAAACAGTACATCGTGATTGGGTGAGTGAAGTTAACAATGGTTTTGGGATTACCGCACATCGTGATTTAGCAGTTGGATGGTTATAATGAACCGAGGATTACAGGTTAAACTGGAAGAGTCCAAAAATCAATGAACAGTACGTGTTTTGATGATGAGGTCGATGAATGAAAGAGGTGGAGGACGAAGCGGTGCAATGCATTGGTTAGGAGTGAAAATGAGGAGCGTGTTTGGGTGATGGAGGATAGTGTGGCCGAAATGGGTGATTAGAAGTAGAGCCGGTAATTTTGACCGAATTGGTGGGTTGGCTCATCAGTCCGCCCAAAAAATCCTTAAATGGGCTGTCATTTTGGCAGCCCGCGGGCTGATGCTGGCCAGCCCGGGGCTGACAGGCTGGCCTGCTTTTTTTTTTTTTTAGTTTTTTGGTTTTTTTTGTATTTTTAAATAAAATAAATTCAAATATCCTTATTATTACCTTTTATTTGATGCCGTGTTTAATTAATTTCTCATATTTTTTATTTGATATTTTTATTTTCATATTATATTTATTTATTTTATTATTATTAAATTTAAAAGAGATGTGTTTATATGTTTTTGTTATGTGAGTAGATGAAAAAAAGAAAAGTAAGAATAAAATTGACTTCATAACACAAATATATAAAAAAAAAAGTATGATATGAGCGGGTGAAAGAAAAAGAGAGTAAATATTTTTTTAAAAAAACGAAATTAAAAAAAAAAAAGAATCCAGCCCGCCAACCCGCCTAAAAGGGCTTAGCCAGCCCGCGAAGGGCAGCCCGCCCCGCGAAAGACTTCAGCCCGGTTGCGGGTCAGCCCGCATTCCCAGTAGTAATTAGAAGGGAACAGAAGCAGAAGAGGATGAGGAAGACAGGAGGTGGTTTTGCGTCAGAGACTATAAATTAAAGTTGAAGTAAGAATAAGAATTTTGGGAGACAAAGTAGATATTAGGGGCAAGAGCGGTGGCTGAGAATTTGGGAGTTGGGTACAAGTGAATGGCAATGTTGGGTTCACAACCTTTGATCCGACGGAGAAGCACAAAGTGTTCATGAACCCAACATGCGTGTCCTACATTCATCCCCTTTCCCTCAAACACTCTTTAATTAAATGTGCATTCCTTCGTTCACAAACAAACAAATAACAAGTCTTGTATTCTATACTTTTTCCCTTCAATCTTTGGTGGGAGGTTTCCCCTCCATTATTAGTGCCAACTCTAAATACCATCCATATTACACTTGATCATGCCCTGCCAGTTGCATCTCTTGTCAGACTACTTGTTTAAATCCTTTTTCTTATGAATGAATTTTGAAAATTGGGATTTTTTTTATTGATTACTTGAAACACTGTCATAGAACCAGCCACCAAACACAACATGATTCAACACGTCATTCCTTTTCATGATAAATTCCCATTCCCATTCCCATTTTCATTTACGCGATTAACAAGCTACCATGATAAAAATAAAAACATGCCGCATCTTTACTCTGTAGGAGAGAACGAAAGTTGATTTAATAAAAACATCATTGAAGCACTAATCTCCGTGATTGCCTCCAGTAATTCACCCATCAATTCTGGAGAACAGAGAAGAAAAAAGGATCAAGCGAATAATTTATGGCTTTTCCCTGTCTGTACATTCAGAAGTCTTGCATGTGAATTGAAGCAGTCAAATCATCGTTATTACCAGATAAGTCCTATTCTTTTCATTTCCATTTTCTTGTCTTTTCCCTCTTAAAAATGAAAGATCATCATCATAAAAACCATTAGCCTCCTTTGTCTTGGTCATTACTTTTTCGGCGTCTTTCTTCTCAATCACACGGCGAACAATTCCTGGTTGATTCTTCTCTCCACAAGCATACGGGAGGGCGTCTCTATTGATTTATCTCTCCATTTACTCTCTATTAAGGATATCTACCATTAGATCAACTTTTCATGGTTGAGATTTAATAATATATAAATAATATCATTATAATAAAAATCTACCATAATAAATCTCAACTATTAAAAGTTGATCTAATAGTATATACCCTCAATGGAGAGTAAATGGAGAGGAAAATCAATGGAGACACCCCTCTCCCCAAGCAGACACCTACACGACATTATTAGCGGAATATTAACAGCCGAATCTAAGGTTCTGATAAATAATTCAAGACCTTTACATACAGGACTGTAGTTACGCTTGGCACTTAAAGACAGGGGACACCATAGAAGAATACCAAAAAAAGTTTGAACTTTTGTGCTGTATCTTATATAGATTTCTCACAATAACATGGCCCTCTTTTTAAAAAAGTTTCTGTTTCATGGCACGTCACAAACCCACTCATCCATATATAGCAGTAACAGCATTTTGAATGGAATTAAAGCGAATCATTTTGCTTTATTTCTGTGGCTAAGGTAAATTAGACTATGTTATCTGATAAGCCAGGAAACAAACAAAAGCATTAAGAGCTTAATCGAGTAGGGGACCCCCCTTGGAGGACAAAGAGACCCCATGTGCATGTGCATCAAATGGACAAAATAAGAGGCAGAATAAGCTTGTGTTTGTGAGATGATAATCGACAATTCTGAATGTAATCGATTATGGATGAGTCGGGTGGACACCATTAATAAGGGTCCGACGTCATGCTCTAGAATATATATAATTCTCATATAATGAAAAGGGAATTTAAAAAAAAAACACAGAAAATGGGTTAGGGTACTAGTAATTGTATGGACGAGTACTCTGTCCTGTGAGTGGGGGTGGAACGTTGGAAGAGTTAACGGAACATTATTGAGGATGTTCATTTTTCGATTATGACTCTACAACTTCCAAAACAGAGAGATAGCAACAAGCCAGTGCATGAAAAAACATGTAACCAGCAAAGTTTCCCGTGCAAGACAAAACATAACTCTCAGGACTTCTCTCACTGCTTGGCCTATTTGCAGACAATTGCTTCGGTGAAGGAAACTTCCGATTATTTATAAAGAAAAGAGAATCTCTCTCCCTCCCCATGATTGAAGCTCAAAGTGTGATGTTGCGAGATTGATGTGACAGAATCATCAACTATGCATAAGAAATTATTGATTGCCAAACGTAAACTGAGTCTAGCAATCACCAACACCTAATTTCACAACTTATCCGTGACATTTAGTAACATACTGCATTTTTGGATGCTGGTGAAATTCTGTAGTATGAGAATGGTTTAGGCACCACGTGATTAACACAAAATGTGTTGATCTTTCATTTAGAAGACCTTCTGATGAAGTATTTGGAAACAATTATACTTTTCAAATTCCACTAGCAGCTGTATGAGTTTACACCTAGTTCCTCCATGGCACCATCCTTTAACAACAAAATCTGTAACCGCCAAAAACCAGCTTACATTTAAACCTGTTTTTGTTTCTTGAGAAATTTTTTACAAAGCCCTTTCTTTTACCCTCTCATCTTCTCATTAACACAAAGCAGAAACTACCGTTGTTTGATTTGAATGTCCAAGACACAGACTTTCTTTCCGTTGAATACTTCTCCAAGGCTTATATTAGCAGCGGCAGATTAGTAATCATGTGCAAGTTACAGAGAAGAGGATTTGAAAAGGAAGAAATTAAAGGGGATGAATGCCCCCCAAAAAGACATATCCTCATACAAATGATTTCCCATGAAGGATACAAATGGCATTTCCGAGGAAAAGAAAACCTTCAGGGGATCGACATCAATCTATATACAAATTACAATACCATAAGGCAAAAAGTTAACAATGTCCTGGTCAGAACCACCACTTGACAAGGATTTTTATGATGTAAACCAACACCACATCCACGTAGGTTGTCTTGTCCTTCCCACTTATCTGATCATCGACGTTAGGTTCTCAAAAGCAACTTCATCACAAGGGATGGTAAGACCCATATCATGATTGAAGCCAAACTCCTCCTCAGCTCTCTGCAGCAGAGTTTGAAACAATGGATGAGCCAGCCATGAAATTGGAATAATGTATCTGGTTCTGTTTTCCCCAACGTAGACAGCAAAATGGCCTTTAGGAACATCCTCGGGTAGACCCACTTCATGGTACCCCTGTTTCTTCCCAAAACTGGAGCATCTCTTAAGGATTTGCTTTAGCACAACAGTTTGTGGTAGCTTGTTGGATTTTTTGATGGCCATTCTAAAGCTTTGAAAGTTTTTGGCGGGGAGAGAGAGAAGATATAGAAAGAGAAGAAGAGAAAGTGGGATTGAGGAGGGTAAGAGAAGAGAGGTATTTATCGTGTGGGAGAGAGGAAAGTGTGAGAAACAAGGGCATGTGGATGTGGGGGCAAAGTAGCAGACCACAAGTGTCTAACTGTTTAAAGGGGGAAACTGTTTACAATGAAACGCAAGTTCCAACCCAACCCCACCGGACTTTCGCTTGCCTGCTGCTTCCACAACGGACAATGTGGGCCTCTTCCTTTTCCACAAAATTTTCTACCACTTTGTCTTCACTGATGACTCATTCTATTATCAATTTATCATCACCTTGGAATTTTTCACCCCCTATCCTTGCTTTTCTCTCAGTCTGTCTTTTCACTTCCCACCATTTCTGGCTCCTATTGTCTATGCCTCTTGTCATATTTACCCCAACCCAAATACCTTCTTCTTTACTCAACAAACACCTTATCACACGAAGTTTCTAACCAGTTGAATATATCTTAAAATATATGTTTATTATTTATATATCTGGCCAGAGGTGATTGTGCTTCAACCCGGAGTTGAACAAGAAAAAACAAATCTCTCGAGCAAAAGCTGAAGGAACCGTTCTAAGGACTACAAGAAAATCTCTCTTTTGCTAAAATGGAGGAGTAGATACTAAGCAACACAAATACCGTAGCAGGGTCCAGGGCTCTGAAAGGAACCAACGTGGACACGCCTGCTCTGTATTATAGATACATCATGTGCTCGTTTGAGATAGCTTATTTTTAGGTAATAAGTGCTTATAATTCGAGATTCACAGTATACGAGATAAGTATGTGAGAGAAGTTTTGTCTCGACTTATATAATAAGTGTTTATTTTCTAAAATTAAGTCATTCCAAACACTCACCATATATCATCGACCAACTCAATTTTTGAGGTTGAAACTTAAAGATAGGTTTAGATCAAGATATCGAAAGTGCTGGCAAAAAATATATATATATATATATATCGAAAGCGAGACTTGACTTAAAAACCATAGACAGCTGGTCATTCCGTACTTCCACCGTTTGAAGTTTGAACAAAATGAAAAGGTGACATTTTATATTTTATTCTCCGCACTTTTTACAAACACCATGCGTCTTCCAAACTCCACTAATTCAGTGGGCCTAAGTAGATATGCGAGTAATATAAATCATCCAAACAGAACAGAGTAGAATGAAGTATCTACTGTTTATTATGATTAAATTTGTAGAATGAGGACTGTACACAATCATCTGTGAGGGGTTCAAAGATGTAGGATTCAAATTTGTTCCATATTATTCAGAAAATTTTTTTTTAATATGCCTATGAAAAAAGTGTCAGATGGACGAAGTTGCTGGAGGGGTCCAAATAAAGGAGGATTCACCGATTCAGTTGTATTGTCCTTTCTGTACCGTCTCAAAATGGTAGCTTTGATGCGACATGGAACCGAATCACCTCTCAGTTCGAAACTTGAAGCCCAAACCATTCAAGTTCTCGGACTAGAGGGGTTCACATGACTGGCTCTTTCCATATTTATTATTTATTCTCTCCTCTTTATCGTTTCATTTAACATGCCAAGGATATAATTTTGAAAACATAAATTTAAACATTCCTAATTGATGAGCAAGAAATACATGGTTAACGTCACTGTAGGAAGGAATCTAACTTGGACAAAAGTTAATAAAAAGAAGTATAGCAGTACCAAATTATCTAGTAACCAAGAGCACAATTACACTCTGTTTTGTCCTGGCTGGCTAGAAGCTCGTAGACTTTTTATGATACACGCAAAATTCTTTGGAAGTAAAACATGCTTTCTCTGGCTTGTCCATTTCTTATTTCTGTTTTCCCATTCATTTCATCCTCAATAATCCTCTGCCAGCAAAGATTTTGAATTTTCCTGCTTTATTCTTCTTTTCCTATACCAATGAAGATTTCAAATTTGTTCTCGTATATTTATTGTTGACCTCCCGTGTCATTACTCAATCTTCAAACCGTTTCTGTAAGACAGAATTATGGATTTTAACAACTGTTTCCTACAATTTACAGTACATCTATTTTAATATTTCTACTTGTTATGATTTTATTACTTGACAGAGAACTTCATCTTTAAATCCTATCGAATTAATTTTCCTTTCCGATGTCAAATGTACATTCCACAGGCAACTAACATAGAAGTAAAAAGGTCAGCTCTAATTAAGTCAAAGTTTATCTATATAATCAGACAAAATACAACAAGATTTGGCATGCACTTTAAAATTACGACAAATTCAGCCCTTTTAATATTTTTGCATTTGTTTTTCTATAATCTAACGGCTACTACTTCTGTAACCCTTTGAATCCGCTTAATCATGGTGTAAATTAATTTAAAACTAAATTATTGAAATTGAAAAAAGATCCCATCTTGCAAAAGATTGGAGATACAAAGCACTGACACTTTCTACCTCCCCAGATTATACCTAGTATACTGGCCAAAGAAAAAAGATTATACCTAGAAGCTTCCCAATAACCAATATCAGTTCTAGTAGTGAGTAAAAGTTCAACTGACATTCAGTTTGCACTTTACGTTTGGAAGTTTTTGAAGAGAATTGGAAGACTGAATTTTTGTTATATTGCTTGATAGATTATGTATGCATATATATACACATAGGATAGAATAAAATATTTGAAAACACAACACTGTACAATCAAGACTAATTACTGCCTATAATTGCGGATCTTGACTTTCTCTTGAGTTTCAGTGATCTTGACTTTCAGTGCTTCTACACTCCCCTTAAGTTGGACTGTAGATATCAATCAAGTTTAACTTGCTAATCAGATACTCAAATCTGTCCTTGGGCAATCCTTTAGTGAGGATGTCTGAGGTTTGTTCTTTAGAGGGAATGTACTTTAGATCAATGATACCTTCATCAACTTTTTCCCTTATAAAATGTCTGTCTATTTCAACATGTTTAGTTCTATCATGTTGAACTGGATTATAAGCAATATTGATTGCAGTCATGCTATTACAATAGACTTTGATCAGTAGATTTATGCATTCCTTGACATCTTCAAGAACATGTTTTATTCATATGCCTTCACAATTCCAAGTGACACAGCTCGGTATTCAGCATCAACACTGCTTCTTGCAACTACACTTTGCTTTTTACTTCTCCATGTGACCAAGTTACCCCATATATACGTACAGTATTCAGATGTGGATTTCCTATCATCTTGATCACCTGCCCTATCAGCATCTGTAAACAATTCTATATTTTGCTTATCAGTCTTTTTGAACAGTAAGTCACGTCCCGGAGATCCCTTCAAATGATGAAGGATTCGGTATACTTCATTCAGATGCTTCTGTGTAGGATTATGGGAGTGTTGACTGACCATACTAACGGCAAATGCAATATCAGGTCTGGTATGGGACAAGTATATTAATTTACCTACCATTAGCTGGTAGTTTTCTATGTCCACAGCTTTACCAAGGTCTGCTTCTTCATTTATTTTATCAACCCGAATAGGTGTGTTACTAGGTTTGCAGCCTGTCATCCTTGTTTCCTTCAAGAGATCCAGTATATACTTTCTTTGGGAAATATAGATACCACCTTTTGACCGAGCAACTTCCATCCCAAGAAAGTACTTCATCTCTCCAAGATCTTTAACTTGGAATTCCCGTGTAAGTGCTCCCTTGATCTTATTGATCTCTACCTCATCATCTCCAGTAAGGATATATCATCAACATGTACTACTAGAACAACTATCTTGCCTTTATGACGTTTAAAGAACAAGGTATGATCACTCTGCCCCTAAATATAACCATGTCTCTTCAAAACCTGGGTGAATCTGTCAAACCAAGCACGCGGAGATTGCTTTAACCCATATAACAACCTCTTTAACTTGCAGACTTAGTTAACCTTTTTTCCTAGGAACCCTGGAGGTAACTTCATATACACATCTTCCTTGAGTTCTCTGTTGAGGAAAGCATTTTTTACATCGAGTTGGTGCAGATTCCAATATAAATTCACTGCAATAGATAAGAGAATTCTGATGGTATTTAACTTGGCTACTGGAGCAAACGTTTCAGTGTAATCTTCCCCATATACTTACGTGAAACCTTTTGCAACCAATCTAGCTTTGTAGTTCTCAAGAGTTCCTTCTGCTTTATACTTAGGAGTGAATACCCATTTGCATCCAATAGGCTTATTCCCTCGTGGTAGATCTACTACATCCCATGTCTTATTATGCTTAAGAGCTTCCATTTCCTCCAAGACAGCTTGTCTCCATTTAGGTATAGCCATAGCTTCATCAATATTGTCTAGTATCCTAATTCTATCAAGATAAGATACAAATGCATTGTATTTAGATAAAAGGGCCTTATAAGAGACAAACTTCTCAATGGGATATCTAGTGGATGATTTGAGTTTTCTAGGTTGTTTTCGCACTGCAATGGGAAGATTAAGATCAGAACCTTCTGTTTCTCCTGGACCTACCACTGGTATCGACTCCTGGTGAGTGCTAATAGCTTGTGGCTCATTACTTCTTTTGTGTCACTGTATGTAGATATTACCCCACATATTTGTTTCTCCCCCTGTATTTGGCACACTATCAGAGTTATTAAGGTTGTTATCAAGAGCATAAGAGGTATCAGGATTAGGATTGTTGGGTAGGTGTTTAAATTGTGAATGTTTGGTCATCCTTTAGTGTTTCTTTTGTCTGAAATTCACCATCTCTCCCCCCTTGAATTGCAGATAAGGCATAATATGGTGTATTTTCAAGAAAGGTGACATCACAGGTGATAAATAAATGTTTGAAGATCGGATTATAACACTTATATCCTTTCTGGGAATGAGAATAACCAATGAAGATACACCGAAGGGCTTTAGGATCAAGTTTATTGGTGTGATGCAGATGAACATATGATGTGCAACCAAACACCCGGAATGGTAGAGTGTTTTCGAGGTATGGGAGGTTATAGTATATATGGAGGAGTTGAAGTGGTGTTTTGTAAGACAGTGATTGGCTTGACATTCAATTAATGAGAAATGTGGCAGTAAGGACAGCATCATCCCAATGATATTTAGGAACATTACTGCTAAACATGATGGCTCTGGCAGTCTCGAGAATATGGTGATTCTTTCGTTCAGCAATACCATTCTGCTGAGGTGTATTGGGACAAGTACTTTTGTGAACAATACCATTTTCGATCAAGAAGGTAGACATAACCTGATTGAAGTATTCAATCCTATTATCGGTATGCAGGATCTGGATTTGGGTTTGGATCATATTGTAGAAGTTAAGGAATGTTTGATACACTTGTATTTTATCCTTCAACAAGTAGACCTAACTGACACGTGTATGATCATCAATGAATGTGATGAACCATTTTATTTTGGATCGGTTTGGAGTACGAGATGGTCCTTATAAGTCACTGTGAATTATGGAAAAAGGTTTTGATGCTTGGTATGGGATTTTTGGAAATGAAGTACAATGATGCTTAGCCTTTTCACATGAATCACAATGAAAATCAGAGGTGATTTTATGAGGAACGAGGGATGGAAGTATAGGATGTGAAGAGAGCCTTATTGTCAGTTATATGATCCGAGGCACTTGAGTCAACAATCCAACAGTTCCCTATACATAATTCTTTTAACATAGCCAAGGCTTGAAAGAAATTACCTCTCCTGACTACAATGATAGTAGGCTTTGTTGTAGCCTGTAGTGTAGCTAGCATTTCCATGATTTTATGTAGTTGGTCACTTTGGGATGATTCTTTAGAAGTTTTAGTCACGTAACCTCTGTCTTTCCCTTTTTTCAACTTCTAGTTAATAAGTTTACCATGGAGGTTCCAACAAGTGTCCTTTGTGTACCCATATTTCTTACAATGATCACATAATGGACATCCTTTAGAACCTCTTTGTTCTGTGGATCAGACAGTAGATATGTCATGAGAACTAGGTCGTGAAACAGAGGAAGATTCTTCAAATGACATACTACTAGATTTGAATAGAACAATCTCACCAACTCAAATTTTCAAAAATGACATATTGGTCCTTTGAATTTCAGAAATACCAATTTAGTCCTTTGAATTTTAAAATGACAGTTTGGTGCTCCAAATTTTCAAAATGACAGGTTGGTCCTTTGAATTTTGAAAATGACAATTTGATCCCAATGTGTTGAATAATTGAGTGGTGGTCGTGAGTTGATTCACAACCTCTTGTCTGTGACGCGCTCTCCCTGCCCAAGGTCCGAAACTGATCTCTCCAAGCTTCAAGTTTCTCTCTCGATGTGGTCTCCTTTGCAGCCTCAAACTCGCTCCCAGTCGTCAGTAGAGACAGCGTTTTTGGCAAACTAGAGTGTGATCTTCAGCGGTGTGAAACCACGGAGGAAGGACGGAGATCAACTGAGTAGTTGTGATAGTCTTTCGTCTAAGTCGTTCTTTACGTTCAAGCTTCTCGGCAACGGTGTTGCAAGTTCACGCCGGATATGGAAGCAGTGGCAGTGGTAATTGTTGATGAAGAAGATGATAGTGGTGTTTGATTTTTCGTCGTCCCTCATTTCTCTTTCTTCTTCGTTCGATTTCTGTCCCAAGATGACGCTCTTCCACGGTGGGGATGAAGGGAGGTCGCTGGTTCTGGCAGTCGGAGTAAGCGATTTGACTGGCATAGTTCACCGGTGGCGACGAGATATGGGTCCTGAACGAGATATAAGTATCGTCGCCGCTGAAGCTAGTGCCGATAATGGTTTTGGCAGAAACGGGAATCGTTGTTGATGACGTCAATGCCACCAACTCAGACGACCCTGGAAGATTAGAGAGTGCCGATACTGGTTCTGACAAAGTGGAGAACTCAGAGGGCGTGAATCAGAATTGCTAAAATGCCGATGCTGATTCTGATTAATCAGAGGGCTTCTTGAAGAATTCTAGTATGAATTCTAATTCATATTCTCTCCTATTTCTCTGATACCATGAAGAGGATTGGAAGACTGAATTTTTATTAGATTGTTTGATAGATTACATACACATATACACATATATACACATAGGATAGAATAAAATATTGGAATACGCTCCAACACAACACTGTACAATCAAGACTAATTACTGCCTATAATTGCGGATCTTGACTTTCTCTTGAGTTTCGGTGATCTTTTGACTTTCAGTGCTTCTATAGTTTTCCTTCAATTGTTATGATTAATGGCCCATAATTTCTATAACATGACTTCCGATATTCACTTCTTGAATAGATAGATATCCTCTCAACTCACACAAACAATTAATCAAACACGTAAAGTGCATTACTTGAACGAATAGTTATGTATACTATTAGATTAATGTGAACCTGAAACTGCATGTTCCAGAGCCTGGCACATGTTGTGGTTATGTCTTGGCCTCAAGCTCTATATTAACCGGAGATTTTCACTGCAATTTTTACCATAAAACCCATTTCAGTAATTCCGCTATTTCCATTTATTGAATGCAGAAAAATATACTCACAAATTTTTTTGGGAAAATCCCATATAAATACCATTTGAAATAGCAAAACCCACAAAAGTCTTTTATAACATCTAAAAGATAGAAAAGTGATCTAGGATGTTTTAGGGATACTGAAGTTTAAGGCTAAAGACCAAAATACCCTCCACACTCATTTACTCACACACACACATGGATTCCTCATACTGGAGGAAGGCTTCAAATGGGTTAAAAAAATCTAAAGAGTGACAGGTGAAAACCAAAGCCACCGTCGTCGTCCGCAAAACCGCTAGGATGGGTAGAAGCCATCCCTAAATCGTTTCTTATTGTGTTTGATCTTCTTAAGAGTGGTTGCCGTTCTCATTTCGTGCCGCCGACGTCGATGCGGTGAGTGATAAATTAATTTGGGATCCTGATCTGTCTTTCTCTGGTCCACAAATCTCTGTCGATAATTCATTGTTTCAATATAGTTTTAGGATGTAACACTCAATTAACAGTCTAACTAATAGGGAAAAAAAGGCTTCAGAACGTTTGATTTTGTAGTGGTGAATGCTGATAGCTAAGGAGAGAATGAGTTAAAAACTTCAAACAGTAATTCTTTAATGTTTCAGTTCCTTTGGATCCATCAATGAGGAGACATTGATTTTATTTTTGGGGTCTTCTCATTAGGAATTCTTTCTTTATACTAGGTTTATATAGCCCACACACTTTTTGTATGAGGATGTCACTTGTAAACTGTAAATTTTGACAGCCCAACACCTTTCTTTAACTTTCTAGGCTGAACCACATACATGTATTTATAAAAGTTTGTATCATTACAATTAATACTTCCAACTTAAGAAATGGTCATTTAAGTATTGTTCTTAAATCTGGAAAATTTCCAGATTAAAAAGGCTTGCTGTTTAAAGGAGTTTTGTTTGATTTGAATATGAAAATTTGGCAAGAGATGTTTGAATGTTAAAACATACTAGTTATATGAATGTTATTTAGTGTATAGTGATAAAACTGAATTAAATTTTAATGTGAGAATTCAAAAGGAATGTACAGTTTAATGCTTCTAAATATTAGCTAAGCATTTGAGATTGTTAAAGCATATTTAAACATTCCAATAAGATGGCTTTCAAAATAATAAAAAAAATCCAATTTTCATATTGAAGATGTAGAAGCACAACAAAGGAAAAGGATGTTAAACACACACACACACACACACACACACACCCATTTGTTTGATTGTGAAACTAGTGCATGCTGGGAAGAAGCCGATTAGTGACTTTATTTGGGCAACCATTCCACAACAGAACAACTTGTGCGTGTTTTTATATGTGCACAAAATTTTGGTTATAATATGGTTTAGCGTTAGTTTTTCATGTCATTGTGTCTTGCAGGCGTGACTGTGGTATCCATGTGCTAATTTGGCTCAACAATTGGAAGCTAGGTGTAATCTTCGACTATGGTGCTGATGAGGTTGGGGTGTATAGGCGAGACCTAATGTGGTGGGTGGTTAACTATGAAATGAATAGCAAGAGGAAGGATGCATTGAGATTGATGAAATGAACACCAAGCACTGCATTTTGGGGTGACATTGTAAAGTTGTTATTTTGGTAACCGATCTTGTATACGGCTTCATAATAGTAGCCTTTTTCCATGTAATGTTACTGTGTATGTAAATTTACTAAAGCGATAGTCCCTTTATTCCCACACTATGGAAATATGCACTTTTCTTCTACAGGAAGCAAGTAAATCAAGAAATATTGTGTGTTAAAGTGTTGGCCAAAATAAGGTGGTCTCTGGCAAGTTCAATAATGGGATTGACAAGATTTTTAGTGGTTTTGACGAGAACAATAATGGGATTAACAACTTAGGTTAACCAACTTTATGAGTGGAAGTGTTTCCCCAAAAGGCGAGGACGCTGACAAGTTCAAAAATGGAAATGACAAATCTTTTAATGGTTTTGACGAGAATGGTAATGGGAATGACAATTTAGTCTAACCAACTTTATCACTGAAAGTGTTTCCCCAAAAGGGGAGGACGCTGATAAATTCAATAATGGGAATAACAAGTCTTTTAATGGTTTTGATGAGAATAGTAATGAAATTGACAAATTAGTCTAACCAACTTTGTCAATAAAAGTGTTTCCCCAAAAAGGGAGGACGCTGACAAATTCAATAATGGAAATGACAAGTCTTTTAATGGTTTTGACAAGAATGGTAATGGGATTGACAAGTTAGCTTAACCAACTTTGTGATTGGGTGGAAGTGTTGGCCCAAAAAGGGAGGACGCCGATAAGTTCAATAATGGAAATGACAAGTCTTTTAATGGTTTTGATGAGAATGGTAATGGGATTGACAAGTTAGCTTAACCAACTTTGTGATTGGGTAGAAGTGTTGGCCCAAAAAGGGACGACGCTGACAAAGTTAGTAATGGTTTGACGAGAATGGTAATGAGATTGACAAGTTAGCCTAACCAAGTTTGTCATTGGGTGAAAGTGTTGGCCCAAAAAAGGAGGACACTGACAAGTTCAATAATGGAAATGACAAAGTTAGTAATGGTTTTGACAAGAATGGTAATAGGCTAACTTGTCAATCCCATTACCATTCTCGTCAAAACCATTACTAACTTTGTCATTTCCATTATTGAACTTGTCAGCGTTCTCCCTTTTTGGGCCAACACTTCCACCCAATGACAAAGTTGGTTAGGCTAACTTGTCAATCCCATTACCATTCTCGTTAAAACCATTACTAACTTTATCATTTTCATTATTGAACTTGTTAGCGTTCTCCTCTTTTGGGCCAACACTTTCACTCACAAAGTTGGTTAGGGTTAGTTGTCAATCCCATTGCTATTCTCGTCAAAACCATTACTAACGTTGTTATTCCTATTATTGAACTTGTCAGCATCCTCCCCTTTTGGGAAACACTTCCACACTTAATGTTTGGAGATAATAAGTTGTCATTTCCATTACCCTTGTTGTCAAACCTATTAAAAACTTTGTTAATCACATTACTGAATTTGTCAACGTCTCTCCTTTTAGGCAAACACTTTCACACTTAATTAGAGCCGGGAATTCAGGCCGAGCCCTTCAAGGGTCGGGCTTATGATTTAGAGGCTAAAAAGAGAAGCGGGCCTAAAAGGGCCAGCCCTATAAGGCGGCCCTGCAGCCCTGAGGGCCGGCCCTTTTAGGCCCGTTTAATATTTTTTTAAAATAAATTAATAAATATAATATCATTATATCAAATTATCAATATGAGAGACACATAAGTACCTAATAGAGTATTAATAACAGGCAAACACTTATTAATTGGTTTGATTTATTTTATTTTCTACAATGATTTATTAATTTAAACTTTAAAAAATAGGCTAATTGGGACATTAGATGATTATTTTAACTTAAAAATTATGAGTTTTAAAAGTAATGTATCTCAATTTAAAGCAACATAATAAATAAATTGTAAAACTTGAAAAAGAAATTTTTTTGAATTAAAATGAGTTTAAGCCCGAGCCCGTGAAGGGCCAGCCCTGTAGGACTGAAGGCCTAAGAAATATTATACTATTTAGCAAATAGGCCTAAACGGGCCGGCCCGTTTAGGCCTGAGCCGTGAAGGGCCGGCCCCTATTCCCGGCTCTACACTTAATGTTTGCAAATATTAAAGTGTCATTCCCATTACCCTTGTCGTCAAACCCATTAAAAACTTTATTAATCACATTACTTAATTTGTCAGCGTCCCATCCTTCTGGGCAAACACTTCTACACAATGTTTGGAAATATTAAGTTGTCATTCCCATTGTCATTATCGCTAAAACCATTAAAAACTTTGTCATTGTCATTCCCATGACAGCAACTTATAGACGAAGTATCAAATGGTAAACTGACATTACTCATTCCACGTACATTCAATCCATACAAGTCATGAACCTAAAATAAGGTGTTTTTTCATGTATGCTTTAATTACAATAAACTGTCATCATTAACAACAGTTGTAATGGGAATGACAAGTGCAGCAATAGAATTCACAAAACACCAAAACCTTCATGACAGCAATTACAATATGCATTAGAAAATGTCAAGTTAATATTATGATTTAACATGCTGAAATTCAAGCACGCTATTCCAGAGGGAGCCACATTGTACTGATCTCTCTCTCTCTCTCTCTCTCTCAACGTTAAGTTTCAGTTCATCTTCTTCTCCGCGTCTGGGCAAGATGGGAAGATAGATCCAAGACGGCGAAGCACCCGTGTCGTCGATAAAGGGAAGACAGCTCAGAGCAGAGAGCAACAGAGATTTGTAGACCAGAGAGAGACAGATTGGGATCCCAAACATTCAATCACTCATCACATCGACGTCGGTGGCAAGAAAAGAGAACGGCAACCACTCTGATTAAGGAAGAAAATCAAACATTCATCGATTTAGGGACGGCTTCCACCCATGCTTGTTGATTTGAGGACGACGATGATGGCCAGGGGTTCGGTTTTTGCCTATGAGGAATCTGTGTGTGTGAGTAAATGAGTGTGGAGGGTATTTTGGTCTTTAGCCTTAAACTTCAGTATCCCTGAAACATCCCAGATCACTTTTCTATCTTTTAGATGTTATAAAAGACTTTTGTGGATTTTGCTATTTCAAATGGTATTTAAACGGGATTTTTCCTTTTTTTTTTTCGAGATCTTCATGTTGTAGCTTCTTCCGGGAAATGTCTCACATATCTAAACTGCCCCATGTGGTGTTGCTGAAAGACAGGAACATAAGAACTGAGCACGAACATAGAAAAAGGGTATGGTGAAGAAGAAAAACCACTAGTATCTGTTACCTTATCGATTGTAACAGGGCTCATTGGCAATTTGGCATGTTCCAAGGCCCTAAAAAGATGCTTTTGATGACCCCATCACGTGATCACCTCATCTACGTTCCATGCATTGTTTTGTGCATATCCAATTTTACTTCAACATTCACCAGCAAATTGGTAACCATTATCAAAATCAATTAAAGCATATGAGAAGGCACTCTTTTAATAATGTGACTTATTTTAAACTCTGTGCAAAATACACACAATCTATGTTCTATTTTATACTATCATATTCACAACTCTTCCAACCGTCAATTTTCTTTTACATGTCGAGGAGCATGAGTGTGTGTGTGTGTGTGACAATCAAAGAACCAAGAATATAAACTAATTTGGCACTCTACAACTTACTAATTTGATTTTAAACTCGTTCGCAGGCATATTCATGATGCTGCTTATACATGGTTGTTAACGTGTGATAGCATTATGTTGTGGGAAAACGCTTAGGTATGGAAGGAACTGAGGCATATTTGAAACGTGACCCGGAAGCATAACTAAGTGTGAATATATATATATATATATATATTTGGAGACTAATAATTATAATTTTTAACATAACATTAAGCCTTTGACCAAATAAGTAATATCAAAATCAAAACTATATGGACATGTTTGATTTCTGGCAGGGCAATCCCATCCCTTATAATCTTACTGTCATTCTTCATATTAACTGATAATCATCTCATTTCTAAACAATGATCGTCGACGATTAGAAAATGACATATTCAATTGGTTTTTTAGGTCGAAATATATTCAATGCTTTTAAAGGACATATTTTCCATATAGGAAACCCAGCAAAATGGACAAATGTGACCAAGGTTTTTAAAAAATAGGTTTAACAAAATAAAATGCCCATTTCCTTTTTTTTTTTTTAATTAGATCATCGGTTTCTCCTTCAAATCTTAGAGAGTAAAGAGTTCTCACCTCTCTCAACGAGTACGCTTCTTAAGATCTAAACTTATATTCTTCTCTTTACAAGATGAGACCCATTTTCACCCCAACCAACAACTTGGTGAAATGCCCATTTCTTTAAGAGCGTGTGAGTGCAAAGTCTTTTTGATGAATCAAAGAAGAAACCTTCCAATCACATTTAGGGTTGAGGGGCGGCTAAAAGAATTTCGGTTTGAACATTCATCCAAGGAAAGGAACAATCTCAGCCAGCAAAGGAAAGTCACTAATTAGAGTTGCACAGAAAATTTTCTTTTAGGAAAACTAAACAGAGAGAGTAGAGAGTTCATCATTGTGGAACCCAGGGAGCAGAATTTAATGCCTAATCGATTGGAAGCATATTTGCGTCTGAAGATGGATCTCCCAGTCCAATGAATAAACATGCGAGGATATGCTCCTTTTGTCTTCTAAAACCTTATTAAGACAGAAACGAGGCTCTATAAAACATCATTCCAATGCCAACACTTGGATTTAGACCAATCAAAGCCCTCTCAAGATTTCGAACTAATGGCCAAGCAATTCTGTCTGCATCAGTTATTGCAATAATCATTATCTGGAGTGGAAATTGTCAGGACTCAGTGTATCGATTAGGATTGGTCAAGGGAAGTACGGTACAATGTTGCTTTCCATGCAGAAAAAAGTACGTGTTCTACAATTTACCATCAAAATTTAGTCTAATGACAATTTAAGCTAATAATAAATGAATAAATAAAAGAAAAGGAGCTCCTAATATATGTTGCCAGGAACACCTTATAGCAGTTTCATGTATATTGACAAATACACAATCGTTTTCACTTTTCACACCATTAGATTTATAAATGCCACCTTAATTAGAAAATTAAACTATTTTGTTTCTGACAACTACTCCATCAAAGCTTAGTTGATAGACCAGTCTTTGATTTAGTGTGTTGGCCTCCCCCTAAAACTATAGTTTTAGAAATATTTTTTCATAAATCGAGACAAAACTTCTTTCAGATACTTACCTCATAAACTGTAAAAATTATTCTCTAAAAGTTAATCCGAACACACACTTACATGCCGATTTGAATCATGGAATATTGGAATCCCATATGCCTCTGGGAAAAATCGATCGAGCACCATATTGCTAAACTTATTTCCCTTTTTTCATTTTGTCGGTCATTACTCTTAAACTTCATTTACCATAGTCAGTTTCCACGAATCTTACTCTTATGGCGGGATTTTTAAAATTTGAAAAAATAGCTTTCTCTACTACCCTTGCTTGTAGTTAAATATACCGAGTGTAGATTAATCAACTACCTGAGTTGGCTCAGATAGAAAAGATAAGGAGAATAAAATTGGAGGTTAAATATTCAAATCTTTTTAATGTAACAAACAAATTTTAAATCAATGCAGAAATAAAAAAAATTAAATACTTAATTTTAATACCTTTGTTTAAAAGATAATGTTTTATTTAACGTAATATGCTCGTTCACGTTTAGTTCCTTCATCGACGTTATCGGGACACCGCTCACATAACTTTCCGCTGTTCGTGCTGTTTGAGTGTTTGTACACATTTTCTAGCAAAAAGAAATGAACTGGATTTAATTTTCTAGTATATTACGTTATTGAAAAAATATCCCCATTCTGAATGTAACAAACCTTGCATCCCATATAGTATTACTAATGCATAATTATGCAGAATACCAATTAAAGAGAATAGGATAATCTGTTCTGCTGCGCAACTGCCACTTACAATGTGCTTCCCTGAGCAATTATAAGCGCAATCTCTTGCCTTATACAAATCGAAAAATTCAACTCGATCTACAAGGAGTCTTTGGTGTTGAGATGAATATTTATAGAGATGATCATGCAGAACTAATATTCAATAGTGCAGCTATTAATATTAACTCCACAAAATTAAACAAAAATCATGTACATTCATAAATCATAACCAGAGGCTGCTTTGGACATCGGAGTCAACCCCTCCATCAAACTCAACTGTCTTCTCAGCTTCACTATGTGAGCTTGCACCTAGCGCATTGGAAATATTAACAGCTCAGAAACCCCAACTACGTTTGCAGTTAAAAAATGGTATGGTATTGCACGTAAGATATTGATTCTAGATGAAAAGAGAATTTTTTTTCTTATACAAGGGAAGAATTGAATATTCTCGAAAGAAATAAAGAGAAGTAAGTCCACATGTGTCAGTGCAGCAGGAACAGCAAACTTGGCGTTCATTTAGTGCACAATACGCAACAGGGCAACGCAGGGGAAAAAGGCAAGAACCACACACTTCATTAAATTCACTGGAAGATAAAAGCCTCCTAAAATACCAGGGACAACAATAATGCAGACAATGCACTCATTCTAGAGCAAAATAAAAGAGCTGATGTCAATTGAAAAATAAATAAATAAGTGAACTTAGAAATAATAAGTAGCCATACCAAATAAATGAAGCATGCATCAGGGAATCAATGGTGTTTTCAAAAAAATGCAATTACCATAACATAATGTTGCTCTAAGAAATGCAGCATCATTAGTCTCTATTCTAACACAAACACAAAATAGATATTTAGTAATTTTGACCTCCTGGCGTGCCGCAGCAAGCTTTAAGAGCTCATCAGCCTCTGAAAAATTCATGAACCACTGGCTTAGAGGATGATCTTTGGTATCAGCTCTGTCCTTCTCATTGACACTCTCAACTGGTACTGCAAGGGGGAGGTGGGGAATCGATCAAATGAATACTTTTAAAAAATAAAAGACCACTCACACAAACTCACTAGGACTGGGTAGATTAACACTGGCAGGAAGCCTAGGCACCATAACCGCAGGATGATTCTGCACACGTGCCAGAAAAGCTTCATTGGGTTCAGGAAAAACGATCTCATTGAAAGATTCAACAACGACAGGTTTCTTGGTGGACTGGGGGCCAGATTCATCCTCAGGATATAATTTCAAATGGTGGTACCTAGGAAAAGAATCCAGTAACCAAGTAAACAATACATATCTAGTTATGAATTTTCAATCCAAAGTAGCTGTGTAATTGCCGTGCAATTACTTTTTAAATTTCATTGATGGATTTTTTCAAAAGTTGTTGCATATCCCCGCGCAAGCGGAGGGATGGGGATGTTCTAGTTACTTGAAAAAATGTGAAAAATGAGTTCTCGGCGAATCATTCAAGCTAAACGACTCACAAATCCAACTGTTTCTCGCAGACATCATTGTGAAAAAAGACGGTAATGGCGATTTCGAATTCACCCCAGCCGCATTCCGATAATTCGAATGGCGGTGAATCAATAGCCCTCCTAGGGTTGCTAAAACTAGGATGCAATTGAAATACGACCCGCTTAATGACTGCCCCAAGATCTTCGTTCGATGCCCCACGTACATAGACCGTCCACTTATGTGATTGAGACCTGGAAGCAATGAGGCATTAGAGAAAATTGCAAAATTCATAGACGCATAAAAAAATAAGAGACTCAAAAAATCAACGATCGAACTTACTCACTAGCTTTCCGGCCAAGATAGAAAGCAATAGTGCCATATACTATTGGAACACAAATTTCAACATCTTTAACTCGCTTATTTGCATTCTGCAACATCCAGAAATGACAACCGTCTGTGAAGGAGAAATCAAACTTCCAAGAACAATACACCAAACTTCTCAGGTCAATTCACCATCTAGAATAATAAATAGAAACCCATGCACAGCCGTAACCAAAAAAAAAAATTAGGAGAAAGGAATCAAAATTCAAAATGAACATGCAGGGAAACAATACGGTAGGAGTGTTAGGGTTCAGAAATTGTTTAACAGAGACGAGAGAGAGGAAGGGAGGGAGCACCTTCTTGTCAGCGTCGTCAGAAGGTAATCCAATTTTGAGACGAGATAGCTTAGTGGCAGAGGAGCCATCATCGAGCTGGTGATCACCTTGTTTTCTGAGGGGCACGGCGTGAGACATTATACTGTAAATTTGTGAAAAATACAAACAAGGGGTGATCAGCAAAAGCGATAGAGTTAGGGTTTTGAAGGATTAGAGATGAGACATTCGTTTTGAGTAGAGAGGAGAGGGCGTAGCGTACTGTTCTGTTCTGTTGCCTTTCCTGCGTTTGGCTTTCCTTTTGCGGTTGTTCCGTTCTTGGTGACATTCTAAAATTTTCTAGCTTTTCATTTATGTCCTCCAAACCAAGTCAGCGCCAAAAATTTTCAACACTCCAATTATTAAAAAATTCCATTATCCAATCCTCCTTCAACGTTTTTTTCAACAAATTATCTGTTGTCCTTGTACCTTGTTCGGCTAAGAATATATTTTTAGCCAATTTTTTTAATGCACTATTCCATCACACTCATAAAATATTAACCTTTTTATAAGTGTTAAACAGTCTTTAACGACACCATTTAATCCCAACCAAGTTGGCATTTTCCTATGGATAACTTCATAAAAGATTGGGTCCTCGGCTCTAATAGAAACCGTTTCTGGGGATCTTTCACCACTTGTTGTCATCGTATGAAGAGCAAAACCTCTCTAAGCTTTGTGAAAAATAAAATCCTATTTATGCTGACCCATGGTTAGTGGGCTTTGATGTTCTGAATGGCTCCCTCTCAAAGAAAATATGAATTACTATCAGTCTACCACTCAGGTAGAGGATCCGAACTTCTTCCTAATTTTTCCTACCTGTATAACCCAATCTGCTGGGATTGAATATCTGTATTATTAAAAACCTGCTGATTCTGAAAATACCAAATACTCCCTGCGGTCTTAAATATAGGACCGGAGGTAATATATTACAATGCCCAACAAGTTAATCTACCTACTATAGAACCAGTCCGTATGGAACTGATAACCCAATGAGGAGTAGATATGTGTTGAATTAAATCAGTTCAAAGCTCCAGTGGATGACCAAACCATACAGCTCTAGACCAGGTGCATAAAAAAACAAGTGGGCAAAGGTTTCATTATCCTGGTGACAAAATGGACAGGTGACCCCAATTTCAAAGTGATGTCCCCTCAAAACTGTACACAAAGACATGAAAATATCCCCTATTTAGCCAATTTTAAATCATTATCATTTTAAACTTTGGGCATGATTTTTAAAAATCAAATGAACATCGTATATCCATGTTTTTTCACGTTTCATGACATATATCATGTAATTTATTTTAAAAAAAATTGTGAGTGAGGTTTTGTCCCACAGGACATTTATCTTTATAATTGAAAATTTGGAGTAGCCTCTCCTGTGGGTTTACGGTACGTTCTTCATCAATATCCTATAATCCTTCCGGCTTGGTAGTTGACGCCTCCATTCCTCCTCCTCCTTATGAATATATCAATATAGCTGAACCTGCTTTGTGTCTTTGTAGTTTCAGTGGCCATCTTAATATATAAATATAATTGAAAAATATATGTTTAATTTGAAGAGAGTAAGTGCTCATTTCGGATAATTTATTTTTGATTTATAAGTGCTTATAAATTATGATTTATAGTATACGAGGTAAGTATATGAGAGGAGTTTTATCTCGACTTACGTAATAAGCACTTATTACCTAAAAATAAGCTATCACAAATTGTTTACTTCTTTCTCCTTTTTCTATTTTACATTTTTATGATATTTTTTAATTTTATTAACTTTAAAATAATATATTTTCATAAAAATTTCTTTTTTTTTTTATGAATGGCAATTATTACATTAGACACTGGAATCAGGGGATCATGCATGATTAAACTTTATTATCAAAATACTCCTACTAAGTATTCGGCACAACTTCGTTTACCTAAGGATAAGGATGAACACAACTTTTATTTTCAATAATTAATGACCATATCAATTCATATTAAACATAAATATTATAAACTTGTTAAATATAATATATTTACCTCATTCATCTATAAGCCCAATGCAAAATAAGAATTTTACGTTTAAATGCAAATTAAAATTATATGAACCGATCTTTTTTTTTTCCCAATATAAAACTAGATAAACTCAACAACTAAAAGATAAAAGATTGTCCGTTCAATCATAAGTCATAATTATAATATCAACGTGTGTTTGTTTAAATGTTTGGCCTAGAAATCGGATTTAAACAGTACTCAAATCGGGTTTAAACAGTATTTAGATCTATGTTGAATGTTTGTTTGACCGATGTTTGTTTGACGGATGTGATATAAGTTGAAAAAAGCCAAAAACAACTGAAAGTCATAAGATAAAGAATGGAGCTTTCATTAAGCATTATATTTGCTTATGGTAGCCCATCTGATCGTTAGTGTGTCATTAATTATTTTTTAAAAACCTCACCTTCCCCACTGCCACATCTCTCTCTCTCTCTCTCTCTCTCTCTCTCTCAACAATGCTATCGTCTTCTCTCGTCTCCGCTTTACGCCGTGCATCTGCTCTTCTTTCTCCAAGTCCATCGTCGAGCTCCCCTGCGTTTTTCTCCATCGTCAAGCCATGCGTTTTTCTCTGAAGCATCACATTTCAGATATGAACCTTAGAACTCAGGATCTGTAAACTAAAGAGCCCCGTTTGCAAACGACGTTGTGACGATGTCTACCTCTGGTTTTTGTCTTGCATTGACGGTCCCAATGTCTGCGACGCGGCGTTGAAGTCTGACGGCAATGAAGATCTGTACAGGCACTAGCTTGTGAGCTTTGCCGGCGGTGAAGGTTGCAGCTCCTGTTGAAGGTCGTCGTCGATCTGCTCAGTGGTGTGTCTCTTATTGGCTGGTAAGTTGGATCTTAACTTCATTAACATCTCTCCCTTTATCTAAGGTTTGGTAGCCGTTGGTTGCATTTGGACCCATTTCAATGAACCACATTTCGTTTGCTCTGTGGTGGTCAAGTTTCATCTGTTCGGTTGATCTGTTTGATTCGTTTTGGTTTGCGTAGGGGTTGGTTGCGCGTTGAGTAAAAGTTTGCAGAGTAACATGCTTCATATGTGACTGTTTTTAATTTTTGGATATTGCTCTGCTTGGTTGGTTGATCTGTTTGGTTGGTTTCTCTGTTTTATGTGTGTATATTCCTCTTTTTGTAGCATATTTGAAGTGTGTATATTGCTCTGTTTTATGGGTTTTGGGTTGCAAAAGGAGCCAAAAGTTCTTTGGTACTTCTCTCGCTTTGCATTCTTCCAGCAATATCACTCGGTTCTTGATTGGGTTTTCATTGTCTCATTTTCTTTCTTTGATTCGCATTATTGATGAATAATTGATGACAGAGGATATATGCTGATATGAGATTGTAATTACACACTTACCTTGTGATAAAAGAAGAGGTATCTAATTCATTTAACTATGATATGAGATGCTTAGTGGTCTACTTATGAGAATTGTGAATAAACAAAAAATGCTGATATGAGATGCTTAGTGGTCTACTGATAAGTGCTATTCTTTGAGACCCACCATTTAATTAACGGGCTAATTTATATTACTTGCCTCAAGTCTTCCCTTATTTTCCATTATAATTTGGGTAGGTTTAAAATTGATGCTTGCAGTATTAATTAGTACCTTACATGAAAAAGAGTACCTTACAGCAGTGACTATTTTATTTTTTCATGCAAGGTGCAGTGTGCATCCGACATTCTAAACACTTTTTATAAGATATAGAATTATCTTCAAATTATGTTGATGTATATGAGCAAAATTTATTTGCAGTTTCATCACAGTCATATTTGTCACCATATATATATTTAGCAATTTGATCAAGCAAGTAATATACACGAAACCTATATGTGATAAAACAGACACACAAGAGAAAGAAAGCACAGGAGGTGAGACTGACATAATACATAGAGAAGAGACCTATATGTGAAGATTGATTAGTTGATCCATTGATTGACCATATATATATATATATATACATATATATATATATATTCTCCTTATTGAGTAGATGTTGAACAAATATCTCACACACACACACAAGTGGCAGTAATGGATTTGTTTGCATAAACCTACCAACTTTTTTCTCATGTTCTATTTTTTCTTGGCTGAAAATGTATTGGTGACTTGTCTACTATCTTTGTGAGAAGAAAGACTTGTATGTGAAGAGTGTGCAAATAACTGTTATATTAGCGTGTGTCGTATGCATATGTTGTCATAATCTTGCATTTCTTGGTATATTTCGGATTTCTGTTATGTCTTGTGTGTGTTATATGTGACTTTTTGGTATAGAAATATGGACACAAAAATTGTATGGGATGTACAGTCAACAGAGATATTTGTCAACGTATGTGTAGACCAAATATACAAAAAAGAACGCAGAGGGCAATTATTCACACCAAAAGCATGGTAGACTATTATTGAGACATTCACTGAAAAGACCGGGAAACACTACGAGAAGAAAAAATTTAAAAATAGATTAGATGTCTTAAAGAAAGATCTGAAGATATGGGATTCTTTAATCAAAGAGACCAGTATGGGCAGACACCCTGTTATGAACAATGTCATTGCATCGGACGATTGGTGGATGGAGAAGTTACATGTAAAAAATATTAAGTGCAATTTACAAGTTTCATTAGTGCACTTTTTGGTATGTAATTCATTTAACTATTCATTTTGACTCCTTTAACTTGTATGCATGCAGACGCATCCCGATTATAAGAAATTCCGGAACTCATGCCTAAAGAATGAAAGTGAGTTAAGAATAATATTCAAATATGGAATGGTGTCTAGTGACCACATTTTCTCAACCTCTCGCATACAACCACAGACAAATGAGGAAGATGAGGATGATGTTTACGGACCCACGATGCATGAAGAGGAAGGCTCTGGGGACAGTGAGGATGAGCATTTCGGTGTTGACCCTGCAATTAGTACCGGAGTGACCGATGAAATGGCAAGCATTAGAATAACAACAGAGAGGCCATCAAGCACTGGTCCCACTGCATCTAGAAGTGAGCCCAAAAGGAAGAGAGGTGAAGGGTCTAGTAGAAGCAAAAAACAGAAGCTTCCGGCTGCCAAGCAAATAGCTGATGTCGTCAGTGTCATTGCCAATGTGACTATGGATCGAGCAGCGGCTTTAACGACAACTCAAGAAAATAGTATGCCTGAGGTTGTGAAATCTCTACTGGAACTTGACGCCGTGAAGGCGGACAAAGCCTTTGGAGTTCAGTGTATGCGAGCTCTGGAAAGCAAGACACGTCGGGATGTGTTTGTGACATTGAAAGGAGACCCTGAGTACCTGATGACTTAGTTACGTTATATCGTATAAGAGGACTAGTTGTAGTTGCATTTGATATCTAGATAGTTGAATGTAGACATTTTTAGTTTTTTGTTTCCAAAACGTATGACTTGACCTGTCATTTAGAACGGTTTTATCCTGTTGGCATTTATATACATATATTATATGTTATGTTTGTTAATCATCCTGCTCACACCACGATTTCACCACAATCACAGGTACTCAATGGCAAATCCTAACAATCGAAACAGGTTGTTGGGAATGGACGAAGATGAAGATAGTGATGACGCCTCAATTTTTGAGGTTGAGTTGGCACAACATCAACAATTATGTGTGTTGCTTTACCAATATTTAGTGCTATATGTGTGCAGACAACCGTGTAGAGCGAGTCAGGGAACAGGTCACTATTGGGTACAAGAATTGTTGGCAAATGAATGTTCAAAATGTCATAAGATGTTTAGAATGGAAAAATATGTTTTTCATAGTTTGTGCACTAAGTTGTGTGAGCATGGGTTAAGAGAATCTAGGAATACCGATGTTGAAGAAATGATTGCCATGTTCTTGCTCACTAATGGACACGGAGTAGGAAATAGGCTAGTACAAGAAATATTTAAACATTCGGGCGAAACTGTAAGTAGGATTTTACACAAGGTTTTAAAGGTCCGCTTAAAGCTTGGAACGGAAATTATTAGGCCATGCGATGCACAATTCGGTCAATGTCATCCAAAAATAGCAGATGATAATCAATATTTCCCATATTTCAAGGATGTCATTGAAGCTATTGATGGTACTCACACCAGGTGTGTCATAACTGGATCAGGCCGAGATAAGTTTATCGGGAGAAAGGGATATCCCACACAAAATGTTATGGCTGTTTGTGATTGGGATATGTGCTTCACGTTCCAGTTAGCGGGATGGGAGGGTTCAGCACATGATGCTCATGTTTTTCACTCTGCTGTCTTAGATCCAACTATGAATTTCCCGCATCCACCACAAGGTAATTTTTTATACACTTCAATTACGTTTCTTTGTCTACATTTAACGTTAACCTAGTCTCACATTTACAATGATTTTAACACATGTTAGGTAAATATTATTTGGTCGATTCCGGCTATCCAACAACAATTGGGTATCTTGGTCCGTACAGATGTGAACGTTATCACCTCCCAAACTTCAGAAATCACTGGGGGTTTGGGAATCCTAATGAAGCTTTCAATTTTTATCATTCAAACTTGAGGTGCACAATAGAAAGAACTTTTGAAGTCTGGAAAAATAGGTTTGAAATCTTACAACATATGCGCAAGTACAGCTTCGACACGCAAGTCCGCATTGTCTGTGCCACAATGGCTATACATAATTTCATTAGAAGAAATTCCCAAACTGATGTGGACTTTAGGGATGCAGAAAATGAGAATAATATAGTTCATCTAGATAATAGTCAAGATCAAGACCCATCGTTGACAAATGATGCTCAGCCATATTCAACCTAAATGAATCATGTTCTTGACGCTATCAGGGACCAAATTGTACGGGACCTTTGATTTGATTAGTTCTATTATATTTTACTTCATCAAAAACTTTAAGTTTGTACAATTTCTAATTTATTCGCATTTTAATTGTAATTTTATTATTTAGCTTACCATTGCCAAACATGATCCATTACAATTCTCTGCCATTCGAAAGCTTTGCTGTTTGATTGGTATGAGTCAAGCGCAAAGTTATGTATTTTGTATTTTCCTAATATATATGAAACTAAGGCAGATTTTTATGTGAAGAGTGTGCAAAATACTGTTTTATACCTTTTGCTGTGTATTTTTTGGTAAGGTCTCTACTGGTTTGAAGATTAGAATTATCGGACCCAATTATGTCTCCGGAGAAAAAAAAGATTTGTGAGTGATGAGTATGCAAAGAACTGTTATTTGGATGGATTAGAGACATCAAACTTTTGAGTATGTACCTTGTGGTAATACCATTGTTCTTAAAACCGGACCGGACCGGAAACCGGCGAACCGGCACTGTTCCGACCCGGTCCGACCCGGGGTTGACCCGGTCAACCCGGGGTGAACCGGTGCAACCCGGCCAGTTTACAGGTTGCCTCTTTTTTAAAAAAAAAAAAAACCTTTGCTTTTTTAAGCTCCAAATGACATTTTTCTTACTTTTTTTTTCAGAAAAATTATTTTCCTAAAGTTTTTTAATTTTCAATGAGTTTTAAAAGGATTATGGAATATTTTTGGCATTAGTTGGATGAACATTGTTATGTACTTAACAATATTTTTGTGGGTATTAGGTTTAGAAGGTTATATTAGACTATTGGTTAGAAAAAAACTAAATACTTATTTAGTTTTTTAAATGGTATGGATGAATATTTAAATTATATATATTTTTTTAATTGACCCCGGTTTGACTACCGGTCTGACTCCGGTCTGACCCACTAACCCTTGACCTAGTACCCCGACCGGTTCAGTGCCCGGTCCGGGTTTTAATACCTTGGGTAATACTGTCGCCATTAGATGGTTTGGATCAATTTATCACTAAGAATATCACTTTAACAAATGTAGATATTTTTTCTCAATTGGTCCTTCATTTTTTCATTTTTCATAATTTTTTCAATTTTTTTCTCTTCAATAACATAAAAGTCATTTATGCAAAAACCAAACCAAACATCTTGCACTTTTACATAAGTTACTTATCCAATCGTCAATTCAAACACTCACCATTTTACCCAATCTAACTTTTTTCCAATTTTAAGATTCCATAAGTTTAAATAAAAATAAGTCATTTATCCAATCATCAAACCATTGTTTGCAAATATAGACAACTTAATCTTTTTCCCCCCTATAAAAGAGCAAGCCAAGTTCTCACTTCAAAAAGAAAATATTGTCTTTGACGATTAATTTGAACAAAAGGCAGAATGATAGCACCAGAGTAAAACAAAGGCACGAGTGATGAGCAAGTAGCCCTTCCTTGCCGCCTCTTCTGGACGAGAGGACCTCAATCTCGTTGATGAGGGCATTATCTGGTGAAGCTCCTCTTGGGTGCCTCAAATGACAAGCAGCGGGCGCATATCATGATAACAATATGCAAGTTACGACAGCATCTACATGTTCGAAGCGTTCAAGGCCATTACCTTGCATTGTTCATTCAATGCCAGAAGTTGAGCCTCTTTCTTGTCGAGCAGAGAACTCAACCTCACATTCTCCTCCATGAGTTTCTGAACTTCGGCCTCTTTCTGCATTTTCTCACCCTCCAATTGTGTAGTCTTTTCAACTAGCCTGACTCACAGCAACGCCAAGCAGTAAGACAATACATATATAGATAAATCAGAACTTCATGCGAGAGGCGTGAAACCAAATTTGTTTATGAAAGCAAATGGGTTGATGAACTGACATAGCAACAACTAACAAGCCTTGACCTCACACAAGTGCTTAAATTAACGTTTTATGATGTTCTACCATTGAATGTATTTTCAAAACTCCATTGTGCCTTTGTGACCAGAACTTGTTTCCGTTTGAAACACCTCAGGAAAAGCCGACAGATTCAACCAACATTGAAGAATTTATTATTTAAAGAATCCATTAAAAGCAGCTTGAACAAAGGACTCACATTCAAAGGCACAATACTAGCAATAGAAGAGCATGGATTGCCTTATCGAAACATTTTGCATAGTACAAGAATAAATTCCTTATATCATGATTGTATTTGGACAAACCATGATTATATAAATTGATAGTTGGCTTCAACCAAGCAACAGAAATTCAGGCAAAGCATTCATGAGTAGTCACCTAAGAAAAGTTAAGAACCCATGTTTTAAGTTTGCTCCCGCAGGCAGTAAGAAGGAGGACAAATGCAAGCTAAAACTAAGCCAAACTCAAGCAGGGAAGGCACACCTAAGTACAAGGACAAACATGGGAAATTCCTAGAAGCTGACATAACATATATCTACAAATAAGCATAGCAACTATGCTGCACTCATAAAAATTGCACAATTCAGTAATGTGGTTGTGGCACTTGAAAGCTGATAAAGGAGGATACACTAGTATCGCTATAACTCATTGGAGGATGAGATCTTGTTCAAATAAAAGCAACAAAAACAACACATATAACAACATTTCCACTTTCATCACAAAGGATCTCTTGTTATACAAAATGAAAATAAATGGAATGATTAACAAAGTGAGAAAAGTAAAAGCACTTAGTCCAAAAACATGAACATGCAGTCAAGCAAACAATAGTTAGCCACATAAATTAAGCAGGAAGTTTTCTCTGGCATCAATAGATAATGCAGATCAAACACTTGAGAAGGCATAGAACGAAAGCCTATGCAAAGGGCACACAAACACTCACCGTTCAAACAGCCTCTCAATGCTTTGAAATTGCTTTTCTGAAGAAAGTAAGGTTTCTCTTACAGATATTAAACTGCTCACATATGATTTCAAAGATTCAAAATCCTGTTTCACTCTACTGAGCTCCTGCTCATTTTCAGCAGCTCGCTGTCTCTGCCTGGTTGTTTCTTCCACCAAATCCTCAACTCTTTGCCGCATTTCGTTCAAAATACCATTTGTGCCCAGAGCAAAGCGTTCCATCTCCTCTAATTTCATAGACATATTCTCTAACTGGGCGGACTTCCTCTTAATTTCCTCCTGACCCAGAGTTACTTTTTCCTTCTCAGTTGCAGTATCAGATTCAGCCAGCAAAACCCTTTTAACAAGGGTTTCCATAACATCCGCAACCATCTGAATGGACTTGAGCATCTCACCTATATAAGCCGCATCTTGTTCATCAACCGAACCATGCTGCCGGTTCATTACTATCCAAGATTCTTCATCTGGACTGTCAAATGAAGAAACATCAACATTCTTAGACCAGCGTGATAATGGTATCCCATTTTTGTCCACAAGCCCTACCCCCTCTAGTTGTTTAATGCCACATGATGTGTGGGCTAAATGAGGAACAGCCATGATTCTAGCCTTGGATTTTAAATAGGTCAATAATGTAGCAGTAGTTTTGACTCTCCGCCAAAGAACATCTAATTCCTTTCTTGCATCTTCCTCTGAACCCTGTATGCAAGCCTTAACCTCCATAACTTTTTCTTGCAGGACATCCAGTTGAGATTGGTTTCTTTGCATGTCCTGCTTCCACAATTCATCAGTTTGGCTCGGCTGAGGCTTCAAAGCTGGCATGTCAATATCTTCATTTGCTGCCATGCCCTGTCTTAAGTTGGATACAGATATCAGAACTTCACATTTTGAATAATAATGATATAAGTAGTTATAGTCATGAAGCACGTGTATCAGAATAAAGATAAGCCTAAAGAATCTATGGTATGAAAAAATGTTAAACGTTTACAATAATATAATAACTAATGATGTATGTCAGAGCACCATGAGACACAAAGGAAGACGCGCATAGCTGGAATGGACTCCGCATGTATTAAACAATTTCAGGACTAAAAGAAAGCAATGTAATACGATGAACACCAAATATTGGAATAAACCAAAATCAAAGCACACCTTATGTCATATCTGTATTAGTCTAACCCTGGAAAATGACTTAATTGATATAAGACGTTAAATGTTCAATAGACTTCAAATCATACAGGACGTCTGTGTCCATCATTTGTCCACTTATCACTTCATGATGTCATCACCGTACAGCACATATGCTATAACAATCCTTTAGGTACCAACTTTATGATGATCTCTAGCACAAGTGTATCCAAGTACACCAATTGTTAAAATTAGATGTCCCTGGGCAAAGTACAGCCGCGGAGTTACTGCTGTGTAGCGGCACCTTTGTTGCCAAAACTTACTTCGTTGCTAATAATTGAAAGCATCGGAGGAAAACAAAATTGACATCGATGCGTTTTTCACTGATACAGCCATTTTTCTTCCTTTAGAAAGAAGCTAAAAATTTTGAGCTGTTGCCAGTTCTGAGTTCCTTCAGAGCATTCCAACCAGCACTCATCATCAAAGCAGTACATCAATCAAGTTATCTCAATATAATGAACTCACAAAAAAACCCTAACACCCACAATGACAGGAAAAGAAGAAACTGAGATACCACATATTTGGGGTTTCGCTACTATAAAGTGATCTAAAAAAAAATCAAAATTGAACCTTAAAACAGAAAAAATAAATGGGCAGGCTTGAAATTCAAATACCCACCAAGACTAGCAACAAATTATTATGGCAGGCTCAGAAGTAAGAACGCTGATAAAGAAGCCGAGGGGTAAACAGAGACAATTGAGAGGGAAGCTTCCGAGGGGGTAACATACCAGTAGTGACGAATAGAGGATGGGATATAGGAGGCGTGCTTGGATGGGAAGCGAGGATCGTCGCTGGCCGGAGTTGGATCGTGCTGTTCCAAGCGGCACGCGCTTCCTCTTTCCTACGGAAAAAGAAGGCAACCGGAACCAAAAATCTGAAGATAAACAGTAGGTGCTTCCTTGCCTCCCTTCCCTTTTTGCTTTTCAGTTTTACTTTTACCCCTCCCTCCTCCCTCTCTCCCGGTTTTTACGAGTGGTATGATTATTGAGAATACATTCACAAATATTGCAATATACAATTCTTTCACTATCAATTTTGCAAATCAAATTCGACTTTTACAAAACTTTGACTTCAAAGCATGACAATTGCTTCCAAAGATATACTGCAATTACATGCAAAAAATATATATACTGTAATTAGTTTCTTCTCTTTATGATATTATCATTGTGAAGGGAAATCTAGCCTCTAAATTAAAAAAGCGGTTAATATAATTTTTGATCATTGAAGTTGTAAACTATGAGCTCGTTTAGTTTGATCCCATTACACCTTACAGTGCAATACAATATAATAGTAATGCAATACAATATTAACTATATGAGTAATATTTTGTTTGATTTTTAAGTAAGGTGCAATGAATTAATATTTTAACAATTATTTAAAATTAATATATTACACAAAATCTATTTTATTTTTAATATAATCTTTATAAAAAAATAATTAAGAGCTGGTGGCAGAACAATGGAGGTGGAGGGGGCGGCGGCGGCGGAGGAGGAGGTCATGATGGCGACGATTGGCGAGCGGCGACGGGGGACAAGGAGGTAGTGGTGGTAGCAAGGGTGGAGGAGGAGATAGTAGTGGCGATAGCAATGGTGGTGGAGGAGGTAGTGGCGGCGATAAGGGATGGAAGTGACAACGGTGGAAAAGGTAGTAGTAGTGACAACGGGTGGAGGTGACAACGGTGGAGGAGGAGGAGGACGTAGTGGCAGTGGCAGTTGTGGCGTGATGTAGCAAGTGAAATGAGAAAAGTAAAACAAAGACATAGGAAATTAAATGGTAAATTAAACTTTTTTAATCATACAATGGGATAGTAATGAGGATTCATAGGAGGGGATGTATGAAAGAGGATTACCAATTTTTTGGTAATCATCATTATCATGGTAAACTATATTATCATGTTAAAGAGTAACAAAACAATCTTCTATTGGTAATGTAATCATGATTACCAGGTATGCAATGAGATTGATATAATTTTTGATCCTTCAAGTTTTAAACTATTGATTTTGCTCATTCAAAATTCATTTTGTTTAAAACATTAGTCTCTATAACATAAAAAAAATTGGACTATTTTACCTCTACAGGGACCAAAGTCTATGATTTAAAATTTGAGGAACCAAATATTATATTAAACCTTTAAAAAATTAAATATTTTAATTTATGATATTTAAACAATAATTTTTTTTTTGCAAACAATAATTTTTTCTTTTTATATAAAGTGACATTTACAATATCATCCTTATCTTAAATTTTACTCATAATTTATGTTGGCCTCACACTGGAGTTGGAGTAGCACTAAATAAGGGTCTAGTGTATTGCATGAAATGTAAAGTGAGTCGTGGTTTAGTTAATAATCCTATCATATATTTTAAAATCTTTTTTTATGAGATAAATTGTAGTAATATCTACTATACATTTAATGAGATTGAAAATGGAAAAGTAAGGCTATAGAATAAGAAGCAATGCCTTGTTGAAGAGTATGAGACCTTAAAATATTAGTAAATAGAATAAGTAAATGTTGGCAAAAAAAAAATAGAATAAGTAAATTTTTAAATATTTTAATTTTAATTAATATGGGTTAGGTGGGGAAAGAATGGCGACTAAAATTATGAATCTAATCTACCAAAGATTTGATATAGTAACTGCCAGAGGATATCGCCGTCGAGATAGAGGGATTTTGGCGGAAGAGGATGCATTTGCGTGTTGCTGTGTTTTTCTCCGACTTCCCAAAATGCCAAAGCCGAAAGCCCTCATCTTTGTCGTTTCTCTCCCTCGCTAGGGCACACTTCATTGATTCTGAAAGCGTATCGTATTGATACGAATCAATGAGAAGAAGAATTGTGAGTGCCGTGTCTTTACTATTAGCAATTGAAACCACGCCTTCCTGCTGTTCCGCAATCTCCATAATAAGCAATGCCGCCTTCTGTCCGACATTAAAACCCCAAAATGACACCGAATATTGATGATTGAATATGCACAAGCTAGGTCCTCCCACTCCTTCCTGGCGTTTCTTTTTATTTTCCCGTGTTTGTTTCTATGTTTCTCATATACTTGATTTTGAACTTTCAGGGTTTTGAATCTCTTTTCATTCTTTTCCCCCCCCCCCCTTTCCAGTTCTATGAAAATATTTTGAGTGTGTTTGTCATTAGCATGTGGTTTAGTTGTCTGCTTATATGGGACATCAGAGAGAATTTAAATGATGAGATGACGTACGGGTATGTTTGGTTGAGCGATTCGATTGCTTATAAGTTGCTTTTTAATAGTGATTTACGGTATACGAAGTAAGTATGTGAGAGGAGTTGTGTCTCGATTTACGTAGAAAGCAACTTATAAGTTTTTATAAGTTGAAACAAACATGCTTTATAGTTTGTGTGACTTAAAGTTGGCAGGCCTTGGATTAATTTAGTGTGATTATGTTTTATGAATCAGCATTGAGTCCCTTTTTATGAGATGGCCTTCATACTGGCCATTTTTCTTGTTCTTATTTAGAGTTTGGATTTATCCTTAAGGTTTAAGGTGGTTGCAGAGGTACTTAGATATCTGTTTGTAGAATTTTCTTCTTATTAGGATGAATTAAAGGAGTTTGAATCAGCCTTTAGTCATCTTGTAGTATAGCACATGACCATATGAGAACGGTCTCTTTCATAATTTCATTGTGGCTTACATCTACAACAGTTATTAGCTTGGAACTGACAACTGAGCACTGTTTTACAACATGGTAGGTTAAAGCTTCGCTTGACCCAGGTAGTTTACTTTAAGCTGGCAAGCTGTTTGGCAACCATTTCTCTTGCCTACAATGATATCAAAATCTAGACTGTATTCGGCATGCTTTTCCCCCTTTGTCTCATGGTACGGTAAAGTTTATCACTACAACAAGCATGCTGTTCAATTTTGTTTTAGAACCTCATAACTCTGAAAGAGAGGGTTCTAAGCATGCCACCAAGCATTGAGACGTGCACTTTTTCATAAATCACTGGCCTTTTCCAATTGGTCATAAAACAATTACAGTATCAGTATGGTTGTTTGATAGTTGATATTATGAGACAAATTGAGAAGAAGGACTTGCTGTCAAACTTGTTTTTGATCTTTCTGCTTTTTGTTTGTGCATTAACATGTTGGTCAACATATGCACGGCCTCCTTTCCTTCTGGCTGCGTTCTTAACATTACTGATGGTTCTGGGAGATTGGATGTGCACAAATTACAGCAAGGACAATTATCCTTCTGGATTGAGGGGTCACAAGTCATTCTTTAATTTGACAATAAGGTTAACGCCATGATGCTAGTATAAGACATATTTAAATGACTATATTTTCCCCCTTTCGCTCATTAAGCTCTTTAAGAGATGGCGCTTGCAACTCAGAAATTTTCCTTTGCAAACTTATCAGCCTTGGGTGGATGGGATTGATTGCATTGTATTATGATCAAAATCGAGCTAAACAGGGAGTGATCCTTATTTGCCAGTTGTCTAACTCAGTAAGGCACGTGCAAACACCCAATTTTGTGGCGGAGCATTGGATTCATTAGTTGATGTTGCTGTTTGCTTCAGATTTTGGATTTCCAGCATTGAATTGTTTATACTTTGAAAGATGTAAACCTGCTACATTTATCTTCCATTTACTATAAAGAAGATTTTGGATGCGAGATGTGTTATGGAGGTTATATAGCTTATCTTCCAGTCTTCATATTTATGCGCGCAAATTAAAGAATAGGATAAGTGGACATAAAATTCATGCTCTATACCAACTGTATTCGTGCAGGAAAAAGGAGTATTATTCGTTCATGTGATCCTGATCATAGCACTTCTACTTAATATTGTGAAAATTAACATAATCTTGGGGTGCACCAAGAAGAAAGGCAAACAAATTTCTTCCTCGGAGGAAGCAGTACTCGGAAGTTACAACTCGAGAGATCAGGAAGACGAAGATCCCTTGAACACGGAAGAAGGGGAGAGAGGAGGAGAATCCAATTGGTATAGATTAAGGGAGGGCCCCACAAACCTGAACAAAATCCAAGCCCCTATCATTATGAAGATTGAGGCATATGCAAACTTATTGAGCCAAAACAGTAAACCTTTCTCTCCCACGTACAACTCAGTTGCCTTCTCTGTCAAGCTCATCTCCTCCCATTTCTTTGGACTACCCTCTGAAACCTTTGCCTTGGTAGCTTGAGCGGCGTTGGAGGCTGCTCCATCATCCCTCTGTTGCCTGGCTTGCCTTCTTGACCTTCTTCTGAAGCGTACTTCCACAGCTCCCGGCTGTGGCATGGTCGGCGATTGAACTGAGTCTGGCACGCTGCTATTTTCATCGCTAACGTTGGTGTTGCCACCACTATTAGGGGTACTACAGACGATGAGATTGAATCTGAGAAAACGGCGTCGTTGAGGGAAGAAGGTGTCGGAGTGATTTAGCGTTGCTCGGATGATGAGGGAGGGTGAGTTTGAAGAGAGGAAGCTGGTGCTCGTTGGACATGTCCATGGCTTCATGGGATGATCCGAAATGGTGAAGCAGCTAGACCAGTGGCTGCATTTTGCTTATCTGAATCTTCCCTTTCTTATCCCGTCTTGGGGTTATTTTGGAATTTCACAACTGTGCTCCGATCTCAGGCCCCTCAGGGGTGATTTTGTTTGGGCTTTTAACTGAATATGGGCCGGGCTTTGAGAAACGTGGAGGAATCGCACTCTATGGCTTCAGCCCAAACAAAACGAAAATATTAGGTATAAGTATTATTTAAAAGTTACGAAGGTCCGTGTTGGGAGATGAACTTTTCAAGAAAATAAACAAATGGACGAGGGGCTACTGAATGCTTTTTTAATTTTATAGAAAAATTAGATACATTTCTTGAATAAAAGGTAAATAAATTATTCTTCGTGACCGAATGTAAAAACATTTAGATTTTGTGACTGGGTCATGTGTATTCATTTGTTGTTGAATTAAAGTGAGGTGAATATAAATTTTAAACCTAGGTGGGAATCAGTTTTCGAAATCTAAATAGTTAGGATTTGATTTTAAAATGCCGGTAAGATAATTTCAAAAAAGGTGATATACATTACGTAAGACAGAATAATTTGATCGAGAATGTTGAATGGTTGGTTAATTAATTGGATGAAGGAGCCGTGTAGGTTGTTTAAGTTTGAAAGAGTGATTGATTGTGGGAAAAAATGATAAAAAAAAAAAAACCCGCGTGGTATGGCGTCCAGGCACTACGTCTCTCTTCAACAAACCTGCCTTCACTATTCAAATATCCCTAACCATCTCTTATTAAAAAATGGGGCAATTACAATGAAATCCCATACAAGAGAAAAAATGAAGAAATGGTCCTTGAAGTTGTCAGTGTAAGCTTCTTGACTTGTTAATGGACGCTCCTCGACTTGTCATTAACAACTTTAGGGATCATTTTTTCTCTTATGTGGGACTTCATTGTAATTGTCCCTTAAAAAATCACGGTGACTTCTAGTTTTTTAAAAATTGAGGTGTTTGAGTTAGCATTTTGATAACTGAATTTTTTTTTTTTCTAAAAGCAACTTTTAAGAAGAAGCTCAAAAGTCTGGTTTTTTCAAAAAAAGTCACTTCTGCTACCGTCAATCCAAACACAAATCACATTTAAAATCTGATTTTTATCTTATCTGATTTTTATAAAAATCATATTAAAAAAAAGGCATATGCAGCGCTAACCAAAAAAGAGAGTAAAGAGATTGGATTGGATGGGCTGGGGAGTTAAATGAGAAGGGGCGTGTCGCGTTGTGATGTTTGTGTAATAGAAGCCAGAGCTGCGTTCTGGTTTGTTTGGTATGCGCATCCTTTATATGACAACTCCTTTTTCCCCACGTCAATCTTTCATCTGTCTATCCGTCTCACATTTATTTTTGTTTTTTTGCCAACTGATCCTTCACACACATATTTTTGTGTATTGCATTCTTCTTTTTAGACGTGCATTTATACACATACACATAAGTATGTTGCATTCCACGTAAGATAGGAAGGAGCGTACTATTTCTACTATATTTTATCACCAATTAATTCTGTATCTCTCATATTTTTTTCTACTTATTCTTTTTTTTTTTTTTTTTTTGAATCAAATAGACAAGAGCTTACTCTTGATAATTCAAATCAGCCCATGAAGGCGTACAAAACACAAGTACCTGTAATCCTATCACCAAATCTCAGTCTAAGTCAGCTAACATTTGATCCGAACAACAAATAGGAGGAGCTTGTTGTTCGAGTCTAGTGCCAATTTGGCAAAAAAATCTGCACACTTTAATGTTTCCCTATGACCATGGTATATCTCAAGGACCCAGTCAGAATAAATCAGATCTCTAACTTCCTCTAATACCATGTTGAGGGGGTGAAAATTCCCATGTCCCTCAACCAACGGTTGTATAGCCTCTATAGAGTTAGAATATAATCTTATTTTCTTTAACCCCCTAAAGCCCGTGTTCTGATGAAAGCCACAGACCCACGACCCTGAATGGTCTCGAATAATTCCACCTACGCCAGATTGGTGTTCTGCATCCACCGCCGCATCCACGTCGATTCGGACATATCCACTTGGTGGGGCCATCCATCTCTGTGAGGTCCTCTCTGTCACCTAAAACACCTTATGCTTGAGGCGTCCAACTTCAACATCCTTATTTAGGAAATGGAGGCATCTGTGTGTAGCTATCTGGTGAGATCACTGGTTCCCTCCATAGCTTTTTTCTACTTATTCTATCTCATCTATCTTCACACTCATTCTCTCTTATTCTCTTCTCTATATAAATAAGAATATGTTTGGAAAAAAAATTACATTACTTATCCATTTATTATTTTTAACCAATTTTAATTAACATTTTGATCTACAAGATTTGGTTAGTTTTACATATGATCCTTACTATTAACCATTTTCAAGAGAAATTGTACGACTTAAACATTCGTTACTTGTTGGATATTTAATTATCATTTTTCAATTTTATCCCCGTTTAATTTTTATTGGAAAGAGAGAGATAAGAGAGAGACAATAATGATTTTTAAATGTAGAAAGACAAAAAAATTTAATAAGGGTAAATTTAAAAAGTTTTATCTATTCAATGCATTTCTTAACGTGTGAGAATGAATTATAAGTTATTTATAATCAGGATTAATCACTCATAAAAAAATTATTTAATCCAAAATACAAGTCACTTAGAGGATAATTAATAGAAAAAATCTAATATAAAAACACTTTAAATAGGAAAATTCCATATAAAGTTGGTGAATTTAACAAATCTTAATTTACGCCTATAACCCAATTTAGGATATTTAAATGTTGGGTATTTACCATAATAACCCTGACCCATTGTGTAAAGAAAAAGAAGGGAGGGTAGAGATCGTAGCCGCCGTTGTGGCCACCGTGAGGAACCCTATTTGTGCCCATAAGGCGGGTGTGAATTTCTTTCCGACTTTTTTCTATGACACAATATATAACAAAGTATTTTAAAACTCATTAATATATTCTGTGATCATGAAATTTGCTGAAGGAGGGGAGTGGATGATCATTCTCATCACTTTCCGAAACGCAAAACCAATCGTTGCAGCGCAATATTTCAAAACTCATTAATATGCACAAAACATAACACACCTCTCCCTATTGAAAAAGATCCCCTCCCCTCAGAATCTATTGCTATTGCGCGTTATTTCTCCCCTTCCCTATTGTTAGCAAATCAAAATTTGTCATCTTTTTCTCTGCACCTTAAATCCACTCTGTTTCTAGTTGATAATAATCCCACTTCGCATGATTCAGTATAATCAAAATCTTTTGTGAATATTTTATATACACACACAGCCTAGAAAATCAATTCATTGCTCTAGGATTTTGTAGATATGAACACGAAGAGATTAAGGGAGGAAGATTAAACTAACTTACAATTCTCTCCTTTACCGAATTTTTGACTTTGCAGACAGTGTCTGTAAATCTCCTACTTTTAGGGCTCCTACCACAAAAACAATGTGGTTATGTTTTTTATTTTGTTTTTTTAAAAACTAAGGATATGGAAATAATTTGACCCAATTATTAAATCCTTAATTATGACGTATAACTTAATATATAATTTGTTGAGTTCAGTGACCCAAATTAAAATTTATATAATTTAACTGTCTTTATATGGGTAAAGTTGAAAAAAAATTTGATTTAAAACTTATTTAATTAGTCAACTACAATTTCTTAAAACTTATTGAATTAAATTGGTTAAAGAAAGAGTGTATACATATATAATATAAAACGTATTGAATTAAATTAGTTGAAGAAATTAAAGAGTGTATACATATATAATATAATTTTTATTTAGATAAAATTACTATAACGTCCCAAAAAAAATAAAATATCCAAAAAAATCCCACCACAAGCAGAATGCAATCCTAAATTCCAATCTAACAAATGATATTGATCTTTTTTATTTGGCCAGCATAAGAAATGACACTGATATTAATTACTTGTTATTTAAACTCTATTGTAATTTTTTCTTTTCATTTACGACCCACCCCAACCTTTATAAATTATAATCAACAATTACTTGATATATATAACTTGGTATATATATATAAGCACTCATCCGGCGGCAATGAGTTTAAACAGTAGTTCTAACAACTAACGAATACCAGGTCCAAAAAAAAAAAAAACAACTAACGAATAAAAACAATTATATATACATATGTATGTATGAACGATTGAAGATACACGATGAACAGTAGATATCTGGAATTTTCAGCCCTGTGAATGTCTGATACATGACTAGACTTCTCGAGGTTTTCATCAATCTGAAATCGAATCTTCAGGGGCCCGACCTCTTTTCTTCTTTCTTTTTCTCTTTTTCCCGAAATTAAAACAATCAAACAACCCCACATGCTCCCCTATTTTGTTAATTTCTACTACAACCACATATTCCAAACAGAGTTCAAGTTTTTTTTTCATAAAAAGGCTCACAAGATCAAAATTAACACGGGGGTCTGATATAACATATACATATTAAAAACTAACTAACTAATCCAAACAACACAAGATTATATATACACTGTAGTCACAGTTAAATAATATCTCTGGTTTAGTGTTTCTGGGGAAAGCATTCAGAATTTGGCAAGATATGGAGTTAGGATGAATAATGATATATATACAGTACAGCAACAATCAATCTCAGGCGTTACCTCATTCCTTTTTTCATGGCAAGGCACGCGTCAAGTAGAAATTACACCTTACAATATAATAAAATTTAATTCCGACAGATACTCGTATTTAATTTAGCATGATGAAATAGAAATCAAATGGAGTACGTCTCTGAGGAAATAAAAATAAGTCCAGTCCTCACCTCACCACTTTGGCAGTTTCCTATTAGCCGCTCCATTACGCTGCTGATGATTCTTTCCTGTTTTTTTTTTTTTGGCACAGATATTATGCAGTATGTTATAATTCGGGGGCTGTAATAGAAGCATCTATCTTATATTTTTAGATGGAGCCACAGACATCTTTCTCCAGCTCTAAAACGATGGATCAGCATTTAGGGCTCCAAATGAAATGGAGCTTCAAAACAGATGTGGTCTGGGTGGTCCTGCTCTACCAAATAATACATTAATATTCTAGGTTATGAGCCAAGACTTTAATTGAGTCACAATACGGCCGGGTCCACTCTATTCACATCATAAAACGCATCAAAGCTTAACTCATGAAAGTAACCCGACCAATCGCGCCAGGCTTATATACAGCGATAAATATGTTATGATGGTAATGAAAAACTGGGAGAGAGAACAAGACTTGTGAGGCTAGGGTTTACTCTATATGGGTGGGAAGTCCCTATCTCAAGCTTGGGAAGAAAGAAAGCAGAGAGAGAGAGAGACCAAACATAGAGAGAAAGGGTAGCTAGAGAGAGAGAGAGAGAGAGAGAGGAATGATCTTGGTGATGTATGGTTGAGAGATACGGAGTGGAAAATGAGGGCAAGAGGATGATTACCCGTAAGACTAGGGGAGCGCGGCTGCCATTCTCTCTAGGGCTCTCTCTCCCTTTCTGAGGTAAGCCTCTCAGCATTCGGGATAAGTGACTGACTAGTATTTACCATCCTTTATCATTTATCTATTTACATATATGTCATGTACTGAACTAGTATTATTATTATGTTTTTTTGGGCATGGAAATATATAAGGAAAATCACATACATTCAGGTCCCAAAAATTAAAAAAATTAAAAAAGTGTTAGTATAGATTTCTCTATTATAAAAATCTTTAGAGATTTCAATAATATAGATGGACTTATCAATGATTATTTCATTGCTTGTCAATATAATCATATATACTAGTCAATAAAAACTATTTTAGTTAATATAAATGAGCTTGTCAATGACAACCATTTTATAACTTATTAATATAATAACATGCAATTGTCAACGGAAGCTAGTTTAGTTAACATAGATAAGCTTATCAATGATCATTTTATAACTTGTCAATATGGCCACATTCACTTGTCAATGAGAACTGCTTTAGTTAGCATATATAAGTTTAGTAATGGTAACTATATAACTTGCTAATATAATTACATACACTTATCAATAAAGTAAAACCATATTTAGAATCTATGTCACTGAAGTTCCTAAGAATTTTTTTTACAGAAAAATCTACGCCGAGAATTTTCTTCATAGAGTAATGTATATTGGGACTTTTTTAATATTTTTTTATCCTTTGGAAACCTGAGATTTTCCCAAGAATATATAGTATATAAAAAGGATATAAAGTAGGCGTAGATGGTAGGGGAAGAGAGAGAGAGAGAGAGAGAGGGGCAAATGGTAGAGAAGGGAAATGTATGTAGTGATGATGAGGATGGAATGGAATTGTCAAAATCAAGAGTTAAAAGGCAATCAAAAAAAGGCTGAAAGGAAGGAGATAGAGAAATAAAGCATCAAATGGACGAGACTGTTGGAGTAGGGGGAAAGATTGAATAGTTCCATCCATGCCCACTCAGCCTCACTTCTCCTTTTTCATGTATATATCTCGTACTTTTTGCCCTAGTACACAAGAAATCATTATTCCCCATCCATTATTCATTCAATCACCTCTCTCTTTCTCTTTCAATTCCTTTCAGTTTATTTGCCACACTTACCCTCTCCTTGATCTTTATAACTGATACATATACAAGATAACCAACCTCCATTATAAGAGCTAATTCTATAACCTGCATACATATATAGCTGGCGGATATATAACTCATCTAGTTCCATGGTAACTTAATATAATTAACTGAGATTTTAAAAGGAGTTTGATTCTGTAAAAGGAGCGTCAATTATTAATTATTAATTATTGTGCACATATATTGTATTTTATCTTCAAATTAAAGTATGGGAAACATGTACGAGCGTGGGAGGAGAAGGCAAGAAATGATGAGGCTTTCAAGAGGTGAGATCAGGTAACAGACAGAGGGGAGAAAAACTCCACAAGCCATGACATCCTCCTTCGCATTTAATGTCCCCTCTGCATTTAATTTCTGGGGCGCGTGCTTCTCTTTTTTGTTTCCTTTTTACGTTTCTACTACGTGCCCTACCCACTTCCTTCTCAGCCTTTGGATTTAATTTCTTCTTCCATCTCAAAGTGATTAGCATTACTGTGCTGCCAAATCCATACTATTGTGTTTTCATTCTAATATATATGTATCTTCTTCCACAAAAGTAGTTTACCCTGATGGACGCCTCACAGTTGTACCCTTCTCACAATATTTACTACTTTATTTGATCTTACTAGAGATTCATCAAGTGAGGAATAATTAATCACCAGACATTTTCATCCAGAACTATATAAAACTTGTTTTAACTCGTTAAAACACGGAGGAATTAAACAGATAAGCTGCCCTAAAAGGGCTGGCTCTGCGTACAGATGTATACAACCGGAATTTGCTGGGTCCCTCTCTCTATTAGTATATATTTCCTTTTATTTTTTTTTTCCAAAGATAAAACGGATTCGCTTTATTACGATGATGACAATATGTTGGAAAATGTAGCATATTTTTGGGCCTCCCAAGTGGCTCATGAAAATTGCCATTGTATTTGCATTTGAGGATATATACCAGATAACTGTGAATTCTGTTTACCTTTATGCAGGAAAAGGGCAAGAACAGAAAGAACATATGATAATAAGTTGATCGATCTAGCCGGGTAAAAACTATATTACGTGAAGGGCGAAAACTGAGAACAGAAGAGAGAGCCTTGCACTTGCAGTTTCTGTTTTCTCATTTTTCTTTTTTTAAAAAAACTTATTTGCTATATTTGGAGGTTGCCCCAGCTCGGGTCCAAAGCTTGTGCAGGTGATGAATACATCTACGAGCAGTTCTACAGACTGAATGCCAAAGCTATCATCATTTATTCTTCTCTGTATTTTAAATATGGAAAACCTCTTCTGTAGCTTTGTACGTACCTTGTTGGCACAGTGGAGCAGTGTGTTTCCCTCGCGGCATATGAAGCCCGGGCATTATATTATTATTCCCATCACCACCCTACAAGTACAACTACTAAAAGGCCCTCACTTCAGAAATTCCATTACAAGATGCGAGCCAAACATGCCCCAGGGCTACTCGCCCATAACACTAACCCTAATGGAAATACCTAGCTTGTGCTCCTCCATGTAGTATTGTAATATCGTTGCTCTTGGGACCCATGAAATCAGAAGTGTAGTAAATTTAGGAAGAGTTCATATTACTTTTATGCCCTTGACATCGCCAGCCAGACAAGTACAAGAATATCTTTTGCATCTCCTGATTCGAATTAATGAGAGTTTAGAAGAATATATGTGAGGCTGGCTGGGCCATATCTCTCCATCAAAAGAAGATCCCTATTGAACTCCACAAATCTTCACTTGGCATCATTCTTTTGCCATTCATTCATTCATTCACAAATCACAACTCCTCCGCTTTTTTTTTTTTTTTCCGTTCCTTCCACCAACTTGAATATACCGTTTCACACCTTTTTTTTCTTTTGGGCATTTTTATCTCTCTGTCTCTCTCTTCTCCCCACATCCAGCGGCGCAATGAAAGTGCTTAATGATTATTTATTTTGATATATATACGTGGTGATAGCTTTTGATCCAAGTAAATTGTAGTGATATATACCCCTCACTTTCTAAGCCCTCTTTTGTCCCTTCTCATTTCTTTGAACTCGTGTCTGTCAACTTCAGTCCTTCTCTCTCAGATATTTCTTTGATTTTCTCTCTTCATCACTCCATGTGCCTCCCTTCTATATTATAACCCCTCCCCCCACCTCCAATTCATACACATACCAACCCTCTCCTCTCTCTCTCAATACACACAACAATTGTTTTGTTCTGTTTTGTTTTGTTGTTGTTGAGGGTGAATAATCCAGTATGGAAGCTCAGCAGCAGCAGCAGCAGGAGGAAGGTGGAGGAAATAGAGGAGGGTATATGTGCAGGCAAAGCAGTACAAGGTGGACGCCCACAAGTGACCAGATAAGGATACTGAAGGACCTTTATTACAACAATGGAGTTAGGTCCCCAAATGCAGAGCAGATTCAGAGGATCTCTGCTAGGCTGAGGCAGTACGGCAAGATTGAAGGCAAGAATGTCTTTTACTGGTTCCAGAACCACAAGGCCCGTGAACGCCAGAAGAAACGCTTCACTACTACTACTTCCTCCTCCTCTGAACTTCATCTCCCCTCCAATACTCCCATGCATTTCCACAGTAGACCTCCTCCTCCTCCCACTCCTACTACCTACAATATCCCTCCACCTCCTAATAATTGGAAGCCTGATCACGAACCCAATATTCTTCACCCCAAGTATTCTAACATACCACCATCTCACGGTACTATTCATGTTAACCACCCAATATATGCTCAACGTCATCTACTTTATATATGATTGTATGCGTGTTTTGTTCTACGACAGGCGTTTCTTCTGCTTCTGGGATGGTTGCTCTGGGCCAGATGGGGAACTATGGCTATGGATCTGTCACTATGGAGAAGTGTTTTAGGGTAAGTTGTATATATTTTTGTGTCTATACGAATCAAAATATGGTTATGAAAGATTCCTATATACGATGAAGTTTGAGTTTTTTGCCTTTTCTTTTTATTTGTTGGTTGTTGATTCTACTGCTCAACGGGTATGCATAACTAATACTGCTGTGTGATGCATTGAAATGGAAGCAATAATATATTAGCCATTACAGGTTGCATCTGTATGGGGTTTGAGAGTGCAAGCTAATTAAGCAGGTGGCAGTAGTAGTCTACTACTAAATGGACGACTAATATATTTAACAACAGATACGAGAGAGTCGAAGCCGATTCCTTTCTTCATTGATTCCTTGAAACTTCCACAAAAGGAAAAACCTTGTGAAATGCGAACTAAAACGTTTCACGAGGCAAAAGCTTATTTCGTCGACCCTTGCGCTTTAAATTAAGTTTTTGTTTTCTTCTTTTTTTTTTTGGGGTTCTCCCAGGACTGCTCAATATCAGCTGGAGGAAGCAGTGGCACCATAAGCCACCAGAATTTGGGATGGGTAGGTATGGATCCGTACGCAAACTACAGTAACTTGTTGGACAAAATAAGGCCTGGAGATCAAGAAACCCTGAAAGATGAACAAGAAGGGGAAGATGATGAAGCCCCTGAGATTGAAACCCTCCCTCTGTTTCCCATGCACGGCGAGGACATCCACGGCTACTGCAACCTCAGGTCTGATTCTTCTTCTTACTATGCCGGTGGCTGGTATCATCACGCCGCCGCCGATGAATATGCCTTTAAGAACGTCGTCAATGGCTCTCGCCACCGTACGTCCCTCGAGCTCACTCTCAACTCCTACACCCGCAGATCTCCAGATTCAACTTGAATGATGATCACTTTCCATGTTCACAAGTTGTAGATGCTAGCTAGCTTGGCTTAATTAGCTAAGTTCCTATGTTTAGGTTTTGTGTGTATGCGAACTACTGGTTAAGGCTAATTAATGATGATCACATGAACTATTTAAGAAACTTGTTCTATGTTAAGAGTCTTGTTCCCAGCTCGACACGTGTCGGGCTGGGAACTTATTGGATAATAACTAATAGATATTAAAGTTTGTTACTTTGTCCGTTTCCCAAAAACATTCCGTCATTATTTTGCTAATTTAAATGATTGCCTTAAAAAATGAGCATAATCATGAGATTTTATATATCCCCAGAGAAAATGAACCCGTTTTTTCAGATTTTTTCAGCAGCACTGTCCGTCTCTCTCAGCCTCAAACTTCGTTGTCATATTTGGCTTAGAATGGAAGATGCGTCTCTCCCAGTGGCTACAACCATCTCAGTCATTTCCCAATATCAAAATCCAGAACGAATGTAAATGATTAAGGAAAATTTACGTAAGAATGATATGCTTAAACAAGTCTCTCGAACTTAGAAAAATACAGTCAAGTCCTCTAAAACTTGGTCATAATTTATCTCATGTGTATGTGAGAAAGACGGAGGCTGCTGCATCTGAGACGAGAAGGAATCCGGATGGTTCCTCACTTTGGTGTTTCAAGCATCAAGTGTGTTCAGGGATTATTTTTGGTTAGAAATTCTTTTTTATAACTTCCTGATCTCGTGTCCTCATGAGTAGAGGCAATGTGGTCTTTTTCTCAAGTGACAGATTACCGTCAAATCTCTAAGAATTTTTTTTTTTTTAAAAAAAAAACAGAGACTTACTCGCAATAAATTTTTTAAGATTAGGAAAAAAGTCTCCCATTAAAAAATTAATTAGGGAGAAAAATCTAAATTAAAGTACTAGCAATTTATATCTGCTAAATTGGCAGAGTACTAGTATAAGTGGTTTGTGGGTATGAGAATTTAGCAAGTCTTTCTCTCCCATTTAAATTTTCAACGGCGATTTTTAAAACTGTTTTCTTTAAGATTTATAGATAACTTTGCAAATAAGTGAACTCTAGCTAACTATTCGATGGTGTGAATGATCCGATTCTATACAAGCAGCTATGGACATCTTTTCCCGCAAAAGCGCAGGGGAGATTTCTGTGGCTTTGAACTCTAGACGGAGATTTGTATGGGGACCAGTGAAGCAGCCCTGACAACTGGTACGGCAAGCTGTCTGCTTCTTCAATATTCATTTTAAAAATTTGTACGTTTGAAGATAAAGAAATTCATACTACAGATTTTAATCTTTTCTAAAACTAAAAACTTCTTACATGACAAATAGTTAATATAAAATTTCAAGATAATGTCAAGTTCTAATATTTACAAGTTGTGTTAATATATATTTAGTTGAATTTAAAGAGCATGTTGGTGGGGGGAGGCTGGAAGGGTGATGATGTAGGGGAAAGCGACAGGCCGTAGGAAATGAAGTGACTCTAACTTTTTGGAAAAATGGGACTGCTAATGTTACACGTGAAAACTTATGTTTTACAAAAATTGTAAAAGTAACACTCTATAGAAGTAGACGTCCTAAGAAGAGAGAGGGAGGGAGAGATATCATTGGAAAAGGAAAAGGAAAAGGCAAAAGGCATAGAACTGAGAGGAAGGAGTTTGAGAGAAGCATGATGAGAAGGGAGACTGCAAGGAGAAGAGTATATATTTTGAAGTTTGAACCAAACTTCGTGAATGATGCTTTCATCATTCTGCTGCTTCAACCCACTCAGTTTTGGCATATGGGCCACTATCTCCTCCTCCCCCTTGCAAAATCAACATCTTAGTCTGTTGTGAATTAAAGAAAATGTTGAAAAGGAATGGAATAGAAAGGAATGGAAAATATTTTACCGTAAAGGTGTTAGGTTGGTACTAAAAAAGAAAATGAGTTGATAAAAAAAAATTTGTTTGATTGGAAGAAAATGAGTTAAAAGACATTTTTGTCCCTGCTTAAAAAATATTATTTAGAGGCCCATGTTTTTAATTTAGCCCTTCTAACCATATGCACTAATGGGCAACCTATGGTCATAAATCATTTCAAATAATTCCCGTATAACCACGGCTTAACCATCATAGACTGCATGAAGTAAAAATGTAGAAGAAAGAAACTTTGCTTGCTCCTGTTTTTTCATAATGTAACAGAGCAATAAACATAAGATACTTACTAGTTGCTTGTGGTCATACATAAATTAATAAAAACAACTTTAACCACATGCGTGTGATGGGTGGCTCATGGTTACGCACAGAAGAAGCAACTTTCCTCTTGACCATTACATACTCATCACTCACATGTGGTCACAGTCACTTTCTGTAATCTAATTTAACTCACGGCTACGTCATATATAGTTACGGGATAATTATGTGACTTCACTCTCAACCGTTGCGCACTCACCAACTGCATATGATCAAAACCACTTCCCTTGTATGGAATATTACATATTTAACCATGTTCACCTCATGGGTACTTTATGGTCAGGCTATAGTTGACCAATATTTTTGCCAGCATTGGAGTGCACACCACCCCGCATGCTCTAAATCAGCTATGGCGAGCAAGGGCCTCTCCACTTAACTCAATACAAACAACCAGGGACCAGTCACATTTAATGCAAACAAGAACACAACAACCACATTGACAGAGAAGGAGGAACCCACATGTTCTTTGGGATTGATCGGATGCCATGTCGTCGCTAGAAAAAGCCACTCACCCTCTTTATTCTTCAGCTCCCTCCTTTTCTCTAAGTCTGACTGTGTGAATTTCCCTAAGCTCCTTCACCTCTTTATATCAAATCCAACACCGCATTAGTGGCATTTGAGTCTTTGGCCAATTTCCTTAGGCACTGAAAAATGAGTTTCCACTATTTTTTATGGGAACCCATTTTCATTTAAACAGATAAAAATGGCTAGCAGTAGGAAAATGATTTCATAGGAAAATTGCAATCTAAATTGCCGCTGCCGGAGGAAAAATTCAATCTTTTCCCTTTCCCGTCTCTGATTGTGCCCTTCCTCTCCTCATATTTCCGAAATTCCCTATATCTTCACTTACATATTCATGGTGAAGGTGCTCTTTCACCGTATACTATGAACATTTGATGGAAAAAAAAAAGTATACTACAAACATTTTTTTTTTTGGGAACAAAAGTATGTGTGAAGCTCTTAAAATGATGCAAAAATGTTACTACTGTTGAGTCAACTAATGTTGATAGATTAACAAATATGTCAACCAAAAAAATAGTGCAGAATAACACATTAAGTTTCCAATGACTATGTTATTTTTGCACCAATTTATAAACTTCATGTATATTTTTATACAATTTTTATTCACCTACATGTTTGCTAAACAATCAACCTACGTTACCATGATATTTTTATATTTTTGAAAATTTCATATATATTTTTACACCTAATAAAAATTTATGGTGTTAGATGCCATGACGAAATACTCAGTTACACTTAACCCAACATTCATTATTTTATGTCCAATATATATATTCATACCCTAGCAACGTCCATCAGTTTCCATCTTAACCGTTTTTATAAACTTATGGTGTCTTGAGTCATCCTGATATGCGTAAAAAAATTCATGCAAATTTTATACTTTTGGCATATATTTGATACTACCCTTTAATCCTCAATATAAAATATATTTATCTTATTTGATCAAAGTAAGGAAGTTGGTTAAATTAGTTAATATGACATATATTTTTAAAAACATTTTAGCTATGAACTTAATTCTCTTCTTCCCTCTCATTCTTGATTATGGTTGAGGCCGAAGCATCAATTAATGGGGATAAATTAGGAAAATATTGACAAATGTAAAAAATTATGTTTTATATTTAAGACTATAATAAACTCCCCAAATATGCCTTATATTAAAGATTTGGGGAGTAGTTTAATTAACAATTATAATAACATGGCTATTTTTACATTTTATGGTAAGACTTTGGGTTCACAAATTATAATTAAGTTGACGCCATGTGTGGGGAAAAAGTCTCAACGGATTGGGCATTGCCAAGCCGTATGGAAAAGGTGGTGCGTGAGATGTTGGATGAACATTTTCCCGTTATAATTAAGTTGACGCCATGTGTGGGAAAACGCCATGTGTTGGATGAACAGTTTGATGAAACCCTGCACTTTCGCAACTTAAGATGCAGTTTCGGTTAATAGAACTCTAGAAGGTAGGCGTAAGCACAAGGAAATTAAATCAGAAACACCTGCATTAATTTTGTTGGATAGTGGAGATAGATTGATCGAGCTAAAAATATCTTTAAAAGCCTTTTTTAAGGCCTATTGGGACGAAATGTCAAATACCACACTTTGCATCACTATAAACACATTTTCTTGGGAAGTGAACAACTTGCGAACCAGATATTTTATTGGATTCTGCATAAACGGTTGCTACAGACCAGACCTCTAAGCCAAAGGCAAACTCAGAGTATACATATGCAAATGTGCATGAGTTAAGATGAGATACAAAATTGACATCAAGGTTATGGGTGTAAAAAATAAAGGGGGAAACAATTGTTGATATTTGTTTGAATACGAGGAAGAGAGGGAGATTTAATAATGTAGAGATGAGGTGATTAAGAGGTGAAAGAGTGATCAAGTTCATCAAGGGTAGGCTTTTCTTCTGGCAAAAAGCCAGCGAGCGAGAGGCAGAGATGACCTTCTTTTAGGCTTGTTAGGAGAAGGAGGTGACTCTATGGATTGAAGTGCAACGGGAGGACTAGCAAATTTCACATATCTTTTCTTGTGCAGTTCCTTTGAATCGTCGTCGTCGTCGTCGCCGTGGTGATGATGGGCAGGCGCATTGGCAATGAACTTGAGGTCTTCAATCTCAGGATCATCCCTCTGCTTCAGCAGCCTCAACTCTCTGCCCTTCACCTCCTGCAACTCTTTCTTAGTCTGCTGCAGCTCTTCTTTCAGAGACTTAATGCAGTGAGACATGGAGTTAGCTTCCTCTCTTGCCTTCTCAAGGCTCTGTCTTGCTTCTTCCATCTCAACCCTCAATTCCGCCTCTCTGGACCGAACACCCCCACTCTCACTCTGCGCCTCTCGCATCTACACACACAATAATAACACGAAATGAACAGGAATAAGCAAGCAGCAGAGTGAAGAAGGAATGAGAGAGAGAACCAAACCTGTTGAAACTTGGGGGCGTAAATTTCGCCGACGAGTACTTTTTCACCGAACAAGGCGACGGCTTCTTTGACGGACTTGAAGGGGGCTCTGGTGTCAATCTCAGCGCGATCCATGATGATCACAAGTGCAGCTGTGAGCTTGTGGGAAAGAGGGTGGTGAATTAATATATAGAATATGAGAGAGTGATTTGGGGCATAGTTAGGAGGGAAATGAGGAGGGAGTGCTTTAATTAAATTAACTTTGCGTCCACTTCACTGGTATTTTGTTATTCCAAGGAGGGGTGGTTGAAGGAAGACTGTTGGTTCTGTTAGTTAGATGTATCCGTTTGACAGGGACCTTCCTCCTTTCTCATTTCTCCCATTGCTTTCGCCTCTTATTCCACTAATACCGTCTTCGCTTAAGCCCGCTTTTGTGTGCCTTCATTTAGCACTCATAATTAAGTAATGCACCCATGAATCAATGAATCTCACCCCAATTTTGCTTTCATAATTAAACTGCACCTTCTGAGTTTACCCAAAAATTAAAGAAAAATCTCATCCTTATGAACTAAAGTTTTTGAAGCCCACATTAAGTTTTGGTACCTAACTTCCTGAAGTATAAAACGTAGCGGAAAATTTAATTATTTATAAGAGGGCGTACTTCTCTTTCAGTTAATAACAAATTTAAAGCCTGTAAGTAATGGATGGACATAGTTAATAACATCAGTTAATTTTATTATTTATAAGAGAGCGTACTTCTCTTTCAGTTAATAACAAATTTAAAGCCTGTAAGTAGTGGATGGACATAGTGTCTATTTTGTAGATAAAAATGATTCTACCTGAAAGAGCAACATTTGATAGTTGTAATATGTGCACGTTAGGTCATTCCTACAATTTTCTTAGTGATTATGTGCGATGTTTGTTTTTTTGGCGAACAAGATGATGTTTAATTCTAAACCAAAAACCTTCCAATATGGTATGGGTTAAGATGGTCCAAAAATCAAAAAGCGAACCCATGCTGAGGGGGATGTTTTAAGCATGCGAATTAGTTAAGATGGTACTTCATAATCAAAGAGCCATTGTATGTGTTATTTTGTGACTTGCGAAATAGCAAGAGAACAGGTGTTTTTTGTATTTTTATATTGATGTTTTTTTTGCCAGTGTATTTTTATAGTGATGGTGATTCTAGGAAAAGTATTCCTTTTTTCCAATATAGAAGAACGAAATATTGCTTGGATGTGAATTTTCCACAACGAAGAATGGCAATGAGAATAAAGAATGGCAAAGGAATTCAATAACTAAAAATGTTCAATTATTGGAATATTGAGACCACTCCATTTGTGGTCCCCTTTCAGAACTTGGGAGGCTTTTCCAAGTAGAAAAGACCAAAAAAAAAAAACAAAAAGCAAAAGACAAAAGAACCAGTAAACTCCAAGAGACAACAATTAGAAAGACAACGAATTACAACCTCAGTTGATCATCACAAAGCCAAATCAGCTTTGTTTTGTGGTGCTTCTTCTTCCTCCTCAGGAAAGCGAAGGTGCTTTCCTTTTGGGGTTGGCAAGCCCTTCAGGCGAAGCACGCTGGGCGATGCAGCTTCCTTTTCTTCTTCTTCTTCCCCAACAAGCTCATCATCACTATTGTAAACAAACCTCGTGTGTTTTCCCTCAAACTTTGGAGCCACCTTCTCTTTCACACTAATCTTGTTCAACCCTTCACACAGTTCATCAACCAACCCTCCATCATCGTATTCTTCATCTTCATATCCCTCTTCTTCATTCTCATCATAATACTCTTCTTCTTCCTGCCCCTCTTCAGCTACGTCCTCCTCGTCATCTTGATCGTGTGTGCTTGCATTCACCTGTATTGACCAGATAGATGCGTCGTCATCTTCTGTAGCGGCCTTGTCTTTACCTCCTCCTGCTACTTCTTGATATGTCAACTCAGAGGAGCATTCTGATAGATCCGAGATCTCAGATTTGTCTGAAAAATCCATTAGAAGCGATCTGGTTATCTGGTCCTTCTCAGAATCAGAGCTCCCTTGATTCACAACCTGCCATTAACAAACAAGATTCCCATCAGACAATCTCAACAAAAAATCTTTATTCCCGACTAAAATCGAATTAGTTTCACAAGAATTCGACTTACCTGAGAAACTGAATATTCTTCAATAGCCTGACCCGTCGCTGAAGCTTCGCCTGAAAGATTTGAGACTTGCGGGGTATTAGCGGGAGTGGGAGCAACCAATCCCGCCGGAGAGTTCACGAGTTGAAGAAAGGGACGACTTTCCAGCGACATTTTCGAAAGAACTGCTTCTTCTTCCACCTTCTGCAGGAGGTTCTTGACTTGACCCCTGAGCAGAGCCTCGCCGGAACCCGGTGTGTTCTTGACCTTCTGCTTCACAATGGAAGAAGACGGCGTCTTGAGATTGCCGCCTGCGAGTCCCACGATTGGAGAATCGTTCGTTATATCTACAAGGACCGATCGATCTTGCTGCTTCCCATTTCTTTGCCTTGATTTTGACAGAGCCTTCTCAGAATCCTCAGTCTTTCCTGAAATATAAAGAAAAGTGCGTTAACCCAATCTTTCATTAATAAGACCGATGGAAATTGAAGAAATAGAATGGGATTTGAAGATTTGATTGTAAAGAATGTGACTCACTCGAAACTGGGATGTTGTTGATGTGGCTGGTGCTGTTAGCATTGTTGCTAATAGCAGCCACGGTCTGAGATCTGGTGACTCTTCTTGCTGATAAGGGAGTCTCCATTGGAAAGTGAAATTGATTCAATGTTGCACAAACTCTTGAAGCTTTAGCGATAACGCAGAGAGAGAGAGAGGCAGAAGAACTCGAGATTGGTAAAGGACGAAGACTTTGGGAGAAGATAGTGGGGTATATAAAGGAGGTAGGGTTAATATGACCGTTGGCCAACGCGGCGTACGAAATTTTTATTTTAGCGAGAAATGGACGTTATCGGCGAAAGAGGCAAGAACTAGCCGTTACCGCTCTTTTTTGAATTATGTATCTGGTTTGGGCCTCAGTGTCCATAGTCCAACCCATTGGTTTTTCTTTTCATTTTTACTTCGGCTTTTGACCTGAACCAATTGGTAATTCTAGCGCCGTGAACATTGAACTGCCAATCTGATTCTCGTTAAAACTTTCCATAATTTTTAAGCTAAATTATATAAAAGTCCTGAATTTCACTCATGTGTGAAAGATAGTTTTGATCATTATATCTTGTTAAAAAAATTATCTAAAATTCCAAATTTGTATAAATAACACCTGCTGTTGATTGTTATTTTTTATGTACAAATTACAAATATGATGCGAAGACATTTCTTATGTGTAATTGTTTTGTGATATTGTTGTCATCATTTTGAACTCGTGTGCTTTATTTTGATGTACTTAATAGTTGTTTCTCTTATTATAATGATTTATCTGAAATAAATATATTTTATGGCCTGTTCTCTATATATTTTAATAGTTGTTTCACTATATATTTTATGACGTGTTCCCTTTTGACTGTGAGATTGATTAATTGCATTTAAATAATTTATGTAAGTTCTACGCTATTGAAGAAATTTCTCTAAATAAAATCAATTGTATTATTCTCGGGCCCCTCTTAAATATAGAAATAAAGTACTACCTCCGGTCCTAATTATAAGATAAAATTGACTTTTTTTGGAAAAATTAAGGAAACTAAATAAGTTACTTAATCATATCATATGATGAGTATCCTTAGATTATATATTAATTTATTAGTCAAATTAATTAGTTTGAAGAAAAAAATAAAAATAAAAATACTCTAAAGTAATTTAATTAACTTCCTTAATTTCTCCAAAAAAATCAACTTGATCTTATAATTAGGACCGGAAAGAGTATTAGATATATCCATGCATAAAAAAGTTGGAAACTGAATTGAAAAGGCTCCTCATGGATCTCATCATGGTCTTGGTGGGTTGCCAAAATTAGTAGATAGTAATAGTGTGTGTGTGTGTGTATATATATGCAAAAGAAGAGATTTTCTTGTGCAAATTGTACAAGATATTATTAATTGAGAAAAAATCTTACTGTATTTGAAATGGAAAAAATCATACTGATATCTCTAATAATGAGTAACCATAAAGAGGGGCAGGAGCATGCAAGTCCTGACTGTTTTTTATAGGTACATGTATCATTCTATTTGAGGCCACCATATTCGAGGTGTTGTTGCACAATGGATATGAACACTTTTTTTAATGAGAATTCGAATATTGATTTGTCATATTGTGAGGGATTAACTCATTTCTCTAAATCCCACCATTGTTGGTATGCATTATGAGATTTTTTGGTATTGAGGAAATATTAGGGATGGAAATAAGTTAGGCCAAGCTAGACTTTAGTTAAATAGGCTTGGGCTTATAATAGAGAACCAAAGCTTGAGCTTGTATATAGCCTTTTTTTTTTTTTTTTGCTCTGGTCTAAGCCTTCAAAAGGTCTAATAAGGCTAAAGCTTTTTAAAGGCCTACTTAAAATATAAGGATTTAGTGTGTTTGGAATAGCGGTTGGAAAAATAGAGTTTATCAATTTAGCTTTTGGTAATCTTATTTTTGGTAAAAGCCCGATTGTGTAATGTGATTTATGTTTGGATTGACGATTGAAAAAATGGAGTTTGTCAATTTAGCTTTTACAAACTTGTTTGGATTGACTTAAGTATAAGTGATTTTTGTGAGAATGGTAAGAGAGAAATTAAATTTAAAATTGAAAAAAAATTTATAAAAGTTAAAGTTGGGAAAATTGAAAATTAAAATTAACACCATTTGATGAAAAAATATTACATAACAAATTGGATCACATGTCCCGTACAATGTGGTCTCTAATTGAGTCACGCAACTTATTCATTTAAATGGAAGATCGCCTACCATAATTTGACGCGGAAGGCTATTCATCTACGCTATTATTATCTACATCGACGAGATTCCCAGCTTCACCCTGGCGAAACACCACATCTTCAACATCATTTCTCCTAATAAAATTATGTAGGGCCATTGTTGCACAAACAGTGCGAACTTGTGTCTGGTAGCTATATTTACACATGTTTTGTAACAATGCAGATTGATTCTTCCATACTCCAAAAGTCCTTTCTATAGTTGACCTCAAACTAGAATGATAAAAATTAAATGTTTCGTTAGCATTTCTAAATCCGGGTTGGCGGCTAAATTCTGGCATATAATAACGCTCACACCTATAGGGATCAAGGTAACCAAGTTGTGTCGGATAGCCAACATCAACCAAATAATATTTCCCTAATAAATGTTGAATTCAATTAAAACTGTTAGATAAATATAAGTGCAGCATGACGTGAAAGTAATTGACAGGAAGGTGACTGAAATATACCTGCAGGTGGATGAGGGAAGGTCATAGCTGGATTTGAAACAGCATGTCTAAACACACGAGCATCATATGCAGTACCTTCCTAGCCCGCCGACACGAACGTAAAGCACATATCCCAATCACATACAGTCATTACATTATACGTTGGATTTCCCTTTCTGCCGATATATTTTTCCCGATTGCCACCAGTAATCACATACCTAATGTGAGTTCCATCTATTGCTCCAATAGAATCTTTGAAGTATGGATAATAACGGGGATCGTTTTCGATTTTTGGGTGGCATACAGTGAATTGGGGACCATTGGGTCTGATATTTTCCCGAGCTAAATTGATGAAAGCATCTAATACCTTGTGCAAAAGTCTACTAACCGTTTCCCCTAAATGTTGTAAGAGTTCCTGTACTACCCTATTGCCTATACCATGGCCAACGGTGAGCAAAAACATGGCAACCATTTCCTCGATCCCAACATTCACTGAATTCTGTAAGCCATGTTTGACCAATTTATGACACAAGCTGTAAAAGACATGTTTTTCCACTTTAAACATGTCATGACAGCGTGAACCATGGGTTGCTAATACCTCTTGCACCCATAAACGACCAGTGCATGCACTTGTTTTGCGGGATTCTTTGCACATGAAAGGCACCCAATATTGACAGATCAAAGCGGTCATTCGTTCATACTCATCACATTCCCCGTTTATAAGAGATATAAGTCGAGACTGGTAATCTTCCTCCACCATATCAGGTAAGTGTTGATTGTTCGAATTTGCCATTGATTATGGACCCTGTGAGTATGATTAAAAATTCAATTATGAGTAATGGAAGAAATAAAATACCAAATAAGGACTGAAAGGCATACAGTAAACAGATTCAAGTGATAATGGCATAAAATAGCTTTCATAAAGCATATTGTCATGAAGTCACATAGTGTCATGAAGTCACAAACATAATAAAACATAGTTTAGATACATCTAGGAGTCATAAATCTTATAGTGCAACCACGGAACCACGAACTCTATGTTCCGTTTACTGATTGACACAAATGTTTCCCGGTTTGTCTTATCCTGTACTAGGTCAATACAGCGGTGACGAAAGTCCTCATTACGTATGACTTCGTCAATGTCAAGCAGCTGATTCAAAGCAGCATCGACACTAACTTCTTTAATAGCATCTAATGTTGCCGCTCTGTCCTTGGATGCAAGTGCCATAACACTAACCGCATCCGCGATCTGTCTTGAAGCTGGCCCTTTCTGCTTCTTCCTCTTACCATACCCTTCACCCATCTTTCTCTTACCTCGACTTCCTGACGCAGTACCACCAGTTGATGGAGCGCTTGTTGTTAGACCAATGCTAGCAAGCTCATCAGTCACTCCGGTACTAGGCACAGGGTTAGTATCGAACATATCATCTTCGCTATCCCCTGACCCTTCTTCATCATGCATTATTGGTTTGTACACATCTTCATTCTCAGCATCTTCTGTCTATGTCTGTGGATAAGCAAAAGGCGGTGCAAAAACATCCTCGCCGGACGCCATAGCATCCTTGAATATAATCCTTAGTTCGCTTTCAAACTTGAGGCTTGTGATTCTAAACTTCCGGTATGCTGAATTCTCCTGCAAGCACACAAGTAACAAAAAACTAATTAATTAAACAAAACGAATTAGTCGAGAGGAAAACAATTAATTTTATAAGCTGCTAAATTTTCTGCTACCTGTATTTTCCGCTGCCACCACTCTTTTGATACGAGGACTTTACCTGTAGGATCTCTACTCACATCGGTCTCTTTGATTAAGGATTCCCAAGTCTTGAAATATTTCCTAAGAATATCAAACCTATTCTTCAACTGCGCCCTTATATATTCTTTCTCAGTCTTCTCATTAAATGTAGCGACGATACCCTTCCATCCATCCTTTGTAAAATGCAACCCCTGACGTTCTTTTTTGTAAATTTTCTCTAGGCAGGCGTACACAAAAGTCTTCGTTGTCACATCATCCCAAACAGCTTTATCCATATTTCTATGCTACTATTTCAACAATACTTGCACCTCAAAAAAGCAAATTTAAAACAACCATTCCCGAAACGTACAAATGTAGCATTACACACACACAAGAATAAATGCATGATTTCATTCGATTCAATTAATATGAAGGCTAAAACACAACGTCAGTGAATAAGAATTAATATAAAGGCTAAAGAGGAAACCCATTCATAGGGTCAGTATATTCTTCATTACTCCAAACTCATCAAGCATTTTCACTAAATGAATTCAGCATTAAATTGTAGAAAAGTATAATTCATTTCATCAAATCAATACCCAAAAAAAAGGAACAAATCATCGAAAGCAAGACTCAAGCCTTTTTCATTAAATGTGTGTGTATATATTCATTTTCATTTATACAGAAAGAATCTAAATTATTTGAGAATAAATGCAGAATAATGATTGGCTGGGAGTCTTTTTCATTCAAAAATGGAATTTGTGATCATGTGATTGGCATTGTTTCATTGCTTTTATTTGTTTGTTTCAGAGAAGGAAAGGAAGGTTCTGTCTCAGACCACAAGCTAGCCATCTGATCTAAAGTAGTACTGAGTGCCATCAAATTTTCGCAAGACCAGAAAAAATCAATTGCTCTTCTCTCGTTTCCACACACATCATTAATTAATGCAAAAAAAACAAATACTAACAAGCTAAGCAATTCAATTTGGCAATCTCTTTCACAAGTCATCGATATTCTCAAGCTAAGCAGATGAATAAGAGTTATGAATGTCCAAGTTCTATATGAAGAAAAATCTCAGAGCCATCGATATTCTCAAGTCTATGTACCATTAAGCAAGATGAAGCAGGCATTTTGGTTAGGCACGCTAATTATATAATGCCACATTACAACAATAATCCAAAATAAATTAGAATGTTATCCTGGGTCAAAAAATTAACTAATCGAAACCAGAATCAAAGATGAATAATGTTGGTGCTCATTCTCAACCCACTGAAATGTCTATTTTGCTGTTTTTAAACAAAAAAAATACCATCACAGCGATGAAAACGGAGATCACAAACAATGTGTGTGCGTGTGTTACACCTAAACCAGGCCAGAGCAAAGCAGAGGATGCCAGAGCCATCGATATTCTCAAGTCTCTCTACCATTAAGCAAGATGAAGCAGGCATTTCAGTTAGGCACGCTGATTATATAATGCCACATTACAGCAATACTCCAAAATAAATCAGAATGTTATCCTGGGTCAAAAAATTAACTAACCGAAACCAGAATCAAAGATGAACAATGTTGGTGCTCATTCTCAACCGACTGAAATGTCTATTTTGCTGTTTTTTTTAAAAATACCATCACAGCGTACAGATCGCAAATCGTAAACAATGTGTGTGTGTGTGTGTTACACCCAAACCAGGCCAGAGCAAAGCGGAGGATGAACCTTACCTCCAAAAGGGAAACACTGCCGGAGACCAGATCCACAACGAGAGAAAAAGTGAACGCCGACGCCGACACCTAAGCAAGCACCTTCGGACTTCAAGTCGGAGATGATAGATTGAAGATGACGAAGGACAGATCGAAGTTGAAGATGAAGCAGCTCTTCACCTTGAAGACTGGGTGGACGTCGAGAGAGGGAACGGAGGGAACGGCACTCAGACCGCAAGAGACCAGATGGAATGACAAAGGAGGAGGATGAAGACGAAGAATTGTGAGGAGTGTGAGGAGGACGACAGGGAAAGAGACAAAAGAATAAAATGTTGGTAAGAGAAGTTGGAACATCATTATTACCTAACGGTAATAATAAAAGCTCGCTCGCTGACCGGATGGAAAAGCTCCAGATGTGAGCTTAAGGCAAAAGCTTGTTTTCAAATCACAAGCTCAATGATCAATTGGGCTCACCAAACACACGTTTTTTTTCCCAATTGGTTATCATCTTTTGATTCAACTGCTGAGCTTTTAGGGGCCCAAACGCCCCCACCAAACACACACTTAAATAGACTTAAAGCATATGCTTCCAGGTTCATCTACAACCTCTCGAATTTATTTAACAGCCTACGTTATATCTTAAAAGTTTAGGATTTATTTTCACCTGCTGTGAACATCCTATTTTGTCCGAGCCCCACTCAAAAATACAAAAATAATTGATGATGATTGGTGTCCAAATTGACAATCATCATTGGAAGAAAAAAAGAAAATAAAAAAAATGAAAATAAGAAAAAATAAGAAAATCCTCCTACTGATGATGATCGGTGTTTAAATTGGGGATCATCATTAAAAGGAAAAAAATAAAAATAAAAGTAAATTAAAATAAATCCCCTTATTGATGATGATTGGCATTGTCATTCATTAACGGAAAATAATAAATAAAAAACGAAAAATAAAAATAGAAAAAATATCATTTATGTTGATAGGTTTAAATTAGGAAATTACTTATGGGGAAAAGATTAAAAAAAATTTAAAAACAAAAATTAAAATAAATTCCCTCATTGATGATTATTGACATTGTCATTCATTAAGGGGGAAAAAAGTCTCATTTATGTTGATAGGTTTAAATTAGGAAATTACTTATGAGGAGAATAAAAAAAATTAAAAACGAAAAAATTTCCACTAATGATAATTAGGTCAAGCTAGGAAGTTTTATCAATAGAAAATACAACAAAAAGTAAAAATAAAAAAAATTAAAAAAAAATATCCATTGATGGTGATTAGGTCAAGTTAGGTAGTTCTTAACATAAAATACAAAAAAAAAATCAAAAATGAAAATTCAAAAAAGAAGAAGAAGTAGCATTTATAAAGAAAACCCTACCTTGAGACTATAAATAGGAGTGCAAGGGTTGAAGCAACACAAGAATTTTGGGAGAGTAAGAAGATAAGGTCTGTGGCTGAGTTTTCATCCTTTTCTTTTATTTCACTGTGACATCTCATCTTTTTTTTTTCTTCCTCATCTAATATACCTTGGTTCATGCTTACCTCATCATGCCTCATGCTTACCTCATCATTTATGCACTATGACTTTATCCAATATGCATTATATTGCTTTACTCTATACTATGATGTTGCTGGATGTGGATTACCTCATTGTGGTCTTGTGGATTTGCGTTTTATTGTCCAACTGAATTATCTCATACATATGCAAGAGATATGTGCTGTCTTATTTTCTTATGATACTAGGTGTTATGCTTAATACATATAGATAATGTAATTGTACTTGCCTCCTGTTTATTAAGTGGTTCTATCACCTTATCTCTTGTTGTAGCGAGTTCAAAGGATAAAAGGTATGCATAAATCTCCTCATATTTGACTTCCTTTTTGTTTAACTTGTGCTGCTTTTCTTTGTTTTAATCCCTTTCTTAGGTCCTCTTTCAAAAAAAGAAAAAAAATATTTTGACACATTTTGATAAATGAAAATAAAATGGAAAAACTCTCTTTTACAAGAAAAGAAAAAAAAACGTTTTAAAAAAATAATAAAAAATACAAACCAAATAAAAAAAATACTTTTCTCAAATAAATTAAATAAACATTTTTTCTAAAAAATACAAACAAAGTGACATGTATTTTTACTCCCGAACTACGTGGGTTTTGATCCCTCTAAAGAATACGTAGGCCCTAGGTTTTCATCCTAGGTCAAGTCTAATTTTATAAATAAATATTTTTTTCTTATAAATGTTCCTTTTTTTTAAATAAATATATTTTTTATTTTTGTAAATAAATGTTCCTTTTTTCTTCTTCTTTAGTTTTCATTTCATTTATTTTTGTAAATATTCTCTTTTTTTATTTGGGTAATTATAATAAAACTAAAGGCCATAATATTTTTAAATAATTAACTTAGGGTAACCATTCTTATGAATGGGTGTTGTGGGGTGCCTAACACCTTCCCCATACACAATCGACTCCCAAACCCTAAATGGTTTTTGTAGATCAGTTTCCGTTTAAAAAAAATGGTTTTCCAAAATTATCCTATTTCAAAAATTTTGGTGGCGGCTCCATGTTTTTCAAATTTCGGGCGCTACATGCAGTATAAGAGTTTAGTAAGAAAAAGGACACCCAATGACAACAATTGTCCAAGTAAGTTGAATAAGAAAAACCAACATAAGAAAATATATTTTTTAAAATCAACCAAATACAACAAGTAGTGGCATGTAAAACTTACCCTTTTTTTTTTTTACTTTTCTTGTAGAAACTAAGACAAACTCCTCCTACTAAAACTGTAATATTTTACTAGGTCACTAAAATAAATTTATAACAATTATTGTGTTTCAACAAATAACGCAAGTTACGGGAAGAGGGAATGAGGTAACATTGCAATCATGAGCTGTAGCACCCGAGATTTGAAAAATATGCAGTTGCCGCCAAAATTTTAAAATAACGGTAATTTTGGAAACCTTTTTAAAAAAATGGTCTACTAAAGCCAGATAGGGTTTGAGAGTCGATTATGTTTGGGAAAAGTGTTAGACGCCCTACAACATCCATTCATAAGAACGGTTACCTTGAGTCAATTATTCAAAAATAAGTATGACCTTTTTAATTTTCTAATTACCCAAAAAATAAAAATAAAATATTTACAAAAGAATAAAAGAATAATAAAAGGAAAAATTGTTTATTTACAATAATTCGACTTGACTTAGGAATATGGCCTAGAGCCTACGTACCCTTTAGAAAGATTAAAGCCCACGTAGTTAGAGGTAGAAAAGTTTGTCACTTGGTTGGTATCTTTTAGAAAAATGTTTATTTAATTGAGAAAATGATTTCTGTTTGGTTTGTGTTTTTTATTTTTTAAAAAATAGTTTCTTTATTTTCTTTTTTGAAAATTTTCCTACGGAGGTTCCAAAAACCTCACACAGCATAAAAATTGTTTGAAAACGAATTTACCTATTTTTATAAAAAGACAAATTTCTTGTTTTTTCCCTTCTCAAAAATTAGTTTCATCAATAAAGGAATAAACATAAGAGAGCACTTGCACAATCAGCATATCATCTATTATGAGACATTCCAAGACAATAAGAGACGAGCATATATGGGAACAACAGTTAGGGTGGAAGCATATACCTTTTAACACATCATCCTAGCAGATCATATGAGCAATTAAAAGAGGGAAGCAATATAGCAATGGGATGGATACGGAGAATATGATTCACGCCTTTAGCATCGCACACTCAGACCAAACGATCACATAATGTAGACATGCTTCCTGATCTTAGATGCTTCATAAGAGATGTTATAGGTAAGCAAAACAATAAAAAAAATACACACATAGTCACACGCATCAAAACCATCATGTGGATATAGATTGAGGCAAAGCAACATCACCATTACTTTAAAGAAAATGACAGACCCTGACACAATCTCTACACTATTTCTGTGGGTGATGGTATTGCTTGAGCAATGTGATGATTATGTATCCATAAACACCCCATCATTTGACCATCAGAATTGAGTGGCGTTGTGCCCTTGCAGATGGCTCTGTTAGGGTTTCGGCGCCTCCATCCTCCTTGGTGGGGCTTTCTTTCCCATCGCATGGGAGTTTCTTTTGGCGTCTTTGTGGCATGGTCTTTAAACATTTCTCTTCGACGTCCGTTGAGTAAGAGCGATCTCCTAATCCATGGCTGGACAGGATGAAGCTCCGAGCTGTGAAGATGTGGTGGGTAAATGGAAAATCGGTGACGGCCTGGAGAAGAAGGGAAGATCGGAGAGTTGGGTGGCTGTTGGTAAGCGGATCTTAAGAGGTAAAAATTTTGGTAGAATCAGACTTAACAATAATGATAGCTATGATTAGGGTAAAACAGAGGATTAGGTCCCTTCTGAGTCGGTGAGGATTATGAGTGTTTTGACTTTGGAGCTCTTGGGACTCATGAATGGTCGCCTTGTGGTGACGAATGTTGGTGCTTCTAGGAAGAATTTGACATCAGGAGCCCGGAATATGGGAATAGAATAGAAAAATAGTATCGAACAGAGGAGCTTCAACGTGTCGAGTTTTGGGGATGAATTCTAATGGGGGCCTCGTGGGGTTTTGGCAATGATAATTAGTCCACGTTCAGAGGTGGGTAATGCTAGGTTTATGGTAGCTGAATGTGGAAGGAAGGTAAAGAATTTTGTTATTCAATTTCTTAAGGAAAAGGTAATAGCTAGATACTTGAGAATCTTTAATTTGGGGATGATCAGTGTGGTTGCATATGCTGTTCTTTCTTGGCTTACCATATGCCTATTCAGTGTGTTCTTTAATATTGTTTATTGTCGGGCTAGTGTTAAAGCTTGTTTAGGATGTGTGGCAATATTGTTCGTTCTTTTGCTGGTACTCAGATTCTCTTTATCTCTATCATTATGATTGTGATTTCACTACTAATAAATGTGTTGGGTTTTGATTCTAATACTTTTGTTGGCAAAAAAACAAAGGCCATCAGAATAAGAGAAGTTAAAAAGAAGATTAGCAACATAGATGCCTCCATCTCCCCACACATAGATGCCTCCATCTCATTAGAGATGCTTCCTTAGCATAGAAAATACCACCCACACAAACATATCAAGTACAAGAAAGTGACCTATCTCTAGGGTAGTGATCCCTTCCCGGTAAGTCATAAGAGAACCTATTTTGAATTGATGATGTGAGATGATTAAGTGTAACATATTCTCTTTACCATTTCTCACTAGCCTTTTTCCCACTGGAGTATTTGTGTATCTTACTCTCTCTTGTGATTCCCTTTAAATAGGCACACCTAGAATTTTATCTCATTAATGCATTTTTTTGAATTTTTTTATTTATTTTTTATTTTTTTAATTTTCTTCTATCAATGATGATTGCCAATTTGGACCATAATCATTATAAATTAAATGATTTTTTAACTTTATTTTACTTTAATAAATGATAATTCCAATTTGAATCACTATCATCATCCATGAGAGAGTTTCTTTATTATTGTTTTTATTTATTTTTTTGCACTAGAAGTTTCCCAATTCGAACCAATCAAGCATCAAATTGTATTTTTTGTTTTTCTTCTCCAGAATGACCACACAACAAATTTCCTAATCTACATATCAATCATCATCAAGGAAAGGAATTATTTTTGAAATTTGTTGCCATATTTTATAAGCCTTAATTGATAATGATGATCATTTTTCAAATTCCAATTATAATCCAATCTCCATCAATAACATTTGCTTATTAATTTATATGTATAAGGATCAAAGAGTTTTTTTTTTTTTTTTTGTTATTAGTTTTTGAGTCAGACCTAAACAAAATAAAGTGTTCAGATGAGCCATTGAAGAAAAGAGAGGTAAATATGCTCGAATAATAAATAAAAGTTGAGTTTGTGGGTGAATGATGAGATGTGAAACTTAAGGTAAAGACTAAGTTAACAATTTTATAATAATATAAATTAAAATTAAAAAATAAAAACTAAATAAGTCAAGCTTTTAGACTTATAAGCTAGGTTTTATGAAAATAAGTTTGATAATGGACCTGAGTCAGAATTTGACCTATTTATTAAATAAATTAGGCTATACTTAATATAAGCTGAGCCATAATCAGCCATAAATCCCTTGATAAGGACTTAACATATTTCTACTCCTAGAAAGCTTGCAGGTGCATAATATGGACCTGAAGGTTGAAGGCCAGTAATTAGGAATGCACGCCGGCAGGCTCTATCCATTCCACAATCCACACTGCGATGTTGTGTTCTTGGTCGTATGTGCCATTTAGTCATCCCTTTCGAATGCCCCGTTAGTATCTGCTCATTCCGTCATCCCTCTGACTTCTTCCTTCCACCTCTAAGCTCTAATCCAATTGAGTGCTTTCCATGTTCAACATATCTTATGTCATCCGTTGATCTACTGCTTGCTGCAGAGTTTCCCTCTGATAACGCGACATTTATTTATTCACACCTTCAACTCCCCAACTCCCACCCATCTTTTGTGCGTCAATCAACACATATATCACCCCACACGATCCAGTAAATCTACATACCATCAAGTACCTCATTACAAGACAATACACCTTGATTATTGTAGCTTTTTAAGTACAAGAAAATATGGCATATATGATTGGCTTCTTCCATTTCATTCCGAGGAAATTATAAGCTTACAGTTTTGTGCATGGTGTTTTCTTTATTTTGACGATGCAAGCGAATGTACACACTTTCGTGACGGTGAGAACTGAGAAGCACATTGGTAGGCAGGTAATGACGTTACAGGGGATACCATTTTCACAATGAATTGACTTATTGCATGCATGTGATGTGATGCCCCTCAGTCCACTCGAGGCTTTGAACGTTAGGTTATCCCATTCCCATATATTATTATTATTATTATATCCGCCACATTTCTCGTTTCATCTTTCAACTTCGCTTATCCCAAAATATAGCTAGTATCGCGCCTCCATGTATCTAACCCTTCATCAAACATTTTTATCTCATATTTATCCCTTTTTTCTGCCTTCATCTCTTCACAGTCAACAACTCCTGCTAATTACGTACCCACCATTTCATTAATCGTCCCTTTCAAGTATACGTAATACATACTATACTATATATATATATATATATATGTTTAATTTCACCGGCTCCGATCTACCCAGTTAATTACACCAATCTTGCTTTAATTAAGCTAAAATACACAAAACCCCTTCCTTAAACATTGAGCCGCTCACCTATAATATTCCTAATCTTTAAAAGTCCCAATGTCTTGTGTTTCGGTTATTAGCTCCCTTTTTTTCATTTTTTTCCATTTTTTATTATATGCTATGTCATGTAAAGAATAACACCTGGCATTTAACATGTAATTTTAAATATTTTTTAAATGCTTAAAATGCATTTAAAATATTTATTTGACCATGTGATCTCTTTAAATAAAAAAGTATAAATACTTAAAAGTTACATATGTCAGATTTCAAATATAAATTTTTTAAATTTAAAATTAAATTGGGACTGTTAATAAATAACTTTAATTTTTGTCTAAAAATAATATAACTTTTTAAAGGCATACAACTATTTTTGGGGAAATATAAAGTGCATAAACTAAACAGAGAATTATAGATAAGAAGGTGATGAGGGAATCCAAATCCTGCGATTGAATGCGAATCCTGGCAGATAGGGTAAATAAGGTGGGAGAAAAAAAGGGCAAAGTATATACTGTCCGCACGAAGTAATATCAGCGCGGCATCGTCCTTGAAGCACCAATGAAAATTAGACTTCTAGAAGGAATGTCAGAAAGGGAGGGAGAGAGAATGGGAGAAGGGCGGGTAGCTGGGTGTGTGATTTTGAGAACACAGGCCGATGGGCGTGGTAGTTAGAGCTGTCCGTCCCTGACACCTCCCCATATATAACATCACCTTCCCTTCGCTTTTCCCCATCTCCTCTCATCACTCTATCTTCTTCCCTCACTCCATTCTCACATGGCTCCCGCCAAGACACTCACTTCACTTTCCGACGAGAACACCTTCGAGTCTCGCTTCCTCCGCGACGAGGACGAGCGCCCCAAGGTCGCCTACAACCAATTCAGCAATGACATCCCTATCATCTCCCTCGCTGGCATCGACGAGCTCGACGGTCGCAGGCCCCAGATCTGCAAGCAGATTGTCGAGGCCTGCGAGGATTGGGGCATATTCCAGGTCGTCGATCACGGCGTCGACACTAAACTCATCTCCGACATGACCACTCTCGCCAAGGAGTTCTTCGCCCTTCCCCCTGAAGAGAAGCTCCGCTTCGATATGTCCGGCGGCAAGAAGGGCGGTTTCATCGTCTCCAGCCATCTCCAGGTAACTAATTAACCATCTCCCTCTATATACATATGTGCACTCACTCCTTCCTTAATTTCATATACAGTGATTGATTGATTGTGTTGGGGTGGGTGCAGGGGGAGGCGGTGCAGGATTGGAGAGAGATCGTGACTTACTTCTCATACCCAATCAGGAACAGAGACTACTCCAGGTGGCCGGACAAGCCGGAAGCCTGGAGGGAGGTGACGAAGGAGTACAGCGAGAAGCTCATGGGGCTGGCGTGTAAGCTGTTGGAGGTTTTGTCGGAGGCAATGGGCCTGGAGAAGGAAGCCCTGACGAAGGCGTGCGTTGACATGGACCAGAAGGTGGTGGTCAATTACTACCCGAAATGCCCCAAGCCGGACCTCACCCTCGGGCTCAAGCGCCACACCGACCCGGGCACCATCACCCTCCTTCTTCAGGACCAGGTAGGCGGGCTCCAGGCCACCAGGGATAACGGCAACACATGGATCACGGTCCAACCGGTGGAAGGCGCTTTCGTCGTGAACCTCGGAGATCACGGTCGTGTGAGTATAACTCTTCCTTCATAATTGTGACAGTGCCATTCACGGGTTCCATAGCTAGGCTCAGCATTAACTAACAGCGATGATGATGATGTGTCAGTTTCTGAGCAATGGGAGGTTCAAGAATGCGGATCACCAGGCGGTGGTGAACTCGGAGCACAGCCGTCTGTCGATAGCGACGTTCCAGAACCCGGCGCCGGAAGCGATCGTGTACCCGCTGAAGATTAGGGAGGGAGAGAAGCCGGTGATGGAGGAGCCGATCTCGTTCGCGGAGATGTACAGGAGGAAGATGAGCAAGGACCTGGAGCTGGCGAGGCTGAAGAAGATGGCGAAAGAGGAGAAGCAGTTCCAGGAGGCGGCGGAGAAGGCCAAATTAGAAGGGAAGCCCATCGAGCAGATACTTGCCTGATTCAACCGCGCAACCCCCTTTTAATTTGGAGTATTATATTCCAGTGACGGGACGGGGACTAAATTTCGAAATGGTTCATTTAGTATGCAAGCATGTGTGGGTTAATTATGGTATATGTATACAACAATATGCAGTTGCGGGTTTGGTGTTTTGCTGGATTTATTTATTTAAGCGTCATGTGACCAGTGCTGTCACCCCCGCGCACAGCTCTTATTCGTCTCAGCTTTTACCTGTAAACCACATTACTTGGTCTTCGACGTGAGCTAATAATAGTTGCGCCTCCCCTCATCTATTACATTATACTATCCCTTACTTTTCTTCTTATTCGCCTACCAACTTTAGATGAAATCCTTATTTGAAATCCGCATTCCAAATATATAGTATGTGAGAAGATAATTGTACAAGTCTGATAATACCGTTATTTTAGGGGGGATACGAAAAACGTTGATGATATAGGAGGGCAACACATTTACTTCTTCCCCTCGAACAAGGGCTCAAGAGGAAGGCGAACAAAGGTGGTGGGTCAATAATGAAATGCTTTTGTATTGTGGGGGTAGGACCGTTGAGTGGTGATGGGTTGTCGGGACTCGGCAGCTTGTAGCTGGAAAGGATTGGCGGAAGAAGTGAGACCACACAATTCTTGCGGTTTTCTCCCCTATGACGTTTCCATAAGAAATCAACCAAATGAGCCGTGGCTTCTTCTCTCTTTCTCCCTGTTTTCCTTTTTTTTTTTTTTTTACATGAAAAAAATCAACCAAGCTAAGTTTTAATCATCTTTGTCTTAGCTTTTTGCCATATGATTTTTTTTTTTGTTTGTGAATAATTGGCTTTTTTTTTTTTTTTTTGAATTTCTTCCTCCGGTATCCCACACCCGAAGGTGCAGACTAATCCGGAGTCGCCCCTTGGGAGGGACTTCCCAGGGATCGAGCCCAGGTGACAAGAGGGAATCTTTGCCTCCCTTGTCTCAACTACCGGACCAAGCCCCCCTTGGGCATAATTGGCTTTAATTAAGGTGAAACCAGCATGCTGTCCTCCATGCCTCAAATAACTACGTGCCTAATCCTCCATCGCATTATTAGGCGCAACTGGTAAGTTGGGTAACTGGAATGATGTCAACCATGAGTGGTGTGTATATATACCGAATCATGAATATGGTCTCTGCCAAGAAAAACCTAAATATTTATGTCAATATTGGTAATTTTTTTATTTTATCGTCGTCATAAAAAAATACAAATCCTTGCGTATGATGAATGCGATAAGTACCCATATTTATTGTTCGATCTTCCATATCCAGATCATACTTTAAAAAACATAAATATTAAGAATAGTCTAAATTTATATCATATGCACTGTGCATACATTATTGACATTGATATTTCCTAAGATAAATGTTGCTTATATATTTCCAGTTCGGTCGGGGAATTTAAATTGAGTGTGTGTGTAGGTTTGCACACATCCCAATTTATATAAACACCAAAGCATATTTCTTAGGGTAAAGGAGTGAAAATGTCCATAAAGTTTTCTCACAAGAGCACCTAGCACCATATAGAATTTTTAGGTGTAAAAATGCCTATCAAGATTATAAAAGATGGCAAAAATACCACTCCCTTCGATTAGGCAACGTTGATTGTTAGAAAGAAACTTTTGGTTAAAAATGGTGATTTTGATGCTGAGGTGACAGTGGAAATTTCCTCCCTGGAGAAATTGAGATCGGACCACGTGACTAATTGGGTGTATTTTTGTGGGTTGGGGGTTGTTTCACTGCCAAGGGTATTCGGTGTCCCGCTAGTGCCAGAAGATCATGAAGGGTGGAGAAGAAAGAAAATATCCCCAGCTAAACCAGATCACTTTTAGATAATTGATATTGGTTCTAAATATAAGTCATATTTTTTATGTTTATCAATCTTTTCCTAATTTACCTTTATTGATACCAATTCAATACTCCCTCCGGTCCTAATTATAAGACAAAGTTGACTTTTTCGGAGAAATTAAGGAAACCAATTAAATCACTTTAGAGTATTTATATTTTTAGTATCTTTAGATTATATATCAGTTTATTAGTCAAATTAATTAGTTTGAAGAAAAAATAAAAATAAAAATATTCTAAAGTGATTTAATTAGCTTCCTTAATTTCTCCAAACAAGTCAACTTTATCTTATAATTAGGACCGGAGGGAGTAATAATTAAGGAAGAGAGAAAATGAGGGAATTAAGGAAGATGATTAGGATGTTTTAAAAAATACATGTCATATTAACTAATTTAACTAAGTTCCTTAATATAATCAAAGTAGGTAAATGTATTATATTAACGATAAGTATTATATTTGAGAGAATTAAATATTTGAGCTGATGAAACGTTAACAAACATTCTTTTTAGTAATATTCAGGCAAACTAGACGTTTTGTGAAGCTTATATTTTACAGAGAAGTCCGAGGTGATGGATTGTGTGAATTATGTTGTCTATGATCTATAAATAATACTCCTTTTCATTTTTAATGTAAAATCTGTTTAGGTATATTAATTGAGCTAAATAAATTAATTATTTATCACTTGAGTAACATGATTTCTCTAAAATACATTTTTTCAACATTAGATTATCTATTAATTTTTAAGTTAGGTAAATTAATTTAAAAAATAAAAAATATAAGAGACAAAATGGAAAAATTTCTTATATTCATTACCAGAATACTCCTTAAATTAGATCTTATATTTAGAATAAAAAGAGTAAATTCTTTACAAATTACAAATGATATCTGTTGACTGCTGTGGATACCAAGGATGCAATTGACTAGTATCAAATAGCCATTAATCTCATTCGTCACGCAAGTTTCTTTATGGGTCTGCCTGTGTGTTTTATTTGTACAACATGGGTCTGGGTATTTAAATGACTGCACTTACTAATTGGGCCATTACAGGAAAACTACAGCTCGAATCTTAAATCGGTTTTTTCTCTTTCCGATTTGACTTGAAGCCCATTAAATGACAACATATTGGGCTTTTAGACGTTTTTAGCCCGCTTGGATTAGCTGGGGAAGACCAAATGTTATGCTTAAAACCCAAAAGTAAGTAATTATCTATATTAATTAGTTTTGCTGGTCATTTATGTATAAAATATGGTGTAATCTTATGTCACACGGAAAGCTTAAAAAAAATTATTTTAATACTATGGCATTCGTTAAATTACAACTAATAATTATTGAAATTGAAAAAATAATTGTGAAAATGTAGATAACTTTATGAAAGTCATACTCATTTTACATCCAAAAGTAATTTATCCAGTTCATTTTTTAAAAAAATTAAACAAAATTATGATTAATCATATTACTTGGAATCAAAAATTACTTTAAAAACCCTCTATTGTTCAGAGTGACATCTGTCAAACTTTAATCCAAACAAGCATGAAAAAAGCAATCACTTGACCGTGAAAGTAAAACTGAAAAATGGAAATGCAGCAATCATAACCGACCAAAACTTCCCTGCCTCCTAAAAAAAGAATGAAAAAAGCAATTCTTGCACAACGCCCACTTCTTTTGCTTTTGTTCTATCTTTTTCTCAGACTTTACACATAATAGTAACGTGCACTTTATTTTTATCCCATGGTCTTGTCTGCGCCATGATCCAATCCGTGATTCTCGCTTTTGAGAATCTCAGAGAAGGGGTTGGTTTGCACTTAGCACAGTGTTGAATCTTTTGGATCAGGTTTTTCATTTTTATTAGTGATTCTCCTGACATGTTACGTTCCCCGTAATTTAATAATATAACCTTCTCAGAACATTCCTTGCTGTTGGTCCCCAAGAGTGAGATTTGAGAATATGGATTTTCATGAAGCTAACATGTTTCCCATATGTTAAAAATGGAATTTTGTCTATTTTCATCCCAAGCTCAATAATTTGTCTCCTTTGGTATTTTATTTATATTGAAAAATAAAACTGGAATTGTTAGAAGTATCAAAGTCATGGAGAGTGTGATTCTGGGAAGATAGTAAAACTGCGGGTTTGAATTTTTTTTTTTTTTTGAATTGAAGTGACAAGAGAGAAAACTCTTGAGGTCATTACGGGCCATTACATTAGACCTAAGTACAGAAAAATACTAGGTAGACCCAAAATCTTAGCTGAGGTCAGCTAACATTTGGATCGAACAAAAATCAGGAGGTTGTTCCAAAAGAGACAAATCATTTGCCGAATGGAGGGCCTTCCGCGTCAAGATATCAGCACACATAATGGCTTCTCGATGACTGTGAGTAATCTCTAAGTCCCAATCCCTGTAGACAAATCATGTGGGTTTGAATTTGATACAGATAATTCGACCCCAAAAAAAAAATTGATACAGATAAGGCCTATTCATTTGTTTTGTTTTTAAAATCATCATCGATTTTACATGGTCTGCTTAATTATTCTACTCTGCCCACTCCGATTTTTCTTTTCCTTTTTTTTTTTGGTGATGGCCAACTCCACATTATTGACCTCATCAACGATCAGGTCTACCAAATTATGGTCATTTTTAATTGCTAATACCCTACTTCTCTTCTTATGCTCTTTTTTTTTTAAAAAAAAAATTCCAAATCCAATGTCACTCCTTGCCCCACATAAAATAAAAGAAATAGATATGATAATTAACTAATTGGTGAATACGCCCATATGTCTTGAAATTTCCTTGCGGTGAGGTGTGGACTTGGAGTCCCCATCTTCAGTCGTTGACCAGGTCTTCCCTCGAGTCAAGACACGTGTCCTTATTTTGATGGCAGAGACTGACATCGCTTACTGGATCGTTACCCCAAACAAAAAAGAAGAAGTCAACTTCAAAAAGAAGGGCCTTTCCGACGTTGCCCCCCTGCCCGAATCAATACCCTTTATTGATCGAATTTCAGTAATTAAAAGCCACACGTTATATTATTTATTCAATATCTTTTACAGGGCAACAGTATTAATGCGTGATGTGGGTGGAATTTTTGGTGGAAGTGGCGAGCAAACCTACATGAGACGGCCCAACCATATGCATAACTAATTCGTGTAATTTATGTGTTAGATATTAGAGACATGCCTTATGCTGCTCACTTTTCCTGTTTGATTCGTCCCTCTCAAGTTCGTACCATATCTCTCTCTCTTTTTTTTTTGTTGGAAACGTGTTTTCAGTTTTATTGGGCGCTTGCTTTTAATAATTGGTTAACTTCTAGTTTCTAAACTCTTTTTTTTTTTTTTTGTGACCGAGTCATATTTATTCAAATCCTTTGTCCAGAAACGCAAGTAAGGTAAACTATTTCTTTTACAGAATTTTTCTATCAACTATTTCTTTCACAGAATTTTTCGAAGTGTCCCGAGTTCATCATTATCACCAGAACCTCTGACTTGATTATGTTCTTGATTGAGATAGTTTATTTTTAGGTAATAAGTACTTATAAATCGTGATTTACAGTATACGAGGTAAATATGTGAGAGGAGTTTTATCTCGACTTACGTAATAAATGCTTATTAACCCCAATAAAAAATACCAAATACACACATATATAAGTGCTCGTTTGGAATAACTTATTTTTAAGCAGTAAGTGCTTATAATTCATGATTCACGGTATACGAGGTAAGTATGTGAAAGGAGTTTTTTCTCGGCTTGCGTAATAAAGATTTATTTATCATATATTATAAGCTCTTCCAAACACAGCTTTAAACTGGTTGGAATTGGTTGGCCGAGATAATTTTAGCTTACTCTGATTTTTTATATGAAATAATTAAATGAAATTTTATAAAACTTGGGTTGTCTTCTTCTTTGTGTGTGTGTGTGTGGTTTTTTTTTTTTTTTTGAATCAATCCAGATAAGTGTCTAGAGAGTAGATAATTGCAAAGCAAGGGTCTTCTTTTAGTTGCGGGCGACCCATTGGCCATTGCCGGTGATTGGGTGGCTCCAACATGTTGCTCACGTGGATTTACAATTAACCACCGACATTGCCAGAGTGTCCACTTTTCAGCAAAACGTGCAAATTTGTTTCTGGGAAAATCACTGTATGGTCCAATAACTATAAAAAATTAAGGAAAAATCTCAAACCAAATTTCCCTATCAAAAAAATCTTTAGGAACTATATTTTGGTTAATTGGTAATGTGAAATTACTTTGTTACCCTCATTGAATAAAAAAAGAAAGGAACAACATATGCCTTTTTTTACAGTTGTTTTTGCCAAGATATTAAAACTCGGACCGGGCACTGAATCGGTCGAGACAGTGGGTCAAGGGTCAGTGGGTCAGACCGGAGTCGACCCGGGGGTTAGACCGGAGTCAACCCGGGAGTCAGACAATTTGAGGATTAAAAAAAATTCCATAGAGGTTAATGAGCATCATAGTATCATATTGTAATCCAATAACATCAAAAGCAATAATAAAAACAAACTCATAGTAATAGAGGTTTTTTCCACCCATAATCCTTTAAATACTTAACTAATCATCAATTAACTCCATAATCTTCATTAACAGCATTCAAATCTGCAGGTATTGCAACATCAGGAGGTGTAGCTGAAGGAGGAAAGCCAAAAGTACTAGGACCAACATCATCATCAACATTCAAACATGAAAGTTCAGGAATGGCCACATATTCATCACCTACATATAAAATATTGAAATGAATTAAATTCTTCATATTCATAGTTTTGTGAAGAAGAAAACATAATTATGTACTATTATATAAGAATATAATCTTAATAAACCATTAAACCTTCATAATTCCTTGTAAGTTCTTCAAGTTCAGAATGTGCCACATCTGGATTATCAAACTCAGGAGTTGGACTATCTTCAACAATCCAAAAGTCTACTTTATTTATTGATTCAAAATCAATCGGATCGTAACTTTCCTTCTTCTTTGCCAATGTATCCCTTTAATGCCGAAATGAAAGAAGTTCAACATTAGTAAAAGGCATATTAAATAAGTTCTATAAAAGCAAATTAAGTCATAAATTTTAAGATTACCTATACTTTAACTTCAGATTGTAATTTGTGAAAATCAAGTCATTGAGCCTTTGATGCTCCAAACGGTTTCTTCTTTTTGTGTGGATGCGCTCAAATAAACTCCAGTTTCTTTCACAACCAGAAGAAGAAGAAGTTTGGCTAAGTAGACGAATAGCAATCTGTTGCAACTCCGGAATTGAACCACCATAGTAGATCCACCACTCATCTACATTAAATAAACGCCATTCAGTTAAACATAGTATGAAATATTGAATATGTATTAATATGTTCATAAAAATTAAATTTTCTTACAAGGATTTAGTTTTTGGGCAGCTTTTTCATATGAAGCCTTATTAAAGGATTCTTTACGATCACGGTAGACACTCATTTGCTGCATCAGTGTGACATAACGATCCATATCATCATGTGAATGTGCCTCCAACACATCGATCAAAGATTGCATTAATTTATTCCTTGTAGCAAGTTCTGCATTGTAGAAGAAGGCAGGATTCAAAAGATAAGCTGCTGCATGAAGCTCACTCTTTAAATGTTTATCCCATCGAGCCTGAATAATGTTAGTGTATGGCTTGTACAGCTCCTCCTTATTCTGAAACATCTCCTTGATTGCTGTTTTAGCCCTTTGCATGCCTTCATAGACATAAGGCATAGAAGGCTTGCCATCAGAATCAACAATCCTCAATAATTTAATAATCGGGGAAACGATCTTGACAATTTGAAAACATTCGTTCTAAAACCGATTATCAATGATGATTGCACAAAATGTTTTCCCAGGCTCACTGTTAGCCAATTTGTGTTGCACAAAATGCTGATCAACAACTAGAGCTTGTAAGTCATGTTTGTGCAAAAAAATGCTATGCAAGGTAATAAATGTGGTGGCAAACCTTGTAGCACCAGAACGTACAATTTCCTTCCAACCAGGTCTTTTCTGTAACCATGATAAGAAGACCATATGATTATAAGCAAAGATAGAGATTTTAGATGCCTTTTTTGCAAGATCAGACACATGAGGCATGGAAGCAATATCTTTCAAAACAAGATTCAAACAGTGAGCTGCACAGGGAGACCAATAAATGGTTTTATACTTCTCTTTAATCAGTCTGTCGCATGCTACATAGTTAGCGGCATTATCAGTCACCACATGGACTATATTCTCAGGGCCAATCCACTCAATAACTTCATTGAACAAAGAAAATAAAGTTTTTGCATCTTTAACTACATCTGAGGCATCAACTGATTTCACAAACACCATGCCTTGCACTGAATATACTAAGAAATTAATCAAAGTACGTTGTCGAACGTCAGTCCAGCCATCAGCCATTAGTGTACAGCCATTTTCTTTCCACTTAGCTCGATAACTATCAATCAATAACTGACACTCTTTTTTACGGTCTTGCAACAAGGTAACTCTATACTCATGAGCACTAGGGGCCTTAAACCCAGGACCAATGGCAGCAATAGCATCAACGGCTTTTTGAAACAAATGGCAATTCAATGCATTAAACGGAATGCAATTCACATAAGCCCAATCAGCAATAACAACCTTAGCAGCATGTTGTGCTTCTTTACTTGCCCAAGCACTTTTGATGCTTGGTTGAGCACCCGGAGTTGTTCTAGATGCAAAATACTTGTCAAGCTTCCCAACCCCAGTTACTTTCCTCTTTGTGCCACTACTCTCATTGGATGTCCTAAGTGGATGTGAAGCTATTGGCTCTTCAATTTCCATATCATCAATCTCTTCTACATCGTCACTAGCAATAGGTTTTTTCTTTGCACCCTCTATCAACAATTCTTTCATTCTAGCTCGTATATCATGAGATACTTTCTTACAAGAAGACACCTGACCACTTACACCAGCTAGATGTTGCTTTAACCTATTAATTCCACCTCCCCTGTAACTTGATGCACACAAGAGGCAAGTAAAAACATTAACTTTCCCCTCTTTTTTGACAGACACATATTGCCAAGCAGGATCAGTTTTTTTGACACTTCCTGTTGACTCTGTGGGATTAGAGACATTCGAGTTAAGGGGGTTGCTAGACTCTTCTGTAGAGGCAGTAGTGGTGGGGGGATTATCACTTCCTTCACCACTTCTGACCTCCATTAGCAAATAAGGGAGCAAATCCAAAAACAGGGCCTTTTCAATCAACAAAAGAAAGTAAACAAGAAACACCTAGTTCGATCACAAGCAATCTACAAATCAACATAAAACAGTCTCAGCCACTACAAGCAAGAAAACAATCAAACAGTGACCAAGAAAGCAATCAATCCTTATGTGCATCCAGTATAAAAATCCAATAGAGGTGAAGGAAATAAAGAAAGCAAACTGAAATCAATCTCCACCGCTCAAATCAGTAACATCGTCAGCTATGTCTCTCCCTCTCTACCACCAGCAAAATCAACACAATCTGAATGTCACTAGGCGTAGATGTAAGGCTGCAAGGAACATACAATACAATCTAATCACTAATCAAAAGAATGTAAACCAAACCAACACAATCTAATCCAACAAACATAACACCAATAGAATCTAATCACTAATGTAATGCAAAGTTGCAAACCAAACCAACACAATCTAATCCAACAAACATAACACCAACAGAATCTAATCACTAATGTAATGCAAACCAAACCAACACAATCTAATCACTAATCAAAAAACTCAAAATCCAAAGAGCTAGGAAAAACAGAAAAAACAAAAACGAAAATGCCTAATCGAAAAGGGGAAGCAAACTGACCCAACCTCCACCACCTGAATCGCCGACGGCGACCATTACAGGCGACCAGAACACACACACGCGACGGAGCAGCGGATTTGGGGACTGATTCGAGACTCCCACGGCGCGACGGTCATGCCACAAGAACACACACACGCGAAGGATTTGGGGACGAAATCTGACGGAGAGAACGATTTGGCGCCAGAAATGAGACTCCGCCACCGGCCGAGGGACGAGAATGGGGCAGAGCACACCGGCGAGCGTCGACTAGGGCAGAGGCGTTCGAAACTTAAAGGAATGAGAGAATAATCGTTGGGGACGAGGGGGATCGAGGAGCTCTGGTCCGGTTTTCATTTCAACTTAAAAAAAAATAAAAATAAAAAACTAAAACGGCGTCATTTTAGACGCTGGGAGGGAAAAAAAATAACTCGGCTGACCCGCCCAGCCCGACGGGTCAGCCGAGTCGTACCCGGTTCCATCCGGGTTGCACCGGGTCGCACCGGTTCGAAACAGTAGCGACCCAGTGATTGAACCGGACCGGCCAACTGGCCGGTTCGCCGGGTTCCGATCCGAACCGGCTGGTCCGGTTCTCATAACCATGGTTTTTGCTTATTTTAACAACTAAATGAGTTATTTTGATAAGTCCATTTTTCTTCTTGGAGAAGTTTTGAAATTTCAGAACTTAATGTCCCTACTTTAACAAGTGCTTATGCCTATTTTAACAACTGGATGAGCTATTTTGATAAGGTCATTTTCTTCTTTGCACAAGTTTTGAAATTTCAAAACTAACTGTGCCAATTTTGACAAATGCATATGCCTTTTTTGATAAGTATTTATGCTTATTTTGACAACTGTACAAGTTATTGTGACAAGTTCTTTTTTCTCTCTAGAGCTAGGGGTGTTCGGGATCGGGATCGGGAAATGCCGATCCCGATCCCGAAAATTTACAGTCCCGATGGGACGGGAAATGTTCGGGATCGGGATCGGGAATTTCCCGATCCCGAATTTCTTTTATTTTTTGTTTAAAAAATTCCTATATTAATTTTTTTGTTTTATTTTCTTTAGTCTAGTATAAATATATAATTTGTCTAATATCATATTGTACCAAATTAGTCCAGTACAAATATATCATTAGTCTAATATATACTTAAAGTTGTCGATTTAACTACAAAAAACACAAAGACAAGAACAAAAAATTAGAATTATTTAATAAATAGTAAATGAAATTAACTAAAAAACTAAAAGAATAGATATTACCTTGAGGGTGTTAGGAATTTTCACATTTTATTTTACATTTGGTCTTGCTTTCTTAAATATTTTAAAAAATTATACATAATATATATATATATATTTTTTTTTTTTTTCGGGATCGGGAAATAGTCGGGATCGGGAAGTCCCATTCCCGATCCCGAAAAAAATTTCCCAATCCCGAACTTTTCCCATCCCGATTTGCTCGGGATCGGAACGGGAAGACCAAGACGGGAAAAACTTGCACACCCCTACCTAGAGTAGTTTTAAAATTTTAGAACTTAATGTCCCTACTTTAACCTAATATGTAAATATTAGGTAGATTATATAGGATTTGATATTATCAGATTCAGGTAGTTATTAGGAGTTAGTATAAGTGATTTATATCCCTGATTTCTTAGGATTTATTTGATTCAGTTTGATTCTATACTTTGTGTATATAAACTCACCACCAAATGAATAATATTATCGAAGTATTCAGATCAATTTCCTCCACACATATGTTGTTCCTTTCCTTTTTTATCAATGAGGGCAATAAAGTAATTTTATATTCCGAATCAATCACAATGCAGTTCGTAGAGACTTTTTTTATAAGATAATTTGGTTTTAGACTTTTTTGTAATTTTTTATGGTCATTGGGACCTCACAGTAAATTTTTCCCACATACACTCACCTAAAAAAAAGTAGCCCATTACACACTTCTTATTTTGACATCGAATTTTCTGATAGGAGCATATAAAAAAGGGACAAACAGTGTTATGCAATAGCTACGGATTCTTATGTATGGCGTTTTCTTTAAAGAAAACGAAAATAGTCACAGATTGCCTGCATATGTGTGTGTATGACAATCATTTTTTTTATAAGCTAGGTTAGTGACAGAATCGTCCTTGTTATTTTATAGAATTATATTAAAATTCTCTGGGTTTACCTCGTCGTATATGTTAGGAATATAATAATATATTCAATCTAAGGCGTATAGTGGTGGATTGGAATCTTTGAATGCGAAATCACAAATAGAAATAAGGAAAGAAAGGAGAGAGGGTGAAGGAACGCAAAAATGAAGTCAAAATGTGGGCTCATTCTGCATAGACAAGCTGTGGTACCATGTTTTGAAAATTGGATTAGAATCGGCTAATCGATGATCCGACCGGTATGGTAGTTAACCCCGGTTCAACCGGTTTTACGAGATTTGACTGATTTTTTAAAAATATTTTATTCAAAATTTCATATAAATAAATCCTGAAACCTTCATTTCACTCAGCGATCTAACTCCTATTTAACTCCGATCTAACCCATTGACCTTTAACCCAATATCTTAATCAATTCAATATTCGGTCCGGGTTTCAGAACCTTACCCAGGTATTATCCCAACAGAGAGGAATATGCTGCGCCAAATTGAACCGCGAGAAACATTGGGTGGAATTTTCACGTGCATGAATATGAGTGTATCCTTGTAATGCTGGGCTTGAAATTAATGTTTGTGCGAACCTACTAAAGTTGATTCTGTCACGAGTGCCTGTACCTTATCCAACTTTTGTTTTTTCTCTTGTTCTATTACTATCCACCCTTCTTCCATCGTCCCATATCACAGATTCATTCACTATTTGCTGACCAACGTCCCAAATATATATACGAGTGTGTGGGATCCGGTTACAGTCATCTTCTTTCCCATCCACTTACGGTACTCTTCTCAATCTGAATTGTTGGATTAAGATCTCAAAAGTCCAGATTTAATATATTATAAAAATATAATAATAATAATATTATTATTTTTATATTAAAAAAAATATGGATCGTTGAGATCTTAATCCAACGATCTAGATGAAAAGAGGACTATAAGTGAATAGGAAGGAAGAGAACCATAACTAGATAGATCCGAGTGTGTGTGTGTGTGATTCATATTATTCAGTTCGTTTACAGTAGTCTCTTTGTTCATACAAGACAACACAAACGCACAGGTTACGGATCTGTGCCCAGTTGGCCTATATACATAGTGATTGATGACATTTATATAGCTAAAAAAGTAGAATGTGAATAACAAGAAAGAAAAGAAAGAAAGCCGAACGTGCTTATGGTCAAATGAAGTAGGTTTTTCTCAGGAGGGATAATTCAAAACTGGGCTTCCCTTCTTCTTCCATTTGCGTAGACTTTTTCCCTTTTTGATCAAAGTCGAAAAACATGTTAGTGAGTTGCATATTTCAGGTACAGAAATAAAAATAATGGAGGATTTGACCACATCCGATTCATCTCTTGACTTGGCGGCTTAACTTGATTATTAATTATAACTAGTTTAGAACCCGAAATGCCCAGACACAAAGGAAAAAAAGTTATAATATTTAAAAAGAGACCAAAATCTCACCGTCAAAAAAATACAAAAAAAGATATGATCCTATATTATATTTTGAAAATAGTGTCATAAAACATCTCTCATTTATTATATTTTATTCTAGATATAATCCTGTTTTATATTACACACACACACATATAAATTTCTAGAGGGGTACATTAAAATAGTTATAACGTAGACAAAAAACTTATCCAGAAATTTTATATTTTTTAGTTGATTTATGATATTTCAATAATTCAAGAGAAATAATTGATCATGGTCAGAAAGTTATACACTTATACTATATCGATTTTGTAAAATTTTAAACTCCAATAATAAGTGGGAAGTCAGAAAAATTTATGCTAGTAAGGAGGTCTTAGGTTTTTTTTTTCTGGTTGATTTATGAGAAATTTGTAATATCCTTTTTTTCAATCGGTATTAAGTCATGGTTTTCTTACTATTTTTAGATTTTTTATTTAATAAAACGATAGGAAGCTATAATTTATGATCAAATTTTCTATCGTTATCTTTTCACTTCAAATAAATTTAAACTTTAATATTTAAAGTTATGATTAAAACATTTAGATTTTCGGTTTCATAATGTTGGTGAAAAAAAATTCCAAATTCAAATATTTATTGATTTCATTGGACTATACTTTCTCTAATTTTTATTTTTAACTCAGTCTCATCATTATTCATAAAAATTTTAAAATTTATTGATTATGTCTACAAATAAAATAAGTTCACCCAAAGTAATTTGAGAATACTTTAGTCAAATAAGATGAAAAAAAATCTACCACATTCATATTAAATTAAATATATATTTGAAAAAATTTGCAGCTTTCCTACGTATTGAGTAAAAAAAAAGAATTAAAAATGTTTATAGTAAATAATTAATATAATATCTTATAATTATCGAAATTCTTCCTTCATATAGCATGGAGTAACTAAGTAAGATATTAATCTAAATATTATAAATTTTTTCGCTCATCAAAAGATAATTGATATGTGGAAAATTTTTTATAAAATATAAAGATTTAATATTTTTAATTCGGGTAACTCCCAACAAAATAGAGGTATGGGTAGATTCCTAGTTGATTCAAAAATAATTTACAAAAATAATCAAGTTGTTATGATACTCCTAAAAATTGTTGACTAACCATAAAAAAGAGGGAATTTTAGATTAAAAATTTAAAATATATAGACATTTTGTCACTCTAAAATCTTAAATAAAGTATTTTGTGAAATATAAAGATTTTATATTTCTAAATTGTATAAACCTTAGAAAGTAGATGCATCAACCGATTCCCAGCTGATTTTTTTTAAAAAAATTTGAAATAATCGAATATCAAATAAAGTCTTTTAAGAACCCAATATATTTGGCCTTGTCGATGAAGGAGTACGTGTGTGTTTGGTATTGTTTATTGGGGGTCAATAAGCACTTATTACATAAGTCGAAATAAAACTCCTCTCACATACTTACTTCGTATACCGTAAATCACGATTTATAAGTATTTATTGCTAAAAAATAAGCTATCCCAAATGAGCAAATATTTTGTAAGCACTTTGCATCCGGCTGACATTAAAATTAGAAATCACCAAATGTTTGCAGTAGCCTTACACCATATGTCATATGATAAACAAAATAAGCATGATATATACGTGTAACTATGTAAGAGAAGTTAATATGATAACAACACAACTAGCGTAAGATCATGCAAAACAATAAAGTAAATAAAAATACTTTTGAAACAGACCTTTATATCACAGATGATCATTTCCATTGAAGCACAAGCGCAAGCAATCTCATGTCCAGAGTCCAGACATCACAAAGTTACATTAGTCAAATGAATGCAACTAAAGCAAAGTTTTATAGGAAACTTTGAATTAGTTACCAACTCAACCATAGAAAACATGAGGAGGCTAATGGCGTTGAGGCGGAGAACATGAGAGGCGAAGAGTGTAGTGGAATTAAGAGAGGTACAACATGACAAGATTACAAAATATTTTGAAACTAACTTTTCATTATCTCTTTATTTTTAAATATATTTATTTTAAAAACATTTTATTTTGTATTTTAATATTTCAAAATATTTTATAATTTATAATTACCTCTCGGATATCTTTGTTTATTTTTTATCATTATTTTAGTTATTGTGATATTCATGATAAGAGGAGAATGTATGAGGAGGAACTCCTAACATAAAATATTTTATTTTTTATTTTAATATTTTAAAATTGCTTATGATTTATAACTACATCCTCTTTTTAGTTTTTGAGAATATTTTGTTTTATATATTTATTTTAATTGATACGACATTTATATCCTCCTTCTATATAATCAATAGATTGGTAGTAGAGGTGGTAGTATGGTCCGGCCCGGTGGGTTCGGGCCAACCCACCATGGGTTGGCACCATATGGGTTCGGTTTCAAAAGGACAGCATCAATATGGGTTGGCATTTAGCGAACCCAACCCATAACCGCTGGGTTGGCGGGTTGGGTGGGCCAACCCATATTTTTTTTTCAAATTTTTTTTAACAATATACTAAGATTGTTTTTTTTTTATATACAATAAGATTGTTTTCTCTACATACTTAAACATAACAAAATTAAAATACATTACAAATTAAATATTCATCATAGGTCTATACACAACAAAATAAATATAAATCAACAAGTCATCAGTATAACTTAACAATAATCAATAATGCGTTAATATTAAAGGTGTTTCAATTTGAAGCACGCTGAGGAGAGTAGGGATTGAGGAGAAATGGGTTGGACTTTGGAGTTATGGTTTTGGAGATTTGAACTATTGACTAATATAGGCCAACCCGGTGGTCCAACTCGTGACGGGTTGGGACCATATGGGTTCAGGCCAAAAAGGACCGCATCAATATGGTCCCAGTTTTGTAGAACCCAAACCGCCCATTTTATCGGGTTGGGCGGGCTCGGCCCATGGTCCCAACCCATATTACCACCTCTAATTGGTAGATATCGATGACGATGAGATTAGGGACAGGATTACCATATTAGGGAAAGGAGGGGAGCGGCGGGGGAAGACCGGGTCAACATATTCGCTCCATCTCGCATCTCTATGGGATTCAAAGAGAGCGATCTATCAATGGAGGGAAGGGAGTCGGCAGTTTCGTGATGTGACTTCGTCACTCCTTCTAACCCTAATATAATGCCCCGACCCTGCTACCCCTACCCCCGCGCGTGGTGCTCCTCCTCCATTCAATCTAATATACTCCTTTTATTTTTTTTTTTTTCCCGAATCTTTAATATAAAACTCACTTAATTTGTAGAGAGATTAGTTTTTTTGGTCTGATAAATTAGTGCTCATTTGGAATAGCTTATTTTTGAGTAATAAGTGTTTATAAATCGTGATTCACGATATACGAGACAAGTATGTGAAATGATTTTTATCCCGGCTTACGTAATAAGTATTATATTCAAAAAATAAGTGTTCCCAAATATACAGTGAATTAGTTAACTATATATTATTGTGTACTATTTAATTATATATTAATATTTTTTGACTTTCTTTATTTCTTAAAAAAATTAAATAAATAATGAATCTTATATTAAAACCAGAAGATAAGATAGTATTACTATTCTCAACAAATCACCATACATCGACTTTCAACATCGAATATTAACTAGTTAGTCCTCTAGTTTCCCTTCTTGCGTAGTGTAGTCCATATACTTTCAATTCCTTGATATCCGTCCCTATATTTTACCATGCTTAGGAATTGGCCCCTACCCTGTGTTAGATAGTAATTTTCCTTCACCTTAACCTTCACCTTCATGCATGCGGCTGTTGACTGGTTTATTCTAATTGGCTCGAAACTTTTAATATTAGTCGTCCTGTCTATTTTTTTTTAATCCTGTAGTTGTCTTAATACATCAATGAATAATATAAAGTGTTGCAACGACAAACAATTTGAATACTGTACATGTCCTCTCATTTGATAGATAGGTGCTCAACAAGCTAGCTGCTTTTATTTATACAGGTTAGCGAGTTTTCCATTCGAAAAATGTTGAACCACACAATGATATTAGGTAGGTATAGCTATGTTTGTTTGGGCGTTACGATTGCTTATAAGTTGCTTTTTACGTAAATCAAGACACAACTCCTCTTACATACTTACTTCGTATACCGTAAATCACTGTTAAAAAGTAACTTATAAGCAATCGAATCGCTAAAACAAACATGATGTCCATTATCTTAAGGAAACTTGGGTGTAGCTTGATCATGCAATGATCATTTTCGTGCTTTCTAATTTTTTTACTAAGTATAGTCATTGTAGGTATATAATTGTGTAGAATGTGAAACATTTTATGAAGACGTAGGTCTTGCAATCTTTGGATCAACACATCTTAATGAATTTCCCCATATCACATATTTTTCACATCCATGCACAGTACAGGCATATAAAAATTAAAAAGCCTCTGTATCATGCTTGTTCTTTTTCTATTGTTGCAGGCGTTAACATATGATATAGATACACTCTCTCCAATCCTTAATATAAGATACATGAAGTTAATTAAATTAGTTAATATGATATGTATTCTCTAATTGACAAAAAAAAAATATATGTATTTTCTAAAACACCCGAATCATCTTCTTTAATTCCTTTATCACTTTTCCTTCTTAATTATTGTTAAGGGAGCATCAATAGAGATAAATTAGAAAAAAAAATTATCAAATATGAAAATTATGTCTCATATACTTAGGATTAAAATCAACTCCTCAAATATATCTTATATTAAACATGGGAGAGAGTAAGTATTTATCTCTTTTTATTTCTTATTTCCGTCCTACCATACATCATTTGATTAGTAAAGTACTTTATTTATTTATTTTTCATGTATGCCCCATTTTTTTTGAACAATATGTATACCCCATTAAAAACCTTTGTTTGAATCAAATATTTCCTAACTTTTGTATGTTTATAAAATATTGGGATCGATTTTTTTTTTTAAAGAAAAATTAATCTATAGGGACTGCGTTGAAAATCCTGCCAAATTATGTAGGAACAATGATGATTTGCCCATAAAATTATAAATCTAATTCATCGCTAATTTATAATTTTCTGGTAATTAAAAAAGAAGCCTTTATAAGGAAAAAAAGATGTCTTTATATCTGTTGTCATTTATAATCCTCTCCGATCGATTATTAATTGAATCTTCGGAGTGGACATCTCTGTCCAGCGCAGCCAAGTTCTCCAGCACGAAACACTCTAAATTTAGCAGAAAAATAGAACGAGAAATAGAAAAGATAAACTGGAAAGGTACGCGCCCTCCACTGTTCAGCTAATCATCAATTAACATTAGTTTGGTTTTCGTTTCCCCTTATTAATTCTAAATTACTACCTCCAGTCTTAATTATAAGATAAAGTTTATTTTTTTTAAAGAAATTAAGGAAACTAAATAACTTATTTAATCATATCATATATTATGTATCCTTAGATTATATATTAATTTATTAATCAAACTAATTAGTTTGAAGAAAAAAAAATAAAAATATTCTAAAATAATTTAATTAGTTTTCTTCATTTTTTTTTTAAAATCAATTTTATCTCATAATTAAACGAAGTAAGTATTAATTATTAATGTAAGCTACGAATGTTGAATTCTCCGTGTTCACATTGTATCTCATCGCCTGAAACCAAATCAATCACGACCGTAAAATCACCCTCCGACAAACATTTTTGATTTTTTTTTTATTTCTATCTGTCAATCGCCTTCGTCTTCGTGGGAGCTATCTCGGTTAGCATTATATATTGAAAATTTCCAATGCAATTGATCTGCCAATAATAGCGATCATGGGCACCTGCTTCTCTTCCACGAAAGTCAGTGGCTCCAACAGCAATACAACGGCCAACGGCGCCACCGCCGTCCACCACAATCGCAAAGAGACCCCCAAGCCTCAATCCCGCACGACCACGGTTAAATCTCAAGCGACGAACGATCAACGGCCTAAAGTACCGAATGAGATTCGTAACGCTCAGCCGAACAAGAATTCCCAGCAGCCCAAGACCAAAGACAAGCAATATGCCAAACGACAGCCGTGCGGGAAAAGGACCGATTTCGGCTATGAAAAGGATTTCGACGCGCGTTACTCGCTCGGAAAATTGCTGGGACATGGTCAATTTGGTTACACATATGTTGGAGTGGACCTAGCGAATGGGGATCGGGTGGCTGTGAAAAGAATTGACAAGAGCAAGGTATGAATTTTTTGCATTTACGAGCTGGGTCAGTCATTTTTGGGTTGATTTTCTGTGTCTTCTTGCATCCGTATCCATTTGACTATGTATGAAATTTAGAGTTTGCTTTGGTCGTTAACTTGAAAACAAGTTAGTTTTTCTTCAATCATTATCTCTCGAGTTGCAGCTTCGCCATGGTCAATGGATTAGGCAGAATTCAGAGACTGAGTGCTAAGTGTATAATTCGTTTTGGTGTTTAAGGATCATTATTTGGACACTCAGGCAATGATAACTTTTGTTTTAATTAGCTCTCACCGGCTATGCACTGATTCCCTGTTATGTCTATACTGTTCAATTCCCATGTTGATCTCAGTTTGCTTGAATTTCCAGTGTTGAAGCCTCTTAGATGTCTGATCTCCTCTGTTTGGACTGCCTAGATTATTATTGCATAAACATCTTACTGGTTATTCGCGCCAAAATAATCTTATAGATCCATTGTAGTTATTCCTTGACTTCTTGAGGATCCGCATTTCTTGTTTTGGAGGCTGATGAATTTAGTAAGTCTATTTTCCAGGAATGTAGTTCTTGTCTGGTATGGTTATATTGCTAATTTTGTTGCTTATATGCCAAGCCATTCCTCATGCGCTTAGTGTGAGAGTGAGTGAACTTGAAAGCATGATGGAGTATTATATATTCCTACAAGTTTTGCGGATGCTAGCATTTGTCCTAAAATAAATGTTTGTAATTTGGATTTGAAACTTATAATATGTTTGTAATTAGTTCTAGTTGTCATTGGTTTGTTGCCTTTGTCTCTATCTAATCCTGAACCCTGGCAGATGATTCTCCCGATTGCCGTTGACGATGTTAAACGAGAGGTCAAGATTTTGAAAGAACTCACAGGGCACGAGAATGTGGTTCAGTTCTACAATGCTTTTGAGGACGATTCATATGTATATATTGTTATGGAGTAAGTTGCGTTTTTTTTTTTAAAATAAGTTTTTATTTTTGAGCTTCTTTATCATGTTCTATTATGCTTCACCTGATCTTGACCACGGTTGACTGCCAAGCACCTTTTTTCTTTGATATTTTGAGAGGGGGACTTATTTTTTGAGAACAGATTTATCAAATGTCTTGTGATGTATTTGCTTTTGTATTCTTGTTTTGCACTTGTGTGTACGTACGCATGCATGCATCTATGTACCTTGAATGAAAAATGTATCTATGTTATCAAAATATTAACCTTCATGTGACATATACTTCTTAGGTTATGCGAGGGTGGAGAACTATTAGATCGTATATTGGCCAAGTAAGTAACATATGAGCTTAGATATTGATTTTTCCTGGCTAACTGGCTACTCAGAATGTGTAATTCTGCTCAAATTTCAAAACTGCAATGACTAAATGACCTTGAAACTTATTTCTTCTGTCGGATATCTGTATCAAATGGAAATTTTTGGTATTAAAATTTGCTGCTTCTTGCTTTGCTTTAATCAGGAAAGACAGCCGTTATACAGAAAAAGATGCCGCAGTGGTTGTAAGGCAGATGCTCAAAGTTGCAGCTGAGTGTCATTTGCATGGTTTGGTCCACCGGGACATGAAACCAGAGGTATGGTCGGCATGTCTGGCAAGTTTAAAGTGTATGTAGCTATGTTATTGACTGTGGATTTGTTCTTTTTACTTTCATGCAGAATTTTCTTTTGAAATCAACTAAGGCAGATTCACCTTTGAAGGCTACAGATTTTGGTTTGTCAGATTTCATTAAACCTGGTGAGGACAAGTTGTAATCATGGATTCGTTCATTTTCTCTTTGTATCCGTTACTTTCTTGCAATGTTCATTTTGGATTTATGTGTCTCTTTGATTTGAATAATTGCAGGAAAGAAGTTTCATGATATTGTTGGCAGTGCTTACTATGTTGCACCTGAAGTGTTGAAGCGCAAGTCAGGCCCAGAATCAGATGTATGGAGTATTGGTGTAATTACATACATATTGCTTTGTGGGAGGCGCCCATTTTGGGATAAGACAGAGGATGGTATCTTTAAGGAGGTGTTGCACATTATTATGGCATGCTGAGTTTCCTGTTAATTATTTGGGATTTTTTTTTTTTCATTTTATTATCTTTTTATTCACCAATAATTTTGTATGTCTTTGGTCTCTTCATCTTCTGCATAGCGGCTTGAAAAAGATGATGTTTTTCTTTTTTTATTCATAGTAGTTTATGATGTTCAATTCATGATCTAATATATGCAGGTATTACGTAACAAGCCTGACTTCCGGCGGAAACCATGGCCATCTATAAGTAATGCTGCGAAAGATTTTGTAAAGAAATTGCTAGTAAAGGATCCTCGGGCTAGATTTACTGCTGCCCAGGCTCTATGTATGCATCCAATTTTTTCTTTCTAATAGTTCTATATAGGAGGCTGTATGCTTCTCCTGTTTTATCCCTTCCAAATCAGTTATCTAATAGTCACTGCCTGAATTTTAGTCTAGCTGTGTAAATTTTCCTTTCCTTTTTGATAAATCCTCAAAGCAAAGGCTTTCCCAAACATGTAATTGTTTTATGAATTTTCATATTTTCAGCTCATCCATGGGTTAGGGAAGGAGGGGAGGCATCAGAGATTCCTATTGACATATCTGTCCTTGGCAACATGCGGCAATTTGTGAAATTTAGTAGGTTGAAACAATTTGCACTCAGGGTAAGGCATCTTTGATTGAGGCTTTTGCATGTTGAACGGCTTAAAACTTGTTGTTCACCGTTTTATCTGATTACCTTGCAGGCACTAGCTAGCACACTTAATGAAGAAGAGTTGGCTGATCTCAGAGATCAGTTTGATGCAATTGATGTGGACAAAAATGGTGCTATTAGTCTAGAAGAGATGAGACATGTATGTAACCCATGTCACTTGTTTATTAGTGATTAATAATCCGCTTCTTTATGAAGTTATTGTTCCTCTGGTCTAAAGGGTAGATTTCTTGCAGGCCCTTGCTAAGGACATCCCTTGGAAGTTGAAAGATTCCCGTGTTCTTGAGATATTACAAGCGGTGAGTAGATGTGATCTTCTGCAGTTTATATCATTGTACTTCCTTCCTTTTTTTGGGTTTGCATTAGTACTTATTTACCACATTTAAATTTTAGAAGACATGGAGTTTCTCTGGGGAGTAAATATTATTTTATATAATTGATTAACATTTAACTATATTATTTGTGCAACTGCTATTGGAATAGATTTGTTTCGCCTAATCATGACTGCTCTATCCTACTCTGCCATCGGCTTTTTTTTATAGATTCATTGTCTTTTGTCCGTGTAGATAGATAGCAACACAGATGGGCTTGTGGATTTCTCTGAGTTTGTGGCTGCTACATTACACGTACATCAATTGGAGGAGCACGACTCAGAAAAGTGGCTTCACCGGTCACATGCTGCTTTTGAGAAATTTGATATAGACAAGGATGGCTATATTACTCCAGAAGAACTTAGATTGGTTGGTTAACCTTTCCATTCATTTTCTATGAAAAATTCTCCTATCAATTAAAATGGTTGTGTGGTATTTATGTGTCTACGATTTTTTTTTCCTTCTCATTTTTTTGGGGTGGAGGGGAAAAGGGGGTGGGTATGGAAAGGTGGCAACTGGCTAGAAAATCTTCTTCCCTTTTAGCTTTGCATACATCTCTTAAAAAATTTCCAAAATCATAAACTTCCATGTCAACTAATATTGCTTTCTGGCTTTATAGCATACGGGCTTACGGGGATCCATTGATTCGCTACTTGAGGAAGCTGATATCGACAAAGATGGAAAAATCAGCCTCCCAGAGTTTCGAAGACTCCTAAGAACTGCAAGCATTAGTTCACATACTGTGACAACCCCACGGAGTATGTTAGATTAGAAGGGTTTCAGGGGAAAAGTCGGTACACGCAAGGGTGGTGCTATGGTGGAGTTCTTTGGTGCAGATTCTCCTCAAGCCTTCATGTCTTTCTCTGACCATTCAATGGCGCTCTCAAAATGCAGTTAGTGGATGCTGAATCCTACGGATTCCATGCAGAGACATCGGGAAGACTATGGTGAAGAGGTGTTTGGCAGAGTATGTGTAGGTAGAGTTATTGGAGCCTTCGTAGATTGGCTTTCGGACCAATCTCACCTGTGTACATTTTGAAATCTGAGGGCTTTCTTGATTGTGCCAATCGAGTGATGATCTAAAGTGTAACTATAAATAAAAATGAAAAATTGTAGTTGAGTGTTCAATTGTCTTCCTGTTGCCCACCTCTTAATTTTATGGTATACCCGTATAATGGAATGGATGATTGAGCTTATATTAATCATGTCTTCCATCTTATATATTTCAATTAATCTTGTCTTCATAATCTCAAGATCATTTATTAAGTCATTCAGTTAATTTGGTTTGAAAAGATAAATATAACCATCATTGGTTAGACGCTGGATAATCAGGAGTCTAATTTGGTTTTAAAAAATCATGGGGCTCTAGGCCTAAAGTTTGTGCGATTCATTTGCTCGACTTGGCACGGCTTGTAAATAAGCACATGCGCCCTGCCGATTATCGTCCAACAAAAGGACAGGACGTCTCAGTTCCAAATTCCGCAGGGCTTTAAATCAGAATTGAAGGTTAAGGGGAAAAAAAGAACGAGGGGATGAAGTCCCCACAAAATGAGATAATAATTGAGACGCCTCGTGACAAAAGGCAAATCATCTCGGTAATTTACGATAACCACCCACTTTTCTATTTACACATACGGCCAGGATAGTTCATAATGATCTCGTACAGAAAGAAGGTTGTAATGCATCTGTTATCTATTCCAGGAAAAGAACTATTCCACGAATCATTTTGCGTATTATTGGTGGAAAGAACCATATACAGCTTCGTTTATGATTTATCAGACTTTGGGATGTCACCCACGCTGTTGGAGCTATCTTGAGGTCCTTGTGATGAAGAATGCCTGCTTGAAGTACTCCCATCTGTGATATTTCTCTCCTTCCTTGATGAATGCTTGCCCTTCCTTGCTCCAGAAGATGATTCCTGCAGAAACTCAATTACAGATTCGATAATTTGAGCACTGCTACGGGTTTTGCTATTAAACTACAGTTAACTCACCTGCCGGGATGATGATCCAGGCATCTTAAGTTCAAGCTCTGTGGCTACATCGTTAGACTCACCGCATCTTTCAGCATTGCTTGTCCTTTCATGATCCAGCGACTTACTTCTGAAATCTTGTTTGCTTGAAGCGCTGGATGTTGAAGCATATTGGCCAGTTGGCTGCTCCACTGGGGGATTAGCAGGAGCAGAAAATGGGACATATGTGGAACAAGGATTTTGGTTTCCAAAGAAAGGAAAAGGCTGAAGTGACGGATGAATGGAAATTGGAGCGGAAGGAATGGGTATAGGAACTGGATATGAATACGGTGGAGCCATGACAACTGAATGATCGATTGCAGTCCATGGGAATGCGACTCTCACTCTCTGTTGATACTGTGCATTAAGATTTTCAATGTCAGATTTTAGAGATATCTTCTCTTCTCTGAGTTCATTTTTCTCCTGCATTAGCTGCAAAATACAAAACAGAAAGGCACAGTAAGCAGCTGACAAGCTTTGTAATCTTGAAGGTAAATTTTAAATAAAAACAACCTTACTTCATGTGATTCTTCAGAAAGTGCAGCATGCTCAGCTTTTAGTCTATGGACTTCAGCAGCTAAATCTTTTAGCACCTGAACTGTGTCTGTAAGGATAGTAGCCTTGTCATTCTTTGGCCTATCTGGATCTGCAATGTTTAGTTCAACAAGAATATGTCAATTCTTTTCTAGCAAACTGATAATGCATCTAAAAGATGGCAAAAGAAGCAGCAGATGTGTATATCCATTATAGCAGAAAATCACAAGCCCACCATCAATCACGTCATACATATACATCCCTCTCAAAAAAGAAAATAATCTGCAATCAATGAAAAAGTAAAGAAGCTAAATATGGTGAGTACATCATTTCACCTCCCTGTGCTGACAATACTATCCATCATTTATGATACTATTGTTTTCCTTAAATAACTACTAGCAATGTTTGATCTAATCAATATCGATTTATCTTTCGAATTATAATCTCTATAACGTGGCCATTGCCCATAAAACGATGCAAAGTCAAACTCTAGAACAGGCTACTTTAGACATCACTTTTTTTTAATATATAAAATAGTTTTTTTGGCGTATTCACAGTAACATAGTCTAAAAGGTAACAGGGTCTCATCTGTAATAAGGAAGGGATGACAAGTCTCCCAGTGTGATGCTTAGCAGATTTTCTTTGCTTAGTTCTGCTCCCCTTAAGCTAAACCCCTGCTAGGTCCTCTGACCTCCCTCATAATTAAAAAGAAAGAGTAAGCTTATGTAAAAAGTAAAGTAAGATCAATTCTCAGAATTATAGTGTGAAGATGCTATCTTCACTATTGTGAAAGATGGCAGGCAAGTGGCTGGAAAGGAAGGCCAAAAAAGGGAGAGCATATTTTCAATGAAGGGAAGGCATTACAAAAAGGTTTTGATCATCAAGTGTAATCAAGTGTGTTTTCAGGGTATATAGGGAAGATTGCCTTAACCTTGGAGTTCTAGGCACAGGTAGAAACCCAAAACAAGTTTTCTTAACATCAGTTGTCAAGTAATTAAAGACATAAAATTTACTCAATAGGAAGCATGCATTCATAAGCAAAGGCCAGTAACAAAATCAACTAATGAAATAGTCAAATTGGTTTGACAGACATAAGCAGAGGCTAGAAGATAAGATTCCCATGAAATCGATTAGTAATATCATTATCAACTACATGACCCGTCAACTAAAGAAATAAATTTTTTATCGCTTCCCCTATGTTCTCCCTTCCTTTTCCACATCAGCGAGACTGTGGTTAAAAAGCAGCCTGCAGTCCTGCACTTGTGTGGTTGGGCCCAAAAGAAAGCTATCCTAAAAATAAATTATTTTAACCATTAGGGAAAGATAAAAGTAGTATTTTATGTGTTTTTTCAGAAACTAAAAGCATTGTTATCTCTGAAAGTGCCCTTTTCTTCTGCGAAAAGACTGCTAAGCCCACTTTATGTTTATTTACACAACATACAGCAGGACAAGAAACTCATCACATGACTTTGCGAGTTAGGTTACTCTAAGCATACGAGCCAATCTCAGTAAAAATAAAGTTAAGGCCTCTATAGTGTTTCAGAAAGAGTTCTAAGTTCTAACCAACAGTATCTGCCACCCAACAAAAAAGGTAATTCATGAATGTACAAGCATCAACAATAGATTTCATATTTTAAGGCGCTTGAAACCAGCTAATCAGAGAAATGGATGCATGATAGGTCATGAAGAAGGAATTGATTGTTCATCACTAAAAGAGTGCTTGCAGTTAACCTAGTGTGTTTCCCAGCTCTAGGAAATGCTCATTTAGTCGATCCCTCCTCAGTTTCTCACGGTCTGCCTTCTGGAGTTTTCTTGTAGCAACAGGATCCTGTGCTTCAGCTTCAGGCCTCTGCCTATAGAAAAGTAACCCCATAGTGGATATAAATCATCAAACATTCGCATTTTCAGAAAGGTTGCAAGTGCAACTATAGCAGTCTGAAGCACCACAACAAAAATCTTAATTCACTTTCAATCCAATACTCTCAGATTTCTAAAACTTATTCCACAAGAGGGCATATTACAATCACATAACCTTCAGCTACAAATATCTTAATAACATGTTCCATAGTCTGTGGTAAACCTTAAAAGCTGTCGACGGAGTCAATTGGAGAGAATCCAGAATTAAATAGCATAAGAGGAGGAAAAGCAAAAGAAAGAACCTAGATTCGGTATGCGAATTCTGCAAGCGGTTAGAGGTAACGGTAACAAGTTGCGACTGAGGCTGAAGAGAAGAAGGCGCTAAATCTGCTGCAACAGAAACAGATTTAGACAAATCTTCAGGTTTCCACTGATCCATTTTCAACAAAAATTCAACCTTTTCTTATTTTTCGAAAGTTTCTCTGTAACATAAGATACATTCAGCTCTTTGCAGTGAACCCTTCATGAGAATCTAACCCAAAAATTTTCTGCAAGACTGCGAGAAAGTGGCCCAGACAAGGAAACTCCGACCCTTCAAACTTGTGCTCTCCACGAGCCACCCGGGATAACGACGAAGACATCTCGAATTTTCATTTTTAACTTCTTCACGAAAATTTATTCCAGCTAAAGATGAAAACAGTAAAATTAGTATTTTGATATTAATGTCACGATTTCAATATAAAGTTATGAATTGATTAATAACAATATTTTTTTAATATTTTCTATAAAATATTTTAATATATTGTCGGCAAAAAAAATAAAATAAAATATTTTAATATATAAATAAAAATTAATTAATTAATTTTACTAGTTCAATTACAATTTTATCACAGTTAACTTTGTGAATCTTGACCAAAAAACACAAACTTTGTGAATCTTAACGGTGAACTTTTTGGATCCAATTACCATCATTTTCTTTCCCATATGCTCACAATCATTTTTTTCAATTTGAACTATTAGATTAAAATGTCAATAGTTCATATTTTTTTTATTATAAAAATAATATTATTATAATAATATTTTTATGATATATTAAATATAATTTATTAAGATTTTAACTAACGGTCCAGATTAAAAAAAAATCATAACTAAATGAAAAAAAAAAAGGAGTGGCCAAATCCGAGCTTTTTTGCCTGGAATCTTGGGTATGTTTGGTTGAGCGATTCGATTGCTTATAAGTTGCTTTTTAATAGTGATTTACGGTATACGAAGTAAGTATGTGAGAGGAGTTGTGTCTCGATTTACATAAAAAACAACTTATAAGTTTTTATAAGTTAAAACAAACATGCTTCTAACTATTGAGTTGACCCATATAAATCCAGTTTTAAAAACATGTGATATAATTAGAGATGAGTTTTGACAATTTGAGATTTTATATTATCATACTGTCCATTTTTATAACATTATATTATCTATTTTAAAGTTTTACTATATACTATAGGACTATACAAATCAATAAACTTTATATGAACTCACTCCGACATCTGATTATAGAAGGATATTGCTCCTGTCCTCAGTTCTCGCTAAAAAAGGTCGAGTTTAAGTTTTGACCACAAAGATATATTGGGCGAGTTGGGTTCCAATTTCCGAATTCTCAAACCAAGACAAACTCAGAAAGAGGGACAATGAAGATAGTGACTTACAATGTGAATGGCTTGAGACAGCGCATTACGCAGTTTGGTTCTCTTCGGAATCTGCTGAATTCGTTCGACGCAGATATTATCTGCCTCCAGGTTCTTTGTCTAATCTGTTGTACTTGTTTTCCCACCTCTCTGCTGTCTCTGATATTCTTCGCATCCCGGATTCAATTTGGAGCCATCACAGGAAACAAAGTTGAGGAGGCAGGAAGTGACAGCGGACTTGGTCATGGCGGACGGATACGAATCATTCTTTTCGTGCACCCGTACCTCTGACAAAGGCCGAACTGGGTATTCCGGTAAGTTGCTTTTTAGCCCCGCCTCAACCACATCCATACTATATTTTCAGGAAACTTTACCCTCCGTAGTTTCTACAGTTTGTTACTTTATGATGCATTATAGGTTGCTATAGTCTTCTGGGGCTCTTTTTCCTATCATTTTTAGAGAGGCTAAGGTCGAGTAGCACCCATGAGGTGGCATTTTAGAGCTCTTGTTATGGTTTCCTTTACTAAAAAGTACTAACTACCTATACAGGAGTTGCCACATTTTGTCGCGTAAAATCAGCGTTTTCAAGTGACGAAGTAGCTTTGCCCTTAGCGGCTGAAGATGGATTCACTGGTCTTATTGGAAACTCTCTCACTGGGAAAAATGAACTGCCTTTCTTCATGGAAGGCCTACTAGGGTTTTCCAATGAGGAGCTTCTTAGTGTTGATAGTGAGGGACGGTGCATCTTCACAGATCATGGTCACTTTGGTGAGTGTTTTTGCTTTTTACTAATAATTTCTAATTCAAGTAGAATCAATCAGTTATAAATCTTGGTTCTTTATTTATTGAATTTCCTTTTTGTACGTGGTTAAGTGATATGATATTAAAGCTTCTATAAGTTTGACCTGAAGGAAGGATATGTTATTCATTCTGAGTCTTATGCACTATCTGTTTTCTATTTTCAAAACATATGTAGTGGTAGTTTTGATGAAATTTTACTTCCATCTGGCCAGTCCTTTTCAATTTGTATGGACCTCGAGCTGAAAGTGATGATACAGAGAGGATTCAGTTTAAGCGCAACTTCTTCACTATATTGCAGGTATTTGTATGGTCTTCAACCAATGGAGTTGTAACTCTGTTTTTGTAGTGCTGAATTTCGTAGTTGCTTTGAATGTGGCTTTTAAAAACAAATCAAAAAGATGTTTGGAGATGGCTTACACTTCAAATGCCAGTGTTTTTCTGGTTGGTAATTGTAAGATTAGTTAACCATATGGAATCAGGGTCAAGGATTATTCGGACCTGATGAGGTTTGAATTTGCTTACCAAATTCAATATGTTCTTTGGCTGACACAACGAAACCTGAAAGTTGTTTACTTTTAAATATAACCTTGGTCCTTGAACCTATTTCGATTTTAACAGACTAAAATGTTTCGAAGTCTGGATACTGTACTTAGCGGTGAAACATTTGGGCATGTTAAAGTGTAGTTTATGTGTGCTTTAGTTACCTACCTTGTCAGTTGTCTCTTTACAGATGTTCTTCCACCTTTCCGTTTTCATTTGTTTACCTTGGATTGTTGGATTGATTCTGATTATTTCTTTAGTAGAAAAGATTGGAGTCTCTACTGCATCAAGGAAGGAAAATATTTGTTGTTGGTGATCTCAACATTGCACCACAAGCAATAGATCGTTGTGAAGCAGGACCTGATTTTGAGAATAATGAGTAAATTGGATACTGGATTTCTGTGAAGTATTATTATTTATTAGTTTCTAATATGATTGTCAATGTCCCGATTGCTTACCCATTTTTTCTTGTGTAGATTTAGAAGATGGTTCAGGTCTATGCTTCTTGAAAATGGTGGTCAATTTTTTGATGTTTTCAGAGCAAAGCACCCTGATAGGTTTGGACTTATAATCAACTGAAATATTGAGTTTTGAATGGTGATGTGTTGTATACTTGGAAGTCTAATCCCTGATACATGACAAACATTGCCATTCTCATAAAGTAGAGAATGTTTCACTTTATATCTTTGATTATCTTGTCACTATTCCCATATTCGATTTTATTGCTCTTGGATGGAAGGGCCTTTTAATCTGCTAATTTCACTTCTGTTGCCTGTTTATTTCAGAAAAAATTGGTTTTTGAAATAAGTTCTTGATTCTTTGTTTGAATACTTTATTCATAGGCTTCAACTTTCCACATTATTGCTGGTATTATATGCATTATCCTCCATAATTGTTTCCTTTCAAATTTAAGTTGTGATTTTCACTATTCTAATTAAACGCTGGTACACATATTGGATTTAATGCAGAAAGGAAGCATATACTTGTTGGCCTCAAAATACAGGGGCCGAAGTATTTAACTTTGGGACAAGAATTGACCATATTCTGTGTGCGGGTTCCTGCTTACATGTAGCAGATGACCTGGAAGGCCATGATTTTATAAGATGCCATGTTAAGGAGTGTGACATTTTGACACAGTATAAACGATGCAAGCCTGGAAGCAACATGAGGTAAAGAACCCATCAACACAATCAAATAGACCCATCATGTGTATGTGTTAAAGCTATTTTCTCTTTCCTGGACAGATGACTTGTGTCTGGAATATTTTATTATGCTAGATTATTGTTTTCCCCCTTTTGCTAGACTAGATTATTGATTGTAGTATAAGATGTTTTGTGCTTTTGGGTTTCCTCATTTTCTGTTTTGCCCTTTTTGTATTGTGTACATCATATATCATGCGAATTCTAATATCCTTTGAAGCAGAAAACACTAGTTAAGTATGGTGATATAACCTCCCTGCATACATGAAGAAATCATCTTACTGCTTACAATTCCTCCCTATATCATATTGGCACTCTCTCTCTCTCTCTCTCTCAGATCCTTAGCCAAGTTCTTCAATAGAATAGTGGCATACTGTGTTCCATGGTTTAAGAGTTGCAATTGTCTACTGCATGTCTCTCTCCAGAAGCAAGGATTTAACTTTGATCCTGTTATGTTCAGTGCCCAGAGGTGGAAAGAAGGTCGAAGCATTAAACTTGAAGGATCTGATCATGCTCCAGTTTGTGTTACTTTACATGAAATACCCAATCTCTCTCTGCATAGCACTCCCCCCTTGTCTGCTAGATATGTTCCCATGGTTCGTGGTTTGCAGCAAACACTAGGTACTAAACGTAGGTTCCTCTTTTGATGATAATTTCTGAATATTCTATAATTAAATTGCCTCCGGCCTTTGTCTTGCAGTGTCTGTATTGACAAAAAGACGATTTTCTGAACAAATGAGATCATGCAAGATGTCAGGCTTGCCTACAGAAGAAGACATTGTTACAGGGAATACTTGTGAGAGAGTAAAGGAATCATTCGACAACAGTGAATGTGATGTGCTTTCAAGCCAAGATTCGGAAACTAATGTTGAATCAAATGAACAGTCTGGCAGTTCTTCTCAGGAGGCTATTCCTTCAGTTTCATCAGGCATTGAATATGATAAGGTGATACCTGGGAAAAGCAATCGATCCAAGAAAAAAGCAAGAAGTAGTCAATGCTCCCAACTCTCACTGATGTCCTTTTTCAAAAAAAGTACGAATGCTGACAATGTGGTCAAAGACTCTCGTACTGACATTCAAGCCGAATCCTCACAACTTGACCATGGCTCAAATGAAGCGTCTACAGAGGTTGATCAGACTGGCAGTTCCGAGCAATATGAGTTGTGTACAGACGTGTGTGAAGAGGCGTCTGCATTTACTGATGATTCAAAAAGGAAGGAGAGTAATAATGTGGCTTTATTGGAGTGGCAGAGAATACAACAGTTGATGCAAAATAGTATACCACTTTGCAAGGGTCATAAGGAACCTTGTATTCCTCGAGTGGTGAAGAAACAAGGTCCTAATTTTGGTCGCAGATTCTATGTTTGTGCTCGTGCTGAGGTAATTTGCTTCATTGGATTATCTTTCTGACTACCCTAGATTTCTTGTATGAACATTGTCGCTCAAATACAAATCCAAGCACTGAAATTAAATTTCAGATTGAAAAAATCCAAGTCTTGGATTTTCTATCACTAAATAAGCTGTGCTCAGACTATGCCCATACAAGAATCACTTAATTTTGGAACTCTGAAGTCAACGTCATCATTTCTGCCAGATAGATGCGATTTCTTGGAACTAAGCTGTCATTTCTTTTTCCCTCTCTGCAGGGGCCTGCATCTAATCCCGAAGCAAACTGTGGTTACTTTAAATGGGCTGCCTCAAAATCCAAGAACTGACCCTCACACTGATGTTTTGATCGAAGGATGAGAACCTAACCTCTGCCCTCTCCCTAACTGATGTGTAGCTGACATCCCAGATTTGCGAAATTTAAGATTAAATGTGTAGTTTCATTCTGCAATTTCTAACATATTATTAGTCAATATTCACCAAAATGATGGCTTTATAAGATGTATTCCCTCTAACTAGTACGTGTAGTTGGGCAATGTTTGAGCTATATCCAGTTGCTTTATCCCATGGGATGTAACTAGTGGCTTTTTCAACATTTTGTTGCATTGAAATTTTGGGGAGATTTTAAGGCAGATAGACTTCCAGTTTAGAATGCAACCATCATAATAATGATTAAGATAAACTTGAAGTTTGATTCTTGCCTTGTTTTTGACCTATTTTCAACTGTGTTGATGTTTCTTCTCAGTGAGATGAAACGATAATTATAATCATTATGATGGTGGCATGTTCACAATTCTTTTCAAGGAGTGGCACAAAAAAGTCATTGGTTACATAAACGAGTCAATCAGTGAGGAATCCAACATCACATAGATGCTGATCATTTTTCTTTAATTATATTCAAAAAGAACTGAGACCCTTTGTTTTTGATGTTTTCTGTCCGTATCGCGAGACTTGTCATGATAAAATAGAAAGAGGGTAGTTGCGGCGTCAGTAATCAATTTAGTGTGTTTGGTGAGCAGCCATAAGCCTAATTGGTAACCATCATTTTTTTTTGAATGTTTGTGAAGGCTTGCAAGCAATTAAGTTTTTTTTGTAAAGTTCAATTGTTGAATGCTCAATTATGAAAAGATGGAGAGAGAAGCTTTTATTAAAAATTAATAGGATTTTATGTTAGATTGGATTGTTTGGAAATTAATTATATGATATTTGTTTTTCCCATAAAATGTGTTTTAATGACATTTTATGTTAGATTGGGTTGGATTGCTGAGGAGTACAAGAATAAGAAATGAAGAAGAAAGTGGTGTACAATGTCTTTAAGGCATGCGCAGCACTTTCTTTTAGGCTTAATTCGCCTCAACCTATACCTATCTTATAGGATGTAATTTGGATTAACGGGTGAATTTCCTGTAGGATACAATGAAAACCCTTGAGTATGAATTGCACTGTTAACACTTAAACCAAGACAACAATAATTTTTACAAAGTGATAATTTGACTTTATCTTTGTATACACTAAAGGACAAAGGCAGTGAGTTTGATTTCATGTTGCTATGTGATTTCTGATGTTGTATTGTATTGTCTATTACAAATGAAGTGATCATGCATGGTATTTATAGACCATAAAGTGATGACTTGAAGTGTACCTCTTGAAACAACACCTCTTTAGTTAAAAGTCATAACCACATGTTATATATATGAACCCTCGTGAACTAACATAATTTCAATAACCAATGGTTATTTAAAAAAAAACTCTTTCATGACGGGTTACACTTTCATAGTATGTAGAGTTTTCTTATAAACATAGCACAACCTTTCACCAAGTGATGATTACCACACATGTATTTAGGAACTAAATAGACATAACCTTGGTGACTCTTAGAATTATAACTCCTTACACAACTCTTTATATAAATTCCAAAGGTAGTGTATCATATAAATCCTTTAACTAATAAGAACATGACTTTACAAAAAACACATCTCTTCATTTTAAAACATTCCAACAATCTCCCACCAATTTAAAATGATCACAAACTCTTATCACTTCAAAAATCTCATGTTGTCAATAAAGGTATCTCGAGGATTTGAACATTTACCTAAGTAAGACATGGTTTCACTCAGCCGAAATAATATGGTGGACTGAGATTTGAACCCCTTATCTCATATGAATAGGTGTGCATAAATTACGCATGAGATCTCGGGCCAATGTATGCCACTTTAAATGACACGTTTACTCACAGCCTTGTATCTGTATCCTTTTTATAAGAGGTTTTCATAGGCATGCCCTTGAACTCTTAGAAGCGACCACACTTCACTCTCATATAGGTAAACTTCGTCAAGAGCATCATCATTATAAATGTTTCAGTAAATATATGCTTACAGGTCCATTAAAAGTCAAATTAGGCTCAACTTACCCCCTTTTAGTCTTATAGTTACCAAATACTTTTCCAACCTTGGATGTATTAAAAAGTCAAGTACTTACAATCACTTTAATTGCGTACTTTTACCATTGAAGTCAAGGTTTGATATTATGATCAAGTATAAGTTGAATTTCTACTATTGGTGATCAAAGTTTTAAGGGCTTCAATCACATTCATTTTGATATTTTTAACATCAAATCCCTTGTTAGACTTTTCATCAAAAGATCTACAAGATTTAATTCAGATCTTATATAAGTAATGGAAATTACTCTATTCAAAATCAAATCTTTCACATAGTTATGTCTTAGACCAATATGTTACAATTTTCTATTATACACTTAGCTATAAACCCATGCAAGAGTAGACTGGCTATCACAACGGTTAGATATTAGTGATAGCCTTATACTAGAGTCAAACAATGAAGAACCATAGTAACAATCAAAATTATAAGCATGTCAACAACAACTCATGACTTATTTTCTATTATAAAATTATCATAGCCAAACATATAAATAAAATTTATAATTCTATCATTTCCATTTTTTTTAAGGTCTTATGAAACTATCATTCTTCTACCACACGTCCTTCTCATGATACTTTCTCATGAGCATTGGCGCCTTTCGTATCATAGATCTTCTACAATACTTCTCTTCTAAGAGAAAATAATCACCCAATTACTCAAGAGAGATTTACTTTTTATGTTTAATTAAGACTCATTTTTAAGTCTTACCATGAGAGAGAAAGTTTATCTATGATTGATGACACAATAATGAATTCATCCACATGCATCTTATTTGTTTGAGACTATTCAAAGCATGTTCAACTCATTCATTTATTCCATAACAAATTTTCATCAACCATTCTAATTAAAATTAGAACACAACATGATAATTATCATTCCATATAATTGGCCATAGAATTTTTCATGACAATTATCAATTTAGTAAATTGGAAATCTACTATGCTTCTTATTACTTTCTAATCATGGTTAAAAAATTCCATAATTCCACAAATCAATAAACCACATAATTTAAGAAAAATAATTGCATCATGCCAGATTATGAATAAACTGTATGAATCTAAAAATCATATTCAATAAAGAAAGACAAATAGATATTAATCTATCTCATTTGCTATTGACTAAATAAAATCAAGATGACTTCGTTACAAAAGTTCCTTGATCAAATTAAACCATCCTCTTTGTCTAGCAAGCAAAACCAATGCCATCTCATGAAGTTCTCTTCTTCAAATCTTTCTAACTTGACAAAGTTTATAGTCAACTCCCTCAAAGATGTCATTTGAATTCCGAAGTAAGCCTAAAGACTCTTGGAAGGATTGAAACTCTAAAGAGTAAAAGAATAAGAGATGAAGAAAAAAGTAGGGCACAATGTTTTCAAGGTGTGGACATCACTTTCCTTTAGGTTTAATTCGCTTCCACCTATACATATCTTATAGGGTGCAATTTGGATTGATGGACGAATTTTCTACATGATACAATGAAGGCCTTTGAGATGGATTGCACTCTCAATACTCAATCCAAGACAACAATGGTTTTTACAAAATCATAATTTGACTTTATCTTTGTGTGCACTTAAAAATAAAAGCAATGAATTTGGTCTCTTGTTGTTGTGTGATTTTCGATATTATTTTGTGTTGTCGGTCTCAAATGAAGGGATGATGCAGGGTATTTATAAACCATAAAATGCTGCCTTGAAGTGGTACATCTTCTAGTAACACCTCTTCAATTAAAAGTCATAACCACATGTTAGATTTATGAATCAGCATAACCTCAATAACCAATGAATATTTAAAATAACTCTTCGATGAAAGGTTACGCCTTTATAATAGGGTTAAGGTGCAAATCTACCAATGAAGTATTATCCGAGGAGCGTCCACCATAAATATCTTTTAAAAGGGGTAAAAATACCAATGAAGTTTTAAAAAGGGCCATCCACCACAATTTCCGTTAAATCCGTATTAACGGCGTTAAATCATAAGAGAAGAAAATCCCTAACGGCGTTAGTACGGATTTAACGGAAATTGTGGTGGATGCCCCTTTTTAAAACTTCATTAGTATTTTTGCCCCTTTTAAAAGATATTTGTGGTGGACGCTCCTCGGACAATACTTCATTGGTAGATTTGCACCTTAACCCTTTATAATATGTAGAGTTTTCTTATAAACACAGTACAATCTTTCACCAAGTGATGATTACCACACATGTCTTTAAAAACTAAAAACATATAATCTTAATGACTCTTAGTGTTATAACTCCTTATTTAACTCTTCATATAAATCTCTTAATTCATGAGAACTGGACCTTACAAACAAAAAAACACAGCTCTTCGTTTAAAAATATTCCAACAGGAATGTATTAACCCGAGTTATTGAGTTGTGGTGGGATAACGCCGAGATATTTTTTGGTGTCGAAGGAAGAGATAGGAACTAAAATACAGACTCAATGGCCAAGAAAAAAGGATAGAAGAATGGCGACGCCGTGGTGGGACCCGACGCCTCAAGCTTCCTCTCTGTATCTGTCTCTGTCTTTTTCTCAAGAGTGGCTGAGAGCCGTTATTATGAGTCTTTGAATTGTGAACTCAAAATGGATTTTAGGTGTTGGATATTTATCGATATGGCCTCCTCTGCTTTTGCTCTACTCATTCCTCAAGGGCCACATTCCTGTTTCTTGTTTTCTTTTTTTGTCCGCCGTTGCCTTTTCTTCACTATTAAATTTCATGACGGGGTTGCAAGAATCTCCTCTTGAAACTCTGTTTTAGATATTTTTTTGGCGTTTAAATTCTTGTTTAGTAAAAAATTGGGGATCACACGTTAGTAAGCCACTGGAGAGATGCAGGATATGTTTATTTTAGCGATTCGATTGTTTATAAGTTACTTTTTAATAATGATTTACGGTATACGAAATAAGTATGTGAGAGGAGTTGTGTCTCGATTTACGTAAAAAACAACTTATAAACAATCATAATGCCCAAACAAACATGCCCGCATTTATTACAATGGGAGAGCTTTAATGGATAGGATGGATTGGATTGGTGGAGTCTAATGAACGACGAGAGTAACGTGAAATATAAGGAAGGTAAGGAGCATGTGGGATGTCAGTTACAGGGAAGGCAGTTAATTAGTACAGAAAAGAAAGGAGGTCGGTGGTAGAAGAAAGAGAGATGAGTAAGTAAGAAATAACATGGCAACAAGAAGCACTTTATGAGAGACACACGAAAAGTGCAATGAGCAGAGTTCAGATTGAAGGGAATAAAAGGAGAAGGATGACAAAGCGCGTAATGTTGGAGACAAACCATGTGATATTTGGTGGACTGGCCACCTCCCTCTTCCCCACCCAATTTCCACACTCTGTTTTCCACCCCCCTTATCCGTTGCATTTTCCCCATGTTTATTTACTTTTACTTTTATTACAAGAATTTAAAACTTTGGAACATCCCATTTTTCTCATCTAAGCTAATCTTAAATGTTGGGTAACTTTATTTATAAAACTCTCAGTTAGTACGACCATGACTTTTTTTCTTTTGGCCGACAAAATAACTTTCATTCCAACAAAAACGAAGTCTAAAACTACCAAACAAGTCTTATCCAACGAAATACTATGACATTACACATTAGTATCCAATTTGAGCCAATCACGTAAATAGTCATGTTACTTCATCCATTCGGTCCTAATTATAATAAAAAATTGATTTTTTCAGAGAAATTAAGAAAGTTAATTAAATTACTTTAGAGTATTTTTATTTTTATTTTTTTCTCCAAACTAATTAATTTGACTCATAAACTAATATATAATCTAAGGATACATAACATATGATATGATTAAGTAACTTATTTAGCTTCCTTAATCTCTCCAAAAAAAATCAACTTTGTCTTATAATTAGAACCGGAGGTAGTATTATTTATTGTCTATGGAGATTGATGACATCCTCCTCTAATAATACTCCCTCCCGTCTTTAATATCAGGTATATTTATGAAGTTGATCTTGATTCTAAATATAAGACATAGTTTTCATATCTGTCAATCTTTTTCTGATTGACCACTATTGATGCTCCCTTAATCATAATCAACGAGGAAAGAGAAAAAGAGAATTAAGAAAAATGATTAGGGAGTTTTAGAAAATACATATTATATTAATTAATTTTTTTAATTTAATCAAATTAGATAAATATAATTTATAATTAAAAATAAAAAAAAAGTTTTAGCGGTCACAATGACAGCAGGCTGATATTGTTGAATTGTGATTACATTTTTGGGTTACTATACATGCGGCTTGAGACATCATAAATTTGACATCGTTGGGGGTGAAGGCTTCATTCTTCCAATATAAATCAAAGAGGGATAAAGCCGGTTGCGTGCTGAGTCAGTACCTAGGAAAATGCCCATTGGATAAGTATTATATTTTACTGGCGCACAGCTTCCCCACACTTCTACTGGGCCCCATCGCTCTTCTCTTCCTCCCTCGATGCTCGATCCCTTTATAAATACCACCCCGATTCCCTCTTTCGCCTCCGCCCAAGTCTCGCCTCACAGACACGACATAGCATTGCGCCGTAACATGCTCCCTCTTTCTCGCCCTGCCCCTCTTCCCGCCATAGGTTTCTCCGGCAACTCTGTTTCCTCTTCGCCCCCAGCGTCGCCTCGTCGTCTTCCAATCCGGCCGATCGTCGCCTACACCACCGCGACAGAATCTTGCTCCACTTGGACTGAGCAACCGAAATCGAGGTCCTCCTATCTCAGCTCCCTTACTATGTCTTCGTTGACGTCGCTGTACGAGATTCTAGGGATTCCGGCGGGCGCGTCCCATCAAGAAATTAAGGCGGCCTACCGACGATTGGCGAGGGTGTGCCATCCGGATGTGGCGGCGGTGGATCGGAAGGATTCGTCGGCCGACGAGTTTAAGAAGATTCACGCCGCGTACTCCACTCTGTCGGACCCCCAAAAGCGCGCCACCTACGACAGGAGCCTCTTCGTCCGTCGACAGAGGCCTTTGTCCACGGCTTCTTCGTATTCCGGTTACAGTGGCCGGAACTGGGAAACTGACCAGTGTTGGTAGTGAGTCTGCTAATCAATACAGATAATAGATGTGTAGTTGGTGCGCTGTCTCTGGATCGCCTTACATATAGTATATATTGAAATTACTAATCGGTTAATTGATAATAGAAGGCTTGTAATTACTGTGCAATTTTCTCTTCGCCGATCTCCGAGCTTTTATATTAGATTCTGCTTCTAGATACTTTTCCCCGAGCGCACACTGTTCCTTCGGCTTCATCAAAATTGAAAGGGGCAATTAAGAGTTGAATTGAATTCGTTGGTTTGCAGTTGTGCGATATTGATTCGTAATTTGTTTGTTGGAAGTTAACGAAAAGTGCAAACTAAGTTTGAGTTTCTTGGAAAGGAATTTGGGGCCACTGATATGCGAGGGATCAGGGATGAAATGATGAATTTTTGTTCTTTGCTATGAAAGTCAACTTCTTTACAACGAATTTGTAGAAGCTCGTTTTTGTAGTAACTTGCTCATCATGGGCCAAAAAACACTTAAAAAGAAATTAATGATGTAAGCCCAGTGGGTTGATTGAGAGGAGGATCTAGCCAGACTAATTTTGTTGCTTTTCTTAATATTAGCAACCGTCCGTAACATACGATCACGTCCGTATTGTATTCTTAATATAAAGCGTAAAGTAGTAAATCCACCCCAGAAGTTTTCTTGACGGTATAATGTAGTCTTAAAAATTTTTTTTGGCTCAATGTCGCCCTAAAAGTAATAAAACGTAGCAATATCGCCCTTCGCTAACTGAAAGGTAACGTTGACTGTTAAATGGACATGGTGGCGCATTAAAAAAATATGTTGTCCCTTAACGTGGCAGACATGTGGAGGATGAGTGATGGGTTAGATGGGGATTTACTCACGCTGGGTTAAAGGACTAAAGACCAAGTGTGAGTGTGAGTTAGGGTTTTTGGAAGAGAAGGGTCGAGTAAGAGGTTAAAGTGGTGTACATGTGCTCTGCCTCTGAATCGTGTACGACAATCGAAGAGAAGCCAGAGCAGAGATTCGTCCAGATTAAGAGGTAAGGAATCTAAGATTACTTGGACAGTGTGGATTTCTTCGAGTTCTTTACTTTTTCTTTATGATTTCATAGTGTTTTAACGAAATCACCCTCATTTTGTTTGTATATGGGTAAAAGGGGTTTTTAATTTTTTATTTTAATTAATTTAGGTTGTGGGTGAGATGGTGTCGACTGGGAGTGGTGGACCCATTGGTAGTCCCATCAGTGGTCCCGACAGTAGTGATCCATCGGGTAGTACCGAAAAGTGTGGGGAGTTGGAGGAGTTTCTTCGTGAATTGGACCTTGCAAAGAAGATGATTCAAGAAGCAAAAAACAACCTCCAGGGTGAGGATGAATTTAATAGTCATTCGGTATTGTATTCCTTTCATTCTCAGCATATAAATGAAGAGGGTCGGGGTAAGGCTAGAAAGGAATTTTATTCTCATGAGGAGGGTCATGAATGGGATGAGGGGTTTATGGAAGTTAGTAAAACCTGTATGGACATAATTAGGAAAAACTTGTGCTACATTAGGAAGAATGCAAATGATGTTAGTCAGCAACCGGTTGATGTTGAAGATGCATTTGAGGGTGTCGATGGTGAGGCAAGTGGTTGCAGCCTTAGAAGGGGAGTAGTTGATGCAAGGTGTAATATGCCAATTGAGGAGAAAGTGTTGGAAACAGAGCATGACAATAGAGAGAATGATAATTTAAATGCAAGTGAAGGTGAGGAGTGTGAAGGTGAAGGGGACTGTGATGCAGGTGATGGTGAAAGTGATGAAGTTCATAAGGAGTCTGAAAGTGGTAGTGGTGATAGTTACAGTCATAGTGAGGATGAAGATTATGACGTGTTACTGGATGAGGGTGATGATGGGAGTGATTATGAAGATGAAGAGTTTGAGGATGATGTGGGCTTGGTTGATGGACATGGACCTTTACCTGAAGGAAGAGGCAGAGAAGAAAATGTCGGGCCTGATAGGAGGCCCTTTTTCATGTTGGGGTCTATATTTAGAGATAAGAAAGAGGTACTTGCAGCCTTGGACAAGTATGCAATAAAGGTTGGAGTGAAGTTGCATCTTAAAACAAGTGAGCCATTTAGAGTGAGGGCTGTTTGTGAAAATGGTTGTCCATTTCATTTCTTTGCATTTAAAGACGGATCAAACCTAAAGCTGAGTGTGAAGACTTTGCAACTGGAGCATAGCTGCAGCAGGGTGTATAAGAATCCTAGGGCTACAGTGAAGTGGCTAGCTTCTTACTTCAAGAACAAGGTACAAGAGAGGCCACAATATAAGGTGGCTGACATGAACAAGGATGCTAAAGATGAGTTGATGCTTCATGTAAGCATTTACAAGTGTAAAAGAGCAAAGAAGATGATTATGGAAGAGTTGGAAGGGAGTTATATTGACGAGTTTAAGAAGCTGGAGGCATATTGTCATAAGCTGAGGAGCTCTAATCCTGGATCTGATATTTTTGTTGAAATTAACAAGGAGGCACTTGAAGGTGGGTCTAGAGTGTTCAGCCGCATGTATGTTTGTTTCAACGCTGCTAAGGTATTAATTATATGATCAATTCTTATTATTTATGAATTGATGAAGTAATGTGTTTGAGAAAGAGTAATGCGTCATATTTCTGCCACTGTAAAATGAAGGTGAAATAATAGAGTTAATTAGTTTGTAATGGTAACTATACTCAATGTTATGTTAGTTTATAATGTTAACTAGTTTAGCAGTTACATAACTAATGTTTGCCTTTTAGTTTGTAAGTACATTATATTAATTATGTTGTCTTTTTGTTAGAGTGGGTGGAAGACTGGTTGTAGGCCCATAATTGGTGTTGATGGGACCTTCCTGAAGGGAAATGCAAGAGGTGTTATGCTAACGGCAACTGGACTGGATGCAGATGATTCTTTGTACCCAATAGCATTTGCAATCACTCAAAAGGAGAACACGATTAATTGGAAGTGGTTCTTTCAATGGATACAAACATCTTTGAACTTGGAGGAAGGGGAGCATGTAACTATCATGTCCGACATGCAAAAGGTTTATTTTTCCACTCCAAGTATAAATTAGTTACTGAGGTTACCATAGTTGGATAGGACTGATCACTATAAAATTAGTTACTGTGATTTCTTTGTACTATTATGTTTGATGTTCTGTAAGCATGGATTTGATGTCATTATTGATTGTATGCATTTTGTCACTTGTCTTGTATAATTGTGTGGAATTTTGTCAACCTGGGTGTTCACTTGGTTATGTAATTTTTGGCCAATTAATTTATTCTTTAACTTTATAGGGGTTACTTGCTACTGTTTCTGAGGTGTTACCATTCGCTGAGCATAGATTATGTGCAAGACATATATATGCCAACTGGAGCAAGGCGTGGAGGGGCACAGAATTAAAGAAGAGGTTTTTCTCATGTGCATGGAGCACTTATGTTGAACAATTCTCCGACAACTTGACACTCTGTCTAAGAGAAGGTCAACTTCTAAATGCATAATTTGTCACCAAGAAGGGCATAATAGAGCCACATGCAAAGATGTCAGTATTTAATTAGCTTCTTTCTTTCTTTTTTGCTACTTAGAATAACTTATCTTGCTAATCAAATGTCCTCTCTTAATTGCAGCGACCAAAAGGAAGTACCCCTAAGCCAAAGATTAGTAAGCGAAAGCGTCTTGACACAGACCAATCCAATGTCAGCACACAAGAATCTCAAAAGACAACAAGACCACGTGGTGGTCGGGCTTTCTATAAGAGCAAAGTTGTTAGTGGCTTGAGAGTTCATATCAATGAGAAAACTGGACGCACTGTGTACCATGTATGCAATGAAACTGTCTTTCAATATTACAAAAGTTAATTTCTCCACTTAACACAATCTTATTTGTAATTTTGTAGCTTGTCATGACTTCACATATTGTTGTATATGAGGGGACAGCTGAAGAGTACATACACCAGCATGAGGACCCTGCAACAAGATTCTCAGCCCCAAATGAGAGAACAATGAGGACCATAAGGAGCATGTTTGAATTATCACAGGGCCAAGGGCCTAGGCAAATCCATATTCGAGGTGATGGAGCTAGTGTTTCCACCCCTTCTAACTTACCATTCACTCCTCCAGGGGTTATGTGGCAAGGACAAAAGGCAATGACAACCTCACAACTGCTAGCATATAAGGATCACATGCTAAATACTTGTGGAAGTAGGAAGAAAACTACCGCAAGAAGAGGAAGGGCTAACTGGTGAACGGTGATGTAGTTAATGGGAGTTTATTCAGGCATCTTTTGCTTCATTTTGTACCAAGCGCCTCATACTTGGCTAACTTATAGTGTGCCTAATAGGTGTTTAGGATGCTTCTATTTTGGTCAAAACTCATGAAATGACAATGATGCTGTCTTGTGAATTGCAGTAAATGTTGATGGCAATTTTTAGGATGCTTCATATATTGATGGCAATTTTTTGGGTGATAATGAATTACAGTAAATGTTAACTGTTAGTGAAAAAAACTTGGCCTTATTATGAAATTTTTAAAAACTTGGCCTTATTATCCTGATAGTCTTGTTTACTGGGATATATTTGTCTACAAACTATGGAAAGAAAAAGAAGGAAAGGCATAAGAAAAATAGTTTGTGATGGACATCTTGGATTAGGAAAAAAATTAAATTCAACAAAGGCCAAATATCAGTAATAAGTGCAACGTATGATTTTAGGCATACATTTGATTTTGATCATTCCCAACTCATACATTAATCCTTCTCAACTCAAACATTAAACCTTCCCACAACAACTTAATCCATCTTCTTTAACACACAATGAAAACAAAAATAAACACCCAAGTCAACAACAATGCACAAAAAGCTAGCCTAACTCTTCTTTCATTCTTCTTCATCTTTGCATAAATGCCAACAATATCATTTTCAACATATCCAGCCACTCCTTGCTCATCACTTCTTCTCCTCAGGCTCACATTCCCATCATATAGCCGATCCACATGCCCAAGCAGTTCATTGATCACGTCCTTGTACCTTTCTCCCACCTCTTCATCATGCCATTGGAAAAAACCACAGCCCCTTCCCTTTACATTCAAAGAATATTATCGAAACAATATCAAATAATACCACAGCCCTCTACATCAAAACAAATATTATATTATAAACAAGGATTCCTACTTGCCTGAAGATAATTTTTGCATCCAAAAAATCTCCGGCCCGGGTTTTGCTCTGTCCAGGAGGTACAGAATGGAGCAGCCATGCCACAGTGACAACGCCTCGACGGACCCTCATTTTCACCGTCTCCATGTAGACGACTAAGCATCGTCACCCTCCTTCTCCTGGCCGTTGTTGAAGATGCCGTCGAGTCTCCCATTCTTCAAATTCTCTATTCTCTTCTATGGTCCTCCACAGATGCGCCTGTGTTCTCTTCGATGCTCCTTCTCAATTCACGGATGCTTCTCCATTCCAAACCCTTCTGTTTATTCAACACATAGGGTTGGTAGGGATATAAAGACCCCCCATTATTGACCCAACCTAACCCAGTCAAAGCCATTCAACAACCCAACTCCAGCGTGTCTATTCAACGTGGCCTTGTACGTGTCAACATATCCTATATGGTAGATGTTAGTTGGCCTTTCTGTTAGTGGAGGGCGACATTGCTATGTTTTATTACTTTCAGGGTGACATTTAGCAAAAAAAAAAAAAAAAAACTTCCAGGGCTACATTCCACTTTCAAAAAAACTTTCGGAGTAGATTTGCTACTTAACCCTAATATAAAATATAGTTCTTAGTAGATCTAAGAATCGGAATTAGTAAAATAATACGAGTAGTATTATAAAACGAGAAGCTCCGGCTTACGGTCACACTAAAGCCGTGATCTTGGGTTTTCCTCGCATCCAAAGGGCGTTTACAAAATCAAAGCCCCATAAAGCCAATGATCTCGGCTTCAATTAACCCTTTTCGTAAGTGGTAATGGTTTTCCTTCTTTTTTTTAATCTTTTGGCCGGTTAATTAAGGTTTGCGATCACTCCTCTCTATAAAAATTTATCTATTAGAATATAATAATAATATGGTGAAAGAAAAAAGTTTCTAGAAGGGCAGCTCGTGTGGGATGGATAAGAAGAGGTGGGGCCAAAATTGATTCCCATCAGGCGTTAAATTTTCCAAAAGACAAATAAATGAAAAAGAAATAGAAGCATTAAATGACCTGGATATGGAGTGAGAAATTAAGTGCGACACTCTTTTCTCTTTTGGATGATACGCCCATGCATGCTATGACTTAATGCCATAGCCATTACAGATTCAACGTAAGTCATCACAAATTGCATTTGCATAGAATGTTTGTCATTGAAAACGCGATTTTTTGTGACTAGTGGTTTGGACTCTAGCCAAACACCACAAAACCATTGACTAGCGCTACCGTGGTACTACCTCCTGTCCTAAATATAGGACATAGTTTGTAGTGCAAAACTATGTCCTATATTTAAGATCGGAGGGAATATTACGTATTAAAAACATGAGTATATAAATCACCACATATGAGTTGCACTATCTTCATCGCCTTGCATACATACATCTATTTATTGGCAACCACTATATATATAGATGGATCGACCTAATCAGGTGCAAAGATATTTCATTTTTTTGGTCCTTCAATGCCCCCTGGATGGCATATTTCATTCATTTTAAAAGACAGTACATTATTATATTCAAGGCCGTAAACACATCTTGGGGGGGGGGGGGACTACAAAGTTTAGATTATAACAAAATTTGATAACATCCCGGCGAAAATATTCTTGTTTGTTTTGTTTTCCAAACAAAAACACTTGTTCCACCAGCCACAACTTGCATCAGTGAAGTGTCTAAAAAATAAGTGATGTTATATTACAATTCGAAAACAAGGGATATTTTGGAAGAAGTTTTTAAAATGAAAAATGGGAGATGGCAATTTTTTGTGTGAAGGAGGAGTGTAGGGAGATTAGATTTAGAAGGAGGACCGTGAGTGTTATGAACAAGGATAGGGCCACGTGGTGTTGCTGGCTGCCAAGGGAAAACTAGCCAGCTACTTTTGATTTTTTAAGTGTAATTGAAAATATGTGGCTGGGCTAGTGTGGGGCCCGGAACATGAATGTTTGAAGGATTGAAGAGAATGAGGAGAGAAGAAGAAGAAGAAGAACATTCAAAACAAGAGAGAAGTTGTAGAGCAAGAGTTGGGAGCCAATTTGATGACTTTGAACACACAAATAAATGAGACACGTCCCAACAATGACACGCCCATATATTTTAGCCAGAAAAAATGAAAAAGGGATCCCATTAAAACTTCATTAAAGAAACAAGAGGTTGGATTGGACTGGACTTGGGCCATTAATGAGGATGTCATGACCTAACTGGTTTTCAATTGAGTATGTATATAATTAAAGAAACACGATGCCATATATATATATATAATTCTCAGTTCAGTGTGCCTCCAATTGTTCAACTCCTGGTATTATGCACTCGCGCCTTTTTTCAACTTCCTTAGTTTATGTGTCGATTGGAATAGTTATGTTTCGGGTGACAAAATGTCATATTAGTAAATAAATTATTATTAATGCATATGCCACGTGCAGCAGAGAGACAGAGGGAGAGGGAGAGGGAGAGGGAGAGGGAGGAATGGTCGTGCGCGTGGAGCAGACTTTGGAACAGAGCTGAGGATGAGGCCATGCTTCTAGAAGAAGATGGCTGCGTTGCGAGGCTTAAAATATTAGAGAAAAAGCAAAGTGCTTTACGGATTCCTGAAATGAATGGATTAAATAATTAAAATGATGAAGGGACACAATGATGGAGGAGAGAGAAAATAGGGCATGTCGTGGAAGGAGAAGCTGGAAAGGATGAGAGAGGGAGAGTGTAAGTGGAACAATGGCGAGGCCAATCATTCTGTGAGAGGGGTAGTCAGTTAAAGATCAGTTTCTAGAAGCTCATATAATTACAATGCTATCTATCCCAAATTCACATACATCTGCTCGGCCTATCACTTTCAACATGGAGCAAACAAGATCTTGGCCCATATTATTGGGCTTTGGCCCACCCCCAAATCCTCCATTCAGGCCCATCCATTTGCTTTACACGATGCTTGCCTACTTTTTCTTGCCTTATCAACATTGGTAGCATATGTAGTAGCACAGTACAACAGAAGGACGCGGATCTCAAAATTACCGACGCTAGGGATGATTTATCGCTAGGGTGAAGGCGTAGAACTGTGTGATCAGTTTTTGTCTAAAACAAACAAACAAATGGCAGTTTCGTATTGTGTCATTAGTCCCGGTGGCACTGATCCTGGACATGAAAGGACGATGCTTGGACAAAATATTAGAAGTAACAATTGGGGATGGACGAAGCTTGATGAAGTAGTACGTAGTGGTAGTAGTCAATGATATTATCCACGAGTTCTTCAATGTTAAAAGTCTTTACCCACTCCCAAAGGACGCCTTCCGTTTTCGGCCCAAACAAAAAACAAACAGAGACACCTTACATTACCCCGCCCATTTATAATAATATTTTGCCAGGTTAAACATTTACTCTTTTATTTCACTTAGCGCCCACGAGATCCATGCTATGTGATAGTTAGCGTGTACAAATGATTCTTTTATTTCACATGTTCTTTGAGTTTATAAGGGTCGTTATATATAGAAACTAAGTTGGATCATCATCATCATTTGTCGTCGTCGTCGTCGTAGTATTTATTGGTGGTCGAACAAAGCCCTGATTAAAGTTGCGTTAAGAGGCCGGCCACTAAATAAAAAATGAGGCGAAAGTTTATGAGATGATATTTGACAATCATGTTGGAGTTGGGGCAACTTATATGTGTGTGTGGAAAATTTCCAGAGGCGACATATATATATATATAGAAATCAGAGATGTGGGAGCTTTACTTTGAGCGACATAGTATATCTATACATATACAAATTACTGTATATAAATATATACTGGTATGTAGGAAAAGAGTAGAGTCCAAAAGCAGGATGCTTCCATGCTTCATTCATTCATCTACAAATCCAATTATACTCCACCTCCACCTCTTTCCCTACCTCTCCTCCTTCAAGCACGTACTCCCACGTCCTTCACAATCATCCACTCGTTCTCAGATGCACCATCCTCATCTATCAAATACTGTACCATTCTATTTCCCCCCTTCTTTGACTCCTAACTATTTATTCTCTAATCGTATTGTATTAATGGGTTTACACAATGTGATTAAAATCGGTCTGCAGCGGCCGGTTCGATCATAGGAACCGTCAAACCAGCTATACAACCTGCTCGATCCGATCGGTTTACTTTTTATTAGTATTTTTTTGATTTTAAAAATTCATATCTAATTCTACATATTTTCAAAAATTATAAATTACGATTTTATAGAAAGTTTGAGATGTCTACTTTCTAATACAAAAAAAATCACTCAAAAATATTATCATTTGATCTTAAAAAATTATTAAATTCCAAAATTATTCTAAAAATATTACCGTTTAAGTTCATTTCTTTATTGGTTTAGCTCCGGTCTAACTTACTGACCCGTGACTTAGTACCCCGACTAATTCAGTGGCTGGTCAAGATTTAATTACCTTGGTTTTACATGATAAGTTATGTCATCTGCCACTTGTAAACATTGCAATTTCTTCATCTCTTCTAACTGTTATATATATATATATATATATATATATATATATATTGATTATTCAACAATTTTAAAAATTAAGTACATTATATTATTACTTCTTGGGGTTTCAGGTAATTACGAAAAAGCTTTAATTAATGAAAATTATTTAGCATACATTTGGGGGGGGGGGGGCGATACATTTATTGAATTATTGAATTACTCTTAAACAATTAACACAACGTGTTTTGACCAAAAAAAACGCAACGTGTTGAAAATTGAAATAAAAAATCTTTAAAAATATGCTTTACAGCTCGGAGCCTCAGAGGAGGGCCGGAGCGTCACAAGAGATGTATTATTGTCGAGATTACATTTAAATACATTACGAAAACATAGTCTAAGTTTTTAATTAAAATGTTGCTTCATTCTTTTTATTTTCTCACATCATCCTTCTCCCATATATTCTCTTTTATCATTTTCTCATTATTTCTCACTCTTCCAAGCATTCATAAATAAGGTGTTTAATTTTTGGAAAAAAAAAAATATATTTCTTACATATTTATTATTTTTAATTGTTTTACAAAACGGTTTAGAGCCAATAGGATGGGAGGGGTATACAAGTAGTGGTGAGTTGGTGGGAGCCACTCTCACAAATGAAAACCATTGAGTTATGACTCATGACAGAGGAATCAGGAGAGAATAAAGAAGTTAAACAAACAAAGCACAAATCTCTCATCACATATCCTAAACTAAACACACCGATTAATACATTTCTATAGTTGCCAGCCTGTGTTTCAGATCTCCACATTCGACGTAATATAGTAATATTCATATGAACATGCGAAAGCTCTCCATTATTGTTTGTCTGGCATTCTTTTATTCCGCCGCCAGCTGTATGTTGTGTTGTACATTTTCTTGGTATTGGCTTCAACCCGCGTTCCCACCCTGTAACATGAGTTTTAAGTTTTAACTCCATGAGATGAGGTACCACAATTAAACTTCAGTCCTTTTTTCATACAGCGGAAAATAAAATATCCCAACCCAACACCTGCCTTATTTAAATAGTACTCCTTCGATGGTGTAAATTATACTATAAATTTTATCCTATATTTAAGACCGGAGATAGTAGTAATCATAGAAGTCAAAATTTATTAAAAAAACACAATAAGTGAAATTCTCTAGTCAATGTGTGATGCATTTGTTGTGTCTAAAAATATACCAAAGTAGTCTAATTTTTTATCCAAATGTGGCATATCAAAAAATGAAGAGGAGAGGAGGGAAAAAATGTGGTGAGGGGATATGAAACAAAGATTGGGGATTTGGGGACATGGATGGTGGTTGGATACAAACAAAATGCCACAAATATAATACATGTCGCCCTTCAACTTCTAAATCTAAACACCCTTCAAAGTAGTCATCACAGGATCAGGCTCCTTTCTGAAGACATTTAAGAAGACGACACCTCTTAACCATGGATCACCTCTATTCCTTATTTCTTGCTATTGCCAACTTTCACCCAACTTCTTTATATATTACTCTCCGGTTCTAAATATCATATAAAATTGATTTTTTTAAGAGATTAAGGAAGCTAAATAAGTTACTTAATTATATTATATGTTGTATATTTTTAAATTATGTATCAGTTTATTAGTTAGACAAAATAGTTTAGAGAAAAATTGACAACTATAAATATTTTAAAGTAATTTAATTAGCTTTCCTAATACCTTCAGAAAGTCAATCTTATCTTATATTTAGGATCGGAAAGAGTATATTGATTGGATTTATATTTTTATTATTAGTACCATAAAAATCTGTCTCTTTATTGATTTTATTTTTGTTTTATTTTTTTTTTCCTTGAGATCATTTTCAAGATTTTATGTATTTCTTTTTTGTGTTGAATATTTCAACTTTTTTTGACCCAAAAAAAAAAATATTTCAACTTTGAAATATTTTTTAACAAATCAATCAAAAATATTTTCTTAAAAAATATATGGCTTTTTTACCAAGAGCATATTGGAAAATACATTATAAGGTAGGGGTGTTCAAATCCGGGATTGGGAATTCATTCCCATTCCCGGTCCCGGTCCAGGGAAATTCCCGGTATAGCCGGGAATTCCTGGGATCACAAGGTGTGATCCCGGTCCCAGGTTTTTTAGATCACGGTCTCGGTTTTTTCAGTCCTAGTCCTGGCCGAGACAGGAAATTTCCGGGATAAAATGTCCGATATTGGATTGGGACAATCAGAACCGAAATACTTTAAACACCCCTATTATAAGGCGGCCGATGTGCCAAAAAGCATGTGAATTAAAGGCTCACAATTTCTACATCTTTTCAAATATAACCATCAAGATTGCAATACTTATACATAGGGATACTTATCAAATATTATTATTACCAACATGCACATTGTTTTGAACAGTTTCTGTGTTCGTTTGGAATAATTTATTTTTGGACAATAAGTGCTTATACATCGTGATTCACGGTATACGAGATAAGTATATGAGAGGGGTTTTATCTCAGTTTATATAATAAAGACTTATTGTCTTAAAATAAGCCCAACCAAACACACACAAATTGCCCCGAACAAATTCATCCTAATAATATATTTAGGCCACGCATGCAAGATAAAAAGGAAAGCGCGTTTTCCTGTGTGTTTGGTAGAAGTCAAAACTAAAAAGCTTGTCAAGTCTTTTTCTTTTAAAAGAGCTTTCTTCTCACAGGCTTGATTTTTTTTTTTGACCTTGGCTCGTAGATGAAAGTCTGACTTCTTCAGAAAATGTTTTTTAAAAAAAAGGACCCCCCCCCCCCCAAATTTTATCTGATCCAATCTTTCATATTTGCCCGTAAGTCTAACTAATCATCAGCATCATAAGACTTGTTCATAACATTGTACTTAAATGTTAATCCGCCAAATCCATTATTCGAGTAAATAAAAATTTGTTAGTTTAAATCTGACTAAATACTTTTTATTACCATAATTTTCAGAATTTCAAATATTTATTTTAACCTAATTATTTCAAATACTCTTGCCTACTCTCTGTTCAGTTACACTCCTACATCTAATAAAAGGAGATTAATTGTTATTTTATATCAAACTTTAAATACATCTAGTCAAACACATTCATATCAATATAAACAACATACAAAAGATCTAATGCAAGCAAGACTAGCAAGCGTGTGTTTTTCTTATTTACACGATTTAACCCTCCTCTTCCCCACGAGGGATTAATTATTATAGAACTCATACTCATTTTCTCTTGACATAAGCGCGCGTAATTATGAGCATAGGACCCAGGGTCCATTGATTTGAAAGCTTTGGACGAATAGAAGGAAAAGCGATTCTATGGTGTCCAGCGGCAAGGCAAACAGAAAAGTGGGGCAGTCGAGAATCGAGTATTCATTATTGAGCGCAAAGAAACAAGCGTTGTACGATTCAACTACTTTCAAAAGTCATCGAAATTCACCAACAACCAATAGGGCAAAAGGTGATAGAGCGGTGACGAAGGAGGAAGCGCGTTTGACCTTGTAAATTTCGTCCACCGGGACAGATTCTCTCTGAAATCTGAAGTTGCAGCTAAGCGACCAGGTCCTCAAACTCAAACCCCACCACATCCCATCCATCATCCCGTTCTCCCAAATCCTCCTCGATTCGCCTCCATCACCGCCAAATTTCAAGGCTCAGGGGTTTCCCCCCTTTCCTTTTTTATCCCATCATTCTCTCAATCAGAAAATATATCTTGGCGACTTGTCAGCATCCATGGCAGACTCTCTGAAGCAAATCTTAGCAAAACCCATCCAGCTTGCCGACCAAGTAATCAAAGCTGCCGATGAGGCTAGCGCTTCTTTCAGGAACGAATCCGCGGAGCTCAAATACAAGACCGAGAAACTCGCGGGGCTTCTCCGGCAGGCCGCGAGAGCCAGCTCCGATCTATACGAGCGTCCCACGCGGCGGATCATCGAAGAAACCGAACACGTCCTCACCAAGGCTCACGCCTTGATTCTCAAGTGCCGCGCCAATGGCCTGGTCAAGCGCGTGTTCACCATCATACCTGCCGCCGCTTTTCGCAAGATGTCTATCCAGCTCGAGAACTCAATCGGAGACGTGTCCTGGCTACTTCGTGTGTCCGCTCCGGCGGAGGATCGCGGCGACGAGTATTTGGGTCTTCCTCCAATCGCCGCAAACGAACCGAATCTGTATCTCATATGGGAGCAAGTGGCGACACTCTACACGGGTTCTCTGGAGGAGCGATCTGATGCGGCGGCTTCGCTGGTTTCACTGGCTAGGGACAACGATCGATACGGGAAGTTGATAATCGAGGAAGGTGGGGTTGGACCGTTGTTGAAATTGCTCAAAGAGGTTAAGATGGAAGGTCAAGAGAATGCTGCGAGGGCGATTGGGCTTCTGGGTCGTGATCCTGAGAGCGTAGAGCATCTCCTCCTCGCCGGAATATGCTCTGTGTTTGCGAAGATCCTTAAAGATGGTCCCATGAAAGTGCAAGCTGTGGTGGCCTGGGCTGTGTCGGAGCTGGCGGCGAATTATCCCAAATGCCAAGATCTCTTCGCTCAGCACAATATAATCCGATTGCTCGTCAGCCATCTTGCTTTCGAAACCGTTCAAGAACACAGTAAGTATGCCATTGATCGCGTCAAACCCACGTCAATCCACGCGGTTGTGATGGCAAGTAGTAATTCTAGTTCAAATGACACCAATCCCAGAAGGTCCAACGAAGACGACGAGAATCAGATTCAGAGTCGGATATCACATCCATTGGGTAATGGAACTGCTTTTCAGCTGCACAGAGTGATCACAAGTACTATGGCGATGAATGCTGCTCACAAGCTCAACGAAGGAAAGGGAGGGAATCAGGACTCCCAAACCAATCAACCCAAGAGCAATGGCCAGATTAACGGGAAGCAAACTCATCAAACGCATCACCAGCCAAGCTATTCACATTCGGGGATTAACATGAAGGGAAGGGAACTAGAGAGCCCTGAGACTAAGGCCTATATGAAAGCAATGGCAGCAAGAGCACTGTGGCACCTAGCAAAGGGTAACTCACCCATATGTCGTAGCATCACAGAATCAAGGGCTCTCCTGTGCTTTGCTGTACTCCTTGAGAAAGGACGTGAAGATGTGCAGTACAATTCTGCCATGGCAGTGATGGAGATTACTGCGGTGGCAGAGAAAGATGCTGATCTGAGAAGATCTGCGTTCAAGCCTAACTCTCCTGCATGCAAAGCAGTTGTTGATCAAGTGCTTAAAATCATAGAGAAGGCAGATTCAGACCTGTTGATTCCCTGCATGAAAGCTATTGGGAATTTAGCGAGGACATTCAGAGCAACGGAGACATGGATGATTGCTCCTCTAGTGCGACTTTTGGATGAAAGAGATGCAGAGATATCAAGAGAGGCATGTATAGCCCTCACCAAATTTGCCTGCTCGGAGAACTACCTTCACTTGGATCACTCTAAGGCGATAATAAGCGCTGGCGGGGCAAAACATTTGGTACAGCTTGTGTATTTTGGAGAACAAATTGTTCAGATTTCAGCAGTAGTTTTGCTCTGCTACATTGCACTTCATGTCCCAGACAATGAAGAACTTGCCCAGGCTGAGGTACTGGCGGTGCTGGAATGGGCATCCAAGCAATCCTTCCTGGCGCAGGATGAAACAGTCGAGATGTTGTTGCAAGAAGCCAAGAGTAGGTTGGAGTTATACCAGTTTAGAGGTTCCAGAGGATTCCACTGATATCTTCAATACACAAAGCTTCTTGTTGTCCGTGTAGAGGTTTTCATGTATTCGTTTCTTTTCTCTCATTCTCCAGAGTGTATATACTATCTAATGTATTCTTCAATTCTTGGTATGTATTTTCAACTGTCACAACAAAGTTTCGTAATTTATTTGTGCCGCTCCTTGAAGAACTGAGCAGTTCAGTGTGCTGATTAGTAAAATTTTTTGGTTTGGTTACTAATTAGTGAGGATTGTTATTATAGGGTGATAATGTCAGCACAATGAAAGATTGTTGCTCATTGCTCCATGGGTACTTTCGGTCTGTAAGATTCGCCTGGCATAGAATGTTGTAGCGTTGAGTATGAGAAGGTTTGAACTATGACAACTTTTGAAAGTGATGTGGAATTGGTCCTGCGACGGATTGTAGACCCACAACTTTTATCTCATATGCGGAAGACATTCGCCAAGGGCCAAGGGTTGAATCACAAGCTATTGGTCAAAACAAAAAACAAAAAAAAAGAAGCAAACTCATGAGTAAACGGCTCTGGCATTTCTTCGTTTCTAAACTCTCGAATGGTACTCGGCGCTGAGCCAGAGCGTTCAGAATGAATGTAATAGTTTTGTTGACCAGACCGTTCAGATTACCTTCCGCAGGCTGTATGTAGAAACGGAAATATTTATGTGATATATCTCGATTAGAGGTATGCCAATTTTTCAGCTATAAAACGCGCAACTGCTGGTGATCTAACTGCTTTATTAAATTTCTGCAAAGCATATTGGTGGCATGTTTTGATTCCTTTGGAAACCACGAATGCTGATGCAGGACACCAAAAAGCTGAAGGCAAAATCAGGCCCAACAGCAACAAACTTTACAGACCTAAAAGACACTTGACGATTTCATTGCTGTGTGATGAAATTAAAATCCAAAGTAGATTATATATCCCTGTAACAGTGTTAATGGGGAGAAAATAAACAATCAATTTGCCATTCTTGGCAAGCAAGGAGTGGTTTCAATTATCTTACAAGTTATTGATCGGAAAGTCAAAAGGTGTGCATATACCACCACTTTGAAAGTGTGTGAACCAAACACCATACGATTTTGGAGATGATCACAGATGCTACGAGGGTTGGCCATGATGTGCTTTATCAGACTCCATCTCAAACTTGTGACGCCTCCCCCTCCCCCTCCACTCATAGTCAGGCAAAGAATGACAAATGAACACATAGATTTTAAGGAGAATGACAAAAAACTACCATTTGAACTTTAAAATCCGACTGATAAGAAAAATAATGGGATTGATAACGTAAATCTTTGTCAAAAGACTAATTTGAGATTTTGAAGTTCAAGTGGCATTTTTCTGTCATTCTCCCTAGATTTTATACCATCAAAAGAAGAGCAGTGATCATTTGTTCATATCAGATGGCTAGACATGGTTTTAAAGAAAGTTACCAGCCAAACCGAACAGGATCAGTCTTCTACCGATGTATTTACTACAAAAGCCGAGTGACATGGCAGCCCAGAAAAGTTCAAACGGTTCCAAAGGTGGAGATATAATTTTTTTAAAACAACTACAAATGATGGACAAGGCCCAGAAAACAACGCCAAATGATTAATGTCCCGGTACATATGTTTTAGTGGCAAAGATGTGAGGTTTCGGGAGTCGTAAATGGCAAATTGGCTATCCCTATTGTAGAATCTCAGAGAGGGAGGGGCAGTACCTATACCAATTATAACAATGATCTCCCTCCCTCGATCCCTTTCGAAGCCTAGGCCTCCATGCAATCCTCAATTCGTCAGCCCAATCTTGTGATTTTGGACTGGGCTTTACTTGTTGTTACAGCTCATTTTTCAGCACAAGAGAAATTTCATAATTGCCATGAATTTTAAAAGGCCCGCTTTTTCCCGGGCTTCGACCTCTCTTTTTACAAGAAAAACAAAAAAGAGGTTGTTCTTGTTTTTTAATCCCTAGTTAAATTAATGTACTCCAGTATCAAGTAAAAAAAACAAAAAAGAGAGGGCTTTTATCCCCCACTTTTTTATAATATTCTTTATTTCCATGTAACTCCTCCACACACACACACTTGTGGGGCGATAAAATTTGATCTTTTATTTCCATGTAACTCCTCCATACACACACACTTGTGGGGCGATAAAATTTGATCTTTCTTCTTTCAATTAAAAAAGAAAATATATAAAAGAGAATTCTAAAAATTGGAATTTCCGATTTAAATCCCAATATATATATATATATATATATATATTCGGAAACGAAAATGGGAGATGTCCTTGAAGAGAAGAGTCGAGGGGCATACATCTCTCGACACCTTATCCTCACATCAACCACTGCATTCCCCTCCAAATCTCATCCACCCAATTTTACAATCCTCTGTTCGCAACTGCAAACCAGACAAACGGTACTTCTTTTCTCCTCTTCTCCCTCTTTTTACATACCTCACCTAAATATCACCTCTCTCATTCATCACATCCTTCCCCCCCACTCTCTCTCTCTCTCTAAATCATGGCTTCTGGGGTAACTGCTTCCCTCTCCTTCCCATCTTCCAAGTCCGCCTCTCTCTCAACCAGAAACTCCATTGTTGTCCCCGACCGACTAGTATTCAAGAGGGTATATACAGCGATAATCTAAGTTTAACATTACCCTTGTTTTCCCCGTAATTATGGGATGATTATGAATCTAATGGCGTGCGTTGTGGTTTCTCAGGTTGCATTCCAATACAGGGATGTGTATAGCAGTGGGAAATCAGTTTCGATCAGAGCCCAAGTGACCACCACTGAGACAGAGGCTCCTGCTGCTAAGGTAGAGAAGGAATCGAAGAAACAGGAAGAAGGAGTGATCGTCAACAAGTTCAAACCCAAGAATCCTTACATCGGCAGATGCTTGCTCAACACCAAGATCACCGGCGATGATGCTCCTGGAGAGACGTGGCACATGGTCTTCAGCACCGAGGGTTCTGCTCTTCTCCTTCCTCGTTCCTATAATTAATCCTCCGAGCTCATGCTTATTTTGTTTGTGTATAATTCTGTCTCAGGAGAGGTTCCGTACAGAGAAGGACAGTCAGTCGGAGTGATACCGGATGGCCTTGACAAGAATGGCAAGCCTCACAAGCTCAGATTGTATTCCATTGCCAGCAGTGCCCTCGGTGACTTTGGTGACTCCAAAACTGTGAGTTCTGAATTTCTCCTTTGGCAAAATCATTTTATTTCTTCTCATTGCTTTTGCTGTGGTTAAGGTTTCAGTGTGATTTTACATCCCAAGGAAACCTATTTATTGCCTGTGTGACGCTTCGAATACATTAATTCACTGTGTGGTATGATTTCACACAGGTTTCTCTGTGTGTGAAACGGCTTGTGTACACTAATGAAAATGGGGAACTCGTCAAGGGGGTGTGCTCAAATTTCTTGTGTAAGGATGGAACAGTTCTAGTTCTTTTGTAGTTTAGAAGGAATTTTTGCTATAATGTCTGGTCTCAAAAAAGATATCCATGAGTAGGTGATCTGAAGCCTGGAGCTGAAGTGAAGATCACTGGCCCTGTTGGGAAAGAAATGCTTATGCCTAAAGATCCTAATGCCACCATCATAATGGTATTTCACATTTTCATATTTATTTCAGTAAGGAATTGGAGACATTTGAATCCTTTATGCGGTCATTGTGGTTTTGATTTTTGTCGTGACTACTGAAACTTTCTTTGTAGTTGGCAACCGGAACTGGAATTGCTCCATTCCGCGCATTTCTATGGAAAATGTTCTTCGAGAAGCATGATGATTACAAAGTAAGTGTACCAAAGAAAGAGTAGCTACTTCCTTCTTGAATTAGGCGCGTTTCATATCACTCCATTGTAGCAGTTTTGTGTAGTTGTATCTTTCGCTGCAATTACTAGGCAATTCAAGTGATTTTGCAAAGACTACTGCTAGAGATTCATTTTATCCGTCTTTGCAGAATCAATATTTATTTAGTATTCACTGTAATTATAATAAATGATATTTATCATGGGCTGCTAAGACAATTGTCGGTAGAGCAGATAAGATCACCAAAAAGAGGACAAAATGAATTAATAAGAAATTAAATTAACTTGAGTATATTAGATTGGTAAATCGTACAGGCGACTTCCTTTTATGCTAACTGAGTTTGTCACATATCTGTAGTTCAATGGTTTGGGGTGGCTCTTTTTGGGTGTCCCCACGGGCAGCTCACTGCTTTACAAGGAGGTGATACAACGAAAGCCTTCGCTCTTGTGCTCTCAAGAATCGAGGGGACTGATAACTATTCCCACTGACTCATAAAATACTGTGTGCGTGGAACAGGAATTCGAGAAGATGAAGGAGAAAGCTCCTGAGAACTTCAGGCTTGACTTTGCTGTGAGCAGAGAGCAAACAAATGAGAAAGGGGAGAAGATGTACATCCAGACCAGAATGGCTCAATATGCAGAAGAGTTGTGGGAATTGCTCAAGAAAGACAACACTTACGTCTACATGTGTGGGTTGAAAGGAATGGAAAAGGGAATTGATGACATCATGGTCTCATTGGCTGAAAGAGATGGTAACAAACAATTAGACTGCCAATTTTTTATTTTGCCTGATTTGAGAGGCACCATAAATATAATAATTGATATATGAAACCCCTGCCTGGTTGGTACCTACTGAAGAAATCTGCTGCTGATGGAGCTGTGCTTGTTACAATGTGCAGGTATTGACTGGATGGAGTACAAGAGACAATTGAAGAAAGCAGAGCAATGGAACGTGGAAGTCTATTAATTTCTGTGTTCTGTAAGAGATATAATGGTCAAATTTGTGAAGCAGTCCATTCTATCATTTCTCCTGCATATTCTGTAGATAAATGAGGCCTCTGTTATATTTCTTCTTCCATCATATTCTGACTTCCGATAGTGAGTCAACCTCATTTCAATACTGGGAGCAACACTATTTTTTTTGAGGGATCCATATATATAATCTAGATGAAAGCCACCTTCCTTTACCAAACATTAATCAAGTTACTACTATATTATATTCCACTGAAGTTGAACTTACTCTGCCAATTTAATGGGGAATTTGCCAAGTTCCAAAAGCCTTCTTTCTTGAATTGAAAATTTTAGCAAAGGATCATGCATGACCTTGACCAAGCAGCCGCGAAGCTTCTTTTGCCTCCCAGAATTGTGGAAGGTTCCACATGGCATAATTTATACTCAATAAGCCAAAGGTAAGAACAACATCACACACCGCTTCTAAATTAAGTGAAACAAATAGAATATTTAGTTTTCAGGATTGCAATTTATATAGTACCATTAAAGGAAGCCTTTGAGTTGAGAATTTTAGCAGGGACTCCATGTTGCTACATAATACAGGATCCCCCATCTTTGAGACGTGAACTTTTTTTCCAGACATTAAATGGGTTGAATTATTGACCTCTACCCACACCATTTTTCTTATATTATTTTTAGCCAAGCACCTTCTGAGTTGTGTTGGGTCCGAGCATAAGTAGTTTTTTCAAAGACGATTTTTCACCTATGTAAAATTTGAACAAGAAGTCAACCGTGACTGCTTTCACTGGAACCAACGTCTGTAGCAATGTCTATCGATTCGCGGCACTCTACTTACCACATTAGTTAACTTAAAGTCAGGCTTTTTATTGAGAAGGGGAAAAAACGGAGGCCTTTGATCCAAGTGGTTGATTATAGACCCAATTAGCATACATGAAATGTGAAAAAATACTTGGAAGTTATTTTGTAACATTAATTTTTAAATTTCAACTTAAAAATATAAAGTAATATTTATATCTGATCATTTCTATAAAAATACATTTTATAGTCGTAATATTGATACAAATCCAAATTTCTTGCCCGAAACGCAGTCAGATATTCTTTCCTTGTTGTTGTTGTTTTTTGGTTCAAGCTAGAATGTTTACAGCTTATGGTTGGGATTGTGCTAAGCTTCAGTGGCAATACTTAGGCTTTTGTTTTTATTTTTTGTACAATTAATACTTAGGTTTTATTTAGTACATGTTAAAGTTATCTTGCATGATGACAAGGCGGGGGATTTCATGTTTTTGGGGGGTGGGGAAGGAGATGATATATAATTCTGGAAAAGAAAAAGGAAAAAAGAAAATTGCTGGATGTCATGGAAGACGGAGCCATGTCAAAGATTAAAAAATCACTAAAATAAATTAACTTCAATAGTCGTCCATTTAACTCCAACAATCCGACTCATTCAACATGAGTCAAGTAAATGGATTTATGAATCGAGTGAATTGGCCCTTTTAATTAACCATAATTATTTATTAAAATAAAGTAACCACGAAGTTAAAAACAATCTCCGGGATTGACGCATCATAATAATACTTTTCTTAAAATAATTCTAATTAACGAAATCTTATAAAGAAAATTTTGGTTAAAAAAAAAGAAATCTTATAAAGAAAATCTCAAATGCATATTTTGACTCTCAAATTTAGCATTCATCAAATTATGCATTTATTTATTTTATAATTTTAGCATTCCGGCAAAAAATTCAGCATTCATCATTGTAGTGTGTGTATTTATTTATATCATAATTTATATATGCTAAAATTTGGTAAAATGACACTTATAATTCCTTAACCTTATAGTAAAATATTTAGTGCTGCGCCTCAATTTTCTAAAGTTGATTTTTAGCCTTTTAAGTTTTAACTATATCCTCGTGATCTCACATTATGATTTTTTATCAATCAACAAAAAATTATACTTAATATATTAGTATTTGTAATTTTTTATCAACATTTAAAATCTTAATATCGATTTTTTTAATAAAATTAATTGTATTTGAATTGGAGAATTAAAAAACCACTTTACACAATTAAAGGATAAAAATTAAAATATGGCGTAAAATTCAGGGACGAGTAACCTAAAGTATAAATTAATTAGTCTTTTTACTATTGAAAAAAATATGCTTACAAAAATAGACCCTTATAGAACAAAGAATGCCGGCAAAGAATCGAAGTTTGGTTTGATTTAATTCGTACGTGAATTTTCATTAACTTTATTAATCAAATACATATATGTTTTCATAAATATCCTTCTTACAGTCCCATCCCAGTTTTTTTAATTAAAAAAATCAAGAATAAAGCCGCATAGATTGATCAGTTGTTTATCCGAGATATTGTGAATTTGTGATCATAGCCCGATTTAATTAGGGTTTTATTCCTAGCTGATCTTTTGGGTTTCCCGACTAAGGACCTGATTCTATATATATATAGAGTTCCTCGTCGCTTTTCTCGCCCATTCCCCAATCTAAATTCTCTCTTAGTCTCTTTATTGTCTAGGGTTCGACTATAATGGCGGAGGAGAGATCATCTGGTGTGGTTCAGTGGTTCAGCGATTCTAAAGGCTTTGGCTTTATCAAGCCCGACGATGGAGGAGAAGATCTATTCGTTCATCAATCTTCCATCAGATCCGAAGGATATCGTAGTCTTGTAGAAGGGGATCGTGTCGAGTTCGTGATTGCCTCCGGTGACAACGACAGAACTAAAGCCATCGACGTTACCGGCCCCAATGGAACTCCTCTACAAGCCAAAAAAGACAATTACGGTGGTCGCGATGGGGGCTATGGTGTTAGCGGTGGATGGAGAGGTGGGGATAGGCGTAATAGCGGAGGAGCTGGCGGTGCTGGCTGCTATCAGTGCGGCGATATGGGCCACTTAGCCAGAGATTGCAACCGGGGCAACAGTGCCGGTGGCCCTTCTTGTTTTAAATGCGGTGAAGTGGGGCACTTGGCTAGGGACTGTTCACTTGGAAATAATGGGGGCGGCGGCGGGGCTTGCTTTAGGTGTCATGAGTATGGGCACATGGCCAGGGACTGTACCAAGGGAAGCAGTGGGGGCGGTGGGGGTTGCTTCACATGTGGTGAAGTGGGTCACTTGGCCAGGGACTGCAACAAAGACAGCGGAAGGTACGGCGGCGGCGGCGGTGGAAATGAATGCTATAATTGTGGGAGGCGTGGGCATTTTGCGCGAGAGTGCCCTGATGCCTCTGCATGAGATGAACTTGGTTGAAAGAAAAGGAGAACGTATTCTCTCGCTCTATTTTTTTTTGGTTGACAGTTTATCTACCTTTTGGCTCCTTTTGAAATTTATACATAGGCTGTTCATGCGAAAGATTATGACTTTGGTTCTGGTATCAGCTATACGCTAATTTGTTGACAGGCATTTTTCCATAATATATCAGTGACTATGAGATAAATTTCTTATTTAACTGTTATCTCTCACCCTGATTGCTTTCATTGTGTGACATATCCATTATTATGCCCCTCCAGAAGGTATTACTGTGAATGTAGCTATGTTATGCTTCAGATATAATATTCATCATTGTCACCCAAGAACTGCTAAAATATCAGATAGTGCGATCCTGAAATGTTCATGGATCTTAATTTTAAAGTTGTGTGAAATTATTATGCATTCCATTAAAGATTGTAAAGTATAACCCTTCTTTATTGTTTTTTTGGTTTCAATCATTAAGAAGATAGGAAAGGAAGGTAAATGCTGTTTCTTTGGAATTTGTCTCCGGTACTTTAAAATTGTGAATCAACATGCCAAAATTTTATTCCTCAGCTATCTGGTCATACACCTCTTTAAAGCTGTATTGTTGTAACATATTTTCTGTTGGGAAGAGAATTATTGAGGGAGGTGTTGAAAAATGAGTAGAGAAGAAAAGACAATGACAACAGTTTCAAGAATTTGTATTCCCTGTTCTATCAGAGATGCTTTTTGAAAGCATGAAAGTTAATAGCAATACCTTATGCTCATTGTCCTGTAATTGACTTCTCTCCCACCTTCTGACTTTTCCGCTTGATCTGACCTGCTTATTGAGTTTTGCATTCATTCCTCGGTTTTATCTATATACAGTTTCTATTTTGTAATCCCTGGAGATTTGGATTGATTTTCAGGTGAACTGCGTTTAGAAATTTAGATGTCTTGTTCTTATTCCTTTCTCTCCCTTCCATTGGAACCGTCTGATAGATTAAATTTAGCATTCTAACAGCGTTATGGCACTCTTCTAAGTATGCTCATCATGACGTTTGACTTGTTCTCTCAGTTTCTTTGTTGTGGGGATCTGTATTGACTTGGTTAGACTCTTGTCTAAGAAACTGCGTAGGAGCTGGTAGATTGGTTTCTCGGTTATAATTTTACAGGAGGCCAATGTTTTTTAATAAATGGGCAAGTGTTCATAGAATTTGTAAGATATATACATCTATAGAGGGGTTATTTCTCAGGTTACATTGAGATCAATGAACCCCGAGCATTTATAAAACTCAGGCGGTGGAGTTTATTCTCAGATCCCTCATCCCACCAATCTTTCATACACAGATCTCCGGGGAGGCGGGTCCTATCAAGATTTTTTACCAGTTCACACTTCACAGCTTTCTCCTGCGTTGGTCTTGTGTGTTCCAGTAGTGGGAATATTAGCAATTACTAGCATTCACGCTAAGATGAGTCAACATGCAAAGCATCAAAAAACAATTTTCTTCCGTGGAGAGGTTGTTGTCATCATGGGTTGGGCCTCTGACTGAGTTGGGCGGTGGTGTACAAAGTCTTCGGTTGGTAAGATGACCCGATGCTCATAGTCCGCCAACCCAGGATAATAGATTGTTGCATGCTTGGACCGCTTCCAAGGATTCCAAGAATCTCGTATCTGATGATGTTTGTAGGGCCTTTTATCCTATCCTATTGATGTTTCTCGGCGTCCGGAGAGATCGTCAGACCGATACGATAAGTTGTGTAGTAGATAAAATGGATTTGTATCCTCTCTTTTTTTTCCCTTCCGGTTTGTGCCCGTATTTTTCTCTCAAAATACACTGTTTTGGTACAAATTACACAAGCTCCTCATTTTTTTTAAAACAATATTAACTATCCTAAAGTATTGTTTAAGTACCAATCAGTACTTTGTAATATTTTTTCAGCATTATCCAGTATCTTAAACTAATTTTCTAATGATCTTGAAAAAATATTTTAGCGAACTAACTGGTACTGAAAAATATTTCAGGATGATCAATGTTGTTTTTCAAAAATAAAAAAGTGAGGAGTTTGTGTATTTTGTGCAAAAACAGTGCATTTTGAGAGAAAAGAACTTAAGCGCAAACCAAAGAGGGAAAGGAGAGGATCCAAATTCAAATAAAATATGGGATGGATTTACTTTGTCTTGGCCTTGTTTCTTTTATTTTATTTGAGAGGTATTCCACAATTCGTCGGTTTAGACGATGTAAATTGGGACAAATAGATGACGTGTCGTAAGATTTATGGATGGGAGGGTGAATAAACGTCATGGAGCACGCTTGTCAACTTGTAGATATTTGGAGCAATAAACCAAAGCAGTAAAGGTTGAGCAATGAAGGGTGATGCCTCGCCAAGTACCGACTTGCTCCTTCACTCTGAAAGCTACATATATAAATATTTCATCCCTAACACGTTACTATATATTTTATGTTTGATTAAATTGACGTTGTGGCTGTCAAAAAAAGAAGACATGCCGGGATGTTTGAAAAACCAGATTGACCTTTTTGATATTTTGTTGTGTATTGCAATTTTTTTTTTCAATATTCTTGGTCAGATAATATAATTTGATCGGATATGTTGATTTTATTCTCCGTAGTTTTTGATATGTTGATTTTATTTTGGATGGGAAAAATAGTTGGACGGCAACAATGGGCTCATAAGCTTTTAAAACGAGGATGGTAGAAGACAAACACTGAGAGTGGTTACCTATGGATTGTATGGGGGAGGCGTGTGCGAGAGAGAGCAATGCATGGAAATTGCGGTAAGGAAGAGGCGTCAAGTGAAACCGTATTGGACGAATCCCTCGAGAAGAGCGTGAAGCATGTGATTGTAAACTGTGCTAGTGGCCAATTGCAAAGGGTCTTCAGTCCAAACCGAGTAGAGTGGAGGCACGCACTAATAACTTGCAAAACTCGACAAGTCTTAAGTCTAAACCAAGCCAAATTCATTTCCTTTGTCTGGGCATCTAAACTCTTAGCCGTCCAAACTCCCACTTGTGACCTGTCAGTGTCTTTCTTTATTTGTTCAATAATCCTGTCCCTCCCTTGTTATTATTCCCCCTCCCCTTTTCTTTATTCATTCATTTATTATTACCTCCTCTCCTTACGGAACCAGTATAGCATCAGTGTTCACTACGTCTCAGTCATATAATTTGCAATGGCAACAACTCTTAAGTCTTGACTCTATTCTTGAGCGTCAGATAATGAGACATATTGCCGACCTCCCCAGTGGCACAGCGCCTGCTCCCCCTTTCAAAGTGACGCGTGTGCCTCTCTTATAAATGGACCTCCCCCACGTGGCCCCCACCCTTTCTCTCTATAAGTATTCCCTCCTCCTCCTCACCTTTGTTCCATTCCTCGTATCTCCCAACCCAACCATGGCTTCTTCCACTCCATTATTCTCTACCACCTTCTTCTCTCTCCTTCTCCTTCACTTCCTACCAGGTACGTAAACACACCCTCCCTTCTCACTATATTCTCCTCCTCACTCCTCACTCCCTCCAACACACGCCCAATGTATGTGCTTTGTGCTTCTAATACAACATCCCCCACCCACCAATTCATCTCTGTTTCTCCTATACACTGTATTGTTTGTCTTCTGCAGGTTCGTATTCCGCAACATTCACCATCGTAAACAAGTGCAGCTACCCGGTGTGGCCCGGCATTCTGTCCAACGCCGGAACTCCCTCACTTTCAACCACCGGTTTCGCCCTCCAGCCGGGGGAATCCAACGCCGTCGCAGCCCCCGCAAGCTGGTCCGGCCGCCTGTGGGGCCGCACCCTCTGCTCCCAGGATCCCAGCGGCAAGTTCTCGTGCGTGACCGGAGACTGCGGCTCCTCCGCCGTAGAATGCGGGGGAGGAGGTGCCGCCCCACCCGCCACGCTGGCGGAGTTCACGCTGAACGGAGCGGGGGGGATGGACTTCTACGACGTGAGCCTGGTGGACGGTTACAACCTTCCGTTGACAGTGGAGCCGCAGGGGGGCACGGGGGGAGGGAACTGCACGTCAACGGGGTGCGAGGTGGATCTGAACGGGGACTGTCCACCGGAGCTGAAAGTGACGTACGCCGCAAGTGGGGCCGAAGAAGGGGTGGCGTGCAAGAGCGCGTGCGACGCATTCGGGGAGGCAGAATACTGCTGCAGCGGAGCGTACGCGACACCTGATACGTGCAAGCCGAGCCAGTACTCGAAAGGGTTCAAGGCAGCGTGCCCAAGCGCCTACAGTTACGCGTACGACGATGGGACGAGCACCTTCACCTGTGCGTCTGCGGATTACGTGGTCACGTTCTGCGCTGGCCCCACGACAAGGTGGCTATGAATTAATTTTATTAGATGATTTTAATTGGAACATGTAAAAATGATAGAAATACATAGAGGGGTGACTAATGAGGAAGGTGTTGAATGATATATGCAGTGTAGGGAAGGAGAAATACGCAGAGGCGGCGGATGAATCAGGGGGACAGGGCGGCGGTGGAGGTGGGTGGAGGATGCTATGGGTGGTGGTTGGAGCGATGGCATTTAGGATGTTGAGTTAGCGTCATGCTGTTTGCTGTAGGTGGCCTGTGATCTTCTACCAACCTCAACTTGGCTTCCATTCGCACTCATTCCCTCGCCGTCGCAACAAGGACGCTTTTTGAGGGAACCTATTTCTCAAGTTTGGCTGCACCGCAAACTTCCGCCCTCACACGTTGAACGCAAATTCAAGTTGGCCCATATGCCCAATACTCAAATATTTAGGATATGTTTGCCAATATTCCTGATGTGATGTCCGGCGGATATGGGCGCCGAACCTTATTCCTTTCAAAGCATTCATCCCACTCGTCCAATTCAGGCTAATATTCCTTCAAATCCCGGATCCTATTTTACCCTCCTCTCTTCTACTCTTATTCATCTGTAAGTATTCCATCAATATATGTGGGTATATTTTTGCCAACCATTAACATATAGGAGTATTTCATAAACCTTATATTGCAAACCCTTCCACTCACCACTTTCAGAGAAACTGTAGATGTCTCCTAGACAACTATACATGTTTATGGCACTCTATTGTGTTAGGTAAACAAGCGAAATGAGACTTTGTCCCAGATGTCTTTGTCGCTACTATAATTTTGTATTTGGAAAGAAAAACTATTATGATTTAATTTCATGAAACGGTTGATCGATCGATTTCAACCAACAAATCGATCTTGAATTGAAGGAATGCATCGACTCTGTCAAATTTCAAATGATATTCTGTCCATCATGTAATAAAAAATTCAAACACGCATAAACTAAAATAAAGAAAACTGGGAGTTCAGAATGGACACGTAAATATCTTGTCTTTTCCCTTTTATCAGTGGGGAATATATAGTTTTACCGAAAATGAGTGACTTTTGAAAGGCATGAAAGGCTGATATATTTTATGTTGGGTGGGTTCTTACCCGTAAGGTTCAAAGATGCAATTATAAGAGCTTTAGAATATGAATAGATTCCTTCCTGGGAATCTATATATGCATATCTTTGGTTATGAGCCCCTCATGCATTTGTCTCCCTCTCACATATTCGTAAAGCCTTTAATTTATACGTCTCCACCACCACCTCCATTCATTATTTATTCATGTTATTAACTCATCCCGATCCCACCGCAACTTGCAGCCTGAAAAACACTTATAAGAAACTTTTTTTTAAAAAAAAAAACTCACAGTAACACCATGCCCTCGAAGGAATTTATGCTAGATGTACTCTAACTTTATCTTGGATCTGCGATTTCAGGGAAAGATGCACTTATTTTCCTTTTTTGGGCAATACAAAAAGAGAAAATTTTAAATCGGAGTTGGTAAATTTGCACTCTCTAGTTTCGTTCAGTCTTTTTTGTGGTTATATGTATGGCCCCAAGGGACGCACTTTTATGTGGATCACAATAATATTCAACCTCAATAATTATTTATTTAATAATAAGCATCACATGTAACTCTCTTAACCATCCTTGTTTTTTAAAATAAGATTCCGCGTCCTGTGAATGCATCCTTCCCGTTGGGGGTGAATTATTAATTCCATTCATTCTTGATAAATTTTTGCATATATAATGACGCTGGTGCACGGTGTTTTACCGTGGCACAGAGGACCCCTTGAAAAAATTACATGGATACAAAATTAAATTCATTATCGATATAAAAGTCGAATAACCATACATTAATGTGGCTATTAGACGTGCATTTGATACGACACATTTCACCTGATCAAACACTAAATCCAATGAAGCATCCTCATATTTTTCACATCTGTCTTGGTATTCCATATATATAGTTAAATTATATGCATGCAAGGAAACGAGAATAGTTGCATTTTGAGCCAGATAAAATGGTATACAGATTGAAGAAGGATAAACAAATATTGAGCGTGCTCCTGAATGGATAAGATGGTTAATTAACTTTTAATGTAATGGCCTTTGTATTTGGTCGAAATTAGGATTTAGCTTTGCAAAAGCATTAAAGCAACCGGGTGTTTTAACATTAGTGGGCTTCAAAGCGTTTCATTCAATATGAGTGGGCCTAATTAACCTTAGCTCTAATTGCTTTATCAGCCACTTAACAGACACCCTACTTTGAGCCAAAAAAACAAAAACAGACACCCTACAAACTTCCCTCTGCTTGTCGCTCTTTTTCACGGTCATATTTTCCCTACTTGCCTCTCCAATATAATCTACTTTTTTAATGTTAAATTGCACAGAATCATCATGAACTCATTATATCACCACTGTTAAATATTTAATAATAAACTCTATCCCTAGGACCCATCTGTGCAGACTTCTTATTTGCAATCTGCACGTCCCTGTTCAAGAACTTGCGTCGCAGTCCTACCCAAATTTGACCTACACACACAGAATTTTCTCAGAACCGGAAAGATGCAAATGAACCCTGCCACATACATAATCGCCATATCAAAGATATTCATCGTTCTAATTTCATTACAAGAGCGCACAAAAAAAAAAAAAGAGTTTGGAGTGGTACTTGCAGATTGCTTTTAAAGAGCACGTGATAGTAACGATAAGCTGAGTTATTGATCAAAGCAACCTTTCGTACTTTTCATCCGCCTTGCTTTCTTTCATCTTTCTTTTCCTTCATTTGACCCCCGTCCCCCCTTGTTTCTTGGGACCATCCTTTTTCTCTTAATTACATCTTTCTTTTCTTTTCATCACATTCCCGATATCAGATTCAGATCCCCCCTTTTTCATGCACACTCATGTCCAATCATATATTCCTCTATTATTTTGGTTGTATTTATAAATTCTTTTTTATTAAAAAATTTAGCCATATTTATATGTCCAGTTTTAATATAATAAATGAGATTGTGATGATTTTGCCCCTGTTTATTATACTAATGAAGAAATAATATAAAGATAGATAAGAAGAAACAGTTGAAAAGTACCCATTTATAAATGAGGGCATAGTTGAAAATTTACCCCATAATCATTGAGTTAACTTCCTCTCAATTGGTATATGAGATTTAATTAAATGGGGTTTATAAATAGGACCAGAGTGGTATCTAGCTATATATACTCTCCTGTCATTTTTATAAGTAATTTATCTCTTTTGGGGTTGATCTTTAATATAAACAACTTGTTTTTTTGTCTTAAAATTTAAAATACTTTTTTCGTTTCTATTTATATTAAATACATATATTTATATTAATTATTCCACATTCACCACTAAGTCTCTTTGATTTAATCATCTATTACCCTTTCTCCCTCATATTTAATTTTTTATTCATTATCTTTTCCATACTCTTTTCATAAATAGGGACATATTTAAAAGAAACATGACATTTTTTATACATTTTTTATTTTTAACTAATATTAACCACTAATTTATTTTACGTAATTAAGAAAAAAAGTTGTTTATAATAAAAAGGAGCGGAGGAGTATATATTTTATCTCTCGTCACAAACAATATTAATAATTAAAATGACGGAAGATATATGCATGGGGTTAACGAAGCCAAATATCACACATATTGGAGAAGTATGAAAAGTGAAGATAAACTTGGGCAGCAGCATCAGCTGATGATGCAAAACTTTAATAAAGAGGGGACAGTACATATGCAAACCGCAAAGAGAGGGGATAAGAAAATAGGAAAGGGCCAAGAAGCCGTATGACGCTTCAAAGATAAAAAAAATAAAAAGGCAAGAAATCTTATCTTCATTTTCTGTCATTGCTGCTTTCCACGGACGACACCCATGGAGGACCAAAACTCAGAGTCTTCTATACGCTTTGTGTTTTTTTAATGTAAGGCTGCTAGCTAGTAGGATCAATACTGAGAGTGTTGGTGTTGAATAATCAAGTATCATTCTGACCATATTTATAAATCTTTTTTAATTAATTTTCATGTATTAATGAGAGTTCGTTAAGTTATTAACTATAAGCTAAATTCCTAATTTTTCTTTCATTTATGAATGGTTCTAAAAATTAAAATGAATAAATTTTTTTAGTTTATTATAATTAATAGGAGAAAAAATACAAAATATATTTATTATCTGAAAATGAATTTATAAATAAAAACAATTTTTTTAGTAAAAAAGAATTTATAAATAAAATTACAGTGATACCCTTAACCATGAAGGACGAAACATGATTTTGTTTGATGAATTGATTGATTGATTCATCATGAAGGACGACACAAGATTTTGTTTGATGAATTGATTGATCGATTCATCACTTTTGGCTCACTGCAGTCTGATGCACCTAAAATTCAGTGCCCCAACCCCAGTCCCAAATAAAGTCAGAAACGACATATCTGTAGGAAAAGCCTTTTGGGGTAGGAAAGCATTCCCCTTTCACGCGCCAACGCATTTGATTCCCTTTCTCTCAAAATAAACAATAAAAGATAGGATGATGAAAGAATTAAGGTTGTATTAAAGTAGAATGATTTCCTATCTTTGCGCCTGGTAAAATAGGTGATGACCTGTACGTACGTTTCCCACTAAATTGAATGTGGAAGATGGAAAGCGAAAGAACTAAAGAAGGGATCAAGATGGGGATGGGGATGTGGAAAGGTTTGGGAGTGAGCATGAGAGCACGTAGGTACGTTTATTAGCATTCTTTGGGGTTCCTACATCCCCACGTGCCTTTGTTCCTCATCCAATCTCTCACACACAGCCACGCGACATATATATGTATTTGTGTGTAGCCGCTCTTATTCTAACAGACCCAGTTGAAGATAATATCCAAATATTATTCCATGATGATGCCTCAATATTATTGAAGCCACACATCAAATTGAAGTTTGTTTTCTTGTACGACAATGGAAGAATAGCGTATTATTATTGGGACACACTAGTTCATTATATCCCGAGAACACGGGAGAAGACAGAGGGAGTGGCTAAGCAGGGGGTTCATTGCAATCGCATCCAGCAGTTGAATACCTCTCAGGCTCACAACAATTTAGTCGGCAGCCTTGGTCGTCCCAAACATCACGTGACGCTGTCGCTTGTCTCCTTCATTTGAAAATAATGTCTCAATTGATATCTCTTTGTTTTCTTTTCATTAAATGTTGTAACTATTAGGTTAAGTATTATTTAATGTTTTATCAAATATTATAATAATATTTTAATGTAACATTAAATCTCACCTATTGAAATTTGGTATAATGATGAAGACATTTAGTAAGAAGGAAATAGAGATAAAAATCAATACATTGATTCTTTTCTAGCATTAACTCCCACAATCTCATCCATCTTCTGCTTCTCGGGCTACCAAGCACCTCACTCTCACTTTATTGCACACGTGGAGCCTCCTCCTCACTTTCATGCTTACTACAGCCCCCACCCTCCCTTCTTCTTCTCATTCATTCCCTTTTGTTTTCTAGGAAGCCAGAATGATAAATAATAAAAGTGAAGCTTGCGCGTTTGCTCACAATGTTCGTGTTGGTTTGAAATAACTTATTTTTAGATAATAAGTGTTTATAAATCGTGATTCACGGTATACAAGGTAAGTATATGAGAGGAGTTTTATCTCAACTTGTGTAATAAGGACTTATTATCCAAAAATAAGTGTTTCCAAACACAACTTTCATAAATTACACGATTCAATATATACAACCCACTCTGCTCAATATAATATACTCTCGTGTTGATGATCCTTTGAGTTCTTTTATGATCATAGCAATATTGCCGCTACAGTAGTACAATTAAGGTCACATGAATTTTCTTACCGGCAGGGAAAGAAAGATAATTAAAGGCTGATTACGGTCCAGGCATACGTCGGCATGTCCATTTCAGTACTTCAATATTCTCGCCGGAGTCATTCACGAAATAGAATCTTCCATGAAGACTACTACCTAATTTATGATTTTTGATTAGCTTTTGAAAAATATTTTATTTTTTAAAAAAGTGATTTTAAATAATAGATTTTGAAAAATAATTTTTAAAAAGATTAAAAAAATAGCTTATAGTAAATCATGATTTTCAGTCAGAATTATGATTATGTAGAATTTGACGATGGTTGGATAGTTTAACCAAAATTATAATTTTAAGGGTTAAAAATTATTTTTTTATATGTATTTGGTTATTTAACTTCTAAAACGATGATTTAGGTCAAAACCATGTACTAAAAAGTGATCATAACCACACACTTACCTAAGTAAAAATGATACTACGTGGCTCGTTCAGGGAATGGGATGAGGAGAAGTCGACGCGTGAGCTGAGTGCTGACCCCTCCTCGACAAAAACATGCTTCTTCGTGGACTAATTATATTTTGCCACCCACCCTCCACCTAGGCGACAAAACCACCATTCCTCAATGGCAATGCCCCATTTTCTTACTCGTCCCCACCCCTTTTTTCCCCCTCCAAGTCAAAATCTTTCTACAACTAGTATAGCCCCATTAGAATAACGTAACCAAAAAAAGATTAATTTCTTTTACCTGAACAAAAAAAAAATCTTAATTTAGATTTTTTTAAAAAAGTAATGATCGTTTAATAATTCGTACCAATTCAAATATTATATTAGAAAATAATTGAATAAATATTGTATGAGCAACTATGTTTTAATATATTTTCAAATGTTATGAAACAATTAAAAAACTGCTAAGTAGCACTATGTTACAGTGAAATGATTCTGTTACACATATGTAATGATTGATACATCAATAATGATAATTATGCTCTTGGCCTCTTATCCGTTACTGTATTGATGAATATAGAGTTTTTATGAAGATTTATGGTTTCAGGATTTAGAAGTTAGCAAGACTCTTTCGAAATCTTTTTTTTTTTTTCTTGCCTGCCGCTTTTTCATTGGACGAACATATTAAGAATTGGTGGGTAAACTGAAGGTAGAAACTTGGTAAATTGAGCTACAGTAGTGAATGAGTGTGGGTCGTCACCGGTTCAACTTTTTCTGTCTATAAAAATGACGCATCTCCTTATCCTCATCCTCAGGACTCCCCCTCACCTACTCGTCTTCCTCTTCCCCTTCCCTTCGCTCTTTTTCTTCTCAGAAAGAGAGTGAACACATACGTGGCACACTTAACCTGCTGAATTTATTCATTTTCTCTTCAATTTTGATGTGCCATCCACGCAGTCTCAGCCTCTGCCTCTTCATCTACTGAGTTTTGCATTTGAGCAAAGAGGCAGGCGTGGTACCTTCTACTTCACCAATTCAACTCTTATTCCAGCCATATCAATTCTTTTTACAACATTCAGCTGCGTCATCGGAGGAAAGCAATAATGGCTCTGTTATTATCTCACTTTCTGCATTTTCCTCAATTGCTCTTCAGTTTCTTCATTTTTCTCTTTTTCAAAGGTAAATTTCATGACTGGGAAAATCTAGCTGTCTAATTGCCTGAAGAGACAAGTTAATGAAACCGACTTTTCTTACTCTGCTTTGCATTATTCATTCAGGAACTTCGGGCTCTACATTTACGTTTGTGAATAAGTGTGACTACACGGTATGGCCGGGAATTCTGGGAAAACCAGACATCGGAAGTACGGGATTCGAGCTGGCAAGAGGGAGCTCTAAAAGCTTCCAAGCCCCTCCGGGTTGGTCCGGAAGATTCTGGGCCCGAACCGACTGCAAATTCGATGACTCCGGCCACGGAACTTGTGCCACCGGCGACTGCGGCTCCGGCCAAATGCTGTGCAACGGCGCCGGAGCCACGCCTCCGGCGACCTTGGCCGAGTTCACCCTCGGCTCATCCGGCTCCCAGGACTACTACGACGTCAGCCTCGTCGACGGCTTCAATCTGCCGATGGCGGTGGAAGCGAGCGGAGGCTCCGGATCCTGCTCGAGCACAGGCTGCGTGGCGGATCTAAACCGGCGGTGTCCGTCGGAGCTGAGGGTGGAGGGCGGCGAAGCCTGTAACAGTGCATGCGGGGCGTTTGGGAAGCCAGAGTTTTGCTGTAACGGGGACTATGGATCACCGTCGACGTGTAAACCGTCGATGTACTCGGTGATGTTCAAGTCGGCGTGCCCGAAATCGTATAGTTACGCCTACGACGATGCCACCAGCACCTTTACTTGTACAGCCGCCGACTATACAATCTCATTCTGTCCTCGTTCCCAAAGGTCGTAGCTCGTCTCTGCTCTTTTGCCCTTATCCACTTTCACCTATTTATTTCTAATTGTTTTCCTCTGTTTTTTTTTATGCTACACACAAGATATAATATTTCTTGTTCATTGGCTTATAATTGGAATTTAAAGGGTTTGTGTTTTGGTGTTGCAGCCTTAAGTCTACGGGTTCGTCGCCGACGGGAACAGATCCGTCTTCAGGATCATCGTCAGTGGAAGAAGGTGCACTGGCTTCTATTTCATGGCTAGCTAACATGGCAACAGGGGCTTCCACGAGGATAGGAGCTGGGAATTCTGCAATTTTTGGGGCTCTCGCTGTTATTCTTTCCTTTTTAGTGTTGTAGTCTCTGAAAAACGGTACTTTACCCATCCCACGGCCACGACATCTCACTTGTCAGCATCCTCATCGGCCTTTCTGAGGCACAGGAATAGAATCAACCACGTCACTGTGGGGTTAAACATATGTCACTTCTTTTTTTCACGTTTCTATGTATATATTCATTCATGAGTTGCAGATTTCCCTTCTTTTTTTTTTAATTTTTTTTTTACTTTATCGGCCCTTGAAGCTATTATAATGTAGTCAATTTAACAAGTTTTTTTTTTTTAGAAAATGATAGAAAAACACTTCTGAATTTATAAAATCTTAAATCAGTTATTTTCTAAAAATTAAGTTATAAATTATTTATCAAATTTCGTCATTTCCTAATCATCCCTTAATAATATATTTGATTTAAGATTTTATCATTTTAAAATTCATTTTCTGTTTTTCCCTCTTCCCTAACTTCTAAGGATAATTAGCTGGCGCTGACTTCCCCCAACTTTTAATTTGTTCCCTCAATGTTCCTGATAAAGAGGCACTTCTATCATATATGATCTAGAATATAAGTCATTTTTTATTTAATTAATAATTTTTTCTTTTTTTGTTTCTATAATTAATACCCACTTTTCAATTTCCCCCCACTCGTTATATTCCCCCTCTCTTAAAATAACATTCCTAATACAATTAAACATGTTTCTCAAAAAGGATAAGAGTTAAAAAAATTGTATTTTGAGACATATTAAATGATATAACTATCATTTCTTATTTTCCGTAATATAGTTAAAGTGTCCTATATTATGAACATGAGAAAGTAGAAGCACTGAGGAAAAGCTCTTCTCTTCCAATGTTTTTTGGGAGATCAGATTATGTGTGTATTTGGATAAATTCCAAACTGCGATTTCAAAAACCCTTTTCTATAAATCGAGATAAGACTTCTCTCACATATTTACCTCATAAATCGTAAAACCTATTACCAAAAAAAACTAATACAAACAAACATATGTTCTGACTCTGATAGCTCGTGCCAGTTATTGCCAACTTCTGACTGTAACCGCCAGTGGCCCCTGTTATATTCAATTATTTAAATAAAGATATATAATCGTTTCTCTCTGTGCTGGGATTATACATTTCTATTTAGTATCTGGGCTAGATCTGGTTGAAAATTTATCCCTCATATTTTTGTGATTTAAATTTTTCGCGTGAGTGGATATTTCTGGGATATTTTGAAGATGCTTAGCGTGATATGGTGGCCCTATTGAATTATCTTGTTGATCAAGAAAAAGATAAGGCAAATTAATTGGCCAACAAGGACAGGATGCTTCCAGACACAGACAAGCCCTACAAACTGATTTTCAAAGCCCTTTTCTGTGAAATGCCATCATGAAAGAGGCCATTTAATTATGTACACCGAGATAAAAAGGCTTAAAATTGATTCATTGGTACCACTTGAAACTTTGCTTTTCTGGCACTCAATCTTAATTTTTACTAACACAGTTTGTATGTAAAATTTTAAGCTGATTTTTTTTTTTTACGACAATTTTAAGCTGAATTTGCATTTTGCATTATCCTTTTTTCATTGTATTTATAAAATAAATGATTTGATCTCCAAATTTCCCAGAATCATCTGATGCCGCATAAGATGACTGGTTTCTTACGCACGTCGGGTGTAAGAATTAAATGATGGCAACGTCAATAATTTTCCCTCACACTCATCATTAACGATGGCCCAGTTAACACAGGCTCTTTAAAAAAATCATAAACAATTTAACTGTTTATCCGTTTGTATGTGAACACGAATAGGGTGCAATATATGGAAACCTACGTGATTGGACCACATGGCACAAGCTGGGGTATTCCAATTCCAAATCTAAAATATGAAAACCATATAGATATATAGATCCCGAATACAATTCCAACTGAACGACACAACATAATGCATATGTAATTTTAATTTAGTGTTTAAATTCCATATGAAGTACTACCTCCAATTCTTGCTCTAAGAGCTTTTTTTAGCGTAAATTATACTATAAACTATATTTTATATTAAAGATCATATTTTTTTTAGTATAAATTATACTATAAATAAGATTTTATATTAAGGACCGGAGTCCAAAACTTTCTGTCATCACACCGTAAAAGTGAAAATTACCGTAGATTCGATAAGATGCTAGAATATATTAAAGCTTGTTTGAATCACGTTTGGGATATCTAAAAGTGCTTAATCACATAAATCGAGATAAAACTCTTCTCACATACTTACCTCGTATATCATAAATCACGATTGAAAAGCTACTTTTGAAAGCTTTAATTGCTATTCTAAACAAACACCAAGGCTTTTGCTTTTGCCACCTGGGAAGAGAGTAGCCAGGTGATATTCCAAATTGCCAAATCAAGATGAGGTTATGGAGACTCTAGTTCGCATACACAAGAAGAGTGATTAATTTGGGAAAGTGGAAGTGTGGAACCACTAGACCAAGGCAAAGAGATCAACCCACTTTTGAGGCATTCCTCAGTGCTTGTTTACTTTCCATCTTCAACTTTTGCTCCCCTTTGTTTCTTAACCAAGAGGGAATGTGAAAAGGGAAGCAACACCCAACGTTGGTTATTTTGCTATATAGGGATAAAGCAACGAAAGAGCTCAACTTGCGCAGAATTTTTACTACTTGATCAATATCTATTTTCAACAAAATCAGCGTAAAACTACCCTAAAAGTGGGTCTACTATTTAGCGAGAGATTCTATCAACTGATTAGTTAGCTTGAAGCATTGATTGAATAGCTTTGCCTATTAACAAGTAATGGAAATCTATTGTAGGTTTTTGTGTATCTACTCAACTACCACCATAACAATTGGCAACCGCAGAATCTCCAGCTCAAGGTCACACTCCCATAATTGGAGATTCTCTACTTTCCACCCCACCCTGATGTTATCAATACATAATTTATATGCGGACCAAGTTATGATCCTCATGTGCAGCATTAACTTGCGAATCCGAAAAAAGGCCTATGGTAGTTGAATCAGTTACTTTAGGAAGGGCAATCGCGCCATCACCGGTCATTTTAATGGAAATAAGGGGCCAATTAGACAAAATCCAGCCAAATGTCATTCGAAGAGCTTTTCGTATATATTCACTAATTCGGTAGAAGTTCTTCAGACATTGAGCAAAGTAGCTTGTATTACGTTATATAAGACCCAACAAGAACTGTCCTATCGTTGTTTTTAGCTCCCTCTTTATTTGGCAAGAAAACTAGCAACCAGGAAATCTTTCAATCTCAGACAAGTAACTGAGAAAATTGGCAAAGGTATATGGGGACATCTTCAACCAACAGAGAAACAAATGGTTGCTTCCGTAATAGTTAAGAATCCTGAGTTCCACAGAACGTAGTCACCCTCAGAAGACAAAGCACGTTCCTCGCAGTTGCATGCAAGAGAAAAAGCAACAGCAATCCCACTACTTGGATTAAAATTCTAGTTTAATTGGACCAATGGCTTTTGACATAGTTTCAGCTCCATCCCACTGGTGAGGCTGCTTTATTTACTCATGGACAGCTATAAAAAGCTTTTTTCTAGTTATTTTGATGCCTTGATCAAGATAAGGTCTTTCTTCTTTTTTTTTCCTGGTCTAAAGTTCCAGTGCAGGAACCAATAGCAAATTCCAAAACCACTATCACCGGAAGAGAGCAAAAAAAAAAAAAACACACACACACACACACTTGATTCATCTGAACTGCCATTAATCATGAAAAAGGATGCACAATAATAATTCCAAGAGTTTTGTCACAATAACACTACTGTCTACCAACTACAGAATTCTTAATATTGGCGGATAACGAACAAATGCAAAAGTTTATCACAAACGCAGAATACACGTCAATGGTCTTTTCGGGGCTAAAAATTCTTGACCAGATCAAGTGAACCATCGAATATTCTTGATATCCATTATACTGATGATACGTGCCCAACAATAGATTCATCCAACGATGCTTTGTTATTGGCAAGAATCTGCACCAGAAGATTTCTCTTTTGGTGACAATGTACAAGGAGATTTTAAGTGTCGGAGGAATGCATTTGCATGTGATCCTCGTCAAACATGGGTCAAGCAGAAATGGAAAAAAGGCCACGGGCAAATTAAAGCATATGAATTGAGGAAGTGGCCTCTAAAAGTTTATGGAGTAATTCGGATTAATAGTGGATAGCAGTGATCTTTCTCGTAGCTGGGCCAAGAGTCTCTATCCTTGCCATTCATGAATCTCTCATGACGGTTCCAGACTTCTGCGTCATAGTTCTCAGCCACAGTGAATTGCAAGCCATATTCTTTGACAATCTCCAAAAACATGTCTAGTGAATCCCCTCTTTTAGGGCTTAAAAATATTGCTTCAGAGGATCCTGTCTTTGATAGGAGTTTGACAATTCGGGCGAGGTCTCTGTGGAAATCCTTAAAGAAAGTGCTGTCAAATGACCAGTAAAAATCATGAAAATAATAGAAGATAAGTAGAGATTAGAAGAATAACATAAAGATCACAAAAAAGCAAGTCAAGTTGTATGCATGTGAACGTGCTCGAGCTTTACGTACTAGGTACAACAACCTTTTATCAACCAGTGAATAAATTTAGATATCCAGGCGGATCCAACATTTACTTTGCCACTAAAACGAAAAGGAGAAAAAGAAAAGTAATCCCATTTACCCGCAATGCCAGGGATGCAAAAGTCTGTTCATCATAAGATAACATAAATTACAGCCTTCAACCAGATAATCAGAGATTAGGGGCTCCATGACTGCCACGTCATTCTAAAATCATGCTCATGCGTCAAATTTATCCTATAGTAAGGACAAATGCAATTCAGGTAACATCAAATTTATCTAATATGACCAGTATTGGGATGGCTGTTACTCAAACCACCATTGAGCTTTTTCTTTTTTTAAGTGACATGATGGAGAAAAGCATCATAAGCATGATGAGCATGTCTAAGGCTGTCAGTTAACTCTATATTGAAGATAACCTTACCAATCACTTGCAACGATGATATCAAAAGTGTTGGCGATATCAAAAGTTTCTTCCTGATTCCAGTGAAGCATCATGGGCTTCACTGTTGTATCCCCAAATGTTCCAGAATTAACCTCAATGTTGCGCTGAATATCTGATTATAATGAAAGCTCAGTCAAGATTAAGACGAAAATTGAGCCTTGATTCTTGTGTTGATCTTGTATGAGCATACATATTTGGAAGAAAGAGTGCACATTTAAAGCATCAAAACTTTATACTTCCATGTTCAGTACAAAATTAAAAAAGCGAAAGCTTTATGATTCAATAGTAGATGGCATTTAAGCACATATGGATGAAAAATAAAAAATAGGAACATAAAGTATGAAAATTAATGGTAAATTGGGATAAGGGAGCATTGTAAATTAGGAACGATGAGAAGCATTTGAATTTACTACATGAAGCCCTCTTTTGCCAAATTTTTGTACGCTTAGCAAACGCACTTAATCCATGCAGTTAATAGAACAGCTTTTTATTTGTATATCTTTTTTTCAAGCTCTAAGCAGTTCTTTCCTTTCTCAAGAACAGACTGAGGGTTGAGACAAGGAAAACTAGCCACTCTTTGTACAACTACTATTGTTTTTAGAAATAGTAAGACAAGTACATCTAAACTTAGTTAGACAAAAACATCACAAATTTGCTGCTAAACTCAACTGAATTTGCTAAATTCTACTATCTTGGAAAACATCAAAAGCATATCGCAAAATTTGTTACTGTAACTAATAATTTTATTCATCCATGCCATTGGCAGGCACCAAATAGCACACTGTACAAACATTTCTGAAATTAAATTCAGACATGACTTATACATAGGCCCCATGGGCCTCCCTTCCTTTATGAACACAATAACGACAACAACAAAGCCTTATCCCTTGATGTGAGGTTGGCTATATGAATCGCATAGTGTCATTATGTTCTATCAAAAACCAAATCTTTAGACAAATTCTTAACCACTAGATCTCGCTCTATAACTTCATTACGCGCCTTCCTTTAAGGGACAAAATTTAACAAACAAGATCTGCTCACCCTTTATATCAACTTATTGTCACTACTTAAAACTTTAGAGTTATCATTTTGAAGTATCACAAATTGAGCAAGCAAGGGAAAAAAATAAGAAAGGATACAATTGACTACTTGAGGGTTTCCATCTGAGATTACAACCTCTGACGCCTCAGTAACAGCTGCAATAACAAATCCAGCCAAACCATAGCCAGACCCAAGCTCAATAACATTTTTATGCCTGATAATATAAAAAGTTAATACAAAAAAGGCAGGAAATCAGAAGAACAGAGCAAAATAGCATAAAGTAAGAAAAATGGAAGCCACCAAAACACCAGAGAATCAAGAGAAGTAATGATTAGTAAGGAATTAAATTGTCAGGAAAGCAACACAGCATCTTTTTTTAAACCTGAAAAGATCTGCATGTGACAAACAATAGTAAGCAAGAACATCTTCTGATGGCCAGCTACCTGCAGAGAGAATGCCACATTTATAAACAGAAACTCAGGAAATAAAAGACCCAAAGCATATTGAGATAAATGAGAACTGATAATTTAGTTTCTAAAAGTAACTACTGATTTCTGTAGATTTCTCCAAAAGCAACTTAAATCTGATTCATTAGAACTGAAGTGCACCATAAATAGTACTTAATAAAAGCAACCTCTCTGCACCATGATGATGAAAATTTCAGGGCAAAATGGGGCCCTGCACAGACCGGCCATTCAATGTTAAGAAAGATATCTCCCTCTGCTATTTTTTATCTAGAAACAAAAGTTGTCCTGAAGTTACATTCGATTTCTTCAAACTTTATTGATCCATGTTGTGAAAGAAATAGTTCCCTTCGTTGGTTTTAGCAACTTAGCACTTCTTCACATGATCAAAAATGTTTTTACGAAAAAAAGTTCATTGATTTTCATGAACCAGACAGAGACTTTGCCAGATAGCCATCTCAATCTGATAATTAAATAGGATTAAAAGATAAATGCAAAGAGAATGCATATATACATGAATAAATAAAATAATATGTATTTTAGACCCCTTGGATAAAACACTCGTGGTTTTATCATATTATATTACTATCTTAACCTAGAAGACGTGACAAATACAACTTAAAAGAAGCAATATTGTGACTTCGACCTTCAAATTCATGAGAAAAAGGAAATATAAGAAATAAGAGGAGGAGCGAGAACAATTTCATAGGATCACTTTAATTTGAGTGATGATTTTATTCTTGCGCTTACAGTGAAATTTGATGCAAGTATTTCCAGTCCCTGTAAAGTAGGGAGAGACAATCTTCCTTGAGAAAGATAATAGCAACTTACAAACAACTCCTGTGTTGTCAATGTTGTATGTGTTGCAGATCTCAAAATCACTCAGCTGAGCATGGTCATCCACTCTTTGTCTGCATAAAATTGTTCAAACCAATGGACCATTATTCAAAGAATACACAATTTAAAATTAAATGAATATATTACCCAGGTCCTCTAAAGTGTGGCATGGATATTAGAGACGTGGCCACAATATTTCTACTACACCAAAAAAAAAAGGCATAAATTCACCAACTAGTGTATTTTAAGTTAAAAGTACAATTTTTTTTGGGGGAACATAGTAGACGATCAACCTATAAACTTCTAATGAAAGGAGAAATCAAGACTGACTCAGTGACTTCACCAGTGGCTACATTAACTAAAAACAAGGTGATGCCATACGAAAAGTGTGTGTAGCGAACGAAACAAACTCACATCAAAAGTAGTTTCGGAGAGCCATGGATAGGTATGGTATAACAAAGGCGAGCATCCCTCGAAGTCAACTCATTGCAGTCAGTAGTTTCACATTTGTCAAGTAGCCGAGAGGGAATTAAGTTGAAGCCATTAATGTTCCTTCTTGAAATGCGCTTGATTCCCATTTGGGTCTCATCATCTGCAAAGCCATGATCTGAATAAATTCGCAACCGAAATCTCGCAATTTAAAGTAAGGTACAGCAGGTGATGGCCATGAACGTCGTCACATACTCAGGGGATAGAGAGTGAAAAGCTAAAGAGCGCGAACCTGGATTTGGAGGAGAAGCTCGAGGGAGAAGAGCCTGGCGAAGAATTTTCCATCTCAAAGATGAAGCTCTCTCATTCGTACTGTTTCCCACCATCACTTGCGTCTCGCCATCGTCTTTCCTCTGCGGTCTGAGAAATCCCGAGTACTTTGTTTTTTTTTTGTGCCTGGACTAACCAGACGAAGTTGAGAGCAAAAAGGCCTTGTGGGCTGTCATACATGAGCATTGAGGAAGAAGGCCCAACACAAACGGGCTGTAGGAGCATGAAAGGAGCCCATGGTCCTTATTCAGGGCCGGTAAATGCCGACATATAACGAACACTTCTTGATAATCTTCCGCAAGGAGTGCACATTTTTCGCTAAGCACCAAACCAACAACTTCTCATTCGTCTGAGACCGATCCACAACATTGGAAAGTTTCTTTCTTTGCTTGTTTCCTTGGATAAAGGAGCAAGATCCAGCGCAACATGAAGTAAACATTAAAAATCTACCTCCATAAAAATTTAGGGATGAATCTACCATAATTAGTATAGGCCTCGACGGACAAGCAGGTCTCTTGACACTTCCACTATCTGCTAGATAATATAAACAAGTCTAAAACTCAGGAACCGCTCTCAACAATCAGTAACAATAAGCATTTTAAAAAAAAAAAAATTAAAGCACGACAAATGATCTAGTCAAGGTAACGTTTTGATCTCCCTGACGTTGCTAACTTCAACAAAGAATTTGAACATTCATATGTCTAGTTGTCGACTCAGAATTTCGGAACGCAAGAACGGAGCTTCAGATTCTACTATGTAATGTCATGTCACGTTTGTAAGAGTTCAATGTATAACTCTCAAAAACAAAATTGTGTTAATTTTTTTGGGTGATGATGGATACATTGTTTGTATGTAATCTCAATATTCAATATGGAACTTTTGACGTTAATTAAAAAAAACAGAGAGATAAAGCTGAAGCCTTTGTTTGTATTGCTGCGGTAATGCTGGCCTTACTCAGAAAGCCACAGTCCAAGAAAGCTGTCATTTTCGGTGGCGTGGCGCATTTATAAACCGTCCCACAATAGGAGGGATCTGACTCGGGCCGCAATTACTCGATCACATAAAATTGCAAGGTCAATCGCCCATTTTACAGGAAAGAACAAGCTGCTTCGTCTCCTTCTTCATCTGGTTTTGGAGTTCTTCGTGATGGGCTCTATTGAAAGGTTCAGCCTTCTCTCATGCCTCTGCATACATATCCTACAACTTGTGGCATTTAATCTCTTCTCCATCTTCCCTTTTGTTTGGTTTTGCAGCTCAGGAGCTGAGGTGGTCACCGTTGACGTGAACACAGCCAAGGGTCTGACCCATGCCGGCCATGTTTATCTTGATGTCAGGTACAGATCTTTGTGAAAATTAACATTACGAACCATATCGGAGATTTTTCTTAGTTATATTTTTATGGTTATGTGTTTTCCGCCGAGAAAATGAACCTAACCCGTTCGGAGAAAGTAAACAGGACAGTGGAAGAGTTCGAGAAAGGGCATCCGGTTGCGGACAAGGTCATAAACATTCCTTACATGTTCAACACCCCACAGGGTAATGGAATTTTCTTATCTCTCTCTTCCTCTCTCTCCCCAGTTTAGTTTAATTTGGTTAATGTTGTATTCGTTGTGGGGGGGCAACAGGGAGGGTGAAGAATGCAGATTTTCTGAACAAAGTATCGTCTGCTTGCAACAAGGAAGATCACTTGCTCGTGGTAAATTTTTGTTTTGTGACTGGGCTCTTGGTAAGTTAGAATGCTATTTGGATTTGTGTAGTGATGAGGTGTGTGTAATCCAGGGATGCCAGAGCGGGATGAGATCTGTTTCTGCGACTAGCGATCTTCTGGGTGATGTGAGTGGATTCGCTTCATACTTGAGAATTTTGGATTTAATTATTACGGTATTATCATATGGAGGCATAAACTTGAATGAGAATGAAATGGCAGGGGTACAAGAATGTGAGGAACGTGGGAGGAGGGTATCTGGAGTGGGTCAAGAATCAACTTCCCGTGAACGCTTCAGTGGGCAATGCATGAGCTTCTCTCAACAATCCCTCATCATATCTATCTTTGTTTTCACTTGTGCTTTCTACTCGTCTTAATGTGTATTCTGTCTGTACGCTTTAATTTCTGATTCCTTAAAATCATGCAGTATCTCTTTCACTATTTTAAATTCCATGCCCGTGTTGGCATGCCAGTTTATTGGAATGGCTATTTTTTTATCCGTTTTCCCTTAAAAATACATAGAAATGTTTCGCATGTTTATTACTTTTTTTGAATTTTCCAAGTCAATGGTTTGTTATTCCTGATCTGGACTCGCGGGTTCTCCTTCCGAACTTGTGTTTTTCCCGCTATTACCATGACACGATATTCCCATACCAAAATCCACACGGGACTGCTTTGGTCCTACTTGCGCAACCATTTTCTTCTTCACAGTGAAAATATTTCTGTCATTATCTCCTCCGATACTTGATATAAAAGTTAGTCGGGCATTAAATATTAAATTTATAAATTTTTTCTTAAAATATCTCTATTAATTCCATAAATTAAGGAATTTTTATTTAGAAAAAACTAACATATATTTGTTATAAATAAATAACTTAACTAACTTTTTTTTTATTCAGCCAAAATTAGTGAACAGTCTCTTAAATTAAGGGTGGGAGGTAGCATATCATTAGTTAAATAATTATTACATTTGAGGGTTTTGCTTTGAAGTTTCGAACAAAAGCCTCGAGCTTGCCCAGATGATTTACTGATTTTTATAATTACAAATAGTTCAGATCCACTAGCTCTGGCAAAAAAAAAAAAAAAAGATCCACTAGCAACAAGGGATAAGCATATGATATATAAGTGAACTAAATGGTTGTTAAGACCGTACTCAAACAAAACCATTTTCAACATTTATTAGTTAGAAGTAACTTAATATAGTACCTCAACTACTATAAAATAGGCCCTAAAATTCTTGACTTTGTTAAGAATAACTAAATCCCTTCCACTCTATTCAGTTATTGTTGGCTGCCAAGTCTAACCCTAATTATGATGAAAGCACGATAGAAACTGGTGACAGACTGTGCATTTTTTTTTAAAAAAAATAAACTGGTGAGAGACTAATCTAGATGCGATTAGAGATTGTCAAACTGCCATGAACCACAAATCAAAAGGCTAAAACTCTTCGTCACTATTGAAGACTAGCATATGAATTGGTTGCACACGTCTCCAAGATCATTGAAACTGGTCGGTGGGACCTTTTAAATGACAACAACTTAATAATACTGACCCATAGGACAAGACGCAACCTTAGAATTGACACGTTAACCGCAACAGGCTTGTTTAGGTAATGAGTTTATTGGACTCCATTATGCCCAGACCGTCTCATGACAGCGCGGCCAATTTATATGTGCTCAGTTTTTTCCAAGCAAAGCCTCGTCGTTCTGCCTCTGCAAACTCCCAACGACCACATGCTCACATTAAAGGCCAACATCTTCCTCTGCTTCATCAAACTGACCTTAAATACGTTTCGGTTATTTGTTCTTGTCTCGTGTAAAGAAGAAGCTCAAAGGTTTAGAAACAGTGTGGGTTCTGAGATAGAATGCAGAAATGGCGGACGAAAATATCGAAGGAAGATCCTTGGCTGAAACCCCCACTTGGGCAGTTGCAACTGTCATAACTCTATTGGTTACTATAAGTTTCTTGTCTCACGTCTCATTGAAAAAAATTGACAAGGTAAACTAAGCCATCCTATTTTGTGTCTTTCTGTACCCTTTGAAACTCTCTCATTCATGGGTTACTTTGTTATTTCATCAATACCACAGTGGTTGGACAGAACCAAGAGAAAATCTCTGCTTGCTGCCATGGAAAAGATTAAAGAAGGTAGGAAATTTGAAGTTTTAACCATTGATGAGTTTAGTTCATTAACATTTTCCACCATTCTAAACACGAGTCTAATGTTAATTTTGATTTCTAAGCAGAGCTTATGCTTTTTGGGTTGCTTTCATTGCTGATGGGTCATTGGATTATTTATGTGGCGAAGATTTGTGTTAAGTCTTCAGTTTTAAGCAGCAAGTTTTTCCCGTGTGCTGTGCAAGGCAATTCTCCAATCCGTTCCAATTTAGAGCATCGTAATATGACAGTTTTCAAAGAGCATGTGAACTTTAAGCTGCATGATTATTGCCCTGAGGTAGTTTTCCTATCACAGCTAGTTCACGTTACATTTTAGCTTCAAAATTGTAGTGCAACTAGTTTAATTGTTATGAACATTTTCTCACTGGTTTAAATCCAAAGGGCATATAAACTGCATATATAATTCATGAAAACGGTTGTTTACAATTTACTTTTCAGGGTCACGAGTCATTTGCTTCTTATGACAGCCTAGAGCAGCTTCACCGTTTTATGTTTGTCTTGGGGATTACGCATGTTTCCTACAGTTTTGCTGCTATTGCCTTGGCCATGATTAAGGTTCAGCCATATTCTGACACTGATTTTGATCCTTAGAATTGGTGTAAGGGACCTGATATTTTATAGTTAAGTTTATGCAGATATATAGCTGGAGAGCATGGGAAAATGAAGCAAAGACAATGGCCATACAAAGTTTACAAGGTTCATAACTTCTGATCAAATAACGTCAACAAACCGTTGCATTAACTAAAAGCTTCATACTGATGTTCCATTTTGATCAAATTGTCAAGGGCAGATCCTTCACAAGTTACATCAAATGCAAGATTTAGACGGCTCTCTACGTTCATTGTTCACCAGACATCCCATCCCTGGAGTCAGCACAAAGTTCTTGTTTGGCTGGTACTACATATGTATTACTCCCTCCGGTCCTAAATATAGGATAAAGTTTGTAGTGCAAATTGCACTACAAACTTTATCCTATATTTAGGACCGGAGGTAGTATTGTCTTTTCTTTCCATTGTTAAGATTATATGAACGTACTAACAAAATTAATGTATCGGTTCGTTTTTTGATTGATGTAATTTGATCTTGCTTCATGTTCATTCTAAGGAACCTAAAAATTATGGAAATGCAGCTATGTTTCAGCCGCCAATTCTGGAGTTCCATCAACAGAGCTGATTACATGGCATTGCGTTTAGGTTTTGTTACTGTGAGTGCTTTCTGATCACTAACACAAGTGATGTGCATTTACCTTTTACTTTGTTCATCTGTACCTACTTTTACCCCCGTGCACAAAGGAATGGAGGGTTGAAGATGAAAAGCTAGGTTTGATTGGCTAATATTTCTGTATGATATTCTATAGACTCACCAGCTTCCCCTGACATATGATTTCCACAACTATATTCTTCGTAGCATGGACGATGAGTTCCGTGACATTGTTGGTGTTAGGTACTGCTTCTTCTCTTACCAAATCGGAATATATGGCTTTCACTTGGTTACTATAGTTAATTTTGTTGATCGAATTTTAAGTTTCACTACTTTTAGCTCACCTGGATATAGATATGGTGAGTGACTACCAGCAGCTTAACAAATCAAATAATAACTCACAGATTCTTTGCCAGACTCCTCAGCTGATACTCTATGGGAGATAAGGCAAACCTCTTCTCGCCATTTTTTTACTCTAATGTGTTAAAGTATGGTCAGAATTCACAGAAATGATTTTAAAAAATCAGGAAATTCTGTGCAAAATGTACTATTGTAGGAAATTGCACGTGTTTTTGGTTGAAATGAAGGGTATTTTCCAAAAATTCATTTGTATCTTTGTCCAGTGACGATTTGCAAAAATGGGAGCATGACAAGTAGTCATTGACTACCTGAGCTGATGGATATGTTGATGGGGGTAAACTTGTAATAAAATGGACTCTAACTCATCTGATTAGCAGCTTTAGTCTGCAACCTTTGTTTATCGCCCTGAGTTTTTGGTTTTGTAAAATTAAAATGATAGCCTCACCTTAACTTGTTTTGCAGTGTGCCTCTCTGGATATACGCCATTTGTTGCATTTTCCTAGATTTTCATGGTAAGTTTCTGTGAGTGTTATTTTAAGCTTGATGATTTACTCTGGAACAAGTGTAATGTATGATGCTAGTTTTTGTTTTGTTTTTTTTTTTTTTTTTTTTTGCGTTTTAGTTCTGAATATGGTGCTAGTTTCATTCATCATTCATGGATCTAATCAAAGTGTGAACGTTGTTGTTATTTTTGTTCAGGAAGCCATTTCTACTTTTGGCTTTCCTTCATTCCAGCGATTGTGAGTTCTGCTGATGCTTGTTGTCTCTTACTCATTCGTTACTAACCAAATTTTATATCAAAAGCCATGTTAACAAAAAATTACTAATTATGAGTCTCTAATATTGATTGGCAATTTAGTTGATCCTGGTAATTGGTACTAAACTTCATCGGGTGGTGGTAAAGTTGGCTGTGGAGATAATGGACCGTTGCCCATATATGACGCACACTCAATTCAACTTAAGAGATGAGCTCTTCTGGTTTGGGAAGCCTAGGCTTCTTCTGTGGTTGATACAGCTCATATCCTTCTTGGTCTGCCTGTCTTTTTTCATAACTGATAGTAATACGTTCATACGTTTCTTTCATCTCTTTTAACTTCCTCTGTAATCTTGCAGAATGCATTTGAAATGGCATCGTTCATATGGTCCCTTGTAAGAAGCTACCGTTGCTCTAATGTTACAATTTCCAAAATTAGCATGTATACGTACAAACATCTCAAAGCACCACAGATATTAATTAATATACTAGTTGATCAATCATTTGCACAATGTGTTTTTGAGTGCAGTGGGAAATCAGAGGATCTTCGTGTTTCATGGACAATCGCACCTTGGTTGTAATTCGCTTGTCATTTGGGTAAAAATGATGTGGTAACCTAATCAAACCTCAGAAAATGGCAATGACAAATCCACTAAAAGTCGTATGATTAATTGCTGAAACAGGGTCATCTCCCAGATTTGGTGCAGCTTCATAACGTTTCCTCTGTATGTCATCGTCACGCAGGTTCAGCTTCTTCTTATTGTTATTCACGTCGTTAGAATATATTCTTCATCATAAGGGCTTCAACAGTATTGATTATACTTTCTCCTTCATGTGTGTGCAGATGGGGTCACGGTTCAAGAAGTCGGTGATATCTGAGAATGTAAGAAAGTCACTCTCGAAATGGCAGAGGAGAGTGAAGGGAAGACAAAGTCCCTCTGCTTCAGTCCTGGGAGCAACACCAACAACATCAGTGACAACGTTGTCCGACATGCTGAATTCAAGTTTCAATGCAATAAACAGTGGGGAAGGAAGCTCCTCGGGAATTAAGGACTCTGGTCTCTCGCATGATCTTTATAATGATTACTCATGTAGCCATAGAAGTGAAGCATTAGCAACTCATCAATATTACCGTGAACACCTTAGGCGCTACGATTCTTCTCCTTCGTTGACTTGAGAATTTGAGATTCCTTCTCACGAAGACGTGTTCTGCTAAAATGCTATTTTCTTCATCCCAACACACCCAATCATTTTCTTGGGGAAAATTCAAGAAAGGGAAAATCAGAGGGATCTCTATCTTTTTGTTTGGTACACAAAACATATGCAACCTTCTCTCATTCTCCCTCTCCCACCCTTTTTCTAAAAAATGACTGTCTTCCCAAACATAACCTTTGGGTAATCAGCCGGTGGGGCAGTTTTCCTTGCCTGATTCCTATGGGGTGGGTAACATTTACCCCACATAATAACATTAACAATATTTAATATGGAAAGGTTATGGAAAGGTTAAGCATTGCAGAAAATATACAAGAATAAGGGATCAATACAGTCTATAGAATGTAAGATTTATAACTTTCAAGTCATCCAACCCACTCACCTAGCAGCATGGTTCAAGGTGATATTATGAAATTGATCATAAGATCAGATCAACCAATTTCTAAATATATAAACAGACTCTAACACAAAGACTAAAATCTTTATCTTTTAGTTCAATCTCTGTGAAATTGTGATCAATTCCAAAGACGCCTTAAGAAAGGTCCTTCGGTTCTTAATATAAAACATATTTATCTAATTTGATTACATTAAAAAAGTTAACTTAGTTAGTTAATATGAGATGCATTTTCTAAAATATCCTACTCATCTTCTTTAATTCTCTCGTCTTCTCTTTAATCATTGTTAAAAGAACAGGAACAAGGGTAAATTAATACCTCATTGCTCTTAGAGTTTAAAAGATTGTCCTAATACAAACCCGCACCATTGTGAAAAAAAGTTCTCATAATATCGGTTAAAAACTTAAAATTGATCATTAGCGTATAAAATGATTTATTTTTTAAGAGGTATAATTTTATAATAGCAAATAATTTTGTGTGTATAAAAGAACAAATAATTTAGATGTTTTGAAAAAACCCATCTAATCCTTAATATAAGACATATTTATTTAATTTAATTAGATTAAAAAAGTTAGTTGAGTTAGTTAATATGACATGTGTTTTCTAAAACATCATAATCATCTTCCTTAATTACTTTTTTTGGTAGAATCCAGGTGATATATCCTAACCGATAACTAGAGACTAATCCTCCTGAGGTGTAAAAATCATCAAAATGGATTTTGCCTCTCCCAACAGAAGTGAGTTAATTTCTTTATTCCTTTTCCTCCTTGATTATTTTTGAAAAAGTATCAATAGGAATAATTTAGGAAAAGATTGATAAATATGAAAACTATGTACTCCCTCCGGTTCTAATTATAGGACATATTTATCTACTTTTAGAGAAATTAATGATAGTAGTTAAATTAGTTAATCATATCTATTTTTCTAAAATGCCCTTATTTAAAACTTAAAATTTAAAAAAAAAGTGAGATTGAGGTGTATGTGGCATTAATGAGTTGCAAGCATTACTCACTTTATAGAATTCATAGGTGCATTCTTAAAATACTATTGTGTTTAATTATTATTGATAAAGTATCAATAGGGGGTATTTTGGGAAGAAATTGATAAAAATTAGAACTTTGTCATATAATTAAGACCAATATCAACTCTCAAATGTTATCCTATAATTAGGATGAGAGGGAGTATTATATTTAGTATCAAGTTTAACTCCCTAAATATGATTTATATTAAAAACCAAAAGAGTATTAAAAATCATTAACCCTTTCAATCTGTAAGCGCTTGCCCTCCTTATGAGTGTTTTTTTTTTTTGGTAACTTTCTAGTTGAAACGGCTATTATCCTCCCCACAAAACAGGGATATTGAGAGGATAGCAGTCTCTCTCTCTCTTAGATATTTATTAGTTAGCATTAGGAAAAATAAATTGAATAGTTCTATTTTATTTAAAATGGGAATAATGCATGATGTGATAGGAAGTTACAATTTTAAATTTTTAATTTTTACATTTAGATAGTCTAATTGTCTAAAGTTGAGATAACTTGCAGTAAAATTGAAGATTAAAAATTAAAAGTTATATAGAAATATTGTAGAATTTTATTTTGAAATAAATAAAAAGTAAAATTAGAAATGAAGGTATAGTTTAATAGGCACTGTGCTGCTGACACGCAAGCGTTTTCACTTTAATATATAATATCATATTAAACTAAGTGCTTGTTTGGAATAACGGTAGAAACTGCTTTTCTAATATGATTTACGGTATATGAGGTAAGTTTGTGAGTGAAGTTTTATCTCGATTTGTGTGAACGTATTTTTCCACCGCTTTCTCAAATAGGCCTTTTTACTCAGAGTATATAGAATAAAATACATTAATAAAAAATAGGTAGGGAGAAGACACTTATACACAATAAATTAATATAATATCATATTATTATAATATCTGAGTTTCTTACAAAATACGTTGAGTCGAAAATATCTTAAAGGGAAAATCTCTATAAAATATATTTGAAATAGGGAAATATCAAATCAATGCGCCGAAATTGTAAAATTTCAGGTCAGTGTTGTGTCAGTACGGAGGAGGAATCTGGGATTTTGAAATCTCGGCGAAAAGATAAGTGTGCCCTTCAACTGTCCCCCCTCTTGGATCGGAATAACAACACCTCCCTCTTGATTAACAACACCGTATTCTACATTAACAACTCCGCTTTATTCTTTCACATCTTCGTATCTCAAAATATGGTGTTATTAATGTAAAATACAGTGTTGTTAATAAAAAAAGAAGTGTTGTTATTGGCCCTGAAACTTAAATTATGAAGTTGTGAAACAAGAAAGTTGAGTTGTTAATGTAGAATACAGTGTTGTTAATATAGAGATCGGTGTTGTTATTTGCGAACAAGAAAGTCGAGTTGTTAATATACAATACGGTGTTATTAATAACGAGACCGGTGTTATTATTATGAAACTAGAAAGCGGAGTTGTTAATATAAAATGCGGCGTTGTTAATCAAAAGTGAGGTGTTGTTATTCCAAGCTGAAGGGCACATTTATCTTTTCGCCGAGATTTCAAAATCTCATATTCCTCCTCAGCACTAACACAACTTTGACTTGAAATTTTATAATTTCGGCGCATTGATTTTGGATTTCTCTATTTCTAAGGTAGTTTTTTGGGATTTTCCCTATCTTAAAATATCCCTAAAATTAATATATTTAATATAGGGAGAGGAGAATGATAGAAATAAACTTTGAAATTATATTGTAAAAACCCAAATTAAGTATTTCTCATAAAATAGGTTGTGAATTACTTATCAAAATTTGTTATTACTTTATCAATTCTTATTAACAAACTTGAGTTGGGATTTTGTAATTTTAAAATTATTTTTCTATCATTTTCCCTTAAAAATATCACATTAAGGATTGATTTTTATAATTGTCAAAATAATATATTAAAATATCAAAATATTCAATACTTTGCTACTTTTAAAAAAGGTTAAATTTCTCTCATTATCCTCTTTCTCATTTTCTTTTCATAATCTCATATTTACCATTAAATTAAAATAATATGTGGTTCAAATTCAATCTTTTACAAAATTATTTTTATAAACATAAATAAATAAATTTAAACTCTGATCTATATAATTTATAATTAAAATTCATAAAAATAAATAAATTTTAATTTATAAAATATTATAATAATATTTTATAAAATATTAAATCCAAATCACTTTTTTTTTCATTTCTTAGAAATGGTACAATATGTTGCTTTAAAAAGTAAAATCCAGACGCAATCCATACAAGACAGATTGAACTATGACGGTTACTTAACGGCGCCGTCAGTAGGAGAATATATTGCTCCGGTTAACTGGAAGCAATCCCTGCGAATAAACCTCGTTTCTGAACATTTTATAAACTGTATATAAGCTGCCGATTCCTCCTAGGTCGGTTCCTGCTAAAATCTACGACGATGGTGCTAGAGGTAAATCCCTATTCCCCTTCTGGTTGTTCGCTACGAACCCTAGCGATCATATTTATCATTCTTTAATCTGCCAAAATTAGGGTTTTCTTATCGTTATTGGAGCACTTTTTTATTAGATTATTTTCTTCACAGGCAACAATGATCTGTATTGACAATTCTGAATGGATGCGTAATGGAGATTATGCACCTTCTCGATTTCAAGCTCAAGCAGATGCTGTCAATCTTATCTGCGGTGCTAAAACACAGGTGAAGTTGATAATGAATGTTTGTACTTTTTTACATTTCTTTCTTCTCCTCTTGGCTCCTTGGGAATAGTTGGACGAAAAGAAAACATGTATTATTGTAGGTGACTTGAGATGGGGCGACTCGTTCATTTTTTGCTGACAGTCTTTACTATTGGAAAATATGCTTCGTCCTGTAAATTTTTCCTTCTCAAGATTGACATGTTTTAACTATATTTAAAATTTCATGTTCTATGTGGATTATTCCTTCTTGACACACGAACTCCTTGTTACAATCATAGTTGCACTTTCGAGACACCTTTTTGGGGCTTGTTTGAACTCTGAATAATGATGAATATAATTGCTGATTCACAGGCTAATCCAGAGAATACAGTCGGAGTTCTCACAATGGCAGGGAAGGGAGTTCAGGTTTTGGTGACTCCAACAAGTGATCTGGGCAAGATCTTAGCTTGCATGCATGGTCAGTTTATATTCATTGAATGCTTGTGTCATTCCCACACTTTGTTGAAGCATACGCATTGTTTTAAGTAAATCAGTTGAATTTAGGATCTGATTCCCTTATCAAGAAGGTGCCAGTGATTCTTGTACCAAAGATGTTGCAATATTTCCTTATTAAATTTTGTTTCTTGTTGTTATAAGATTATGTCCCTTTGTTTCTCATTTGACTATGATGCATGTTAAGTTTTCCTCTTCAAATGGGATAAGCTTTGACGTTAGATTTGCCTGTGGAAATAATATTGGTTCTTTCTGTTCGTTGGGTTTAAGGCTATTGAACTCTGTTTTGATTTTAGTAGCAGCTATATGAAATCATTTGTTAAAGTGCACTCTTATTTGTGGGATTGAGTTTTTGCTACTGAAAGAGAATTACAGCCAATATGCAGCCTATGGCATGTTTTGCTATACTTAAACTATGCTGTTCATGTTGAAGTTTCTATTGTTTAATCTTTTATTTGTAAATTAGGACTAGAAATAGGTGGGGAAATGAACCTAGCCGCTGCTATTCAAGTGGCTCAATTGGCTCTGAAGCATCGGCAAAATAAGAAACAGCAGCAAAGAATTATCATTTTTGCTGGAAGGTATGCTTGGCTATATTTTATACTTCTATTTGTAATCATATTTTCTGCTGTTAATTAGGTTTTTTTTAACTCTAATGCTTCCCTCAATCGCATTTAGTCCTGTCAAGCATGAGAAGAAGGTGCTAGAGATGATTGGGAGAAAACTTAAAAAGAACAGTGTAGCCCTCGACATTATCAATTTTGGTGAAGAAGATGAAGGCAAGACTGAAAAGCTCGAAGCACTTCTTGCAGCCGTTAATAATAATGATACAAGCCACAATGTCCATGTTCCAGCTGGTCCCAATGCTCTTTCTGATGTGCTTATAAGGTTTGTGTATTGAATATTAAATTATTTGTTTTTCTCTTTAGCTTTTGGTTTTATGTAAGAAGGAATGTTGGGATTTTGGATATTTATGTAACATTGATTTGTGGCAGTACACCTATTTTTACTGGGGATGGGGAAGGTGGAAGCGGTTTCGCTGCTGCAGCAGCTGCAGCTGCAGCTGGCGGTGTATCTGGTTTTGAGTTTGGTGTGGATCCTAACTTGGATCCTGAGCTGGCTCTTGCTTTAAGAGTTTCAATGGAAGAGGAGAGGGCCAGACAGGAGGCAGCTGCAAAAAAGGCTGCTGAGGATGCTGCCAAACAGGAGAAAGGAGGAGATGAGCAAGCCAGTTCACAAGATGCAACAATGACTGAGCGAACCAGTGCTGCAACATCCGAAGCTGATAACAAGACAAATGATTTGATGGTTGGTTTCTTTTGTGCCTTTAGCCATGTGTGCCTATTATATGCTTTATTGAGATGTAATTTTGTTAACAGATTTTATTCAAGGACTTCTTGGATTAATTTCATAATTCAAGTTATTGAGTAATTTAATCAGGAAAAGCATTTGGTGTGAAACCCCAAGGAGGATAATGGGTCAAGTGTAATTTATTCCTGGACTAAGAAAAGAGATGTTGGCACTGACTTGGGTTTGTTGATGTGGCAAAATCTGAATTGTGCTTGTGTTATTTGAAGTGTTGCATCATGCTTGTTGTATGTGTTAACTGTAATCCTGTCCTTAAGTGTGCTTCACGATTTTGGGGATTTGGGAGTTCATTTTCTCATGTGAGTGGACATCTTACTGGATCTCTGCTATTGCAGATCAGTCACTCTGTCAATTGAGAGCTAGACTGCACGTTAGCCATTATATTGTCACTCCAACTGTTGTTATTCTTCCTACTTTCTGCTGTTGTGCTGGAAAGTGGCAATATTGTCTTGGTTGATGGTACAACCTAATTGACCTGTGATTTTAGTGTGAGAAATGGAACCACTTCCATTTCCTGCATATGGTCTTCAATTTGAATTTGACGTACTAATGTGAAGTTTTTTGTTTTTGCCATCATATTACTGCCATTTTTTTATTGCCATCATGAGCACCTAAAAGGAAATGTCATGTAATTCTTTCCGTTTCCCTTCCTGGCGGCTGGGGCTACAATATAATTTATTTTATTCTCACACCTATGACTATCAATTTATCTTCATGACTGTAAACATTTTTATGGTAACCCTGTAGTTCCCAATCTGTGGCTCTGCTTTTGTGACATTAGTCGTTTATGCATTTATTTTGTTTTTCCCTGACTCTCTGGAAATTATTTTTTCTATGCATTCTTCTCTTTTAATCTTCTTTATGGAGTGATTAAAAATAATGTGGAGGAGAATAAGTGGGAAGGTCTATATGCCCTTTCTTAGTCTGCTGGTTTCAAAACAATCCTTCCCTGTCACTATAGTTCAGAAACATTTTTCAGCCATGTGTTCATAAGAGAGACACTTCCAGTAAAGCAAAAGAAGGGGGAAACATTTGAGACTTGTTAGTGCTGTTTGAAAGGTGTCTTTGAGTAATGGGATCTGAAATGATTGTGCTTTCTTGTTTTATATTTGTATTTATATATGTATTGAAACTTGAAAATTTTCCGTAAATAGAATTGAACAATGATAGTGATACTTTTGCTGTTGGAATTGATCTTCAAATGGAAACAGGATGATGAGAATGCTCTCCTGCAGCAAGCACTTGCAATGTCAATGGATGATCCTGCCATTAACCATGACTTAAGAGATACAGATATGTCAGAAACAACCACAGAAGATCCCGATTTGGCCCTTGGTTAGTTTTTATAACATTAACCATGACTTGCAATTCTGTCCTTTACTACTGGTCTCGGAATTCATGACAAGTGCCATGTGGTTCCATTACCTGGTTGTTGAACTGACTATGAAGTTGAGAGACATAAATATTGGATTGGTGTGTAAGGAGAGAGGATATCTTGTGCATGCCTATAGTAATAATGGATGGAATAATTTGTTTAATTAATTTTGGTTCTGAGGGTGAGTATTTAGGACCTCGTGGCATCATCTTTGTTGCGCAGGATTTCTTGGTATGCATCTGCCTATTTTCTCTGGGTCCTCTGTTGAATGGTAGTACTGTTGTATTCTCAGCCATGAGAAGCTGAGTGTGACCCGGACATGGGATGTAATTGATTTGTATCTCTTCTTGGATTATATTGCAACACAAAAAATGATATTAATGGTTGTCCTGCATTTTACTGATTCTTGGTTATTTCTTGTTTGTAGCTCTTAAATTGTCGGTAACAGACAATACAAAGGACTCAGCAAGCCAGTCAGACATGAGTAAATTGTTGGCTGATCAGTCCTTCGTATCTTCCATCCTTGCTTCAGTATGTTTGATATATCCTGTATTTTTTTTTTGGTTCTATTAAATATTTTATTCCATATGTTCCAGACTAAGTAGTTATTCATTGCTATTGCAGCTTCCTGGGGTTGACCCAAATGACCCATCTGTCAAAGATCTGCTGGCTTCCATGCAAAGTCAGTCTGAGGTGAGTCTTTTTTGAAAATATTGTATTGGAAATGACTTTAGCAGAAAAGTTCACCAGAAGCATACTTGAAGTTGACCAGCCTGTATGAACTTAAAACATTTACAGAGGGTTTTTATATATATATATATATATATTTCGCCAATGATATCCTAATATGAGGTAGTTTAGAATTTTTTTTTAGTAGCTCGAGATAAAGAAAGAAAGAAAAACATATTGCTAGGTTCTTTAGTCTATATATCATACATAGTTTTTGTTCTCGTGATAATTAATCATGTGTTGAGCTCTACAAAAGTTGCTTGTAATTTTTTTTTTCCGAAAAAATTTGATTGCAAATATTCAAAAGCTGTCCAAGTTTTGTCCTGGTGCTTTTGGAGGAACAGTTTCGGCGGTTTTTCTTGTATAAACTATAAACATAAAAGGGATATGCAAGGCACGCTTGTTGGTTTTAATAACTACCTATCTCACATTGCGAGCATTAATACATATTGTTGGTATTTTGGTATTTTGTTTGCATTACTGTTGATCTCCTGATCGTTCTTTTAATAATCAGCCCCAGCAGAAGAATGAAGATAAGCCGCCAAATGAGGAGGAAAAGAAATAAAGTTGTGGGTCATCTTGTCCATGTCAGGCTTTATATTTTGTTCCTTTGATAGACAAGTTTATTAGCATGGTGGTTCAAAATAGGGCACTATTTGGAACTGATGTTTGGTCTTATGGCTAAGGTCTGGATGATTGTTATGTCCCGCGTTGATGTTCACCGTGGTCTCTCCAGGAGGAACATTCGAACCACTAACTTGTATTTCAATATTATCTCCAAATTGATATAGATCCTTCCCAAAGTGATTTATATTATTTGTTTTGGTTTTTCTTGCTGGCCATTTTATGCAGGTAGATGCATAATTTAATTTTATGAGCTTTGTTTCTTTTTTTTTTTTTTTTTCAAGTGCAAAATGTAGGGTGTAGTTGTATGCAGCTATACATTATATTGTCAACTGATTTCTCATGCAGCCACATTTTTACCCAGGAAGGAGAATTTAAGAAATGAAATGCGACTTTTTGTCAAAAATTAGGAAATAAATGTGATATTTTTTAAACTTGAAGTTCAATTAAACCATGATAATGGAAAAGAAGCGAAGTAAAATGAAATAAAAAAAGCTTAGCTTTAAAATTGAAGTAATTTTTTTAACATATTTTATACTTCAAAAAGCTCCAACAGTTCGTCTTCTCATAAAGTCGAGTTGTAACCGACTCTAGCCAACAATGCGCAGTCGGTCTGAAAACGCTGATAAATAAAATTGTTAAAAATGTATACATTGATTATGAATTTGATAAATCTTGCTACCAGGAACCGCTAGCCTTGCAACAAACAATATTACTAATTTTGAAAGAGTCTCCAAAGAGACATTTTTTATCCAGCAGTAATCTTTTTTAAATTTGAACAAAAAATATTAATTTGTAAAATTTAAAAAATGGGCGATGTTTCATCATAATTAATGCTTATAATTGTCATTTTCCCCTAAAAAGGGCAGAAGAAAGCAGGGGGAGGGGTGCCTCCTCCCCCTTCTAAATTTCCCCCACTTCTCAAATATTTTTTTTGTTTCTTTATATTATTAGATTACACATAAAATGAGTGATATTCTGATATCTTATAAGTAAAAAAAAGTATTATTTTCAATTTTCTACTATTTTTCAAAGATTTTACATAAAAATTTGCATATTTTCTTTTTTCTTAAAAGTCTTAAATATTTAAAAAATGATAGAAAATTAAAAATAGCACCATTTTTTTCGCATAAAATATTGAAATGTCACTTATTTTATATTGAATTTAATGATTTAACGAAACTAAGATAAAAATCCTCAAATACAAAAAATTTAGAAGGCAACGGGCATCAGGAAGGGGGCAGCAGATAGCCCATTCCCAGAAAGCAGGCACTAGCATGTCCATGAGTCCGTCAGTCACATTCGTGATCCACAAATTTATGGATGAAACAGACAGCCTTTGGTTTTTTGGTTTCATGGTGTAAATAAAGTGTAGTCCGTTTTTTATGGTTCGCTGCATACACGAAAAACTCATAAATCAATATGCATATCTTGCATCTTTTATAAGAGAATAAAATTATTAAATAAAATAAAAGGGCCCTTGTTCTTTTTCAATCCCACACACTAATATATTTGGAAAAATCCTATATAAACTCACATGAACTACCGAAACTCAAAATCAGGTCGATAAATTTAACAATCCCTAATTAGATTATAGACTTAATTTAAAATTTTAAAATATGGATAAAATGACTTCGCTACTTTCATATCTCTTCTCTTTATCTTTTAACATTTTCCCTCCCTTTTTTTTCTCTACCGTGTTCTCTCCCCCGCAGTAACCTCAACTCTGCTCTCATATGTTTAGCTGTAGTTCTGGATATTCGTCCTCATCATATCCCTTTGCTGTTTTAGCTTCACGTACCCACGTTTTTTTTTTTGCCCAGCAACTGAGTACCCTATTTGCTTCCCTACACCAAGATAATTTTATTTATTTATAATTTAAAGTTTATAAATTATTATTTCTCATTTGAAAGTCTTTTTAAAATAATATTTGTGTCATCGCTAATGACCCTTTGAGCATTGCTGAAGGGGCCATGTTTTTAGGTTCTCCTCTGGAAGGTCTGGCCAAAGTTCTTAGATGTGATCTAGGCATTTAATGTGGGCTGTATTACCAATCGAAAAAATAATAATGATGCTATATATATATAATAGAAATAAATTGAAAGTGTAAAAATAATTTATTTTTAAAATTTTCAATCATTAATTTTATTATTATATTTTTGAAAGCTTTTTAATATTGAAACATTATTGTTTTGTAAACTTTTTATATTCTTGACTAAAGGAAGAGAGTTAATTATGTTGCGGCGGAGAGAGAAATAGAGAATGCATAGAAAAGAAGAATGGGAAGGAAAATATCTAATGAAAACAGAAGAGAGACAAGGACAATAAAGTTATTTTACCCCTCTAATCTGAAATCCTAAGTTAAATTTATGATTTAATTAGAGCTTAATTTTGAATTTTGTTAGTTCGAGTGACTTTTTATGGGATTTTTTCAATATACTTCTTCTAATTTGTTTTTAATATTTAGAAGGTAATTAAGCAGAAGAATAAAATAAATCTCATTAAATTTGAGATAAATAACAATGATAACAATAATAATAATATTTTTTTTGCCAACAATAATAATAATAATAATCGATAGAATACACTTTCTTTGAAATCACGAAACGTTGGAATTTTGTGGAGTGGGCGGCAAGACAATAAACAAAAAATTCTATAATCATATTTCCCGTGACAGACAAGAGCATCAAATACCCACTGCTCTCGCTGACACAGAAAAATCCATTGAATGCAACAGCCCACCAACACACACTCCCTCCTTTGTTTTTTTTAATACTCCCTCCTTATTTTTTTTAATAAATGACTTTCTTTTCATTGGGGTTAGTTTTTTAATACTAACAATTTTTTTTGTGCATCAAAATTTTAACTATTTTTTATTCTTATTAAATATTTATTTTTATATTAATTATCTACCACCCACTACTAATTTTTTCTTATATAATCATTTATTATTCATATTATTTATTTATTCTTTCTCATATTTTCTTTTTATAAACAAGGACATATGTAGAAAAAATATGATATTTTTTACATATTTATCATTTTTAACTAATTTTAATATCATCAATTCGTTTCGCATAATAAAAATAATACTAATAAAAAAAACTATAGGGAGTACCTATTGTCCATATACATAGTGTTCGTTTGGATGAGCGATTGAAATGCTTAAAAGCAGCTTTTTAATCATAATTTGCGGTATACGAAATAAGTATGTGAGAGGAGTTGTATCTCGATTACATGAAAAGCAACTTATAAGTAATCTGATCGCTAAATATAAGTTGCTTTTTACATAAATCGAGACACAACTCCTCTCACATACTTACTTCGTATACCGTAAATCACTATTAAAAAGTAACTTATAAGCAATCGAATCGCTAAAACAAACAAATCAACATGGCCTATAGTGTGTACTCCCTTTTTTTTTTTTTTGTGATAAAAGGTCAAATAATATTAAAACATGTTAAAACGATTACAACAAACAAAGGCCGCACTGGAGCCTAAGGAAGATTAAGTACAAGCGACCCATATCACTAAGAAAGTGAAAACTAAAGCCAGACATGCAAGAAATAATAAAAACCACACACTAAAAACAAAGTAAACAAAAAGCATCATGCAACCCATGCAGAAACGAAGTATCATAGCAGAGCAACCTGCCAAAAACGAGCCACCAGAATTCCCCCGCAAACAAAGCTACGAACCGGCTTTCCTCCTTTGTAAAAATATTATAATTATAATATTTTTATAATATATTAAATCTGAACCGTTGAGATTTGATCCAACAGTCCAGATTCTGCAAAGGACCCTCATTTTCTTTAAAGAAAAGGAGGAAAGTCGGATCCGACAAAGCTATGGATGACTGAGTAGGATAAGGAATAGAGGTGTTGCAGCACGTCTCCCAAAGGTCATAAGCCGCCCATATGAACCATCAAAAGGTTCGAAGCTTCCCATAAGAAGAGCGAGAAGGCAAGTGGATGAAGCCAAATCCTAGGAATAGAGAGTTGCAGTCAAACCGAAGCTCCATCAAACGAAATAGGAGAACTTGATAGCAGATGCCACAATCTTGCAAGAAAACACAAGCACAAAGCACACATAAACTAAATACAAACAAAAAAGCAGCGTAAAAACCAATATAATAACCATGGCACTGCCCATTCCATGGTTATTAAGAGACAATATAGAAATATTATCGAATAAAAGTAACAAGGGATTTAGAAAAAGCTATAAACCCCAAGTTCGAATGCATGTTCCAAACCCAACAGAGCAACTCTGAAATCCCCTACTTATAAGAGGTACAAAGAGACAGGTAACCTAAAGAAATCAAGATAAACACTAGTAGAAAAAAAGACTTTTTAGACCGGTTGTGGATTAGGTCTTATTACAGCTGGTCTAAAAAGTTTGTTACTTTTTAAACCAGTTGTCTTAAAGGGTATCGACAACCGGTCTTAAAAGTAGACTTTTAAGATCGATTGTAGCTACAACCGGTCTTAAAGTTATTTTTTTTTTAATGTCCCTTTACAATTAACCTTACCCAGGGTAGCAAGCTATTTCAACATCTATCCTAGATTCCATAGAAGCAATGTAACACATATTTCATAGAAGCAATTACTACAACAAGATCAATAACAAGTAGAAATGAAGGTGTGTAGGTGACTTTAATTTAAATCAACTTCCAACAAATGGTAAGTGTAAAACACTTAATTTTGAGCCACAAATCAAATGATTTAGCTAATAATTGGTGAAATGTTGCAAGATATCAAGGTTCAAAATCAAAATAAGCAATAATGAATTTCCATAGGATAGAATTAGATTTTTGCAAATTGCAACAATACTAATTCATATACATGAGTTGACAACCATTTCAACGTGGACAATTGAAGCAACAAGCTCAAATCAGATTGCAAAACTCCAAAATGCACTCAACAACTATCTAAAACTAAAACATAGCTTATGCATCAATTTCAAAATGTAATATGAAGGAATGTCCAAATAAACGAATTTGCTCAGAAATGGATGCAAAACTTTGAATGACAATGACAACAATAAAATTCAAGGATTGATACAAGCAATAACAGAAATTCCTCAGTTTGACAGAATACAAAGGAAAGAAAAAGTATAGAGGTCAATCCGTCAAATCTTATGCCTGTATCACCTATATCCCAGAAATTGTCATACATAGATACATAAACCCAGTTAGAAATTCATACAGCAGGAGCATGCAATACATATAAGAACAATGTATAATGTAATGTTGGATTCAAAAACTCACTATTTTTGTAAAAGCTCATAGATGAGTTCAGCACAACATCTGCGGATGAAATCAATATCTTTTTCAGAAAAGGGATCAGTAAGATCAAACATCTGTAACACCAAAATCAGATAAAATATTAACTTGGTAACTTAAAAACAATAACGTAATACAAAAGTTCTGAAATGTAAATTTACCTCTGTAGTAAAATTAGTCGTTCCTTGAGTGATAATATTGTAAATGTGTCTCAAGACATAAAAACCACATAAGTTGGACCCCTGTGGTTGCCTACATCTATGAAAAAGAACATGATATCATTAAAACAAGTATAAAGGTATGACTTATTACATTATTTAAATAAACCAATATGTACTAACCTTTGACATAATCCATGTAGGGTCTTTTAAGTCACGAACATGCTTACCACAAGCAGTGTGTAGGAATGTCCGCATAGCCCTATCATCATCAAAATCACAAAGGTTACTTATTTTACACAAATTTCACAAACTTTGGACATAAAAGGTAATAATGCAAGGAAACTTACGAGTTCATGGTCATTTTCAAATCATTCCCTAGTTTGAAGTGAAGGAGCATAAGAGAATGACAGTGTAACTACTCTTGCATAAAAGAACCAACTGTTAATTATCACTAAAAAAGAGAAAAGAATATTAAGCAAACATAAAACATTATATATATTATAAAATATAAGTTTGTTTCTTACCCATGCATATATGAAGCCAAGAAACACTCTTTCACTTAGCCTCTATGATAAGTATGTATGTCTAATAGCAGTAGTGGTCCCTTTCTCTTGGATTTGAGCTAAGCATAAGAATTCAAATTTATCGCTCTTGTCAGAGGAAACCAACCTATGATGTATATACCTACAATAATGCAAGCACACAAATTAAAGGTAAATAGTGAAAATTTTAAAATATTTACTTTAAATTGAAAAAGATACTTCTATTAAGAACAGTTGGAAAATCCCAATAGTAAGATTTTGTTTAGGAGCTACCAGGGGCATTAAATCATCCCTCTCAAGATAGCATGTCACCCTTGACTTGCCAACAACTGAATTCGTAGGTCAATCTCTTGTTTGAAAGGATGTATCATATGCCATCAGAATCACTTGTTGCATGATATGCAATGGAGGCTGTGAAACTTCTTGAGTGAAGTGAGTTGGTAGTGGGGCTGTAATTGGAGTTTCCTCAGCTCGAATAGAAATAAGGCTCTTTAGCCACAAGATGAACGTACCTAAGACATCGCTTACGATCTTGAAATCATCAGAAGGGATAGGGACAGGTGTATCTGCAATGATCACTTCTTCAATTGACTCTCTGACTTGATCATCTTTCATTTGTTGGTGGTGGATAATTGATCCCAAGTTATGCACGCTTCCTCGTGAAACTAACCGTCTTAGAGGATCCTAGATAAAAATGTCACAAGGCTCAGCAATTTCTCCTACAGGACCCTCTAATGACTGCTCGATGCTGCAACAACTCCCTTTAGTGCTCTGTTTATTAGGATCAAGCGATTGTGGCTAGGGAGCACTGATATCTTGTCTTAAGCTCATAAACACTATCATTTCCTCTTTTATCTTGCTTAACCTGGTTTCTAGCAGTGCATCAAATGATGCTTCAGTCTCGACCCTTGCTTCTGCTCTTGCAGTGGCCAACATAGTCTCTAATTCTTGCCTTGTCACAATGCTTGAGGAATGGCGTACGGGGGCTCCAAAGTAATCCTTTATCCCTATCCCTCCTCCAACTCCCTTGACATAGCCTGGATGCTCATGTTTGCCGGTAGCAACAATCAGAATATCATTCCTGGCCCCTAACCTAAAAGATCCCTCGGCTTATTTTTTTATAAGTTCCTCCTGTAAGACAATACAAAATAACAACTATAAGTAATGAAATATGTTTCTTATGTAATTAATAATGACAACGATATATACTTACAATTTTTTCACCAACTATATGAGATTGTTCGCTTGTATAAGACCCACTCCGCTTTTGGTGAGCAAACAATCATTTTTCTTTGCGACGAATCGGAGATGGTGGAGAAAAAAGAATAGAAGGATCATATTGAGATGCTTCTTCTAATCTCTTCTGTTTGGCCGCCAACAAGTCTTTTTCAGCCTTTGCATTACCCCCATGAGATATTGTATGAGGACAATCATTCTTTCTACTACGCTCTTGTACTTTTTGCCGTTTTCTTGCGAATAAGAAGTTAAACAAAAGAAAAAGGTTACAATCAATTAAGATAATTGATAAGTACAAAAAATTAAAAATAAGTCAACTAACCAAAGATTCTGGAGTAGTCCGAAACCTAACAAATGCTTGCCGAGTTGCTTCATTAATATATGTATACTTGTTGCACGGATTAGGGTGAGGCTGACCATCTTTTACCTCGATATGAATGTAATTGTTGGCCAAATTTGTCTTAAATTTGCTCCAGCACTCATAACAATACGTCATTGTCTTGTTGTACAAGATCTCACTCTAAGGAACGTCGTAGGTGAGCTGTAATACATGCATTGAAGAAGTATTGAAGGAGTAAGTGACAAATTTATGACATATTTGAGAATCATTACGTGCAAAAGAGAATTATATACCTGGATAGTATTCCAAATATATTGCCTCACATTTTTATTGACATTTCTCCACTCCTTTATTAAGATGCTAGGCTTGTTGTGTGCAAGGAGGCCGACAAAACTCCTATATCTGCTTGTATTAGGCTCGATTGGTTTTCAATAGCTATCAAACTCAATTGGTATCTTTTGCCCCATACTCCTACTGAGGGAAATGTCTGTCAACCGTGTGCCACATCTACCCTCCGTACAAACTAGTTACTGGGCTTACTGTGATCCCGGCTTGGAGCATTGCTTAGCTTGCTCTGATTAACACTAGCTGGCTACTCTGAGGAGAATGAGGTGGATGATCCTCTACACTAGGACACTGGGGATCCATCATTTTCCTGTAACGACAATAAAGAAGGATAAATCCTTAAGCTATAACATGAGAAGACTATATCTATAAAATATTATGGCCTTATACATTATTCGGATATAAATAATAATCATAATTACTTTAGCTAGCTAACTTTCGAAGTAGTATCATAAAGAGAAATCCTCCTATATTCCCTCATGATGATCATTTCTTGTGCCGTGCTTATTATCTACTTCATCTTCTTCGTTCAATTCTGGTAGACCCCTGGAAAAAGAAAGAGTCTCAAGAAGATCATAATTTGAGCGTTTTTTCTCATCAATATCAATAACCCTTTTTCCTTAGAGAGCTACAAACCACATTTTATTCGCCTGATCGGTAATATAGAACACTTGTTTCGCCTGATCTGCCATAGTAAAAGGTTCATCCCAAAACTTCTACTATTCAGATCTACTAATGTAAATCATAACCCATCGATCTTCACACCATTATTGACATCAACCTACTTGCATTTGAAAATGGAAAATCTAATTTTAATATAGTCAACCACCAAAATCTCTTCAATAACCCTATAATAAGGTATGACAGCCAATTTAGGGTTCTTATCTTTCAAACTAGAGAAGTGCATAGATTCAGCCACTAATACAACACTACTGTTCTGGACGGTGCTCTTATTATCTAAGGACTTCATGTAAAAGGTATATCCATTGATCACAAATAAAGTCCAATTTATGACATCAACCTAAGGATCACGTGCTAATCAATTTATTGTATTGGAAATACTTTCTTCTTCGTCAACCTTTTGTTTAAACCATGGTTCTGGAAACCGGACCGGACAGGCCGGTCCGGCCCGGTAACCAGCGAACCGGCCGGTTGGCCGGTCCGGTTCCCATTTTTAAAATTTTTTTTTTACTATTTTCTTTAGAATTTCATACCAATAAGCCTAAAATTTCCAATTTTTTACCGGTTTGGCCCCGGTTTGACCCACTGACCCTTAACCCAGTACCCCGACCGGTTCAGTACCCGGTCCGGGTTTTAATACCTTGGTTTAAACCAATGTGCGAAAGTTCTATTATACTCCCTAATTAACCTTTGTTCAGATTTTTGACTATTTTGTTTCCGTACAATTTCTTTATGAGCATTCATGTAATATTAAACTTTATCAACATTATTCAATATGTACAAGTAGACTTATTGCAGTTCATCAGGATCCACACTCTTTACTGTTGCCCCGCGTCTACCCCCTTCTTGATTATGACGTTTAGGAAGCCCAATATGTCCTACATTTGACAAATAATATTGACAAAATTCCATAGCTTCTTTGGAAACATATTTCTAAACAATAGATGCTTTAGGCCGGTTAAAGTTCTTTATATATCATTTTAGGATTTTCATAGTTCTTTCAATTTGATACATCCACAGGAAATAAATAGAGCCAGGCAACTTTATCTCCCTGACTAAATGAACAATTAGATGTACCATGATGTCAAATAACGAAGGAAGAAAAATTTTCTCAAACTGGCATAAGTTCATATATCTGTCATTTTCCAATTCATCCAATCTTTCCGTCTCAACAACTTTACTACAAATAGCATTGAGGAAGAACTAAAGTCTAGTCCATATGTGTTGAAGATCATATTCGACAATGCCTCGAATAGCTCCTGGGAGTAGTTGTTGCATTAAGACATGACAATCGTGAGACTTTAACCCTACTAAATTCAAGTATTTCATTAACACAAGTTTCTTAAAATTTGAAGAATACTCTGAGGGAACTTTGATGCCATGTAAACACTCACAAAAACTTCTTTTCTCATTCTTAGACAAAGTATGGGAAGCTGGAGGACAAAAAGTTCTTTTATCATATGGACTTGGATGAAAAGTGAGCATCAATTACTGGGGAAAACAGAAAAAAAATATTAATTAAACTAGATGTCACTTATATTTTAGACTATGCATTTCTTCTAGAAGTGCCCTATATTGTGGACCGGAGGGAGTATATATATTTTTACATATTTATTGTCTTTAACCAATTCTAACCAACCTTTTGAATTATGTAATTGTTATTTGCATCTTATATTTTGAACCAAAAGAAGTATAATCTAAGGAGAATGACAGAAAAATACCATTTGAATTTCAAAATCTTGTTGACAAGAAGAGTAATGGGATTGACAACACAAATTTTTGTCAAGGAACTAATTTGGGATTTTAAAGTTCAAATGGTATTTTTCTGTCATTCTCCTTATAATCTATATGAGTTACATGAGACATTTATTTTGATTACCTTGGGTTCAAAATATAAGCACCAAATAATTAAATTACACAATTCGAAAGCTTAGTTAAAATTGGTTAAAGACAATAAATATATAAAATATAAATTAATTTTCCAAAAATAAAAAAAAAACCTTATTTATGGACAGGATGAGTGGCAAAAGAGATGAGAGATAATGGTTGGAAAAAATATATGTGAGAAGCATATAATTAATTAGGAGTAAAGTTAAAAAAACATTAAATTAGGAGACAAAAACGAAGTGTATCTTATGTTAAAAAAACCACACCCTCACACATTCAGTTCTTATATTTTAAACTAGATTTTAAACTAGAGGGAGTATATCCCAATTTACTTTACCTTTTAAATTTATAATTTTTTTCTTAAAGAATTCTTATTGATTGCATATGAGATTTTCATCATTTATAATGCACATAATTAAAAAATTATTTTAGGACCAATAAGCTATTGGTGGAGTGATAAGCGGTCTCATCTAAGTAACTTATATTTATTATAAATAATTAATATAACTAAACTTGATCTTATTATCTTATGTAAATTAGTTATCTAACCCCGCTATAAAATAAAAGTCTCTCTTTCTCTCTCATCTCTTTTACATATCTTCTCCCATTACATTAATATATTGTGATCCTTTTTGGTGGAAAATGTACAGAAATTCCCCTACTCTCGGGCCTCATCTTCATCCAATAACATTTTATTCCTCAAATTAATTATATTTGTGTGAGTCACCTCCAGCCCCTCAGTGTTAATCTAATTATCTAAACTTCAAGCTTTTATGGTATATCATTCTTTTCTTCTTCAACCTTTCTTCTCTCATAATTATGATTTTGGATTTTGTTTCCTTATTCACTGCAAAGGGCCATCCCATTAGCTAGAATCAGAGAGGTGAATAACAATTAAAAAAAAGAGAGAAACAAGAAAGCAGTTTTAAGTTCATTGAACCCTCCTCCGATCAAGTTCATTGTTCTTTGTGTCATTGTAACTGAAATGTATGCGCCATAAATGGGCCCTCCCTCGTTACACCTAGGCCGGCTATTATAGGCCGAAACCAAAGTCTACCACTTCTCTGTTCTCTTTTGTCAACCTCTTTTGTCTTTCCCCACAACCACAAATTACAAAGTAGCATAAGAAACTCAGGGACATTGAGACTCTGGGGGCGCCTCAGAGATGGCAGAGAAAGCTACCTTATTAACATCACCATCTCTCACTCTGTTTTTTCTCCTGCTCTCTTTCGATGGCTATGTAGTTTTTGCCAAATACATTAAGTACAATACAGGCGCCGGAATCGTTGACGGCAAACTGAATGTTCATTTGGTGCCACATAGCCATGATGACGTTGGCTGGCTCAAAACTGTTGATCAGTACTACGTTGGATCAAATAATAGTATTCAGGTTGGGATTTAATGTCTACTGATTTGACTGACTCTTTCATCTGTTGAAGTTTTCAATTTTCTTCTTTGTTCTGAATGAAAGTCTCCGCTCTATTTTTTTTTCCTTCTAGGGGGCGTGTGTTCAAAATGTGCTGGACTCGCTCGTGGCATCTCTTCTGCGAGATCCCAACAGGAAGTTCATATACGCTGAGATGGTAAAAATCCGTGAACTTAACCTCTGGACTCTAACGATTCTTTTAATTTGATACGAAAAATGGAATTTAAAGTTCAGTTTGTGTATGGAAACTCGACAGTAAGCTAATTCAAATGATGTCAACACCAGCCATTATGTTTGACATATGACTCACATTCAAACAGCATTGGATTCAAATTCATTCCATCTGCTAATTATTTTGCTCTAATTTATGTTCTTCATTAAATGACAGGCGTTCTTCCATCGATGGTGGGTAGAACAAAGTCCAGAAACGCAAGAACAAGTGCGAAAACTAGTAGATGCTGGTCAAATGGAATTCGTGTAAGTGTGATGTTCTTCATCTTACTGTGTCTCCGTATGAGAAATTTACCATCTTTGACCAACTGATGGTGTAAATTTGTGTGTCGGCAGGAATGGAGGATGGTGCATGCACGATGAAGCCACGTGTCACTACATAGACATGGTTGACCAAACCACTCTGGGTCATCGCTTTATCAAGCAACAATTCAACAAGACTCCTCGAGCTGGTTGGCAGATTGATCCATTTGGCCACTCTGCAGTTCAAGCGTATCTACTTGGCGCCGAGGTGGGCCTTTCGGTTGTTGTCACTTTTATTAGCTTTTCCCAAAATTACATATTTACACATTCAACGAAAGCTCTGTTTTGTTTTTGGCTCCTTCTATATTAGTTATACCTCAAACCCATTTTAGTCGTATGATTATGGGCTTTTTGTGTTTCTGCAGCTAGGATTCGACTCAGTACATTTTGCTAGGATTGATTATCAGGACAGAGCAGTTCGCAAAAATAATAAAGCTCTTGAAGTTGTGTGGCGTGGGTCCAAGACATTTGGTTCTTCAGCTCAGGCATGGATTGCGACCTTTGCTTAAAGTGACTGATTGCGTCAATTTAATTGATTGTCTTATCTTTTTTCTTTTTACTTCCCATTTTTGGGATTTTGCAGATTTTTGCCAATGCCTTCCCTGTTCATTATAGTCCGCCAAGTGGTTTTGGTTTTGAAGTCAGCGATGACTACGTTCCCGTACAGGTTCTAACATTTAACACTTAAAGAGGCTAATTTCAGGACTCACTGCTCACTGCTCACTGCTCACTATATGCACAAATAAATTACAGGACGATCCTCTGTTATTTGATTACAACGTTGAACAGCGAGTCAATGATTTCATTAATGCTGCGATCACCCAAGTAGGCTCTTTTTCACTTGGAGGTTCTTTTCTGAAAAAAACGTGTATTTTTCTCCTCAAACTTTTAAGAACTAAATTTGTGTTCCCCGTCACAGGCAAACGTGACAAGGACAAGCCATATTATGTGGACAATGGGTGATGATTTCAAATACCAATATGCTGAGAATTGGTTCAAGCAAATGGACAAGTTTATTCACTATGTTAACAAGGTAAGTAATGAACTATTGATGACTAGGTATGATCATGATCAGGGGATATGCAACTGAGATGTACGCGCTTAATCTTGTCAGGATGGGAGAGTGAATGCCTTATATTCTACTCCATCTCTCTACACCAATGCAAAATATGCTGCAAAACAGTCCTGGCCACTGAAAACTGATGATTACTTCCCGTAAGGATATGTTAAATTTGTACTACGTACTCCCTCCGTCCTTAATACAAGATTTACTTCAATGAATGAAAAAATTGAATTACAAACAAGATATTATATTAAGAACCGGATGGAGTATCAAATAACCAGTTTGTTTGGGAACAACCTGCTTATTCACATGCCTGATGGTTTCTGACAGTTATGCCGATCGAGGAAATGCTTATTGGACAGGTTTTTTCACCAGCCGCCCGGCCCTGAAGCGATATGTTAGGGCTCTAAGTGGATACTATTTGGTATAACATCATCATCACTCAAATTTGTTGCTTAGTACGTGGATACAGCTTTAAGGGGGATTTTTTACTTATCATCAAGAATTATTGAATAATGTTGATATATAGGCATCAAGACAACTTGAATATTTAGCGGGAAAGAAATCTACAACAGACGATACTTTTAGCCTCGGAGATGCTCTGGGAATTGTACAACACCATGATGCTGTCACCGGAACTGCCAAACAACATACTACAAATGACTATGCCAAACGACTGGCTCTTGGAGCCACTAAGGTAAGGAGGTGCAGCTTTTCCAAAATTTGACTTTTTTGTAATCTGCTTTGTCCTACAACTCATTATTTTGTTTGTCTTCTTGTAGGCTGAAGCTCTTGTTAGTTCTTCTTTGGCTGGTCTTGCTAGTAAAAAACCAGGGACAGAATTCTCAGCACATGCATCTACATTTTCCCAGGTAATGTTAGTTCATATCTCAGGTAATGGTATCCTTAGTTCTCGAACTGCCCTGCTTTTTTTTTTTAATATTTTAATTTTATTTTGACAGTGTCAATTACTCAATATCAGCTACTGTCCAATAACAGAAAAAAATATTCCTCAAGCAAAGAGTTTGGTAATATTTTCATAATTTCTTCTAATTTCATGAATTTTCCCTTAAATCTTATGTCTCATATATTAGTAATGATTTCTTCCAGGTAGTAGTGGTATATAACCCACTTGGATGGAATCGTACCGACATTATCAAAATTCCAGTGAGTATCCATCTTTTGCTCCCGACATCATAAAGTTGACTCTGGTTTCACATAAAACTTCTGGAAGTGTCTTTATTCAGAGTAATTTTATATTTAAGGGGTTGTTATGTATTGTCATTTACTTGTTATATATTTTTTGCTTGTCTCTTGGTAATAAACTCAGATGGTATCTTCAGGAGCCATAAATTGATTACCACAGAATCACCCAATGAGAAACTGTTTTGGAATCCTTGTGATTGACATGAAAATTAAATTCACTATTTTTAGTAATAATGTATAGAATAGCATTATGGAGGGTCTTTTTCTTATTTATCTTTTGTGGGAAAAGCACTGTCACACTTTCTGTATGGTATCTGCTCAATTCTGATGGTTACATACAATTTTACGATAGGTTAATGATGCCAACCTTGTTGTCAAAGATTCATCAGGGAATAATCTTGCAGCACAATTAGTGGAGGTCGATAATGTAACGCTGAATTTAAGAAAGTTGTATGTGAATGCTTATTTAGGATTGTCGCCAAAAGAAGCCCCAAAATTCTGGCTTCTTTTCCAGGCGTCTGTGCCTCCACTTGGGTGGAGCACATACTTCATTTCTAAGGCTTCAGGAAAAGGTGAAGTTCTGACTTTCTCCTTTTCTTCTTTAAGCTCATTTAACTGATAAGTGAATAATTTTTATTATCATGATGGCCAAAGGAACTTATGTTAACATTTGAATTTTCTTATAATGTGGCTAAGGAAAAGCATTTCACTAATTGTGTGAAGCCAGGGCGCAGCATAGAGGCTACTTCCTTCCATTATTGTTTTTTATTTTTAATATTTGAAATGATTTTTTTGGTTCTTAAAACATGTTAGGACGAAGAAGAAACAGCCTTAGCTCGCCTAGTGGTAGCCTCACGAGAGAAAACATTGAAATCGGACCAGGAAATTTAAAGTTGTCCTTTTCTTCAACCTCTGGACAACTCAAAAGGATACATAATTCGAGAACTGGGGTCAGTAATTTTGCATCTTCATCTGGCATAGAGGAATGCTGACAATTTTTGTTGAATGAACTTGTGCAGCTGATATGAGTTTAGCTTCACTTTCTTCTTATTGAGACATTCTTTTTTAATTAGGTTGATTTACCAGTACAGCAAAGCTATCTCTGGTATGGTTCTAGTAGTGGTGACGGTGATGGTCAGGTGCGTCATGCCTCCTCAAAGACAAAAGCACTCACTCTCACAACAAAACTAATTAATTAGTACAGCGAATTTTTCAATATAATTGCTGTGTTTTCTCATGTGTAGGCTTCTGGTGCGTACATATTCCGACCTAATGGTGCCCCTCCAACTGTTGTTTCAAGATCAGTAAGTTTTCTTCATCCAATGTGTCAACTCATCAATAAGAGGTGAATATAAGATGACACAAGAAATAAGGTAAAATAACTTAACAAGACAGTCATATTTGCTAGGTCTCCTCCCATTCCACAAGTTTTTCTTAAATTTCTTGCGAAATACCTGCACTACCAACTAAGCCTTATATTTAGGACCGGAGGTGGTATTTTTTCTATCAGATGAATTTTGACTTGATTTCAAATACAGGTACCTACTATGGTTATCCGTGGACCAGTAGTGCATGAGGTTCAACAGCAGTTTAATCCTTGGATTTACCAGGTCAGTATCTTACGTTATATGACATTTTGTGGTTTTGACTTGTTTCTAAATTTATCTCATGGATTATTTATCTGTAGGTTACAAGGCTTTACAAAGACAAAGAGCATGCTGAAATTGAGTTCACTGTAAGTTGAGGATGGCCTAATCTGGAGATAATTTACTGACAAATCAGCTTCTGATACAATTTTAATTTTTTAAGATTGGTCCAATTCCTACCGATGATCAAGTTGGAAAGGAGGTTATCACACGAATAACAGCAAATATGGCCACAAACAAGGAGTTCTATACTGATTCTAATGGAAGAGATTTTCTGAAACGGGTAACTCTAGTGTACAATGTCCCTTGTGAATATTGTTAAACTGCAAAGACAAACGTGCAATTCTTACCTGTGACTTGTTCTGTTGTCAACATAGGTTCGTAATTTCAGAGAAGATTGGCACCTTCAAGTTACTCAACCTGTAGCAGGAAACTATTATCCGGTAAATTCTTAACCCAATTAATTTCATTTGGAACTTAAGGCAAAGAAACGATTTTACTCAAACTTACTTTCTCCATTTCCAGCTTAATCTTGGAATTTACATCAAGGACGAGAAAGCTGAATTATCAGTCTTAGTTGATCGTGCCACAGGTGGAGGCAGTATCCAAGACGGTGAGGTGGAACTTATGCTTCACAGGTACAATATTAGTCGAAAAAACAATACTTTCCCCTATATAGTTGTAGTTATAGACTAGCTACTTGTTTAGATTAGCTTATTCTAAGCGCTTTTATAATGTACGAGATAAATATACGAGAGTTTGTGCTTTTTAAAGCTGCTTAAAACAGCTTCTAGGTTATCTGGCCTAAACATTGACTATCGCTTTTTTACTACTCAAGGAGGATGCTCTTTGATGATGGTAGAGGAGTAAATGAAGCGCTGGATGAACAAGTCTGCATAAAAAACAGATGTGAAGGGCTAACAGTATGACAATATGGGCGATTACTTCTATATTTATGCATCTTAAGTCTTAATAAACTTAATTGCACCTGCTAAGAAGGTGGCATAATCAGATACTGATTGATCTATTCTCATAACATATCACTCTATAATCTTGTATCAGGTCAGGGGAAATTACTATATGAGCATCCACCAGCTTGGAGCGGGTGCACGCTGGCGCCGTACCACTGGCCAGGAAATTTACTCCCCGTTTTTACTGGCTTTTGCTCATGATGTATGCCTTCATTGTAATCTCTTCAGATATATGTAATACTCCATTCCTTAATATAAAATCCACTTTGTTGTTCAAATTGGATTACAAAATGGGTCTTATATTAAGTATTGAAGGGAGTATCATCGTCATACTGCTAAAATATTTTACTTTATCAGACATTGGAAAATTGGAAGTCAGCGTATTTGACAAAAGGAACAGTGGTGGATCCAAACTATAGCTTGCCTCAAAACGTTGCATTGATAACCCTTCAGGTAGGCCAAGCAGCACATAGCAACTACTCCCTCCAGTCCTTAATATAAGACATATTTAGAGAGTTGATATTGGTACTAAATATAAGAAAAAGTTTTCATATTTGTCAACATTTTCCTAATTTACCCCTATTAATGTTCCCTCAACAATAATCAAGGAGGAGAGGGACGGAGGAAATTAAAGAAGATGATTAGGGTGTTTTAGAAAATATATGTTATATTAATTAACTTTACTAACTTCCTTAATCTAATCAAATTAGGTAAATATATCATATATTAAGGACCGGAGGAGTATAAAACACTTAAATTATACTTTCTCTCTCCGGCAATCTCAGACTCATAAGTTTTTACAGGAGTTGGATGATGGATCGGTGCTTCTTCGGTTGGCACATCTATATGAGGTAAAAATTAGCACAAGAATTTTCATTCTATGATCACTTATGTTTACATATTTTGGTGAAATATTTTCCCTTTTCCTGGTTATTTGAGCTGTATCCTGCATCTCACGGATCTTTCTATCATATTTTTCTCAATGAGGTCAGCCGAGTGAAGATTCTGAGTATTCAAGTGTGAGCAAAGTTGAACTGAAGAAGCTGTTTGCCAACAAGAAAGTAGGCATCTTTGGCTTTTGTGATGGGAATTAATCAGCAAGTTCAGTAAATTATCGTGGAGGTGTTGTGAGTATTAATTGTGGGTAATTTGGTGTTTTATGTGGCAGATAAACGAGTTGAAGGAAGTGAGCTTATCAGCTAATCAAGAGAAGTCGGAGATGAAGAAGCTGAGTTGGAAGGTTGAAGGAGATAACAGCCAAGAGCCTCAGGCAGTGAGGGGAGGCCCTGTCAGCATGTCTGATTATATTGTTGAGCTTGGTCCCATGGAAATACGCACTTTCTTGTTAAAGTTTTAACAAATGCATATGATATCTGTTGGACGTTAGTTTGTGTCCCAGCAATAAGTCCTCCTTGTAACTTTTAACTATCTTATTTACCCTGCATATGAAAAATAAGCTTGATTCTATTCTCATTTATTTTGCTTTTTTGGTTTTCAGATTATGGTTGACTAAGGCTTGATTGGATAGAGGGAAAATGAGAGAAAAATAGGGAGGGAGAATATTAGAAGCAAAAACTTTTAAAATAATAATAAAAATTATTATTGTAATATTTTTTGTAACTTTCTTCCCATCTAAACCAAAGTAATCAGGCCATCAATTATTTCTTATATTCTTAACTATTTCATATATGGTTGAAGTTTTAGTGTGTATCAAAAAGTTTAAATTGAAGTCACACTTTGTGTATATACTCAATTCGGTCCATAATATAAGTTGTTTTGAGAATAATGATTTGATTCACAATATAAGTTATTCGTAGAATAATTAATGTTTTTTTGTCAATTTTACCTCTGTAATTAATTATTAAATATGATTCGTTGTATTTCTCTTTCTCATTCAAAACCTCATTTAATATAAGTAAAGTTGTAAATTTTCTTTAATTTAGGACAAATTTAATGAGTTGACTACCATTTTTTGATTATGATAAATTGGTTAAAATAACTTATATTGTGAATCGGAGAAAGTGTGATATACTAAAATGAGAATTTGAATGAGTAAAACTATAAAAGTCTTAGTTGTGTGCGTATCCATGTACATGTTAAAATGATAATTTCTCAAATAAATAAAAAATAATGCAAAATGGAGAGGAGTGGAGTATCATATTTTCTGTGTGTTGCAGGATGATTTGGGGTTGGAGAAATAGATTGCTATTTGAAGAAGGTTACTTTATGCCTGACTGTCCTGACTTTGTGATACAGAATTATGTTAGAGAATGTATTAACTCTTTAAAATGTTTTGATGGTTGTGGGTTAAGGAAGGAGCTTAGGGAAGTGAAATGGAGATTTTTGAAGGAAGGGCGGGTGAAACTAAACTTTGATGGGGCTACTAGAGGAAGTCCGGGTTTGGCAGGCTGTGGAGGGGTATTGAGGAGAAGTGATGGTAGCTGGGCTTGTGAGTTTGGAAGGAAATTAGGACGCTACAATGCTTTAGTTGCTGAGATTTGGGGAGCAATACAGGTCCTAAGAATGGCGCAAGATATGGGGTTCAGCAAGATCATTTTGGAGGGGGACTCAACTGTAGCTTTATATATGATTCAGGATGCTTGGTTTCAGGGCAAGGCTAATGACAGAATGCTGAGTTCATGGCTGCGTGACAACAACAAGGAGATGCAGATTCGGCTTTCTCATACTTTGCGTGAAGGCAACTCTGTTGTAGATTGGTTAGCTAACTATAGTTTCAATTGTAATATATATATTTTTGGTTTTTGAATCACCCCTGGAGGGGTCTTGGATTTTCTATACAGGGACTTGGTGGGAGCTATATATCCACGTTTTTGACCTGGTTAAATGAAGTAGAGTAGTGGGCGTTTTGGGGCCCAGTCTTTAACCAAAAAAAAAAAAAAAGAACAGATAATTATAAACCTTATGTTGTTGAAATTTCATATCATTAAATACTTCGTTAATACCGGTATTCGCGCGGGAAGCTTTTCAAGGCAGTTAAAAACAACCGTTAAGAACAAAGGTCAGCCAGATCGTTGCCACGTATCGTTTCTTGACTTGCCCATGTTGTCCAGACCTTGGACTCTCTGTTTCCAGATTTCCAATCGGAGCTTGCAGACCTTTCATCAATGCCAATGTCTCCCATGAAGCCTTCTGAAAGTACAGGGTCCATGTACCCGGAGGTAATCGAATCGAAACCTGAGCCTTCCGAACCTTCACTTCCAAATCCTAACCCTAATTCTTCGTCCCCCTCCTCTTCGTCCAATCTCTACCCCTCACTTGACCCGAGCGATTTAACCCAAAACCAAATTCCTTATGACAATACTTCCAGCGCGCCTTCTGCCCCTCCATTGCCTCATGAAGACGAGTTCTCTGCCCCTTCATCGGTTCACGATGAAGAGGTTTTATCGGCTTCGGGAGATGTTCTTCTCAAGATTCCCGGTGCTGTTCTGAACCTCATTGATCAGCAATACAGCGTCTTACTCGCTTCTGGCGATTTTACGATCATTCGTCTCCGCCAGGGCGGCAGCGCCGTCGCCGTCCTTGCCCGCGTTGCCGATAAGATTCAGTGGTCTTTGGCTAAGGAAACGGCTACGGTTAAAGTTGACGACTCGCATTATTTCTTTTCGTTCTTCTTTCCCGATCAGAATGACGAGGGAGAGGTTCGTAAAGGGGATGTTGGTAGCTATGTGTTGAGCTATGGGTTGACGATCGCATCCAAGGGTCAGGAGGCTCTGTTGAAGGAGTTAGATGCGATTTTGGAGAAGTATAGTAACTTCTCCGTGCAGGGGGTTTCTGAGGATGCAAAGAAGATGGGAGAGGCTTTGGATATTTCGGTGGCGAAGGAAATGTCTCCTGCAGATTTGAATTCAGGGGAGAACAAGGAATTGATGGAGGGGACATGCGCTGCTTATTGGACCACAATAGCTCCAAATGTGGAGGACTATAGTGGAACAGCTGCAAGATTGATTGCACAAGGATCTGGACACCTGATTAAGGGCATATTGTGGTGTGGCGATGTGACGGGGGAGAGATTGAAAGTGGGAAATGAGGTTTTGAAGAAGAAGATGGCTCCTGGTGAAAAGGCAGAAGTTAGTCCTGAAACATTAAAGCGGATTAAAAGGTATGCATAATTATGTTTGGTTCTTGAGCATTTTCAGTTATAAAACTTGAATGAATTTGCTGAAACACGTTATCTTCTCAGGATAAAGCTAAATAGCAATTCATTCTATTGATTCTTTCCTTTTTCACATATATTTTAATTCAACATTTAAACATGCATCCGAAATAAAGATATTCTAAATTCTAATAATCTAAATGAAGATTTGACTAAAGCTGTTTGATGGTTTGGTGCTTATATAAATTGTGAAAAATAAGAACGGAGCTGGAATCAAGGAACAAGAAAGCAGAGTAAGTCACTAAACTAATCTTTGAGGCTCCCAAAGGCCAAAGGTTCCCCTGGCCTCATCCTCTTACTACACCAAAATGTTTTTCTTTTGGCTAAGGAGCATGTATATTTTATCTTGGGACCAAAGTCTCAGATCTATAACTAATATTATGATGGATTTGGAATTGCTTACTCAAACTGAAGTTTTTATCCTTCCGTATTCTGTATGACCATTTTATTATGGAGAGGTCATTACTTCGGGACTTCTCTGCATCCTGCTGTAGTCATTTCTTATTTTGGTATAGTTGGATCAAAGCCATTTTATTATGGGGTGTTGATCATTATGCTTTAGGTTTGTTGTAGTCATTTCTTATTTTGGTATAGTTGGATCAATTTGCCCATCTAATTTCTGGCATTTTCCCCTTCTGCTTGATATTTTTCAGGGTTAAGGCTGTAACTAAAATGACAGAAAAAGTGGCTACTGGGCTTCTCTCAGGGGTCGTGAAAGTCTCTGGGCTATTTGCTACTTCTATGGCAAATACAAAAGCGGGAAAGAAAATTATCAAGTATATACCAGAAGAAGTTTTACTTGCATCCTTAGATGGATTTGGTATGTCAGCTATTTTATTCCCTCATTCATAGAACATTAGTGACTGAACTGTTATCTGCCAAAAAAGAAAGAAGGAAAGAAATGGATAATGCTCTCTTTATAAAATGCAAGGAATATTAGATAACCCCTATCTTGCAAATTCTTCTGCAGCAAATTTTCTTGCTGGGTGTGTATAAAAAATCTGTCACCCTTTCATTTAAAAGGCACAAGACATAATTATGCAGGTGTATTAGGTCATTTTATACTTAGCAATGAAGCTACTTATGAAAATGAGCAGAAATTCCACCTGTTGGCATGGAAAATAAACGGAAAACACGAGTCTTTATTTTTGTTTGTGAACAGAAGTCTGAATATTGGTATAGAAACCAAAACTCAAATTCTTAATCAATTCTCTAATGTATTACAATGAACAACAACCCTCTATTTATACTAAAACCAAACCCATATAACTTCTTAAAATAATGAGAAAGTCAGTTCCGGCAACTCACACCAACCCCCTCCCTTTGTTCAAACGTCATTGCTTACATCATAGCAAGGTCAACGTTGGCTGCTGTTCACATTCTCTCTTCTCTGTCTCTTCTCTGTTTTCATTGTTCTGTTTCATTCTGTTTCATTCTCCCGGGGTTGGACAGGACTCGTCCTCGAGTCAAAAACAACATCATCATCAATGAATTGATCTGAAGTTTTATGCTTTAGTAAAAATGACTTGGGCTTATTTTTGATCTTGATGTGTTTATCTGGTGACAAAGGTTCAAGCTCAATCTTCACATCATCCTTCTGGAAGGAATATGTGTTTGCAAACCCGTTGTATAGGGCGTGTCGATCATATTGCCAAGGTCTTCCCAGAAGAAGATGACAAGCATCCATCGGAACAACATCACACCAAACTTCATCGTGATACCTTTTACCGATAGAGAAAGTAACAAGGCATCGTTTGGACACTTTTACCGCGGTTCCTTTGTTAAACCATTGGAGTTTGTACGGGTACGGATGGTTGTGAGTTGGTAGTTGCAGCTTTTCTACCATGTAGTTAGAGACTACATTTTCACAGCTTCCGTTGTCGATAATGACGTCACAAACTTTACCTTGAGTAGTGCAGCGAGTATGAAAAATGTCGTGACGTAGCCAAGGCTCTTCTTCCTCTATGGCTGCGTGCAAGCTTCGTCTAATCACAAGTGTTTCACCATAATCAGGAGGAATGACTTCTTCATCAAAAATTGGCTCTTCATTAAGGACCAGCTCTTTATCAGGCATAGAATCCTTTTCTTCTTCAAATATTGCAAAAGTGTCCCCTTCAATAATAGTAACAACTCTGCGGGTAGGACATTCTGAAGCGATATGACCGAACCCTTGGCATTTGAAACACTTAGGTGCTTTAGAGCTAAATTCTTTGGCAACCTTAAGCGGAGGCTTACTTGAAGAGCTATGTTGATATCCTTGTGTGGACTTGCTTGAGGAGCTATGCTGATGTATTTGTGTAGGTTGATGTACCTGTGCTTCATGTCCCTCAAAAGGAATTTCAGTTGAGGAAGACGACTGGTAGGGAGGTCTTCGGATCAACTGCTTCTCGATACGGATGGCTAAACGAATGACGTCGTCCAGAGTCCAGTATTGCTGGAGTTGTACTGGATGGGCGATGTTTGTATTTAATCCTCCTAGATATCGAGCTATTGTTTGCTCCTCCCTCTCTTGTATATCACATTTCATCATAAGCTTCTCAAATTCCCTGGTATATTCCTCTACAGACATAACCTTTTGGCGGAGATTATGTAATTGAAGGAAATTGTCTTGATAATAATTGTCGGGAAGAAACTTATGTGAAAGCTCGCGTCGCATCTTGTCCCACATTCTTATCTTGCTCTTTCCTTCTCTTTCACGTCTTCTTTTGAGATTCTCCCACCATATGGAGGCGTGTTTCTTTAGTTTGATGGCGACAATTTTAACTTTCTGCTCATCTGGAATCTCTTTATACTCAAAGACTCGTTCAACAGTTTGTAGCCAGTCAATGAATTCATCCGGTTGGAGTCTTCCCTCGAATTCAGGAATATCTACCTTAATGTCATTAAGGCGGAATGGTTGTTGTCGAGGACGCTGACGATAGTCAGGGGATGACGAACTGTGGCTATTCAAATCATCTTCTGAGTGGTTTCTACGAGTTTCGAGCAAGGCTTGCTGTTCTGTTATAGTGGCTTCTAGTTCTTGAATCTGGCGTCTCATTTCCTCCATCTCAATTTCATGTCTATTTCTGCGTCTTGAAGGCATTTTGCAGTTTGTCTCACAGGTTATGACTTGGAGTACGCAGTTTATTAGGTACAAGGTAGGGGAAGAATTTGTGTATATGGGAAAAAATTAGGGGTAAAATAGGAAATTTGGGTAATTAGGGCAAAAATGTAATTTTTGGGCAAAATCTGGGGGTCAAAATGCAATTTCAGAAAGTTTGGGGGACTGAAATGTAATTTTGGCAGAATCTGGGGGTCAAAATGTAATTTCAAAAAGTTCTGGGGTCTGAAATGTAATTTTGGCAGAATCTGGGGGTCAAAATGTAATTTCAGAAAGTTTTGGGGTCTGAAATGTAATTTTGGCAAAATCTAGGGGTCAAAATGTAATTTCCTAAAGTTCAGGGACCTAAAATGTAATTTTGGCAAAATCTAGGGGTCAAAATGTAATTTCCTAAATTTCAGGGACCTAAATGTAATTTTGGCAACGTTTAGGGGCCAAAATGTAATTTCCTAAAGTTCAGGGGGTCTAAAATATAATTTTGGCAAAGTTTAGGGGTCAAAATGTAATTTCCTAAAGTTCAGGGACCTAAATGTAATTTTGGTAATTTTCTAGGGGTCAAAATGTAAATATCTCAAAATTTAGGGCACAAAATGGTAATTTCAACAAAATTCTAGCTGACCGTATGCTGACGTGGCAATAGTGACACGTGGCAGTCCGTGATTGGTCCACGTGGCATTGACCGACGACGTGGCTGCTGACTGGACTGGGTGACGTGGCAGGCTGACCGGACAGATGATGTGGCAAGGTGTGACACGTGGCGTAATCTGATTGGACAGAGTGCCGCTGACTGGGTCAACAGGGGCTGACGTGGACTGGTGACGTGGCAGTCGTCTTCAACCTTCTGCAGCGCGTGGCCGGCGCGTGAAGCTCCGTTGACGGCGCGTGGGACACAGAGGTGGCGCGTGACGGTGGTGCACGGCGGAGGCTGAAGCTTGTCCTGGGTTTTGGGACGTTCTGAAGCCGATGGCGGGGTCAGATTTCTGAAAATCGGTCGGTAGGATGGGATTCGCACACCCTGTTTTTTTCCAACGTTTTTTTCTCAATCCTATTCCTCACTCTCTCGTTTTCTCTCCCTCTGGAACAAGTCTCTGATGCCAAAATGGTATAGAAACCAAAACTCAAATTCTTAATCAATTCTCTAATGTATTACAATGAAAAACAACCCTCTATTTATACTAAAACCAAACCCATATAACTTCTTAAAATAATGAGAAAGTCAGTTCCGGCAACCCACACCAACCCCCTCCCTCTGTTCAAACGTCATTGCTTACATCATAGCAAGGTCAACGTTGGCTGCTGTTCACATTCTCTCTTCTCTGTCTCTTCTCTGTTTTCATTGTTCTGTTTCATTCTGTTTCAAATATATTCATACCAAAAGAAAAATCTAATTATGTTATGGTGGATAGCTTATATGATTATGTAATTGTTTTTTAACTTTTTTTTTTGAATAAGAATAGAAAGATCCTCCGCCAACAGTAGGAATTAATTAACATAACAGATGTTTGATGACAAGGCTAAGCAGTAAATCTAAGAACCTTAAGAACATGCTCTCAGTGAAATTGCACCTTAAACAAATTAAGAAATAAAAAAAATGCAGAATTCATGGAATTTAAGTTTAGTTGAACTGCATTTCTGTGGTTAGGATGCTAAACCTCAAATTGCGTTTTTGTTGTAAACAGCCAAAGTGTGTGATGCGGTTGAGGTATCTGGAAAACACGTCATGTCAACAACGACTACGGTGACAACTGACCTCGTGAATCACAGGTGAGCTTCCTTTGATGCCATTATATCTACAGTGCTCTTGTCTTCCTCGTTTGTGGCTCCTGGCATTCAAATATTAATATCATATATGAAATTAAATTATAGTAGTAGTGGTTTCTTAGATTTATGTTGTGATCTGTTTTACATGCAGATATGGAGAAGAAGCTGCAAAGGCAACGAATGAAGGGCTTGACGCTGCTGGTCATGCAGTGGGGGCCGCATGGGCTGTTTTCAAGATTCGGCAGTCTTTTACTCCTAAGGGTTTTCTTAAGCCTGTTATGGCTAAATCTGCTGCTGAAGCTGCCGCTGCTGAATTAAGGCAAAAGGAACAAAAGAAAAAATCTAAATTGGACAAAAAAAAGTGAAAAACCCCTAGTCACTTCTGGCTGGACGTAGTTCTTGAATACAAAATTATTTTTTAAATTAAAAATAGCTGTTATCTTATTTTATTCTATATGCTGAATCCCGCCTAAACAATAATTGAATCTACTTATTGGCAAAAAATAATAATAATAATAATAATTGAATCTACTTATGTGCCGGAGGTTCAAAAAAAAAAATCTGGTTATCTGCCTGCATCTTATAAAAAACCAGTAATTTGTTTTATCACTTAAATACGGCAGACAAAATTTTCAAGTCACTCCAATCCTCCTTCGGCATCGTCTAGATAATCAAAGTTGATTAGACATTTATAATTTTTGTTTTATTTTGGGAGTTACCAAAAGAATGTCCAGAGGGATCACCAATTCACCATCTTCCTCGTAGGATCGAAGTTAAAGATCACCGAGAGCTAGTGATGGTGACCTTAGGGGCTTTGTTAGGTTGAAAAAAAAAAATCTACCTAGAATGTAAAGTATATCTGTATATGCACTGAGATTAAATTAAATTACTAAGCTTGTTTTCTTCTCTGTGCCCTTTAAACTGTCAGTCTCTGGCCATCACCGTCTCAGATATGTAGCCTCTCAGTGGTGGACCCTGTGGCTGTTGACATGTTGTTTTATGAGTGATTGATTCTCGTCTACAGAAACTGGGATACGTCGTGCTCATACCACCGTTAGCTGGTGCATATGTTTAATGATTCCCCTTTTTCCTCAGGGCGGCAAAGAGCCATTATTGGTGCTCTTATCTTCTGATGCTGATGTTCCCCTTTCATTTTGTACAATTTCAATTGTTATTAACTTTGTAAAGTCTTGTCTGCCTATCATATATTGCTCTGGTGTTTAAACTTGGCACGTCCTTATTGTATACTACCTATGTGGATCTTTAACCTAACCCCATTTTATATTAACAACTCAGACTATTAGCTATGCTAAATTGGGGTTTTGCTCTTTTATCAACCAGTCAATTGATTGTTGAGTCATGATTTAGAATCACCCCCCCCCCCCCCCCCCCCACATAATCCTTACTTTCATGATTCCTCCAGGTTAGGGTACCACCTAATATATGGGTAGGGGGCGTCTGCCGCGCCCCAAATTCAGTATATATGTATGATTTTGTTCTTCTAATTAATCTATCCGGATTTGTTCCTATGACTATGATGCACTATTTCTGCATTTGCATAACTGCTCCATAGGCATTATGGGGGAAAAAAAAAGGTTGGGTCTTATGTAATTGCTGAATCATAGAGATAGAAAAAGTGACAGGAAGAGAAGAGAATATTTATGAGGCTTACTTTCTCTGTATATTTATCATTCTGTTTTTCTATCTCTTCTATCTAGAGCTGGGAATCAGGGCCGGCCCGGCCCTACAGGGCTGGCCCTTGACGGGCCAGGGCCTAACAGGGCCGGCCCTAAGGGCTCGGGGTCAGGAAAATTGCAGTTTTTCAAGGCCCGGCCCGAGAGCATCAGGGCCAGGGCCGGCCCGCAGGGCCGGAAAATCCTTTTTATAATATTTAACTATTTTTCATGCGTATTTTCCCCAGAGAGATATAATTAGTAAATAAAAACGATTAAAGTTCTAATTTGATACATAAATGTTGTCAACATTAAGGTTTAAATAACACGTCTCTTGTAACAAACAAACACAGTTACTAATATATAATCAAAGGTAAAATTATGTCCATAAATAACTCACATAAAGGCCAAAGTATAAGAAGGTAAGAAGCTAAATACTCTAACATCTAAACAACATGAGTATGACGACTATTATTTTCACCTTCTTCGCGACTATCATCAATTTCAAGGACATTTGATTGTATTTCACTTTGAGCAGTAGGTTCAAATAGTTAAATAATCACAACCTCCATAAAACATCATACTCTATCAGGCAGAATAGTATATAATATGATTTTAGTTTAAATAGGCAGAACAATATACTCAAAAATCATACTCAAAAATCACAATATGATTCAGTTAGACAAAACAATATACTCAAAAAACATACTCTATACAATATGATGATAGAGTGACATATAGATTCAATAAGGTAATTCAAAAATGTAACATGGTTCATTCCCAAATAAAAAAAATAAAAAATAAACGGGCCTAAAGGGCCGGCCCGAGGCCCTCCAGGGCCGGCCCTTTTAAGCCCGAGGCCCTACAGGGCCGGCCCTTTTAGGCCCGACTTCCTTTTAAGGCTACAATTTACAAGCCCGACCCTTGAAGGGCCAGGGCCTAAAAGGGCCGGCCCGACGGGCTCGGCCCGTTTTCCCGGCTCTACTTCTATCTGAATATATTTTTGATTGCAGAAGGTATGAATTCACTATAAAATTACCGCTGGTCTGCTGCCATCCACTCCCTCGGGTTGTTAATATAAGACATGATTGACTTTTTTTTGGGAGAGATTTAAGAAACTAAATAAAATAATAAATGACTTAATCATAATATATGTTTTGTATCATTGGATTATATATTAATTTATAAATTACACAAATTAGTTTAAAGGAAAAATGATAAATATAAATACTCTAAGGGTGTGTTTGGTTTGAGGGGAGGGGAGGGCGTGGTAAATTACAATTTTGGACAGAAGAAACCTAAAATTTATTCTCTCATTCTTTTAAATTTTGGATTCCTACCTAAAATTTACCCTCTCATTCCCTTAAAATTTTGAGTTCCCCCCAAAATTTAAATACCTTCAACCAAAAAAAGTAATTTAACCCCTTCCCCTCCCCTCAAGCCAAACACACCTTAAAGCAATTTATTTAGCTTCCTTAGTCTTTACAAAAAAATCAAGGGAAAATTGTGAAAAAATCCCTCATTGGCAACTTATTTGTCAAATGGGACCTTCGCGTGCAGATTATCTTCCACATATGCAGAATAGCTTCCCTGATGTGCAAATGATCTTCCCTGTGTGCAAAATTCTTCCCAATACGTGTGCAGAAACCTTCCCTACGTGTGCAGAAACCTTCCCTCCGTATGCAGATATCTTCCCTCCATGTGCAAGATATCTTCCCTCCATGTGCAAGATATCTTCCCAGGTCTCATTTAGCAAATAAGTTGTCCATGAGGTCTTTTTTAGCAATTCTCCCAAAAATCAACTATGTCTTATATTTAGAACCGGAGGTAATATTTAATATTTTTAAAAGCTTACTGTCATCAATCTATCTTATATTAACACAGTGAAGGATGGCATTTTAAATTTGGGGGGTCAGCCTAATCTTTGAAAGTTTAATCAATATTTAATATTTTTAAAAGCTTACTGTCATCAATCTATCTTATATTAACACAGTTAAGGATAGAATTTTAAATTTGGGGGGGGTCTGCCTAATCTTTGAAAGTTTAATCCTACCTTGAGCTGACACGCACATTTAAGATGCAATCTCACGCTCACCTTTTAATTGGGAACGTAATTTTTAAATTTCTTGATTTTTTGTATGGTTTCATGCGTGTAGTTGTACATATGACAAAACTAGCAAGCTGAAGCTAGCTACTTGGTGAGGGCTGCCTCAAGTTTATATATTCTTCATTCTTCTTATCACTTTTGGAGGTGAGCGTGGTGTCTTTCAATGGCCAACCTTTTAATTTACTCATAAATAAATGGAAAACATATGGATTTTTTCAGCACGCTAAAGATTGGCTTGATTCTCTTGAATAATCATAATCTTAACAAATGACTCGCCAAGTGATTCCTGCAATCTCTTCTAACAAAGAGGACCTCTGTAATTGCCCTCAAAGATGCTTTGCATCTCTTCTAATAAAGGGGTTTTTGACTGTTGATTAGGAGAAAAGTTATGTTAAATCTATCTTTGGAAACCAGAGACTTCCCACTTTTGCGTACAGACATCAGGAATTAGTTCCTTTTTTTGTTGGGGCCTCTCAATAATTTGTAACTGTATTATAGGAAGAGAATTTCAAAGTTTGTTATTGAATGTGATGGAATTCGCACCTTTTCTCTCTTTTGTTAGTGCCCACAAATTTTACATATAAAATTTGCTAGTGCTTTGCTTGCTTCATGCCAATATATTTGTGCAATGCAAGAGCCTCTTGTTTTGGCAGCTCTAAAATTCAAGCGGTCAACCCACCTTGTGAATTTGGAAATTCCTTAAGTAAAAAAAGAACAAAAGAATTTGGAAATGCCTTCTTCTGTACACGCCTTTGACTATTGAGATAGACTCAAAGATTACCTGAATTGCAGTTTTTTTTTGTTTTCTAAATGGCAGGTTAGACACAAATTAATACACACGTGGGCAAGATCATATGAAATGACTCTACCAAGGAGCAAAGGGCAAGAGTTTGAGTTCTAGAAGTAAATTTCTCCAACTTGATTTTTATCTAATGACAAGAGAAAATGTGGATGATCTTGCTGATGGGATGATAATGCTTCTTATTCTGTTCATCTTTTAACCGTGCAATGGAAACTGAATAGTGTGGAGATTTTTTTCTTTTCTTTTATCACCAAGCAGTTCAAACTTTTAGCCACTATACCTTTAAATAGAACTCAATCCTTAGCCTCTAGTGCTTCGTTTTGTTTTTTATTAATTATATTTAAAACTAAACGAAAGGGGGTTTTATGGATTACTGAGTGGGAGCACAAAAGCTTGGTTCTAGAGGAGGATCTCAAATTCAGCCAAGGCAAAGACACCAAGTGCACGCCTACTAGGCCCACACTTGATCAGCCAAGTTCTTTTCACAATCACAGCCACCCTTAAAGGCCTCTTTTTTTATGATGAAATATTGATCTCCAGCTATCCCCACTTCACACATAAATAATAATACCCACCTAGCTAGGCTTTCTTGCCGGACATGTTTCACAAAGATGGTATACTTTGGGTTTATCCTTTGCGAATGAGATTGATAGAAGCTTAACTATTGGCAACCCCAGAATATTCGTAATCGTTTGGCCAAAGACGTTTTTTCACGTAAAGGAAGAGCCATATAAGAGACAGGCAGCTTTAAGTACCCGAAGCAGAACAACTTTCTTCTATATGTGAGGTTGTAAAAACACAAGTTTTTAAATATCTATTTAACCCGAAAAGTCTTTGGGCGGTGATATAGATAGAATATATATATTTGGTTTGCAAAACATATATGCATATCGTAGCTTTTGAGCTGTGTTCAGAAGCAGCAGTACAAAAAAAGAGAATTTTGTTTCTAGAAATGATTTGCTTTTCTCCCCAGTGACTTATCTCTGTTTGGGATTAAGATTCGGATCCTATCATTCTATGACGTGCCGCCAAAGGTTTGAATTGTCTCATACGAAGAATCAGTTATATGATTACTCCCTGAGAGTGAGAAGCAAGTACAAGAGACGCTCTTTGATATCAGTCGGTGGAAAGATCTTTCACTTGGCATGCGGAGTCTTCCAAAGCTTGCGTTTTCATATTAAATAAAACAATTAAATAGGCGATGTAATAAGTGTGCCGAGCTTGCTTGTCTCTGAAGGATTGGTTAAGATACCAAACGAGCACCAAGTGTTTAGCTTGTATAATAATTCCCTCCAACGTTACTGGTAACAGTTTTTGGAGGAAACTTGTTACATGCTTCATGAAAAATCACATTATTATCCAATAATAATCCATTCATAACTGCGATGCCATACGAGCAGGTTCATTGAATTTTATGAGATTCGTTTCAGACTAAACAGAGTAAAAGGAATGGTAAGATCTATCTTATACTGTTGGCCAAAAAATATAGTAATCTTACGGTGATAATTTAAATTTGGGCCATCATAATAATTCATTGATTTGTGACATCTATATTCTCTTTCTTTCTTTCTTTTTTCGTAATTAATTTTCTTCATTGACTATACAATTAACATCTTTTAAGGGAATCTAAATTTATAAAAATGATATTAGTTTATAAATAATTGTTGAAATGATAAGTAAACCACTAATATTCAATCAGGATAACTATTGCGATAGTTAGATTAAGTGGGTGACAACTGTTTGCCATTATTGAATTAGACTCCATAGCGAATGAAAATCATGACGTTAATCTCTTAAAGAATAATATAAACGTTTTGAAATTTAAACTCATCGTTTTTTGGAGATTAAGTTTGCAACTAGCTAGATAGATGGAAGACATCAAGCCTAAAGCGTCATATTATATTAGGATAAATTGAGGGATGAGCAACGATAATAGTAAAAGAAAATTATGAGAGCGAGAAAGAGCTGTCTTGTTCAAAAATAGCGATGCTATGATAACCATGCTAGAATTAAACTAGCAAACGTTATGTAATGTATATAGAGATTAAATCTTGGATATCCATACTTAATAGTAATAATTATAAATTCGATTATACCCAAGGAACGAAAAACCGGATTGATCAATGAATCAGTCGTGGCACAAGTTTAAGAGTTAATAGGTCAACCGGAGTCAGACCGGTGGTCGAACCGGTCATATTAAAATATTATGCTTTAATTGACAATAACAAAATAATCATCATTCATAACCAATAACATCAAAATAGTTAAAACATAACTAATATCAAAATATAGTTAAAACATAACAATATCAATCATCATTCATCAAACATAACTAACAACAAAGTATAGTTAAAACATAATATAGCTAGTTCTTCCCACTAATAATAATTGACAACAAACTCTACAACTCATCAAACCAATCTATTGGAGATGAGTTAATAGGTGCTGGATTGGGGAAAGGGTAAATGATAGTAAGATCATCATTTAAAACCGGGGGATTAGGAATGTCCCTATCTTCGTCACCTATGCATATGCATAACAATAATTAATATCAATGGTTATGTATAACAAATAATTATATGAATGGATAATAAATTAGTAACATGATATTAATAGGACATATAATTATATAAACATTTATTAATCCTATCCAAAGTTGATGAAAGTGCAATGTCTTCATTATTAAAAACACTTTCAAGATTTTCTGCATCTTCATCATTAAAATCTGGAATGGGATCTTCTTCAATCATCAAAAATTCCACCTCATCAATAGACTCATAGTTAATAAAAACTTATCTTCTGTTTATTCAATGCACTCCTTCAATTTCCTTGAAATTTATCTCATTTTCTTGACATACCAAATGAGTTAGAGAAAGCTTTCACAACTCACTCACAAGATCTGAGATAATGATTCTTAAATCTTAAGATTTGAAAAAGTCACCTAAAAACATTAAAAAATAAACTTGGCTTGAGTCTTGCCTGTTGAATAATTAAAATCACAAATTTTATATTTCATTGGAGAAACTATTATGTAAACATTTTGTGATTTTTCATTCGAAAAACTGATTTTTTCAGTAACTGAGAATTAAAAGAATAAAGAACATGAACAATAATCTAAGATTGCAACAACAATGATCATCAAGCCATTTCAAAAAGCTAGCCAATAAACCAACATAAACCAAATGGCCAAATCTCAAGTAATTACTAATCAGAAATTCAGAAAGCTAGCCAATAATACACAGTGAAATCTAATCAGAAAATTAGTCAGTAATCGCTAATCACTTAATCAGTCTAATACTCTAATCAGAAAATCTGAAAATGAAAATACCTTCCAGGCTTCAAGCAGTCGCCATAACCTAGCTCATCGTCGCCGCTCGTCATCTTCGTCGTCGTCACTCATTGTTCAAGCAGCCACTGCCGTTCAAAGCTAGGGCACAGGGTCAGGAGGGAAGGAGTTCTGATTCTGAAACTTTCACCTGACTCTTGCTCTCTGCTTCGATTCTGTTTTGATATCTGATAAATTTTTTTTTAACGTCCCAAAACGTCGCCATTTTGGTTTTGGGACAAAATTTTAATTTTTTATGTGACTTGGCGAAACCACCTGACTCGGCGATTTGGCCAAGTCACAAGCAAACCGGCCAAGTTGACCCTTCTCCCCTCACTAGTAGTTAACTGGACCGAACTTTTGAGACCGGTTCATTAGTTTTCCAATCCAACGGGTCTAGTCCCGTCCGATTTTTCTTTCATTGACCATACCTAAAGTGACCACCTCTGCGACATGTTTATATGTTCAAGTGTGGTGTGGGCTCCAGAGCACCCACTTCAAAGTTTCTTGGCAATGGTTTCTTGCTCTTTGGTTCTATACGTAATAGGTGGTTTTAATGGTGCCACCGTTTAGATTTGGCCAACTGGAAAGGTATGGGGCCGGCAAGTTGTGGTGGATAAGGAATAAAAACTACCAAAAAGAGGGATATGACCCAATTCATATATTTAAAAACCTTATAGTGGCTTCCCTCACTCTGATGCGCATACACTAGAGGAGCATAAACACTACGAGCCATTTTTTCTTCATGTCCATTTTAAAAGCTTACACCTTCCGCTAAGTTATGGCAGCTAAACAAGACATAGAGGAAATTTCTTCTGAGAATTCTGTATCTTCACCAATGGGAAGCAGATTCACACCAATGGGAAGCAGATTCATCAGACCTGTGTTTGACAGATTATGGGCTTTTGCCTCTTCCTGGAAGACAAGCAGCACACCACGTGGTCGAAGAATTTTCCACAGAGACGTCGAAAAAGAAGAATTCCAGTATGCCAGTACTCAATGCCTCTCTTCCTACTACAGTGTCTTCGTCGCTCGCCTGGCAATCATGGTCGGTGAATATTTTCCAAACATCATTCTAAGGAATAATCTCATATGAAATTTTAAGAAAACTGGTGAAGCTGAACCAGCTTCTTTGAATCCTTTGAGACTGGAGATTATTGCCTGCGCTTCATCATGGAGAAGACAAGAACCTGACAATTGACTTGTTTTATGCAGGTCATGTTGGCCATCCTGATTGGGCTGCTCACTATATTAACATGGCATTTCACGAAGAGTTATACCGCAAAATCACTTGATAACTTAGCATATGGGCTTCGTTATGAATTACTGCAACGCCCCATCTTACGGATGTGGAATATTTTGAATTCTACGGCTGAAATTACAAGAACTCAGGTTGAGCTGTCTCAGTATGTAATCAGACGATACAGCAACCCAACCAATCAAGCAGAACAAGTTGAGGTTGTTCATTAAGTCATTGATTGTAACTCTTACTAAGTTGTTAATATTTCTTGCTATTATGTTTCAGACAATTAGGAGTACTGACTATTGCTTGTATGTAATGTTCCTACCCTTAGCAGCTGTACGAGGCTATGAAGTCTGTAACCTGGGCCCTGTTCTCTAGCCGCAGGGCACTCAATTCAATAACTATCAATTACAGGAACGGCTTTGTTCAGGCATTCCACAGAGATCTTAAGGATAACAACACTTTTTACATCTACTCCGATCTTGCAAACTACTCCATAGGTGCCAGTGTTGCCAATGAAAGGAAATCACTCTCAACACATCAAGCTTGGAACGATGAAGCCATTCGTGGTAACAGTTCTGCAACTTGGTACCGTGAACCACTTGACCCTCTTAGTGGTGAGAAGATTGGAAAAGCTAAGAAGATTGCACCAGCAGACTTGATTAATATTGCTGGCATTTCTCAAGTCCCTGATGGGGCAGCTTCGTGGCATGTTGCTGTGAGCAAGTTCACTGATTCACCTTTGCTTTCTGCTGCGCTGCCAGTTTGGGACTCTTCTAATAAGAGCATTGTGGCAGTTGTGGGGGTCACAACTGCACTTTATAGTGTTGGCCAGCTAATGAAAGAACTAGTTGAATTTCATAGCGGTTATATCTATTTGACCTCCCTAGAGGGTTACTTACTTGCCACTTCCACAAATGCTTCACTGCTAACATATTCAAAGCCTCTCAAGCTAAAGATGGCTGTTGATTGTGAAGATGATGTCATACGATTGGGAGCCCAGTGGCTGCAGAGAACCTATGGGAAGGATTTCCCTCCAAGTCATGGGGTTCAAGTAGAGAATGTCAAGCTAGGCAATCAGCAATATTACATCGACTCATTCTTTTTAAATTTGAAGAGGCTTCCTCTGGTAAACTTGATGACATTTGATCTTATGTTTTTCTGATTATGAAATTTAAACATTAAGTAAATTTCAGGAAAATTTTTATTTATTATGGTTTGTCTTGATTAATTGTGTTGTTATAACTTCCCAGTTTTACAATTTACAGGATTTAACTTTGTGCAGGTGGGTGTGATCATTATTCCAAGAAATTATATTATGGGGAAGGTTGATCAAAGAGCCTTCAAAACATTGGTTATTCTGATATCAGCATCGTTGTGTATTCTAGTCATTGGATGTGTTTGCATTTTTATTCTGACAAATGGGGTGTCAAAGGAAATGAAACTAAGAGCAGAACTGATCAGTCATCTGGAAGCAAGAAGGAAGGCAGAGGCATCAAGCAACTATAAAAGTCAGTTTCTTGCAAACATGAGGTTGGTTTTTCTTGTTCTGTGTTAATCTGAGGATAATTCTCTTGGCCACAGTAAATTTAAAGATAACTCACTTGGCTGAAACTGAGAAAAAAATCAGAAAATCTCTGCAATTCTAGGCATTTATCATGCTACACAAACTTATATAATAATTTTATCCAACTCATTTAGAGAACAAGAAACAACGTAGCCGATGGTTAATCAGAAGTTGATGGGGGTCTGATCTCAGTGTACTGAACATCTGATGTAATTTCAAAATGATTGTGTTTCAAAATGTGTTGCTTGGTCTCCATAAACAAAATTTTATTATGAATTATGACGGTAGATACAAGCAAATTTACACTAGAACATGCCGTAGCTCTTCAATTATGTCAATGGCTACAGCTACGGCCAAGCATTCAAATTTTGGATAGGACCAGGTGAATTGCCATTATATCTTGAACAGTACGAATATGCAGTATCCTGTTTCTTTTCAGCATGACTAGTGCTTGTGATGAATAGGTATTATAAAAAATGTTCCATCAAATCTGGTAAATTTAGATTAGCCACCCGCCTTTAATGCCACACCAACAATTTTTTGTTCTGGTCTTGCTTTTTTTCTTTGATAAGCTAACTTTAATATTGACATACTTCATTCTCTGTGACATTTGGTTCTCTTGCTTAAGAAGATATTGCCTTTTATGCTCAAAATTTATGTTCATACTTCTTTTTGGGTACATTACAGTCATGAATTGAGGACACCCATGGCAGCCGTGATTGGGTTGCTTGACATTCTTATATCTGATGATTGTCTAACAAATGAACAATATGCAACAATTACTCAGATAAGAAAATGTTCAACTGCATTACTCCGTCTTCTTAACAACATATTGGATCTCAGCAAGGTGAGATATATGTAATATAAGCCTTTCCTTCAAGAACATCTGATCATACACTGGCAGCCATCTATTGAAAATCAATGTTGTGTTTTTCACCTAACAAAACTGCATTTCTGCTGAAAAAAATCCCTAACAATCTATGGAATCTAGGTGGAATCCGGAAAGTTGGTGTTAGAAAATGCAGAATTTGACTTGGGACGGGAACTTGAAGGCCTTGTAGATATGTTTTCTGTGCAGTGCATTAACCACAACGTAGAGACTGTTTTGGACCTGTCAGGTACGAATCATGTTTTTCTTGCATCACAGAATTTACTTACAGTAAAATTCAGATGTTTGTCAACTTCATGTAGAAAGATTCTGATGCATCCAGCTAATACATATTCTCCTGCAGATGACATACCAAAGGTAGTTCAGGGTGATTCTGCTAGGGTTGTTCAAATTTTTGCAAATTTGATCAACAATTCAATTAAGTTCACTTCATGTAAGTCGGATTTTTCCTTCCAGCGTTTTCTGTGATAAATTTTTTTAATACTATAACTCAAGAATCAGGTTAAGCATATGAAACCTACCTGTTTGACCTTATAGAAAAGTATAACAAAAATCCAAAGTTGGTTTTTGACTTAGATATTCACCCCCCAAAAGGTCAAGTGCCAAATCTTAATCATTGCTTGGATCTATTGCTTTCCTATAAACATGCAGTTTGAAGATGATAAAGGGCTTCTTCTTTTCAGGCATTTAGCTTAGGACTGAGGCTACATAATGACTGGACCACAATTTGAGAGTTAGTTTTGGTTTTTATGTAGGTAGCTCCCACATTATGTAAGTTTTCATTTAGTCGTAGCTTATCTGACCCCTGTTCTGTTAGAATGGTGCCATTTTCTTACAATAAAGATATCCACAAGTGCAATTAATTAGCAGGTTCAAGCCATTTGAATCATAGAGGGAAACATTTGATTGCATTGGGGTGTTATTAACACATTCCTTGACAAAAGACCAAAATTCTGAATGGAGATTAATCTTAACTCTTTGAAATGCTTACAGCTGGTCACATTATTCTTCGTGGATGGTGCGAAAACCCAAATTGTTCCAGTGATAGTCGAAATCTTCCTCTTAGTCAGAAGTCCCGAACTCCACAAAAGATCAGAATGAATCAACAAGAAAACCATGCAAAGAAGGCATCTAAAAAAGACAACCGAATAATTCTTTGGTTTGAAGTAGATGACACAGGCAGTGGTATGAAACTAAAAACTTATCTGGAAAAACTGAAAGAGAAACATGCATACGTGCTAACTTTTAAGATAAACTCAACTCATTCGCATGCATTCCATGTCTTTTACAGGCATTGATCCAAGTAAATGGGATTCTGTGTTTGAAAGCTTTGAGCAAGCAGATCCATCAACCACTAGATTGTAAGAAATTTCAAATTTAACTAAGTACACTATGATCCTTATCATATGAGATTGCATTGAACTTTCAAACTTTTGGGAAACCTATATCTGTTAGTTGTCAAATCTTTTAAATGGAAAGGGTGAATGTTAAGCAGTGGGTTAATCCTTTCCTGTTTCAGGCACGGAGGCACTGGTCTTGGACTTTGCATTGTGAGAACCTTGGTGGGTAATCCTCAGTTTGTAATATTTCTGAAAAATCAAGGATAATTACTATTCACAATATCAACTGCTTGTTTAAAGCTTTAGTTAGAGCATTGTGCTCATGTTCTTTAAAAAAAAAAAAAAAAAAATCAGATTTTCATCTCAGGGTTTTAGTATTGAACATGATTCTGGTGATCTTACTACTACTCTTCAATGGTAGGTCAATGAGATGGGTGGAGAAATCAAGGTTGTCAAAAAGGAAGGTCCAGGAACCCTGATGCGACTGTTCCTGCTTCTCGGTACACCCATGGATGTCACAGAACAACATTGTCAAATAGATTATGCCGAGAATGGCTTAGTGGTGAGTATAATCGCACTCTTTTGTAAATCTTTTGCTTAGTGGATAACAGAAAATCATCACAGACTCTGAAAGTAGAAATCTCATTGCAGGTATTGCTTGCACTTCCTGGAGACACGGGTCGATCTATCACATCTAAATGGTTACAGAAAAATGGGGTTTGCACTCTAGAGGCATCTGAATGGAATGAACTGACGCAAATTCTGAGGGAACTCTTCCATGCAAGTTCAGTCCACCATAATGGCTTTGATGCACATTATGCAGTAAATAAGAGTTGGAAGTCCAAATTACTCAACATAGAAGAAATGAGGAACCCAACATTTGTCATTATAGTGGACATAGGGCTACTTGATTTGAGCACAGATATATGGAAGGAACAGCTCAACTTCCTTCACAAGTCCTTTGGTAGAGCAAAGTTCGCATGGGTGCTAAATCATGACACCTCTAATACCATAAAGATGGAGCTTCGCAGGAAGGGGCATATATTGATGGTCAACAAACCCCTCTACAAAACCAAAATGTTTCATATTCTAGAAGCTGTCATAAAGGAGAGAAATCTTGAGCTGCAAAAGAAAAATATGACTGCTTCAAGAACCTCAACGAGAGAGGGAGATGCACACGAGTTTCTGGAGATTGATTCTACTCATTTTGATGGTGTTAGCTCTGATGGTTCTGACATATCCGAAATGGGTGCTTCTAATAGTTCCAATGGAGAAAAACGAAGGGAAACAATAGTGAAATCCCATCCGCAATCACAGTACAACAAAAACAACTGCTTCATTGGATTAACCGATGACCATGCAGAAGATAACATTTCAAGGAAAGAAGAATCCTGTAAGAGTAGCCCCAACTGCAGTGACATCCTTGAAGACACGGAACCAAAGTCACGAGCATCATCTCCAACAGAAGCTCAAGAAAGAGAATCTGGTTCTGGGAAAACATTGAGTGTCACTTGCTCAAGTAAGACTGTCAATGGAAAGAAATCTCTTGAAGGTCTGAGGATATTGCTTGCAGAAGACACTCCAGTACTTCAGAGAGTTGCAACCATAATGTTGGAAAAAATGGGAGCTACAGTTGTTGCAGTAGGTGATGGACAGCAGGCTGTGGATGCTCTGAATTGCACGCTCGGCACTGAAGATAGTAGAAGGGAGTCTCCAATGAAGGAGAGATGCGCAATATCTCAAACAGAAATTATCAGTTGTACACCTTATGATTTGATCCTAATGGATTGTCAGGTAAGGATTATAAAGTATATATTAGCAGTGTTTTGTTTTCTACCTTGCTTAAGCTCCTTCAATGTGGCAAGTAAGATTGTATACAAGAAACATACCTAAAAGCAACTTAAGAAACCTGTACTTCATGTTATTAACTATTCTTCCAATTCAGATGCCAAAGATGGATGGTTACGAAGCGACGAAAGCAATCAGGAAGTCAGAAGCAGGAACTGGCTCGCACATTCCCATTGTTGCTCTTACAGCCCATGCAATGTCATGTGATGAGGCTAAGTGCCTGGAGGTCGGCATGGATGCTTATCTAACAAAGCCAATTGACTTCAAGCTGATGGTGTCAACCATTCTTTCACTCACTAAAACAACTTCCTGACTTCTCATCTTGTACCCAACTTAACTAAGGATTTGCTTAGGCTGCTGCATAGAGATGTAATGTGTTTTGCCGCTTAGTAGCATCGAGGAAACATATAGCTTAACATGTATATTATTATAGAAATATATAGGCTTAATGCTCCCGTGACTTCAGAAATCAATATTGGAGAGGACATGTTCTCTTGCTCTCAGTTCTTTCTTGAATTGCTATTATTCTAACTACTTACTCTGCATATGTACAAGCAATCAACTAAAGAGATACATAGAGACTGCTTCTCTAGACGTTATCAAGTTTTATTCCTTTTACAATATTCGAATAAAATATAGCGATGTGCTAATAATTATTGCATACAGGAGTATATCTTATCACAGCGCGCACACGCATCCAGATTCAAACATAAAGTCCTCTACTACATGAACTCATTTTTTGACTAGATCGTGAAACAATCATCCGTTTTGTTGACACATTCTAAACTACTTGAGAAATATATAAAGCGGGATAATCCAAACAACCACGACTTACTCCCCTGATTGATTTATTTGCCGTGTTTAAACAAAACCCTTTTTCCTGTCATTCTAAGCCTTAATAGATCAAATGGTAAAAAAGATTATTGTTCTTTTTGGTTTTACTTTTGTTGGATACAATATTCCATTGTTGGATGTATGTGAATCTGAGTACACACGCACATGACCTGACTTTCTAAGAATGATGAGTGTTTTATTTCTGGTAAAATGATTTATTTAGGTCAATTTTTGTTTGCTAAGCATATGTATCCTTTTACTAAAGACAATCCTATTTGAAATACTATCAGACGCTAAATATGAGCACATTTTCAGCGGTGATTGGAACCTTGGTCAATTTGTTACCAAGTGATAGGGAATTTTTTTTAACCATGATGACTAGTGGGTTCCTCCTGCCATGGAAATGTAAAGTTGGGCCATCACAAAATCATCAAAATATTACTCTTATCTGTAGCATCAAGTAGACCAGGCAGAATTTTGTGAGCCTAATTGCGCGCCTAAGGCCCAAAAGAGCCCATGATTAGCAGTACCCTTGCCTTGTGTAAAAAGAAAAGAAAAAAAGCTTGTACCAAAAAAAAAAGAAAAATAAAAAAGGCAGTATCCTTGTTGCTCAAGCAGCACGCGCCCATTCCTCAGTGACAAATACGGAACGCTCGGGGCTTCGAAGTTTTAACCCGATCGGGCATTGCTGTGTGGAGAAGCAGAGAAAGAAAAGCTCGACCTTTGTAAAATTTGAGAAGATACCGAGGGAGCTTCCATCGAGATGGCGAGATACGATAGAGCTATAACAGTGTTCTCACCCGATGGCCATCTATTTCAAGTCGAATACGCTCTCGAAGCTGTCCGCAAGGGCAACGCCGCCGTTGGCGTCCGCGGAACGGACATTGTCGTTCTCGGCGTTGAGAAAAAGTCCGCTGCCAAACTTCAAGACGCCAGGTACTTCCTTATTTTATTGTCCTGACATCACTACAGGTTTTCCCCTTTTTTGGATGCCTGCGGATGTTTTAGGGCTCCGTTTATACTTTGACTTCAGAATGAATGATCTTTTCAGCGGGAATCGGGTTTTTGTGGGATTGAAATTTATGTTGGGCCTCAAGGGTAAGAAACTAGATCTGGCTGGTTAGAATTCTAATAGATGGATCCCTAACCTTCTGATTTGGCTAAAAATAAAATTCTGATGCAAGCGGTTTACTGCGTGTTCGAACCTTTCTATGCTTTGAACCTAAGATAGTATTTATTAAAACCACAAATACTTTTCGTTCATCGTGGACATAACTATAATTTATTCCGAACCAATTTACCAAGAATTCGGTTTTAAATATAATCTCTTGGTTTGTAGGTTGATTAACATGTCTCTAAATTTTCCTACAATTATTTGCCTTGTTTTTTTTTATCATGCATTGCAAGTGATGGGAATAGTGTTTATTACTTTGCCGCGACTTGGTAATCCTCCTAAAAGCCTTTTTTTTGGGGGGGGGGGTGTTAGAGTGAGTGCTGGAGAAATTAAATGTTTTATACATTTTATTCACAGACCAACACGTCTGAATTTCCTTTTTGTTGAAGTCCTCAATCTTGGCATATGCTTATTTGGATTAGTTCCATTTCTCTAGTTTATGATGTGATTAAGAAGTCTGTTGTCGTTAAATGCCAACAATATGTTCGTGGACACATAACTAAGTGACACATCTGTGTCCAAGGTATGTCAAACATTCATATTAGACCTACATAACATTATGTAGACATGTCAGAAATTGAGCCCTTTTTATGTCTAAGTCATTAGATATATGGAAGTATTTTTTGCTGTATTGCTGTATCTGTGTCTGCTTTTTGTCCCATGCCCGGGTTAGTATCCTTGCTTCCTAGATAATTTTCCATTGTTCTGCAAAGTGAAACCATTATGTTGATCTTCTTTTGACAATAGATCTCTGCAAGACTTATCAACTTATTTTTAAAAATTTGAAAAGAAATTTGGAAAATATGCTACTGTGTTCACTTTTTCATGATTTTGTTGCATTTTGATTTGCAGATCGGTGAGGAAGATTGTCAGTCTAGATGATCACATTGCCCTTGCTTGTGCAGGACTAAAGGCAGATGCTCGAGTTCTTGTCAACAGGGCTCGAGTTGAATGTCAAAGTCACAGGCTTACTATTGAGGACCCAGTTACAGTTGAGTACATAACTCGTTTCATTGCAGGTCTTCAGCAAAAGTACACCCAAAGTGGTGGCGTGAGACCATTTGGCCTTTCAACCTTGATTGTTGGTTTTGATCCATACTCTGGTACACCATCCCTGTACCAGACAGATCCTTCTGGGACGTTTTCAGCTTGGAAAGCTAATGCAACTGGCAGAAACTCTAATTCAATTCGAGAGTTCTTAGAGAAGAACTATAAAGAAACTTCTGGGCAAGAAACTGTGAAGCTGGCTATTCGAGCCTTGCTTGAAGTGAGATTTTTTATGATTCTTTCAGTGTTTTTATACCTTATTCATACACCTGAAATTATTCTTAGTTATGGGATCTTGTCTCTGTCTTTTAATGCTTTTTACAGATATCTATTCTCTGAATAATCTGTTGTCAATGTTGTGGGAGGAACTTTTAGATTAGAGTGTTTTTACGTAGTTTCTAAATCAATTCACTTGAAGAGACCATGTAAAGAAGCAGCAGATACAGGAATTTGTATGCCTAACTTAGGCAACAGGCTGATGACATTTGCCAAGAATTTGACTGGTGCTAATAGCAGAAGAGTCTTCATCCATATGATGTCTTAACTATCAATTTAGACAAGGTTTTCTTGCTATACATGGAATATATAAATGTTGTTGGAATGCATCAAACTTATCATTGAATACAGTTACATATCTCTGCATGTTTTTAGAATGTTCATCTTTACATACAAGAAATAACAAAATGATATGATCTGATCTTTTATTGACATATTCCCATGCTAGTCCTTATATGCATTGCATGTATAAATCATGAATCAAGAGGCTAATTTTTCAACCATGAATCATACAGTTTATTATTGAAATTTTGTTCTAGTGATGCCTACACGAATGCTTTCATATGTCAGGCTTCCTATACTTCATACAAAATCTATGAGAAACCCTAATAAAAGTTCTGATCGTTGTAAATGTTCAAAACTGTCAATTGTGTATGGAACAAATTATTGTCTGTGCCTGATGCATTATTACATTTGTAGTTTCAATGATGGTTTGCATATTTTGCATTTGAACTTGTACGTCAGTTGTAATTTTTCCTCTTTTGCATGTGTGATTAGGTTGTTGAGAGTGGAGGTAAGAATATAGAAGTTGCTGTAATGACTAAGGAGCATGGTTTACGACAACTTGAGGAAGCTGAAATTGATGCCGTTGTAGCTGAGATTGAAGCAGAGAAAGCAGCTGCTGAGGCTGCAAAGAAAGCCCCTCCTAAGGAGACATGATTTGTTTCTCCCCTCGTGTTTTGTTTTACTCCCACATTGTGTAAGGTTTTGACCGGATTTGCTATGGGTTAAACTTATGCCATATATGTCTGATGATAATCCTTGTGGGAAAGAAAATGCTGATGACTATGCAAGTTGATGATTATGTTGAATTCAGATTGAAATCAGATGTTTTTTTTAGATGAAGCGAACTTTTAGCAAGATGTTGTGACTGGTTATGGTTACACCTATCATGATCTAATGAAAGGCCCGCAATTAGGCCAGGATAGACTGGGTAGGCTTGCGGTGTGTGCCTGTGAAGTTTTCCTAATCAAAGTCTGTTAGAAGTCTAATGGGAGTTTGCTGTGGCCAGAGTCTCCGCCGGAGCATTACGCAAGTGCAAAGTGTTTGTATGGATTAGTGGGAGCTATTTTTTCAACGTAATTTTGCTTGTTTGGGATTATGACTAGGCACTTCAAAAGTGATTATTTGTTTGAATCGAGATAAAATCTATTTCATATATTTACTTTATATATCATAAATCATGATTGAGAAGATGTTTTTTTGAAGTTCAAATTATTATTCTAAATAAGCACATTTACAATGTATGAAATAAGTTTATGAGAAAAGTTTTATCTCAACTTATGTGAAAATGTGTGAAAACAGATACGAAGTCATTTGTTTCTTAATTAGTCTAGTGGATGATATACCCTCAGCCCCTATAATTAATGGAGTCATTGCTACTAATCTCAAGTTCTATTATATGTCTGTTTGAATTAGTTGTGACAGAAGTAGTTTTTTTTCAATATAATATTTGCAAACTTAAGATAAGATAAAAGTTATTATAAATGTGATTTATGTTTGGATTGGTAGTGGTAGAAATGGTTTTTTTTTTCAAACTGAAACTTGTTTAGATGATTATTTGAAAAGTAAATTTAGATGGTAGAAATGGTTTTTTTTTTTCAAACTGAAACTTGTTTAGATGATTATTTGTTTTTTCCTATTATTTTTCAAACAAATCCTGAAATTTAAATTTTGTTAATGATTTAATATTGTCAATGGAAAATTTTCTCAACTTTTCCCTATTATTTCTAAAACAAATTGTGAAATATATTATGATAAATAAAGGTATAATTGAAAATTTATATGAAAAATTTCTTTCTCTACCTTATAAATAAGAGTAAAATAAAGAGAAAATGACACCTAGGTCCCAAGTAACAAAAAAAACACTATAAAAGTTCCTTTGAAAAGTCAATAGTCAGAAAAGTCCCTTGGGACTTTTCTAACCATAATTCCCAATGTTCATTTACACAATTACCCCCATTGAAATAATTACAGAAAAGGCACAGGAGGAGAGGAGGAGAGGCAAGTTTTTGTGATTAAGGAGAAAGAGAAAAATGGACGGACGATGCGCGTTGGAGGTGCAACATTAAAGGGATAAAGCGTGGTGTTAATGTCATTGGAAACGTTTTCTTCTGCATCCTCCATCTACGGGTAGCAAGGAACAGCAGTGAACTGGATTTTTTTTTTTCTATGTGAAAGTTGGTTGGATTGAGATTGAGGGGTTGGTAAAAAGTTGGAGCTTGGGCTCAAGAATGGAGTAAGTGGTAGGTGATAGATAAGGAATGGTAAGAATTTGCTACACATATGATCTTGACCATTGAAGTTTGGGTTTCACCTTGGGTGGGTTGTGTTTATGTTAAAGTGCTCTGTTTTTGGGGCAAGGTTATAGAGGAACTGTTGTGTTTTAAGTGGGAATGATGAATATAATTGCAGTTCTTTGCTGTGACAACGCAGAAATGAAACCAAAAAAGTGTTGTAAATTTGTACAGATGTAGTTGTTAATATGGTAGTTGTAGTTGTTAATACGTACAGAACCTGTGCTCTGTTTTTGGGCAATGTAATAGAGGGAATGCTCTATTTTTTAAGAAGCAAACAGAGGTGTGTTGTTCATTCTCGCTGGCAACCAACAAATGAAGAGGAAGAAAGACATGTAGCATTTGAGATGTTATTTTATAATACAGGCTAGTTGTTGTGTACATCTGTTGATATTGTGTAGGAATGTCTTGTTGTAGAAAATGTACTCATGTAATGAGACGTTTAACGACATCATGAGTTATTTTGGCAACATAATCAGTTATTTTCACAACATGTAATTATGGAATGATTTACTTTCAAGTTTGCTAAGTGCGGACTTTGACAACATGTTATGTGTATGTTTATAACATGTTTAGTCATTTTTACAAGTGATTTAACAGGTTAAAGAAACAACGTCTTTACACACCAAGGTTACCACGCCACTTTTTTTTTGTTTACCACTCGATATGCATGTTTTCACAATATTAAAAGTCATTTTAACAATTGTATTCTTATGTATGATTACAATAGCAAGTTGTATTGTTTAGAACAACGAACGCTTATTTTACAACATGATCAGTCATTTTAACAACGACTAAGCACGTATCCATATGAAACTATGATTAACAAAAAAAATGGGATTGTCCACTTGTTTGTGTAGTTTTAACAACATCTTAAGTTATTTTTTCAACTTCTGAGGTTAATTTTACAACTTATTTTTGTTATTGCATTAGGAAAAGATCTTGGTTCATAACAAGTTTAACTATATGGAAAGCGTTGTCTACAACTGCTAACACTTAGTTTACAATAGGATGAGTCATTTTAACAACATCTAAACACGTGGCCACATGTAAATCCGCTGAATACCGAAGATGAGAAGAGTTAACTACTCTGTGTAGTATTTACAACATCTTCAATTATGTTTACAACATATTTAGTTATGTTTACAATTTATTAAGTTATGTTTACAACTAATTTATGCCGTTGCACCAGGGCAATAATTTGGGTCATATCAATAAGTTGCACACTATATTGTTGTCACTTCTATCATTGTTTACAACGTTTAATGCTTCTTTCACAACATTATTAGTCATTTCAACAACTTTCTCTAGCACCCCTTCATCATCTACAAGATCTACAAATATTGATGTATTAAGGATAACTTTGAACTTCATTTGGATTTCATTACTCTCATGAGAATCTGCAACACAAACTTCATATTAATAACTTCCACAGCAATATTACAACTACATATGTACATATTAACAACACGTTAACAACACTTTTTTTATCATCATATTAGTTATTTCTAATAACATAAACCACACTCACATTCAATCAGACCCACTTAAAACAATGTCATACCTCTGTTTGCTTCCCCAAAAACAAAGCATTCGCTCTATTACATTGCCCAAAAATAGAGTACGGGTTCTTTACGTATTAATAACTATAACTGTCATATTAACAACTACATTTGCATAAATTTACAACACTTTTTTTTTGTTTCATTTCTATGTTTTCACAGCAAAGAACCACAATTATATTCACCGTTCCCACTTAAAACACAGTAGTTCCTCTATAACTTTGCCCCAAAAACAGAGCACTCTAACATAAACACAACCCACCCAAGGTGAAACCCAAACTTCAATGGTCAAGATCATGTGTATAGCAAATTCTTAGCATTTCTTGTCTACCACCTACCACTTACTCCATTATTGAGCCCAAGCTCCAACATTTTACCAACCCCTCAATCTCAATTCAATCAACTATCACATAGAAAAAAAATCCAGTTCGCTGGTGTACCTCACTACCCGTAGATGGAGGATGCAGAAGAAGAAGTTCTCAATGACATTAACACCACGCTTTATCCCTTCAATGTTGTACCTCCAATGCGCATCGTCCGTCCATTTTTCTCTTTCTCCTTAATCACAAAAACGTGTCTTCCCTCCTCTCCTCCTGTGCTTTTTCTGTAGTTATTTCAATGGGGGGTAATTGTGTAAATGAACATTGGAAATTATGGTCAGAAAAGTCCCTAGGGACTTTTTCTGATCATTGACTTTTTAAAAGAACTTTTGTAGTATTTTTTCTATTATTTGAGACCTAGGTGTCATTTTCCCAAAACAAAAAGAAAGAATCTCATAAGCAATAAGGCAAAAAACATCCGAAGAGTCATCATAATATGGAAATCTTATACCCTCTTTGGTATCCTAGAATTGAAGACATGAAAATGGACTTAAATTCCACTGAATTAAGCCAAATTTATTGCTAACACTTATATATATATATATATATATATATATACAATTTAGACATATATATATGTATAATTATTTTTAATATTTTTTTTATTTCTGTGGTGATAAAATTATTTTTGATTTATGAAGGATTTCGGGTGTACCTGGAATTCGATTGACTTACTGAGTACCCACACGAGATTGAAACACCGATTCGGACTCCGAACAAGTTATACAGCATATTCACCATCCAAATGAAGAGGAACAAAGAGAGAAGTTTTTGAAAGTTTTTCTTGGAATATATCAATTAACCCCCACCAAGTGAGAATAATCTCGTATATCATGTATCGGAGTTATTGTGATTTAAAATTCAAATCATAAAGATAAAACTTCTTATTTGAACCCATACTTCTCCATAATTACATAATAACCCCTAATTGAATTGGGCTTAGGCCTTGATCCATCAAGGGTGGATTAGGCATATTCCAACATATTTTATACTTCCGTATAATGTGTTCAGAGTCCGAATCGGTGTTCCGATCTCGTGTGGGTACTCAGTGAGTCAATCGGATTCCAGTTATGCCTGAAATTTCTTCAATTTTACTGTTATGAAATTGATTTTTTAGAATTCAAGTGTCATTCTCCCTGTTTTTATAAATAATAATTAAAAATCACGGGTTTTTTTTTTCCCCATCAAATCACTGTTAACTTTTCACATTGAGGAAAGGGTATTATGGTGGATTCTGAATTTATGTGGTGCATGCAATATTCAGTATGTTCATCTTCCCCACGTATGATACCTTGTATCTTTCTACTCTATTTATTACTTTTGACTTCCTTTCCAATAACTCCCATCTAATTAAATAGATTCATCCAACCAAAAAGCCCAAAGAAAATGTACATCTGTATCTGATCACGAAACAAATACAACAATCAGCTTCCATATATAAACAAAATTAAAGATAAAGATTTGAGATTACACCAATCATACCCTAAAACATATACTACATCCATTTGATCCTAAATATAAGATAAAGTTGACTTTTTTTTTAGAGAGATTAAGGAAGCTGAATAAGTTACTTAATCATATCATATGTTATGTATCCTTAGATTATATATTAATTTATTAGTCAAACTAATTAGTTTGAAGAAAAAAATAAAAATAAAAATACTTTAAAATAATTTAATTAGTTTTCTTAATTTTTTTAAAAAAGTCAACTTTATCTTATAATTAAGACCGGAGGGAGTATAACGGAAATTGCAACCTCTATAATCTTTTCCTCACCTATCCCCATTCCCCCACACTCATGTCTGTATATATATGACCCAGGCGTGCATATAGGATTCATATACATCGTATTGAAAGGGAGAGACAGTTATGGAAGATCATTTGATGTATTGGTCTGCTGCTCTCTGCCTTGTTGTTTTTGTAGCCTTGAAGATCTTCCAATCAAAATCAACATCCAAAAACCTCCCTCCAGGTCCTCCTTCTCTACCTATACTGGGCAACATCCTTCAAATAAAACGACCTCTTCATCTCTTCTTCGACTCCCTTTCTCACAGATATGGCCCCATCTACTCTCTCCGTTTTGGGGCCCGGCTCGCCGTTGTCGTTTCATCTCTATCAGGCTGTCACGAGTGTTTAGGTAAAAACGACACCATCTTGGCAAACCGTCTTCCCCTCGTCAAGACCAAGCACCTTGCTTATAACAACAAAACCGTTGTCATGGCTCCCTACGGAGATTACTGGCGCAACCTCCGTCGTATAATTACCCTCGAGATGTTATCAGTGAAACGCATCAACTCTTTCCTCAGTATCCGAAACCGCGAGATTAACTTGTTGCTGTGTAAGCTGTGTCGGGTGTGTCGCCAAGACTTTGCGAAAGTGGAGCTGAGAACGATGCTTGTGGATATGTCGTTTAACGCAGCAATGAGAATGGTTTGGGGAGAGTGGTATTACAAAGACGTGTCTGATGTGAGTGAATTGGAAGAGGTGAAACGGTTCAGAGGAGTGTTGAAGGAGAACTCTGCTTTCGATTGGGGAAATATTGAGTCCAACTTCGTCGACTTCGTGCCCTTCTTTCGGTGGATTGATTATAAAAATTACCAGAAGAGGTTGCGAGAGATTGAGAAGAGGCTCGATGATTCATTCAACGAGCTCATCCATCTGTATCGCTCCAAGAAGAGAGGGATGGAAAGCCAAAACACCATGGTCGATCATTTATTCGCCGCTCAAGAAACAGAACCCGAATTTTACACAGACGAAGTTGTCAAAGCCCTTATTCTGGTCAGTTTCGCAACTTAATTATTACATGGTGAAAGTGCAAATTCCGAAAGTTTTTGCTAGGAGCAATGTTAATAAGTTTTTTCTGGTTCAACGTTGAGGAGCCCATTATTATACCACTTTTGCTGTTGCTTTTTGTTACAATCATGAGGGTTTATTATTGGAATGATTGTGATGGAAGGTGTTCGATATTGTTGTAGGTGATGGTGGCTAGTGACAATGCGGCCATAGCATTAGAATGGATGATGGCAAATCTGGTAAACCATCCAGAAGAATTAGAGAAAGCGAGGGAAGAGATAAAAGCGGTGGTGGGAGAAGAACGGCTGGTGGAAGAAGTGGACGTGCCTGGACTACGATACCTTCACAACATAATCAACGAGAGCATGCGAGTGTTTCCGCCAAATCCATTCCTGAACGTGCACGTGGCTTCAGAAGATTGCAGAGTGGGACGGTATGATGTGCCAGGTGGCACAATGGTGTTCGTGAATGCGTATGGGATCCACATGGACCCACAATTGTGGCCGGAGCCGACTAGGTTTAAGCCGGAGAGGTATGAGAAGGGGGAAGGGGATGTGCGTAATCTGTTATCATTTGGGATGGGAAGAAGGGCGTGTCCGGGAGAACCACTGGCCCTCCGAACAATGGGGCTGGCGGCGGCGAGGTTGATTCAGTGCTTTGATTGGAAAAGGGTCCGCCACGAACCAGTTGACCTCACCGCTGCTAACGGCTTGGTGTTGCGCAAAGCCACTCCATTGGAGGTGCTCTGCAAGGCTCGTCCCATCATCAACAACCTTCAGTTGGAGCCATAAATACAAATACTCTCTCTTGTATTTAACATAAGATCTGGTTTAGAATTTAATTTTCATTGAACTATATCTTATATCAAAAACAAAGGAAGTACATCCATCATCTTAGTTTCTGGTCTTTCTTTTCATGCTTCTCTTTTAGTATATATCCCTATGAACTTATTGGCTCTTAATCCCCCGGTTGTAGGCTTGAAGCAAAAATTATTTAGCTTTAAATAATGGACGGAAACCTCATAAATAAATACTTTCTCCGGTTTTAGTTATAACTAACTTTTTTTTATTGCGTAAAATGAATTGATAGTTAAAAGTAATAAGTGTGTAAAAAATGTCATGTTTTGTCATATATGTCTCTATTTATAAAAAGAATATAAGAGAGAGAATAGATGAAAAGTATGAGAGATAATGAGTATTTAATAAGGATAAAATAAGAAAAAGAAACTTACATTTTTAAACAAAAAATGAAAGTTGTTTATAAAAAGGATCAACCCTATGAGAAAAAAAATTACTTATAAATAGAACCAGAACGAGTATCTTTATAGCTTGTGAAACAACATTATTCCAGCAATATATAATGGACCATGGTTTTTTCACACAAGCACATAGCAAAAACAGAATAATAGAACTAGAGTAAGACGAGGTTTGAATAGAAGAATAAAGTTTCGACGTTACTGAATTGGGTTGAGTTAGTCTAACCATATAAATTCAACTATGCAAAAAATCTCCAGCCAGGAAATATTTTTAGACTTGATAATTGAGTTCAATTGAAAGAAATGCCAGACCACTTAAACCAATCAACCTAATATCTCATTTTTTAAATTTTAGTAGTTATCGTAAATATAGTGTTTTTTTTTCCTGCCTTCAAGTTATCGTAAATATAGTTAATCCTATCGTTAGTACATTTATTTCTTTTATCATTAATCCATTGAAAGAAATTCGCTCGCCCACCAATGATTAAACTTGCAACCTCACAACAACAAAAAATTAAGGAAAGTATTAGTGGCCATTGGACTAGAAAGCTTAGAGAAGTGAGGAGGTCTCCACTAACTTTTCTTTCCATTTCCTCTCTACTTAACATATCAATTATTGAATCATATTTTAATGAGTGAGATTTAATTATTTGTATCAAATGGTATTATAATATTAAATATAATAAAAATATACAATTATAATAATATCATTACATTATACTAAATCTCACCTATTAGAATATAATCCAATAATTAGGACATTAAATAAAAAAGAAGTTAGTGGAGAGACTTATTCTCCAACCCAAACTAATTATTATCGTCTCTACATTTAATACACATTCATGCATCTAATTTTCATGGCTGTAGTTTCAGGTTTATCGTTATTCAAAATATATACTTTTGCCATCATGAATATATTTAATGCATTTAATGTTAAAGATTCTCTAAGACTAGGCGTAGGCTATGCGGGTGAGGAATGTCTCCATACACATATAGAGCAGGGAAATCGGAAATCGGAAATCGGGTTAAGATTGTCGGATCGGTCAGTTTAAGTCCTGTTAAGTTTCGGGTCGGGCTTGTAAATTGAAGTCTCCAAAGGAAGTTGGGCCTAAAAGGGACAGCCCTGTAGGACCGAAGCCTTATAAGGCCGGCCTGTTAGGCCCTTTTAATTTTTTTTTTTGCCCCTACCCCCTCCTTGACCCTTACCCAATCGCCTCTTGTCCAAAAATTCTTAATATTTTTACTCTTCAAGTAGAGCCTACTACACAAAGTGAAGCACAATCAAATGTCCTTAAAATTGATGATAGTGGTGAAGAAGATGAAAATAATAATCGTCATACTAATATTGTGTAGAGGTTAGAGTGTTTAGTTTTTTACCTTCTTATGCTTTGGTCTTTATATGAGTTATTATAGGCATGATTTTACTTTTGATTATGCATTAGTAACTGTGTTTGTTTCTTACGTGAGACATGTTTAAATTTTAATGTTGACAACATTTATGTGTTAAATTAGAACTTTGTATACCCCTCTAAAAGAAAATACTTAGGAAAAATAATTAAATATTGTGAAAAGAACTTCCCGACCCTGGTCCTGATACTCTCGAGCCGGGCTTTAAAAAAATGTAATTTTTCTAACCCTGAGGCTTTTAGAGCCGGCCCTTTTAGGCCATAGCCCATCAAGGGCCGGCCCTGATTCCCGACTCTATACACATATAACCTTTTTTAATTTGTCATTAATAATAATAACCTTGTGCACATAGATTTCATGACAAGTCAATCCATCGGCTAGACTGATCTTATGAATTGAGTATCGACCATGATTTCCATTATATTTCTATTATTCTCTACCATTTTGCTTATCATTGGAACATCCTCTCACAAAATATTAGCAACAAAACATTGTGATCGGTTTAATTGGAATGGGAGGGACAAGGTCGGTAGAGAAATGGACCTCTATATGATTTTAAAAATTAGTCTTTATTAATAATAACTTGCATCAAAATAATTTTTATTGATCATTTTAACCTTATTAATTTCCATGACATCTAAAATATAAATCAGGAGCTTCTTGATTAATATATAAAAAATGTTTCTGCATGTAGCATAATTTTCATTTCAAATAATAAAAGAAAACGTAAGTATCTTTGTAGTACACCCACCTTTTTGGTGGCACTTATTATGGTTTTATAAGTGGGTTCGATCCGTGCCTGCAAGTAATGAGCTTTTCGAATGTAGTTGTGACTGTAATTTAACATATAAAAAGTGACGCACTTCTTCAGTGTTGTGACTGTAATTTTTATCTTCCTAATGTCAAATTAGAACCTGACAAAAAATGCATTATTAGACCTGATAATGAATGTTGAAATTACGGTTGATAGACTATTATCAAGAAAATTTTTTATTATTATTTTTAAATGATTCATATATGCATGCATATACACATATTTTTACAAAGACATAATAACAAAATAAATTGCGCCGGTTTATGTCCACGGTACAAGTTAAAATTATAGAAATTCAAAAATTGTGAAAATGAATATATTATACAAATTTATGATTTTAACTGTAATTACTAAGTTTTATATTATAGACTAGTCCTTTTACCCCTCCAGAGACTATAAATTAACTGGCCCTTGACTATAATATATTTTCTTTCAAGTGTTTTTCTTTTATTTTAAAAAACATCGGATCTTAATAAAATACATCGACCATACTAGAATTATTTACATATAAACTATTGTGGATTTTGATGGTAAAAAAAAAAAACTATTTTGGATTAGCTCCTGCAATAAAAAAAAAAAGGGTTAAGTTACTTAAATAACATTAAACTTTTATAAAAAGTGTAAAAGTAATCATAAACTATTTTTTAGAGTAAAAATAACCATAAATATTATAAAAAATGGTAAAAATAATCACGACGTTAACGTTTGTTAATATGAACTTTTTAGTAAAATGTTAAGGTGTTACAATAGCCATTAATTAATACCAAAAGTGCAAAAGTAACCATAAACTTTTTTTTAGATATAAAAATAACTTGTTGAACATTAATTCATTTTTTTTTTTTTGCTTTTGTATTATGAGTGTTTTATCAATTTGGGGGTTAAAATGACAAAACTTACGAATGAATATTCAAGAAGTCGATTTTTTTTTTTTTATTTTAGTGAGAATGACAAAATAAAAGAAAATTATCACCTAACTCCAAAAGATAAAATCCAAAGTAATTAAACATGAACCTGTCAATGAACCGGCTGGGGTACTAGGTCAAGGGTCAGTGGGTCAAATCAGAGCTAAACCGGGACCAAACTAGTGAGAAATGAAAAATTTTAGGCTTATAGTATGAAATTCTAAAGGAAAAATAAATAAATAAGTTTTTTTAAAAAAAAATTAAAAACTAGACCCAGATCTACTGACCGGTTGGCCGGTTTCCAGTCCGGTCCGAGTCAGATAACCATGATAAAATCCCTAACATTAATTATAAAATAGGTGACTTTTTGAGCATTAATTTATAAGGCTTTTTTTTTTACTTTTGTCATTTTAATCCCCAAATTGATAAAACACTCATAATACAAAAGCAAAAATAATAGTGAATTAATGTTCAAGAAGTTACATTTGCATCCAAGAAAAAGTTTATGGTTACTTTTACGCTTTTAATATTAGTTAATGGCTATTTTAACACATTAACATTTTGCTAAAAAGTTAACATTAACGGATGTTAACGTCCATTAATGTCATGGTTATTTTTGCCCTCTTTTATAATGTTTATGGTTACTTTTACTTCAAAAAATAATTTATGGTTACTTTTATCCTTTTCATAAAAATTTAAAATTATTTAAGCAACTTAACCCAAAAGAATATAGTAGTCGTTTAGAATAGCTTATTTTTAGGTAATAAATGCTTATAAAACGTTATTTACGGTATACGAGGTAAGTATGTGAGAGAAATTTTATCTCAACTTACGTAATAAGGACTTATTTTATAAAATTAAGTGATTCTAAATACACACATAATATATTTGACTTATAGAACTAGCTGGCAAAAAAATTTTGACTTATAGAACTCTCAGTTTAGTAGCCGTTCAAAGAGAGCCCAAACCCGTTTCCGGGCGATTCACCCTGTGCGTCCCAACGGCTAGTTTTATAACGGTAAGAAGTTCAAACTTACACCCATTTAAATCAGACCGTCCTTCCAACTCCTCTGCCGCTTCGTCTTTGTCCTCTCATTCTGCTTCTTCTGTCTCAGTCGTCTGCGTCTGACTGAATCCAACTCGTTTTTTTACCCTTCTGGGTCCAATTAGTTTTCTACAGAACGATAATTTCATTACAGATAGTCTTCTTCTTTCATAATGTTCCAAGACATGTGGAATGCTCCCCCTGGTTTCAGACCCTCCAAGTCTGCTCCTTCTTCTCCAGCGAAGCCTCTCGGAGTTCTAAGAACTCGGTCGGAATCCTTCCATGTGACCCACAAGGTCCCTGTTGGTGACACTCCGTACGTCAGAGCCAAAAATGTCCAGGCAAGTTTCTTGGGTTCCTTAAAGGCTTTTATCATGTTTCAGTCAACGAGATTCTTTTGTTCTTCATTTTTCTCACGATTTTCCTCTTTCAGTTGGTGGATAAGGACCCAGAGAGAGCCATTCCTCTGTTTTGGGCAGCTATAAACGCAGGAGACAGAGTGGATAGCGCTTTGAAAGATATGGCTATAGTGATGAAGCAGCAGAATCGGGCTGAAGAGGCCATTGAAGCTATTAAATCGCTTCGAAGCAAATGTTCAGATCAAGCCCAAGAATCTCTTGATAATATCCTCTTAGATCTTTACAAGGTTAATTACTTCTCCCAATTCAACTGTTCTCCGTCATGTATTACAAACAGTATACTCACAAGATTTCTCTCTGACAGAGGTGTGGGAGATTGGATGATCAAATAATTCTCCTGAAGCACAAACTGTACTTAATCCAACAGGGCTTGGCTTTCAATGGCAAGAGAACAAAGACTGCTAGATCTCAAGGAAAAAAGTTCCAAGTCTCTGTGGAGCAAGAAGCCACTAGATTACTGGTAAGAAAGAACAAAAAGCTGGGATAACTTTTTACTCTGGTTTTCTAAGACTCAGGAAGCTAACTCAGTAACTTGTGTGCATGTTGAATAAATACAGGGGAACTTGGCGTGGGCACTGATGCAGCAGAACAACTACATTGAAGCAGAAGATGCATACCGTAGGGCGCTTTCTATCGCGCCGGATAACAACAAGATGTGCAATTTGGGAATCTGCCTGATGAAGCAGGGGAGAATGTCTGAGGCTAAAGAGACTCTGAGACGGGTAAAGCCAGCAGTTGCAGATGGGCCAAGAGGCTCAGATTCTCACTTGAAAGCCTATGAGAGGGCACAACAAATGCTGAAGGATCTGCAATCGGAAATGATGAACAAAGGAGGGGTTGACAGGGTTGAACAGAGCAGGCTCTTCGAAGCTTTTCTGGGTTCTTCATCAATCTGGCAGCCTCAGCCTTGTAAAGATCATACCAATACCACTGCTAATACAAACACCAATTCCAATTCCAATTCCATCAAAACCCAAGATGATTTCGCTGATGAGAATGTGAATTCGAATATAGTACCCATTTTCTTGCCGCCACCGCAGAAGGGTGTTATTAGTAGTAAGCAACACGTTGCCCCACCACCATTAGGAAACTCCCTTAATGTTGCGGCCCCACCATTTTATGCTTCAAAATCCTTTGGTAAAGAGGCTATGTTGTTAAGAGAACCAACAGGGAATCATCATCAACAACATCAATTCGCGGAGACTCTAAAGAGAACACGGTCTGGAAATGCTGCTGGATCAATGAGAGTGAACGAGGCAGGGGAGATTAACAATACGATGCAGATGGAAACAGGGGTGCCTGAGAACAAGACAAGAAGGCTTTCAGCGGAAAGTGACGAGGACAAGCTGACGGAGGAGTTGTTGCCGAACAACAAGGACTTTGAAGATGCTATCCTTGCAGCCATTCTGGGGCCGACGGAGGAGTCAGACAACAGTAACAACACCGCCGGGGTATTCCAGAGGAAAGTTGACAAGAGGCTTAAGGTGTTTCAAGATATTACCTTATCTTTGAGTCCCAGGGCCTAAGCGAATTTTGGATTTTAGAATCAATAACTTATTCTCAATAAAACTGTTGTAATTTTAGGATGGGAGATGAACTTGTTCTCCATTTAATTATGTCCTTTTAGAGGACTACGCAACATGATAATGAGTTCTGCCAAAAGCTGTAGCTACATGGTAGATTACAACTTATAAGTACTAGTTCACTTGTCTTATTTATTCCCATTTATTTATTTCTTAAGCCTTGTAAACTAGGCAAATCATTGACTTATACATGATGATGTCCATGAGCTCTTTTATTTCTAGATTGCCTTGTTTATTTCCCAACATTCAATCTTAATCATAGAATATTTTTTTCTGATAAAGCCTCCCCCAGCTAAGAGAGAATCTTTGTAAAGAGCATCCTAATCTTGATGAAAAGAATCTGAACTGAGAAACGCGGCTTGAAACCTAGCTCTGAGAGTTTCTTGTGGGAAGCTGCATAATCAGCGAAAAAAGCATCCTCGTTCTAGAGCAACAAATTAGAATTTCATCAGCGTAGGTTATAGGGAAAAAGAAAACTAATCTCATGTTTTCAATTTCAAGATCTTTGGTGCTTACCTCTGCGTAAAGCTCCACATACTTGCGGAACTCAGGATCATCCACTAGAGCCTTGTCTGTGGGAAGCTTCAATAAGTCGCTTGGCTCCTCACTCAGCAATTCCCTGCACGCAAATTTCAATTCTCAAACCCTATATTCTTGCCCCAAATTGTTCATTCTCATTAACTCAGCCTCGGAGCCTTACTTAAAATACGAATTATCGAACTTTGTATAGCTTCTTGTCCATGGGCCCTCAAAGCCTGACCGTTCTCGATGTGCCTTGCCCTAGTCTCTTAAAATCAAACAATGAATTTCAAAATGTTCTTCAACTAATATGATTAAGTAGTAGTTTTGGATACTTCATCGCATTACCAGTGTGTGGCCTCCGGAGAGAGCCACAATATCTTTTTCAGTCAAACCCATGCGATAAAACCCATCCCTTAAATGCGTTGCACCTGAGGTCATGCCATTATAGATGTGTGTGATGATAACATCGAATCAGATATCGGCTAAGCAGAAAAGGAGAAGTAATTTCACGAAGCATTGTCAGTTAATATTAATACCTTGTTTGGCATCTGGAAGCCGCCCTTCTTCTGGGGACTCCGATGAATCCTGATCAAGAGAAGAACAGAGTTGTTAAACGCCTAATTGTTAATTATATAGTTAGAACTTTGATCTGCCATGACCTCACCTTTCTGCCTGGAACGAAGTCAATTGTTGGGCCCCCAGTGATCTCTACTGCAACAATACCAGCAAGCTAAAAGGCGGACTCAATCATGTTAGTCTATGACTAAGCTTATACGTCGAAGACAGTAAAATTGACAATGACAAGGAATAAAAGTATTGAAACCACCTGGTAGAGATCGGCATATGTGATTTTTGGATGCTTGACCTTCACATCCTCTGTTCTCAAAAACAAATAAAATGCCAAACATAGTAAGGGTCAGAGGGGGAAATGTATGTGGTGGATCAAGTGGTAATAAAGAAGAAAACTCACCGCCAAGCTCCACGGCTAGTTTTAAACCATTGTTTGCGTTGTGTTTCAACTCTTGCTCATTTCTGATTGACCCATTAGGACCTCCTGTTTTTGTCCTGGCATCGTAGGTTCCAGCATCATGCCACCTGCAAATATATACAATCTCATTAATCCCCGGAAAGATGATTATAAACAAGTAACAGGCTCTAATTCATTTCACACGGATCAAGCATGGTGAGAGAGATAGAGAGAAGCATTTACGCCAAACGAAGCATGAGAGGAGCGCAGTTCTTGGTGTAGATGAGAGCACGAAGGTCGCGACGGGCCTTTTCAATTTCCTTGACATAATCAGCGTCAACACGAGGGGCCGCCATTTTCAACTCGACACGAGAGGAAGGCAATGGAAAGGAAGTGCAGAGAGATTTCTGATATTAGTAAGGATTATGTTATGTTATGAGTGACTTAGAGAGTATGGTATTGGGGTTGCATGGAATCTAAGTAAAAGTATCGGTTCTTGTTTGCCCCAGCTAGGGTGGAACCATAAACACCTTTTTATCCACTACAAGCTTCAAATATTCAACGAATCGAATCATTTCTCTGATTAAGTTAACCCAGCATATGACTGAAATGCACATCATTAAACAAGCACTTAATTTATTCTCTGTTTATTTGGTATTTAAAATAAGAATACTCAACGAAATCCATACGTGTTTTAACATTTTGCATAATTCTTCTACTCCTCCTATTGCCATAATTGAAGGATGGGTGCCACGTCAAAGTATTTGCCTCGATCCCTCCTCAGTGATGAATCTCACTAGCTGCAGTTAATCGAATTCAAGAGCTGTCTTTCTCACTCCTCAGACTCAGATCGCAAGCTAATTGAAAGCCTTCCAACACTACCTTCCAGTCCAACTTCAACCATTCTACTATTTCGTATATTGTTAAATCATTACTCTAGCAATTTTGAGTGTGTGTGGTTATATTAGTCTACTTCCTTATTTCTCTGTTTAAACTATCTTTAATTTGACCAAGTTATGGGTGGAGAAGAGGAACTCAAGAGTGTTTAAAAATGCTGAATTTGGAACCCTACTTTATTTCCCTACCTGAAATAACATTTTTCCATTTGTTTATTTATGTTGTTGTCTTGTCCCTTGACTTGGTTATCACCTTGGACTTGCCTGTTCAAGTAAAACTGCAAACTTCAAGTGTCCAATATAATATCAAATTCCCATTCATGCTTTTCGGTAGTTCCCATTCTACTCACAAGAGGGTGGGGAAAAGAGTTAAAGGAAGTATTCACAGCTTGTTTGTAACCATGCATGCTTGAGTGGAACTCAAACCGAGGACAAGCCTTTTTTCTTTTTTTAATCCTTTTCTCTGCTTGGCTCTGTAATTCTGTAATACCACTTTCCATGAATCAACTCACTTTTTAGACGGTGATTCTGAGATCACTCGAGCAAATATGTTTTGGTGTTGAGATTGAAAATTTTCAGAAAGTTGCCAAAGTACAAGAAAAAGACGTGCATGATGAGTTTTAGAGAGTATGAAATCTCTTTTGTTAGGATTTTGCATCTCAACTCTAATGCCTTGTTGGATACAATAAAAGAGTTTTTTTGTAGAGTTGGAAGTAGAAATGGAAGCAGGACTAGAGGTGGATATGGAAGTGACTTTTAAAGTATGTTTGATATGTCCATGAAATTGAGATATAATAGTGCTCATTTAGGATAGCTTATTTTTTACTTATAAGTGCTTATAAATCGTGATTTATAGTATACAAGGTAAGTATGTGAGAGGAGTTTTATCTCGACTTACGTAATAAGCACTTATTTTTCCAAAAAACAAAAAGCTATTTCAAACATAACTTATAATTTTTCATAAAATATGTGTACTTTTTTTATGAATAGACCAAAATACACTTCTCACTAAAAATTTATAAAGATTTCTTTCCTCCCTCTAGATTCTACCCCAATCTCAAACGATCTCCACCACCCACCCAGACTAGGCAAAAGAAAAACCACATGTTTCATAAAAGTTAAAGAAGATGAGAGCAAGGGCAAAATACTGGAATGATTCTTCCGTGTTTATTCATCGGAATAGCTTTCTATACATATATAATAATGAGTCTGACCAAATAATGGATATGGCCAAGAAATCAAGGAGAATAAGAAAGGAAAATATTTACAAATCATAGCAACATTATAGTCTAATTCTGCCCATATAATCTCATCTATTTCTAAAATGTGGGGATTTCCACTAAAGTTAATGGGAAAAATCACAAATCAAAAGCACTAACACTGACAAAATCAATCGATGACGATGACGATGGAGAATCGATGCCAGAGAGGACGAACGCTGTGATGGCGGAATATTGGAGGAAGCATAGAATGCAAGTGGGAGAAGCAAAAATGGTGGGGGTTTTCGAGCAAGAAGGAAAAGAAAGGAACGTGATCTATCAGATCTGTTGCCATCCGCCGTCTGCCATCGCCCTCGCCATAGCCCTTACGCCATCGTCCTCCATCTTCGCTATCCTCCTTGCTCACCATCGTCTGCCATATTTGTTCAAGGGTAAAATGGTCCGAATATGTGAGTTTTATGGAACTTGGTCCAGTTCCATGGGTAGCGGGTAGGAACTAACTTCCAGTGTTTCTTATGGAAGTGTGGGTTCTGTGGAAGTGACTTCTATGACACCAAACGCCTAAAATATGGGGTTCCACTCCCACTTCTCAGAGTCCAGTTCCATGCTACCAAACGGGCCATAAGACCTGAATTGAAAGGAAATATTGCATAGGGGGTGGTGGAGGCGCAATGGAGAATAAATCTAAGCTCGAATAGGTGTTGATGCCTCAAAGGTATTAAAATGTGCTATGGTGTTCTGATTGCTAGTTTGTTAACGATAAAAACTAAAGTGATTGTGTAAATTTGAGAAGAGAATTCAAACTTCAGCAAACTGAGTAACATTCTCTTTACAGATCGGAATGGGAATGTGATGAAAGCTCAATACATGAGTCATTTTTGAAACTTTATCTCCATATTTTCATTCCCTATTTCGTATTCTTCAATGTAATGAATGTGCTATATACATACATACATGCATGCATGCATGCATGCATGCATGCATGTATGTATATATGTATGTATTCAAATTCTATGTCAAAGTCTCATCTTATTGAAGGGGTACATTGATGAAAATGAGATTAAATAATAAGGATTATTGTGCAAATAATTAAAATAGGGAAGTGGGGGTGATATATGTTCAGTGGGTTCTTCTGCTCCAGAAAAAACCGAAGATGATGGTGGCGGTGGCAACAGCAATTCCGATACCCTACGCCAAGCTAAGACGACTCTGAGAAGCAGATGAAGAACTACTCATACCTAGCTCTGGGGTGAAAATGGGCTAGGCTAGGCTAGGCTTTATCTAAATAGGCATGTGCCTGCAATAGAGATTTAAAACCCGAGCAGCCTGAGCCTATATGTAGGCTTTTTTTAGGCCTAAGCATTGGCCTTCAAAAGGCCTGACAAGGCCTGAAGTCTGTTTAAAGGCCTATTTAAAATGTATGCCTTTAAATAGCCTTTAAAGCCTATGCATCCAAATTCATATATAACCCTTTATGCTTATTTATAATCATATATTATGTCTTAAAAGCTTAACATCCATTCTCGTCGTGATATTAGGATTTATTAAGAAAAAGAAAAGAATGTCTAGTGACAACAATTGTTTGAGTAAATAAGAATAAGAAAAACTAATCATCTATTGACTAATGAGATATATTTTTTAAAATCGATCAAGTATAACAAGCAACATGTAAAACTAGAATTTACCTCTTTTACTCTTCCCACATAAATTGCACAAACTCTTCTTACTAAGATTATAATATTTTATTTGGCATTAAAATAAACTTATAGCAATTATTATGTTTTAGTGGACGATTAAGTTAGGGGAGAGTGAGTGAGTTAGCATCACCATCTCGAGTGATCCAAGAAAAGAGATAAGAAAGGCAAGGTGAATGATTGATGTGAAAGAAATGGTTGATTGAGTGGTTGATTGGGCTTATTTTGCCCAAATAAGCCCGTTTTGAGCAAATAAGCCTGATATAAAACTGGTGACAAATTTTTGAGTGTTTGGTTGGACTTATTTGGATTGGGTTTTCGGTGAAAATAATGCCTTATTGAAAAAGCCATTGGACCCAACTTATTGCAAATGCTTTTTGTGTTTTGTTACATTAGCAAGGTAATAATTGTCACCAACTATTTTTAATTTTCGATCTCTTTTTCCTACACCAAAGCTACTCTTTGTATGGCTCAAAGGGAATCTTTACACATGCTCTTCTTCATCAGTCTCGTGCCTCTCCCTGCTCCGATTCTGATCGCTCTCAGTGTGTCGGTGGCCATGGTCAGTTGGTCGTTCTCTCTAGGCGTCTCCGTCGTCTTCCCTCTCTTGGCTCCGTCTTCCCTCTATGAGAGATCCAATTCCCAGCTCCCTCCATGTCGTCGACTTTGTCGTAGTCTCGACAGCCACTCATTGAAGCTGAAGGGCGTCTCCATCTTCTTGTATGCTGAGCCGTCTCCGATCTGTGCTTCAACCGACGTGTGCTCTGTCGTTCACGAGTTGTGCTTCAACCTCAACAGGCCCTTCTTCTTTATCTGGGATCTAGCTTATTGTACGAGTTGTGCTTCAATCGCAATAGGGCCCTCATCTTCATTTGCAATCTAGCTGCATTGCCTTCATCTTCATCGGTGGTAAGCTTAAGTTGGTCTTAAGCAACATTTTTGGGTCATGTTATTGATTGTCAACTGCTACTGTCATTTTTCATTTGAGGCTTTGCTAGTGTGGTCTCTGCTTCTTCATTTTTCATTTTTCATTTAAGGCTTTGCTATTGGTCTAAAGAAACATTTCTGGTTCATGTTATTATTTCTGGTTCATGTTATTGATTCCAAGCACTAAGCTAGTTTTGGTGTCATTGAGGCTTACTATTGATATTATATTGCCACTCTGTTGTTCTTTTCAGCAAGTCTCCCTACTTCACGTATAATACATGAATTGTCAGTCGGAAAAATTAGTCTGGATGACTTTATTGCATACTGTATGGCGTGATTTATTTTTTATATTGTCTGTGTTATGTTGAATTAGTTATGACTCTGATGGTATATCTGCCTCTAATGATAGGAGGTTTGAAAATTCTGCTTGTGTTTGTGAGTATAATTCAAATTCGTACGTAGGTAATTAATGTTTTTCACCCGTATGATAATTGATAAGGCCATGGAAAGCTTTAGAGGTGTTATGAATGTTACTTGAGTTGGTATGAAGTAGATTGAAAGCAAAAAACTGTGTTAAGTATATTGTTTATCCCTAGTTCTTATTAATTTTATTGAATGTTGTCTTCAACGAACAAAAAAATCTTCACAAATTATGATGCATAGATGTATTTTCAAAGTAAATGATGTTGTGGAATGCGCTGTTTATTGTTTTTTGTTAATCTGGTTGCTTCATGAGAAGGGAATAACTAGCATATGTTCATAGTCCACACTGTAAAGTGAAACTTTTCCATAGAAAAATGAATGACAGAGCATTATGAGATGACGAGTCAACTGAAATATTTGTCCACACAATGGTTGAGAAAATTTTTAAAAAATAACGTCGAGGGTTGTCTTTTTCGAAGGATAGATGGGACAATATTATCTTTACGTTCAATGAGAAGACAAGAAAATCGTACAAGAAGAAACAGTTGAAGAATAAGTTTGATATGTTACGAAAGGACTTGAGGACTTGGGATTCGTTAACAAAAGAGACTAATGTGGGCCAACACCCTGTAATCGGAAATGTCAAAGTTTCGAAAGAGTGGTGGCAGCAAAATGTCAGGTCAGTTACTCATAACATTGATTAAAAATGATTCAGTTGACTCAATGATCTTCTGTTTTAATATAACTAATGATTTGGTTATTTGTTTGTATCCAGGAGAATTCGGCATATAAAAAGTTTCTTCATTCAAGCCTAAAGAATGAAAGAGAATTTAGGCTTATATTCAAGGAAGTCGTGGCTACAGGCGAGGATTTTTTTGCACCGTATTTCATAGAGACCCAGACATAGGATGCAGAGTAAAAAGATGTCTACCAACCTACTATGGACAAAGAGGAAGGTTCAGGGGACAGCGAAGACGAGCTTTTTGGAGTTAACCTAGCAGTTAGCACAGTAGTGACAAATGAGCTAGTGAGCATTGGGTTATCAACCCAGACCCCACCCTCTGTTCCAACTGATTCCAGAAGCCAGGGAAAGAGGAAGAGAGTTGATCAGTCAAAGCAAAAGAAAAAGCAGAAGATGCCAGCTGCAAAGTAAATTGTGGATGTGATTAGTGCCATAGCAGAAGCTTTAAAGGAGAGTTGCAACCATAAGTGAAATTCAAGCAAGGAGTATTGATGCCGCTATTGCAGACCTACTTGAGCTGGAAGAAGTGCAATAGGATGAGGAATTTAAAGCCTGTTGTATCATGTTGATTATGGACAAAACTAGTTGGGACACATTTTTCTCACTTGTTAAACGGAATAAGGATTCGTTTATTGCGTGGCTGTGGTATATGGTTACGACTCTTGATTGAGTGGCTACGGTTTATGGTTAAGCCACTATCAATATGGTTTTCTGTAGACGACACCATCCTGATATAAACTTTATGGCAAATTAGTTTGGTGTTTATGTACTCTTGTTTGCATGCTGGTTTTTATGATATTACTAGATCAACAATGCTACTTCATATAATTTGAGTTTATATTATGTATGCTTTATGAAGTTCATTTTATAAAATATGTTACAACTTTGACTGAATTACGTTTATGTTATATATGTTTTAAACCAACACACAGGTTATATTAGCAATGGCAAATTAGATGGAGGAAGAAGATGACGACTCTCAGATTCTAACTCTTATAAATGAAGAGTTAACAGAGTATGAACAATTGACTACGTTGATATGTCAATATTGGGTTCCTTTCATGTGCAAAGAACCTCGTAAAACAAGTAAATGCACTGGTCATTTATGGGTCCAAGAAATATTAGCAAAGCATCATACACGTTGTTATGACATCTTTAGAGTTGAAAAACATGTGTTCTACCGGTTGTGCAATAAATTGGTTGAACATGGGTTACGAAATTCTAAGAATGTCGGTGTCAAAGAAATGGTTGTGATGTTTTTGCTCACAGTTGGCCACGATGTCAGCAATAGGGTGGTCCAAGAGCTGTTTCAGCATTCAGGGGAAACTGTCAGTCGATTATTGCATATGGTACTACAGGCTTGTATTAGCCGAGTGCGAGAAAATATCAAACCCTCCGATCCCGAATTTAATGGATGCCACCCAAAAATACTCAACGATCCTCGATATTATCCCTACTTTAAGGATGTCATTGGAGCAATAGATGGAACTCACATAAAGTGTGTGATTACTGGTTCTAACCGGAAAAATTATATAGGGAGAAAGGGATATACAACACAAAACATAATGGCTGTATGTGATTGGAATATGTGCTTTACGTTTGTGTTGGCGGGTTGGAAAGGTTCTGCCCATGACGCTTGTGTGTTTCAGGGTACTGTCTCAAATCCAGCTATGAATTTCCCTCATCTACCTGCAGGTATATTTTCGTCTCATTCAGTTTAATTACTTTCAGTTTACACTTTGCTTAATCTCACACCTTTAAAATGCTTTGAGCATTTATTAGGTAAATATTATTTGGTCGACTATGGCTATCCCACACCAATTAGGTATCTTGGTCCCTACAGATGTGAGCGTTATCACTTGCCAGAGTTTCAGCTTTAGCCTGGCTTGGCAAATGCTAAAGAGACCTTTAATTTCTACCATTCCAGGTTGAGGTCAACTATTGAAAATACTTTTGGAGTGTGAAACAATAGATTTGAATTATTGCAAAAAATGCATAAATACAGTTATGAAACGCAAGTTCGCTTAGTTTGTGCAACAATGGCCATACATAACTTTATTAAGAGAAATTCTCTAAGTGATGTTAGTTTTGGTGCAGCAGAAACAGCCAATGTGTTTGAAGTTAATAATAATGTTGACACTGCAACTTCCTCGATCAATGATGTTAGGACATCTTCAACCTGTATGAATCGCATTCGTGACATGATTAGAAATCAACTTGTACGAGACATATGATCCAATTAGTTATGTAATATTTTTTTTGTGAAGTTATGTATTTTGGCATCACATTTTCTAACTTCACTTTTTCCACTTATTTTTAATTTTAAATATCTTATTTTCTTATAATTAACACAAGTTTTTACTGTTAAAAAAACACTTATACAATCACCAATCTAAACAAGTTTTGACTTATTGAAAATAAGTTATCGCTTATCCAAACATAAATCATATTACACAAATTGACTTTTCTAAAAATTCATTTTTAATAAGTCAAAATCACAATAAGTCATTTTTTCCACCACTATCCCAAACACACACTGAGTGTAATGACGATGGGATGTGAAATTTAGAATTAAGGCTAAGTTGGTAAATTTATATATAATTTATAAAATTATTTAGATAATATTGTATATACTTATATAATATTATAAATTAAAAAAAAAAAGTTAAATAGGCTAGGCCTTATGAATATAGACCTGACCTATTCATCTAAATAGGCCTAGCAATACATATGAGTCTGAGCTTGAGCCTGACCTATTTACTAAATAGATTAAACTAGGTTTTATGTAAGTTAGGTCGTAGGGTCCTGTTAGAGGTCTGACATATTTTCATCCCTACCTAATTCAGACAGTTTCTTGTGGAAAGCTGCATAATCTACAAAAAAAAAAAAACGCATCCTCTTTCTACTCCAACACATTACAATTTCATATATATCATCCTATGTCTCTAGGGAAAAAATAAATAATAAACAAAACTAGTAGAGCTCTTTGGTGCTTAACTACCTGTGCATAAAGCTCAACATACTCTTGGAATAGAGTATCTTCCACAAGAGCCTTGTCTGTGGGAAGCTTCGATAAGTCACTTGGCTCCTCTCTCTTCAATTCCCTGCACAGTAACGCTAATTTCAATTCTCATTCTTTCCCCCCAAATACTTGTTCATTCTTATCACCTCAGGCTCAATGTCTTACTTGAAATACGAGTTATCGAACTTCATATATTCCCTTGTCCATGACCCTTCAAACCCTGTCCGTTCTCGATGTGCCTTACCCTATAATTCCCTAAAATTCAAATCATGAATTCGAAGTGTTCTTCTGCTGATGTGATTAAATTGTTATCGAATTACCAGTGTATGGCCTCCGGAGAGGGCCACAATGTCTTTATCAGTCAGACCCATGCGATAAAACACATCCCTCAAATGTGCAGTACCTGATCAGGTTTCATACTACCATCACAGTTAAATCAATCAACAAAATACCAAGAAAGAAAAAGTGGAATTTGGCGCAATAGACTCAAAATAATGCAAATGCAAGTTGTCTCAAATATTCACTTATTTATTGTTCAAATCCTACTGTGCTCACACTATACGTGAAGGATCATTGCTAACAGCGAGTGTTGAATCGACAAGAGATATTATTGCTACCTAGTTTAGCATCTGGAAGCCGCCCTTCTTCTGAGGATAGCAATGAATCCTGATCAAGAAAAAGAACAAAGTTATTAAACGGCCACTAATTAATGGCGCAAAGTTCTCTTCTGTGTAGTTAATGAGAACTTTGATCTGCCGTGGCCTTACCTTTCTGCCTGGAATGAAGTCAATAGTTGGGTCCCCCGTGGTCTCTACTGCAACAACGCCAGCAAGCTAAAACCGAAACTCGATCATATACGTATATACAAGTCAGTCTATATATGATTAGGCATATAAAACCCCAGTAAAAATCATTATATATAACAAAGAACAGTGGTATGTCTAGGACTTTAAAGTATTGAAATCACCTGGTAGAGATCGGCATATGTGATTATTGGATGTTTCTTCTTCACATCCTCTGTAGTCAAAAAATTCCAAATATATTAAGGGTGAAATGGGTAAAAATGTGTGTGGATAAAGTGAAATAAGGAGGAAAACTCACCGCAAAGTTCCACGGCTAGTTTCAAGCCATTGTTTGCATTGTGTCTCAACTCATACTCATTTCTGATTGACCCATTAGGACCTCCTGTTTTTGTCTTGGCATAATAGGTTCCAGCGTCATGCCACCTGTAAATATATATATATATATATATATATGTATATATGTATATATATAGAGAGAGAGAGAGTCACATCTATATTCTTCAATAAAAGATTATAAACATGTAACAGGCATCGAGCATGGTCAGAAAGAAAGAGGGAAGTACTTAAGCCAAACGAAGCATGAGAGGGGCGCAGTTCTTGGTGTAGATGAGAGCGTGAAGGTCGCGACGAGCCTTTTCGATTTCCTTGACATAATCAACGTCAACACGGGGAGCCGCCGTTTTCAACGCTGAAGTGCAGAGAGATTTCTGATATTAGGAGGCCACTGATCCGGAGAGAGGCATTATATATAAGGAGTATGATATGAGTGACTTAAAAGAGTACCGTAGAAGCACCGAAAGTCAAGATCACAGAAACTCAAGAGAAAGTCAAGATCCGCAATTATAGGTAGTAATTAGTCTTGATTGTACAATATTGTGTTGGAGGGTATTCCAATATTTTATTCTATCCTATGTGTATGTAATCTATCAAGCAAGATAACATCTTCCAATTCTCTTCATGGTATCAGAGCAATAGGAGAGAATAGGAATTAGAATTCATACCAGAATTCTTCAAGAAGCCCTCTGATTATTCAGAATCAGCATCGGAATTTTAGCAATTCTGATTCACGCCCTCTGAGTTCTCCACTTCGTCAAAACCAGTATCGGCACTCTCTAATCTTCCAGGGTCGTCTGAGTTGGTGGCATCGATGTCATCAACAACGATTCCCGTTTCTGCCAAAACCATTATCGGCACTGGCTTCAGCGGCGTCGATACTCATATCTCGTTCAGGACCCATATCTCGTCGCCACCGGTGAACTATGCCAAGCAAATCGCTCACTCCAACTGCCAGAACCAGCGACCTCCCTTCATCCCCACCGTGGAAGAGCGGCATCTTGGGACAGAAATCGAACGAAGAAGAAAGAGAAAGGAGGGACGACGGAAAATCAAACACCACTGTCATCTTTTTCATCAACAATTACCATCGCCGCTGCTTCCATTTCCGACGAGAACTTGCAAGCTAGAACCAGATCGAAGCTGAACCAGATGAGACCAACACCGTCGTCCAGAAGCTTGAACGCAAAGAACGACTCAGACGAGGGACTATCACAACTACTCCATTGATCTCCGTTCTTCCTCCGTGGTTTCACACCGCCGAAGATCTCACTCTGGTTTGCCGGAAACACTTTCTCCACCGATGACTGGGAGTGAGTTTGAGGCCGCAAAGGAGACCAGATCGAGAGAGAGACTTGAAGCTTGGGGAGATCAGTTTCGGACCTTGGACAAGGAGAGCGCGTCACAGACAAGAGGCTGCGAATCAACTCACGACCACCACTCAATTATTCAACACATTAGGACTAAATTATTATTTTCAAAATTCACAGGACCAACCTGTCATTTTGAAAATTTGGAGCACCAAACTGTCATTTTAAAATTCAAAGGACTAAATTGGTATTTCTGAAATTCAAAGGACCAATCTATCATTTCTGAAAATTTGAGCTGGTGAGATTGTTCTATTCAAATCTAGCAGTATGTCACTTGAAGAATCTTCCTCTGTTTCACGATCTAGTTCTCATAACATATCTATTGTCCGATCCACAGAATAAAGAGGTTCTAAAGGATGCCCATTCTGTGATCATTGTAAGAAATATGGGCACACAAAGGACACTTGTTGGAACCTCCATGGTAAACCTATTGACTGGAAGTCGAAAGACAAAGGTTACGTGACTAAAACTTCCAAATAATCATCCCAAAGTAACCAACTACACAAAATCATGGAAATGCTAGCCACAGTACAGGCTACAATAAAGCCTACTACCATTGTAGTCATGAGAGGTAATTTCTTTCAAGCCTTGGCTATGATAAAAGAATTATGTACAGGGAACTGTTGGATTGTTGACTCAAGTACCTCGGATCATATGACTAACAATAAGGCTATTTTCTCATCCTATACTCCCATCACTAAAGGAATGACTATGCGAATTGCTGATGACTCTGAGTCTGTTGTAACTGGAATTAGTTCAATCAAAATCTCAGCTACACTCACTCTTCACTCCCTATTACATGTTCCAAAGTTGAAGTGTAATTTACTATTTGTGAGCAAATTAGCTAATGATGAACGATGTCAAGTTAACTTTTTTGTTACTCACTGTCTTTTTCAAGATCTGCTGACAGGGACGGTGATTGGGAGTGCAAAAGAGCTTGATGGTCTCTATTACCTTGATGAAAGTGATAGTCATCAAATTAAATCTTGCAATAAAGTGTCTCTCCCTAGCACTAATGACTTAGAGTTATGGCACAAACGTTTAGGTCATCCAAATTTAAATTACATGTCTCAAATGTTTCCAGCCCTCGTTCCTCATAAAATCACCTCTAATTTTCATTGTGATTCATGTGAAAAGGCTAAGCATCATCGTACTTCATTTCCAAAAATTCCATACCAAGCATCAAAACCTTTTTCCATAATTCACAGTGACTTATGGGGACCATCCCGTACTTCAAACCAATCCAAAACAAAATGGTTCATCACATTCATCGATGATCATACACGTGTCAGTTGGGTCTACTTGTTGAAGGATAAAATAGAAGTGTATCAAACATTCCTTAACTTCTACAATATGATCCAAACCCAATTCCAAACCCAAATCCAGATCCTACACATCGATAATGAGACTGAATACTTCAATCAGGTCCTATCTACCTTCTTGACCGAAAATGGCATTATTCACAAAAGTACTTGTCCCAATACACCTCAGCAGAATGGTATTGCTGAACGAAAGAATCGCCATATTCTCGAGACTACCAGAGCCATCATGTTTAGCAGTAATGTTCCTAAATATCATTGGGATGATGTTGTCCTTACTGCCACGTTTCTCATTAATCGAATGCCAAGTCGACCACTGTTTTACAAAACACCACTTCAACTCCTCCATAAATACTATAACCTCACATACCTCGAAAACACTCTACCACTCCGGGTGTTTGGTTGCACATCATACGTTCACCTCCATCACACCAATAAACTTGACCCTAAAGCCTTTCGGTGTATCTTCCTTGGTTATTCTCATTCCTAGAAAGGATATAAGTGTTATGATCTGATCTCCAAACGTTTATTTATCACATGTGATGTCACCTTTCTTGAAAATACACCCTATTATGCCTTGTCTGCAATTCAGGGGGGAGATGGTGAATTTCAGACAAAAGAAACACTAAAGGATGACCAAACATTCATAATTTATACACCTACCCACACAGAACCTAATCCTGATACCTTTGATGCTCCTGATAACAACCTTGATATCCCTGATAATTTTGACAACCTTGATAACTCTGATAATATGCCAAATCTAGGGGAGAAACAAATATGTGGGGTAATACCTACATACGACGACACAAAAGAGATAATGAGCCACAAGCTATTAGTACTCACCAAGAGTCGATACCAGTGGTAGGTCCAGGAGAAACAGAAGGTTCTGATCTTAATCTTCCCATTGCAGTGCGAAAACAACCTAGACAACCCAAATCATCCACTAGATAGCCTATTGAGAAGTTTGTCTCTTATAAAGCCCTTTCATCTAAATACAATGCATTTGTATCTCATCTTGATAGAATTAGGATACCAGACACTATTGATGAAGCTATGGCTATACCTAAATGGAGACAAGTTGTCTTGGAGGAAATGGAAGCTCTTAAGCATAATAAGACATGGGATGTAGTAGATCTACCACGAGGGAAGAAGTCTGTTGGATGCAAATGGGTATTCACTCCTAAGTATAAAGTAGATGGAACTCTTGAGAAATACAAAGCTAGATTGGTTGCAAAAGGCTTCACGCAAGTATATGGGGAAGATTACACTGAAACGTTTGCTCCAGTAGCCAAGTTAAATACCATCAGAATTCTCTTATCTATTGCAGTGAATTTAAATTGGAATCTGCACCAACTAGATGTAAAAAATGCTTTCCTTAACGGAGAACTCAAGGAAGAGGTGTATATGAAGTTACCTCCAGGGTTCCCAGGAAAAAAGGCTAACCAAGTCTGCAAGTTAAAGAGGTCGTTATATGGGTTAAAGCAATCTCCGCTTGCTTGGTTTAACAGATTCACCCGGGTTCTGAAGAGACATGGTTATACTTAGGGGCAGAGTGATCATACCTTGTTCTTTAAACATCATAAAGGCAATATGGCTGTTCTAGCAGTATATGTTGATGATATAATCCTTACTGGAGATGATGAGGTAGAGATCAATCAGATCAAGGGAATACTTACACGGGAATTCCAAGTCAAAGATCTTAGAGAAATGAAGTACTTTCTTGGGATGGAAGTTGCTCGGTCAAAAGGTGGTATCTATATTTCCCAAAGAAAGTATATAATGGATCTCTTGAAGGAAACAAGGATGACAGGTTGCAGACCTAGTAACACACCTATTCGGGTTGATAAAATAAACGAAGAAGCAGACCTTAGTAAAGCTGTGGACATAGGAAACTACCAGCGAATGGTAGGTAAATTAATATACTTGTCCCATACCAGACCCGATATCGCATTTGTCGTTAGTATGGTCAGTCAGCACTCCCATAATCCTACACAGAAGCATATGTATGAAGTATACCGGATCCTTCGTTATTTGAAGGGATCTCTGGGACGTGGCTTACTGTTCAAAAAGACTGATAAATGAAATATAGAATTGTTTACAGATGCTGATTGAGCAGGTGATCAAGATGATAGGAAATCCACATCTGGATACTGTACGTATATATGGGGTAACTTGGTCACATGGAGAAGTAAAAAGCAAAGTGTAGTTGCAAGAAGCAATGCTGAGGCTGAATACCGAGCTGTGTCACTTGGGATTTGTGAGGGCATATGGATAAAACGTGTTCTTGAAGATGTAAAGGAATGCATAAATCTACCGATCAAAGTCTATTGTGATAACATGACTGCAATCAATATTGCTCATAATCCAGTTCAACATGATAGAACCAAACATGTCGAGATAGACAGACATTTTATAAGGGAAAAAGTTGATAAGAGTATCATTAATCTAAGGTACATATCCTTTAAAGAACAGACCTCAGACATCCTCACTAAAGGATTGCCCAAGGACAGATTTGAGTATCTGATTAGTAAGTTGAACTTGATTGATATCTACAGTCCAACTTGAGGGGGAGTGTAGAAGCACCGAAAGTCAAGATCACCGAAACTCAAGAGAAAGTCAAGATCCGCAATTATAAGTATTAATTAGTCTTGATTGTACAATGTTGTGTTGGAGCGTATTGCAATATTTTATTCTATCCTATGTGTATATATATGCGTATGTAATCTATCAAGCAAGATAACATCTTCCAATTCTCTTCAAGTACGGTTTTTGGTTTGCATGGAATGAAGTAAAGGCATTTGTTCTTTTACAAATATCATATTACTTCACTGCAACTTTTAGAATCAAAAACTCATTTCCATCTTTCTCTCGACAATCTTCCACGAAATGAATGGATTCTCTCTTCACTCTTGGGCTAGCGCCTAATTCGATATTTCGGGCCCACACCATCAAAGACAGATGAAAGCTTTGCCTGACCCCAGAATACTGTTAGTTCCACCAAGAAAACAATGGTTGAAAATAATGACGTGAATCATCAATTTACTTGAAATTATTTGTTTCACAAAACTAGTACAAAACTAATACAGGCTAGCTAGTGTTATATACACTATGCTAAAGAATCGTCAAAACGCATCCTTGGGTCAGTATGCCTGCATAGATATACCTATTACAAAATGATCGAATTTTATTTTTGAATCAAGTTTTATCAATTTTTAAACTTGATGATACGCATTTTTATCACGATATATAATCTGTCATGTTTTTTTTTTTTTTGTTACTTTAAACCGGTTGGTGTAGTTTGATTAATCAAGTCTTCACTATCTATCGACATATCTTAAAAAAGATTATAACATTGAATATATTCAGTCCTCTCTATGATCTTAAATCAAACTACAAGAAAATAAATAAGTTTGACAGAATACAAAAATCAATAAGCTACCTAGTATATATGTACGGGCTCAAGATGGCTTTAAACTAATTAGAAACTAATTAATCAGTAGAGTGTTTTTGTGTGCGCGCGTGGTCTGCCTTCTGCTTTGGAGAAGAATCTATCGCATACAACGATCGAGAAACAAGCAGCTCCATGCTTAGTACTCCCTCCGATTCTAGATATAACACATAAGTGATTATTTGTAGAAAAATTAAAGAAGTTAAATAAGTCGTTTAATCATATCATATATTGTGTATCATTAAATTATATATCAATTTATAAGTTAGGTAACACAATTTGGAGAAAAAACAATAAATATAAATATTTTTAAATAATTTAATTAACTTCCTTAATTTTTCCAAAAAAAAGTCAACTCTGTCTTATATTTAGAACCAAAGAGAGTATATTATTAAACTATTTAATCATCTCCTAAATTGTGTTATGTTTTCCAGCCAGTTCCAATTATATATACTTTATCTTCTGTGAAAAAGTCAAGGCACGTATATAAATACCATTCTGATCCTATTTATAAGTCATTTTTTACAAAAAAAAAATTAGTCCTATTTATAAATTCAGTTGCAAGGTAGTAAATGCATTTTGTATTTTTTTTATCTTTATTAATTACAATAAACAAAAATAATTTATTTATATTGAATTTTGGAATTAATAATAGATAAAGACGAAATTGAAAATTTAATCCATAGTTAATGAGTTAACTAACTCTTTTTAGGGAGAATTACACTTAGGTCCCATAGAAGAAAAAAAATGAAGAAATGATCCCTATAAATTGCAAAATGAAAAAATGGTCCCATTAACAACTTCATGAACCTGTATTGACAACTCATTAACAACTCCAGGAGCCTGTAATGACAACTCCATGGGACTATTTTTTTCATTTTACAATCTATAGGGACCATTTCTTCATTTCTCTTCTTCCTTAGGACCTAAATATAATTCTCCCCTCTTTTTATATATAAAAATTAGTTAAAAATTACTTATAAATAACACCATAAAATTTGAATTGATTCATTTGAATTGAAGCAATCACTCACTTTGCGTGTCAACAAAATGAATATGCTTTTATTCTTATATTTTGCTGCAGCAAAGATCCCAATAAAGGGAATGGCTCAAAGAGAAGTAATTAATACATAACATATTGTCAAATTTCATTACAAAGATTCATTCATCATCTTATTAATGAAGATCATATGATTGATGAACAAGCTAGGATGCGCATGCAGTGAATTGTATTATGATCACTTGCTCCTTCTGCTCCAGAAGAAACCGAGGATGATGGCGGTGGTGACAACAGCAATTCCGATGCCCTGCACCAATCTCACTCGATTCCGAGAAGGAGCAGACACCTCTGAAGTCTTTGGATCAGTTTGTTTGCCGTCACCCTGCCCCGACAACGCCGCTACGCTCATGCCTAACTCCGATACTTTCTTGTGCGCCGCCGCATAATCCTTCCGGAAAGCTTTATTATCCTGTACGTTCGTTGCGACCCATTTTAACATCACTAAATATTTCATTCGTTGGTTTATCACAAATCATTGGCTTGTGTTGTGCAACATAATTAATGGATTACCTTTGCGTAAGTTTCTACCCACTTGGGAAATCTTTCACCCTTTAATAAAAGGTTATTCGGCTCCTTCTTCTTCAGATCTCTGTTAACATGATTACCCTGAATTACTATACCGCAGACTATATATGTGTCTTGATGATAATCATCACCCCAAAAAAAATTGTGTATTCGTATCATCTCAACATTATGGCTTACCTAAAATACGAGTTGTCAAACTTGAATTCTGGTTCATTTTTGTCATCAGAAGCTTTCTTATGCTCATTGTCTGCTTCGCTTTCATCGGGCAGAATCTGATCAATTCGTTAAAGAATGAATTCAATTACAAGTATGTATTAATTACGATGATTAACTAATATATGATAAAGGAGACTTAACATTTTAACTGCACGCTTCATCTTACCCATTGGTGGAGGCCGCCAAACAATGCCACCATGTCTTTTTCTTCAAGGCCCATGCGTTTTGTGATTTTCTCCAGTGTTGATTCATCTGAAACCATATCCGTCCATTAATTAGTATATTCAAAAGCTCATCATCTGCCATGGCTGTACTGAATCCTCAGCAACTAGAAACCAGACTACAGAATATAAAATCCATGAAATATGGGCTAATGAAATCACCTAGCTCATCCTTGGGTTGTGGCGGGTCTTCTCTTAGATACTTTGTACCATCTACCTCATGGGGTTTTAGCAGGCCTTCTTCTGGATACTCTGTTGAATCCTAAATAGTAGAAAAATAGATTCATCAAATCAACTAAAAATATGGTTAAAGAACTTGGTAACGATCGGATATATATATATATATATATATATGTATGTATGTATGTATGTATGTGTAGTACCTCTCTGCCTGGAACAAATTCAATTGGTGGGCCCCCGGTTTTCTGAACCGCAGCGACACCAGCAAGCTAAAATATAAAACCAACCATGCACCAGTTTTTCATCACATACACATACGTCAACAAAATTAAATACTAGTATTATTAACATTAGGAGAACTTTGGAGGATTCAATATAATTAGATCACCTGGTATAGGTCCGCATATGTGATTTTGTTATTATTCGTCTTCACTTCGTCTTTTGCTCTCAGAAGAAACCAAATTAAAAACGTAAGGCTCCAAGGAATCTGTTTAAAAAAAATAATAAACCCACCAGGAAGAAGAAAACTCACCGCAAAGGTCCACGGCTTTCATCAAACCCTTATTTGAGGGATGACTCAACTCCTTCTGAGTTCTTATCGAACCATTGGGACCTCCTTTGATCAAATAATACTCAGTACCAGTTTGAAAACCGTAAATTCCAGCATCATGCAACCTGCAAATTAAGTATATATAGAATAATCACCCTACAAAAATTATAAATATTTAAACCAGCAAGCTAAGAAAGTGTGTGTCTATATCATGATGAGTTGGTAATTACGCCAAATGAAGCATGAGAGGAGCGTAATGCTTGTTGTCGGAGATGAGTTTGTCAAGTTGTCGACGAGCGCTTATGATCTGCTTGCGATACTCATCGTCTACTTGTGGTGGCGCCATCAGTTCTATCAGTACAGTTTTGCGGCAGAGAAGAGGGATTTTGAATTTGTTGGTGTGTGGAGAATTTAGAAGGAGGCAGAGTAGTATTTATAATCATCTGCTGATGAGGAATTCTGAGTATGGTTTATGTTTCAATTCAAGAAAAGCATTTGTTCCATCTTGTCCTTTGCACCAACCAAAACGAAGGAAAGCATAACATCTTTGATTTATGTTTCAATTCATATATTTATGTCTGAGACTTTTGTTTTAATTTAATGAATACTCTTTTGTTAGTCATATAATTTAATAAAATTAAAAATTAACTTTGATGCCCCTTAATAATCAGGGTGGCAAAGGGGAAAGCATAGTATGTTTTTCCTTCACGTAAAGAACTGAGGCATAGTCAAGGCAGTACGTCGTTTTTCATGCTTCCTCGGAGAGGGCGATTAATAGGTATCGATCGCTATGCATTACTTGCATAGCTCATCATTACCTGTTTATACTTTACAAATTCATTCAAGGTAGCTGTGTGCCGTTATAGACAGCCCTCCTTTGATCCAACAGGAAACAGAGGATGTGATGCCTCATTTTTAAGGCCAAATTATGAGCTAAGAAGGCATTGTAATATGACCTCATCAACTATTCAACTAGCAAATGCAATAATCTGACAGTTAAAAGAAAAGTGTGAGCAAACATTAAATTCTTCCCCCCATTTCTTTCAAGCCTGAAGCCATGCTACTACTGGGTACAACAGCACACTTGCCACGCAACCAAGTCATACGTTTATCCCTTTTAAGGGACAAGAAAATCTCCCTGGCTTTAGGTTTATTGAACAGATTTAGAGCAGCAAAATACAATGGTCGCTCAACACCTTGCGTCACATCTAATTCCTTAATACATTCAGCCATGCTATATCTGGCATTGTATTGCTCTATTGCAGTTGCTCTCATTTTTGAGGCAGTTGCCATCTCCAGTATGGCTCCTGCAATGGCATCGTCGATTCCTTTACGTCCTCTTTTGCGATTACATGTTGCAATAGGTGTAGAAGGTAGGATCGCTTCAGGATCATTATCATCTTCATCATCCTCAGATCCTGACGAGGACTCCTCTTGCTGCGTGCTCATGGGCTCTGGACAAGGCCTAGAAGTACCATCACCCTCAGATGCAGCTGCGGTTTCGTGCCTGCCATTGGTTGCTGGCTCAGAGAATATTGTGCATAGCTCCTTATATATTGAGCAGCCGCTGCCTTTTACTGTATCGGCATCAGGATGTTCCTGCCAGCATGATGAAGAATTATTTTGTGAGAAGACAAGAAAGGAGATATACAATTTAGTAAAGAAAATATCTTGAAAAATAACCAAAAAAACCTCAAACCTAACAGGAGAGAAATCCTTATTAAACTGCCCACAATCATATTAAAGCTAAAGTAAAAAAATGAAAGAGATAGTAAAAGATCGATTTTTCTCAGGGCCTAAAGTAAAAGAAACAATACTCCCTCCGGTTCTAATTATAAGACAAAGTTGACTTTTTTTTAAGAAATTAAGGAAGCCAATTAAATTACTTTAGAGTATTTATATTTTTATTTTTTTCTTCAAACTAATTAATTTGACTAATAAACTAATATATAATCCAAGAATACTAAAAATATAAACACTCTAAAATAATTTAATTGACTTCCTTAATTTCTCTAAAAAAGTCTATTTTATCTTATAATTAGGACCGGAGGGAGTAGCACAATATGAAGAATTTGCAATAGATTATGAGATTGTAACCTTTAATCCAATGAAGGACGAGATATTCCAAGATTAAAAAACATCATCCATAACTTTTAACAGCCAGTTAATGAAATAGCAGAAAATATAGCTCCTGATGTACATATTTGTAATGCATGATAAGAAAAAATTAACATGAAAAACTAATGAGAGAACAGATGATGAAGATGAATTGGTAAAATTAGATTTAGTAATGATTCAGTTGGGGAAGGCAGCCATACATTTTGAACAGGCAACAAAAGATATGTTCTAGTCAAAGCAAAACCGCTGAAATCTTGCCACAAAAGATATCAGTTTAAAGGGACATGGGGAATCATCACGTAATGGAAACATGACTTAAAAGACTAGCATGTGATGACGATAAAACAAAAGAGAAAGACACAGACCCTGATGTATTCAGCCCAAACTTCCTCCTTAGCAATAATAGATCCTGTGGTCTCATCCCAATTAAAATCACTTAGTTCGAGAATAGACTTTACAGTTGTATACTGCTTCCTCAATACTGAATACCGATTTTTGAGCTGTTCCTTATCCCATTTCAGACCTGTCTTGCTGTAAAATTCATCACAAATATATTTCCAAGCCTTCTTGTTAAAGGAATTGCTCTGTTTACTCCCTTTACGCACTTGGTCAACCATCAGGTCTACAAGTATCTTAGTGAGTGATGCGTTCCACCTAGCCCTTGACTGTTGATCCTGCTGCTGAGTTGGTAGTCTTCTTGATCTTGTAACTCGGCCTGCCATCTACCATTTAACAAACAAAAAATGCCTATCAGAGAGGGATATATATGCACGTATAAAGAGTTACCGATGGCTTCAAGATGACCGCACACAACAGATTCAATTATTATTGCAAGAGGCGAGAACATATATGCAAGTGTAAACAAGAACACTCTGATGGATTAAGTCAGGGAACATGAAACCTACAAAAAAAAAAAAAAAAAACACACACACACACACACACAAAAAGAAAAGAAAGAAAGAGGATGTAGCAGCCGCCTCCGTTTCCGTTCGTAAGTGCCGAAAAGGGGCACATTCGAGAACCAGAACGGTGCGGCAGCCGAATCAATACATTGGTTGACGAAAGTGAAAAGGGAATCCAGAATCCAGACAAAAGCCTAAAACACAAATAAGCAACAGCACAGCCACGGGGAGGATATTGAAGAAAGGGAAGGAATCAGGAGTAAAACCAATACAAATTATATCAAACAAAAAAGGAATTCTTCCATTTACCTGGATAGCTGCCTCGGTCATAAAACTCGATGGGCAAAAGCTACTTACTCTATTGGGAATTTCATAATCGCCGGGCTTTTATATCGTAGTACCGTACTACGAAGGAAATTAGGTGATGTTCGATTGGCAGAAAGACTCGATAGAGAAAGGGTGCAAGGAAGAAAGGGGTTGTGTTTCATAACATGCTCGATTATTGTTACGCGAATGTTTATTGTAGTTTGAAGGATTAGGGTAATCTTGTGTGGGGTAAAAAATTGAGTAATTTTGCTATCCATCACTCCTTTCAGTTTTTTTTATAAATAATTTTCTTTTTTTTAATATTAATTTTTTTTATAAACAATGTTTTTCTTATATTTCAAAATTTAAACTTTTTTTTTTCTACTCTTATTAAATACACATATTTATATTAACTATCATTCACTTACTTCTAATTCTCTTTCATTTACTCATTTATTATACATTCTCTCTCACATTTTATAGTTATACTCTCTTATATTTATTACTAATTCTTCTTTTCATAGATATGAGTATATTTGAAATAAACATGACATTTTTTATACATTTATTGTTTTTAACTAATTTTAACCGCTAATTTGTTTTACGCAATAAGAATAAAAGTTGCTTATAAAAAGAATCGGAGGGAGTATTTTGATTAATTTTGACCGTTAGTTGATCAAATATACTGAACTGACAATCCACATGTTATCCATATCATTCCTGTTAAAATGTAAATTTACGCTGGAAGTCTATATATCATCTATTTTATATTTTTTCAAAGTTAGATTTAAAACTTGGGGGCAAATTTGCAAATTAACAAAAATAACGTAGATGATATGTGGTTTATCAGTTTAGCATATTTAGTCAACTGACGGTCAAAATTAATCAAGAAAATGGTTATGGCAAAATTGCTCCATTTTTTTCACTTCCGAAGTAAAATTGCCCCCCGAAAAACTTTCTGGACAAAATTGTCCTTCGGTAAGAACTTCTGAAACAAAAATGCTCCCTAAACCTAATTTAAAGTTGGAAAAATAAAAAATGTGGTCCTACACCTGGGACTAGGAGGAACTCTCGAATTAGTTCCTCTAGCTTCAAATTTTTCAAATCACTCCGTGTTCTCTCTAACATTTATTAGGCTCCATTTGGGTAGCTGAAAGATTTTTCTTTTTACTCAATAGCTGAAAGATTTTGATGATAATAGAAATGAATTAAAGAATGTAAGATATGTTAGAAAGTTTAAATGAAATCTTGACAATTTTTTTGCCATCACATGACAAATTTTTTATTACATAAAAATTAAGACATTAAGAAAATTTTTAATGAAACCTTGACAAATTTTATTTGATACATATGAATTAAGTATGAAAAAATATATAAAGTGAACAAAATTTCATTAAGATAAAGGAATGGGAAATCCCACGAAAAACCTTTAAAATTAATAAAAGATTGAGGGATGCTCTCTATACTGGTAATGCTACAAACATGTAAGTATCCTAATTATCTTTTTTAAATTAAATAAAAATGAAAAAAATGACGTTCACTTGAAGCCCCTCTTTACTTTTACTTTACTCGTGCGTCCATATCCATATCTCTCTCCCCTTTTCCCTCTCCCTCCTCCATGACCTCCACTGCTCTCCTCCGTCCCTCCGCCGTCGATCTCGTTCTTCCTCCGCAGGAGACTAGTTTCTATTTGATTTCACCCTGATCTCAACATCCACCAAGCTTCCCTTAAAGTTTCCATGGCAAACAAGCTTCCATAAAGAGCTTGCTTCGTTCTCTTTACAAAATCCAAGTAATTCCGAGTGTCTTTTGTCAGCATTCAAGGCTGCTTCTTCATTTAACCCACGTATTCGTTTACAGAATATAAAGTGGGTTCGAGATCTGGGAATGAGTTTCGATTTCAAGGTTGCTTCTTCATTTTCAATGATTCAAAAAGTTCTCATGTGTTATTGAACAAATTCAAAAATGATAAAATTGATATGTATCTCGTGTTTATGTTAATTTTGGGTAAAATTAAATGTTTGAAATTGTTACTATCACGTCTTTGCAGGTTTTTAAGTAATTACCAAGATGAACTTGTTATTTTCTATTGGAAAGTTGTTAATCGCAAACATTTCTCGTCAGTAACTACACTAATGCAGTTTATTTATATAACACTAATTTTAAACAGATTTCAAACCACGTTATACAATAATAGTCAATCCCTTTAAATGACTGGTTCTGCATGAATATCAGAAATAGTAAGAAGATAGATATAGGTCGTTGGAACGATGTTTTTGGTGTTGCTTGTTGGTTATTGTGGCGACGTCGCAATGAGAGAGTGCACCTAGGGCCTACCCCGTCAGCTACTGAGGGCCTAGCTGAGATTAAAGGTATAGTTCATTGTCTCGTCCGAGCTAAAACCTTTTTTCAAAAAAATAAATGTAGGAGAATCGGAGGACGTTCAAATGATGGCGTATCTCAACAATTGGAAGGGGACCTATTTGTGGTACATGTTGATGGGGCAATAACCCGGGATCGGCAAACAGCGGGATGTGGAGGAATTTTATATCGTCCAAATGGAAGCATTATTGAATCATTCATTTGCCGTATAGAGGCACAGGACTGCCTAACGACAGAATTATGGGGGTGTTTATGGGGTCTTCGGCGTGCTTGGGAATGTGGGTGCAGAAGAGTTGAACTTCGGTGTGATTCGCATGCAGTGGTGTCCCTCCTTGGTATCAGCTTGATAGAGCTACATGCAGATAGGGAACTGATCCTGGAAGTGAAAAATTATCTGAGTCGGGAATGGGATGCTTGTGTTAGACTTATTGATCGTCTAGAGAATGAGCAAGCTGATATACTAGCTAAGGAAGCACTGAGCGCGGGCTTGGGAATACAAATTATGTCAACAGAGTCAACCACGAGCCTCCTCATAGCGCGAGGCATTACTTAATGTGTTTTTCCTTTTCTCGTTTGTTTCATTTCTAATCTTGCTTATAGAATTCCTATGTATCAAAAAAATAATAGTCAATCCCTAGCAGATTCTTGTCATTTCTTAAACTAAATTTGTCAATCACTTTGCTTAATCAGCCAAACATGTCCACCACCCAAAAAAAAAATTTTAAATCCACCAACTTATCCCACTCAATCGTTAAATAGCAAATGCAACGACAAGGGTTCAGTCCCCCACACTACGCCAACCATGTCAGGGCAAACACACAAACCTATATCAGATGGCCGGTACCCCTCCTCTTCCTCAGAGCGACAATAACAACTGTCGATGCAATTCGTTTTTCTCTCTCGCTACGAACTTTCTCAGCCCTCACAACGACTCTCTCACAGCGAAAATTTCCAACAAGAATATGGGATCAACAAAGTGAGAAAATGGGAGCACTATAGTGTGTGGGACTTTTAAGGAATTTATCACGGCTCACCTACTTTCAAATTCTTCAGCTTTACATGTGGAGGAGAGAGGGAGAAGGAGAGAGCAAGGTATTAAAACTCGGACTGGTCATTGAACTGGTCGGGGTATTGGGTTAAGGGTCAGTGAGTCAAATCGGGACCAAACCGGTGAAAAATTGAAAATTTTAGACTTATAGTATGAAATTCTAAAGGAAATTTTTTTTTTTTTTTTATTAAAAACACCAACCCGGACCGGACCGGTTTCCCGGCCGGTTCGCCGGTTACCGGGCCGGACCGGCCGGTCCGGGTTTCACAACCTGGGGAGAGAGAGATGGGGCATGGGCACATAAGAGAAAAAGAAGTTTAAAGGAGTGATAAGTGAAGATTATTTTTGTCATTTCAACCTTATTTTAAAAAAACAATTGAGATACTCATATTTTTATGGGCAATTACAATGAAGTCCTATACAAGAGAAAAAATAAAAAAATAGTTCCTGAGGTTGTCAGTGTAAGCTCCTCGACTTGTTATTGGACGCTCTTCAACTTATCATTAATAACTTTAGGGACCATTTTTTCATTTTTTCTCTTATGTGGGACTTCATTGTAATTCTCCTTACTTCTATCGCATTATCATTATTAAGAGTATCTTTTTATCCTGTGTTAATTTTAAAGTTCTTTTTATAAGATTTTCCCGAAAACTTGTCAAGTTCGGAACGAATGGGAGACATTCTTCCTAGTTGCGGTTTTTCTTGCAACGCATGCTGTGTTTCCAGGATGCATACTTATATATAAATATATACATACACACACATATTCAGGACCCTTTGAATTGGTATTGATCAATTTTAATGTATAACTTAGTCATGCCCTCAGTGCTTCGTGTTCTGCTACACTTGTCCTTTTTCAATCGAAGTTCTACAGTTGTCTTCATAGCAGCTTTAGGGCAATTATCATTATTTGTCATTTTAATCTAACTGGTGTGTAATCTTGTGATGCACTATTTTGTCGTTATTAAGAAAGTTTACCCGCAAATGATAGAAATTAGAAAATCAATTAAACAAAAATGAAAAATAGAAGGAAAAAAAGGAAGGAAGGAAGCTAAGCAAATCCGTGAACCGAGTCAGGACAATGTCCTATCATTGAGTGGAGCCGAATTTGCTTGCGAGGAAGTCGTCCTATAAAATAGACAAAAAAGGAAAATTTCCAAGTTTAGAAAATCATAAATAAAATAACAATAGCAACAACACCAGTGAGGGGATTGTTGGCGAAGATTGGTTCGCTCAACGAACGCTTCAACAGCAAAATTTCCCGGCCAAAGGGGTTTGTTTCTCTCTCTTTCATCTGCATATCGCAATGAATAATTCTGTCCTTCTCCATAAGCATTGGGGTTTCCTAATTTCTTGAAAATTTTCTATCTTTTCGTTGCAAGATCCTATCTTATACTTATTTTTCACTCTCTGCATTTCACAAATAGGGTTCGAAAACGTTTGAGCATTCTTTTATTTTTCTTTTCCTTTATTTATGGAAGGCTGTTCTTTTTCTGCATTTGCGTTTTGCTTCACAGAGATCTGTGATTGAAGCAGAAGCATCAGAAGAAAAAATCAGAGGGGCGTGTGTTCGTGTCCTCAGGCGAAGATCTGAGGCTTTCAATATTCAACAAAGATGGCCGCTTCTAGGTTCATAAAGTGCGTCACCGTTGGCGATGGAGCGGTGGGCAAGACATGTTTGCTAATATCCTATACCAGCAACACCTTCCCCACTGTGAGCTCTTGCTATTTTCTCCTTTGTTTTTGAGCATGATACTAAAAATTGGGTTTTCTATTCATTGTAATGAGAATGTTAAAATATGAGAAATGGGAAAAAGAAGGCTCTCAAGCGGTGAAGAAAGTGCTCTTCCATTAGGAAGATAGGTTGGGATTAGCAACTTGAATTAAATGGTTTGTGGGGTTGTTCCTGTTGTTTTGGAACATTATTTTTGACAGAAATAATGAAACAATGAATCCCTCCACCCAAAAAAAAAAAGATGTTATTCTTTGCGTAGGGAAGCGAAGTATGTTGATCAATTTACTCCTTTGGATGGGAGAATTTCTCCAAACGTAAAGTGGTATTCTGTGACTTATGTTGCATTTAATCTCTTTTTGGGGAAAGGAATGAAGAAGATGATATTGTATGGTTAATGCAGATACCATTGCGTCTTAAGTCCAACATGATTAGCACTTTGAAAGGATTTAATGAATTAATCAAGGTCTTCTAAACCTTGTTTTGATCTGCATGTAGGGTCGTGATCATGATGTTAGATTATGTCTTTATGCATGTAGAAAGAACACTACATAAAAGAATTACGTTTGCGTCAGAACTGGGGTCTCGTCCTATATTTGTATCAATGTCCATGCATCTTAGGGTCAGTTTACCCATGCTGTTTGTATTTGAAAGGAATGAGAATACAGGAAATGGTGTTTTGATTACCTATTTAAAGAAGTAGCATATTTGATGACACAATATAATGGATAAACTGCAAGGTTCGGTATTGATCTTATATTTGTATGCTAACTGTAAAAAGGAGACCATTGTCATTTACATTTTCTACATGTGCATATAAACAGGATTATGTGCCAACTGTTTTCGACAATTTCAGTGCAAATGTGGTTGTCAATGGAAGCACTGTTAATTTGGGTTTGTGGGACACTGCTGGTAATGCTGCAAAATCACTTTTTATTGCTGCAATTTTAAATTGCTTCTTCTTTATGGATTTTTATTGTATTATTTTGTGGAACAGGACAGGAGGATTATAATAGATTAAGACCTTTGAGTTACCGTGGTGCTGATGTTTTCATACTGGCTTTCTCTCTCATAAGCAGAGCCAGTTATGAAAATGTTTCCAAAAAGGTACTATTTTCCTCTTTGCCTGGGAGTTGAAGCATCATCAGCTAGGTTTTTTATCATTTGAATTCTCTTGTGCTTATCTATTGGAACTTGAATATCACTGATTTCATTATAATCTCTAATGAACAAATGTACTTGATTCTTTCTCTTTTTATCATGCTTGTGGAACCCGGACCGGACCGGCCGGTCCGGCCCGGAAACTGGCGAACCGGCCGGTAGACCGGTCTGGTCCGGGTTCTAATTTAAAAAATATATATATATTTTTCCTTTATAATTTTATACTATAAACCTAAAATCTTCAATTTCTCACCGGTTTAGCTTCAGTTTTGCCTCGGTCTAACCCACTGACCCTTAGCCTAGTACCCCGACCGGTTCAATACCCGGTCTGAGTTTTAATACCTTGCTTTTTATTAACATTATCAAGATTGTTGATTTGTTGGTTTTATTTCCAGTGGATTCCTGAGTTGAAGCATTATGCACCCGGTGTCCCCATTGTTCTGGTTGGCACAAAGCTTGGTGAGTTTATATGAATGGCATAACTATTTAGTTGCTTCCTTGCAGCTTATAAATTATTTCCCTTTGCGGCTCTTTCTGTTATGACAAAGTTATAGGACATCAAATTGTATAGGCTTGGTTTTTATGGTTACATACAATTTCTTATGTGGAACTGTCAATAACATGGATGATTTATTATTTTTTGTGATGTTCATTCTTCTTCAGTGAAGAACTGCTGTATAGGTTCTTGTTTGTCAGAGGTGAACTGAGAACTCCGGGTTCTCTTAATTCCTTTCTGTTGGGTTTTTTTTCCTTCCATTTATTCCTCAAATAGTTGATGTTGCAAATTTTTTTGGATTGTTACCCCCATCCTTTCTCTTAGCTTCAGTATCAAATGATTAGACATTGTTAATCATCAAACATGTCAGTTTGATATGTATTTTCTTTTTTGTAGAAGTATATGTTTAGTCCTTTGACTTGGCATAAGGTGTCGTTTTGGTCTCTTAACTTTGTAAAGTGTCTTTTTAGTCATTTAACACTAACGCCATTAACAAAAAATGCTGATATTGAAATTTTAAATGTTGAATGTTTTTTTTTTTTTTAAATGTGACATATTAAGTTTAATTTTCAAAATAACAAAGATCGTTATAAAAAATCATCATTTGAGACTAATTATATTAGGGTTAAAGGATGGGAAACATGCTTTCTAAAATTAAGGGACCAAACTGAAACTTTGTATTAAGTTAGACGATCAAATGTATACTTTTGCCTATGTTTTTATTTTTTATTTTTCGTTTGTGAATAACTAGATTGAACACATTGGGGAATCTAGCACATTGCTAGAGGTCTCAGCTGTCTTGCTTGATTTTGTAGCTTTTTGGTATTAGGAGTATTTATTAAAGGCAAAATACTTCAGAAGATTGGTGTTGTTGAGTTATGGTTGAGAGACTGAATTTTTTATTTCACTGAAAATGTTTGTCAGTGTTGGGCTTATACCTAATGTTTCTTTCACTCTTCATTTAGTAATTTCTTTCATTCTTCTTCATTTAGTAAGTTTAAAAGGGACTGCAACTTTAATATTGCGGTCCTTGTGGTGGGGTTCATGAGTTGTGTGCTCCGAAAAAATTATGCGGGTGATTGGACCAGAGTAGAATTTTTTTGGACAGTGTTATGTAAAGAGGTTTACTATTTATTTAACTGAGTTGTGTTGTTGATAGACCTTCGGGATGATAAGGAGTACTTGATGGACCATCCAAATGCTGTACCAATTACCACGGCTCAGGTAAATATGATCAATTTTGCTTGTTAATGTTATTTACATTTAGGACATGTCTAGAAGCCTTTTAATCAAAAGGAGGAAAAGAAAAATTAACATTGTAATTTATCCCAGGGAGAAGAGCTTAGGAAGCTGATCAATGCCCCTGCTTACGTTGAATGCAGTTCCAAAACCCAGCAGGTACTAGTTGAGTCTACTATTGACTTTCATGACCACAGTAAATGTGATTCTTTAAATATGAAGTTTTCTTCTGGACTTTACTCCAGAATGTGAAGGCAGTCTTCGATCAAGCCATAAAAGTTGTTCTTCAACCTCCAAAGCAGAAGAAAAAGAAAAATAAAGCAAAGACCTGTCTCATGTTATGATCTACTTGGAGTAAACACTGGACAGCCCTCCTTGTTTGGCTGGTTTCTTTGCCCCTATTGCATTTTTATCATTCATTTGCAGCTGAAGAAGCGGGAGATCTAGAAGCAGAGGTGGTTTTGATTCTTTCCTTTCTAGGAATTGTTGTGAACTCTTATTGTCAAATTTGTATTTCATGCTTCCCACTTTTTTTCTTGCCATTATGATTTATCTATTAATAGACTGGGATACCCCAGTTAGGAGAACAACCTTGTTTGCTTGAAGAGAGATATATATATATATATATATATATATATCTAAATTAATTAATTTGTTGTTTCTAATTTAACGTGCGATTGGGTTTTTCTGGTCTTTTTGAAGCAGGGTGAAAATGCTATTTTCCCCTTATATTTTCTCTAGTCACTTGCATTTATTCACGAAAACGAAGGGTGTGAAGTGTGAACTGACTGACGCCAAAAAGAAAAGGAGAGAAAAAACAACTGGATTTAAGTTAAATGATTTTCTCTCTATGAATTCAAATTTCTCATAGTTTTAAGATGTAAATATAAAAAAGGGTGGCACTACTGTTTCTCAAAAAAAAGTAAATAAATAACTCGTCTGTATTTGGATGTTTTGACAACTGCATAACTATGCTTAAAATTAAAATTTAATTTAATTATTGTTATAATTCAAAAATTAAATTATATGATTTTGAACCCAAAAAAGTGCATGTCAAATAGTAGTGAAAATGTGTTCACCCAACAAAATAGAATAATGAAAATGTACTGGTCAATATGGATTGATTCAAAGAAAAGCATGTATAATTACGGTTACTCATATAATCTTATTTATAAGTCAATTTTAGCTTGTTTTATATAAACTGAGAAAAGCTTCTTTTTTTTTTCGGTCAACAACTGATAAAAACTTTAAATTTCATTAAATTTGCCTTGAAATTCAATTACTTCATAACTTTATCTCTATTCAATATACCTCATGAGAACAAAATTAATACAATAATACATAGGTAGAATTGTATATTCATAAGAAAAATTTCTCTTTTATCTTATAAATAGGACTAATTTTTTCCTCTTCTCCCCTAATATATGACCAGGACCAGAGGAGCATGTGGCAAGGACTCAAGACAATACTTGATTCAAATCGTTTACAATCAACATAAAACACCACGTCATTAAATGAAATTAAAGTAACAAACGAGGTGTTTTTTCCTTGCCTTTTCTAAATGATGTTCGAAATAATATTCAGACTTGCTTAAGGAAAAGAAAATCTATTTTTTGCTAATAAAAAATATATACTTTTACACATGCAACAAAAAAATTCAATTTAAATATCCATAAAAAGAAATTTGAAAGGCATTAAATTGAGCAAATTTTGTTCCAAAAATATTGGAATATGATTCATTTATATTATTATCCGACCACCAAATGGTTAATAATAACAGAACCAATTCATTTGGTTAAATTAAAAAACAAGAATCATAGAGAAGCTATGAATTGTGTTGGGATGAGTAGAGAGGTTAAATCATGCAAGAGAGGCGGCATGAAGATTTTGTGATTCAACCGTTTTACATGAAATGGTGCCAAAAAATTATGTTTATTTACCTATTTACTGAGCGGGCCTTATTTGCAGATGAGCACAAATACTTGTCAAACATTGGATTTCGTTAAAGAGCATAATCTTATAATTGCAAGCAACGTTACTAATGAGATGCAAATTTACTTTTATTTCTAAAGTACAGAGTATATCAGATAACCCAGTAAATTAAGCTTTGCCCTCCTATAAAATACTCAAAAGGATCCAAATCGACACAAGTTCATTTACCTGGTGATGTCAATATGGATCCTCTATTTCGGAAGCTTCTTTCTCAAATACCTTTAGTCATTATTTGGTTCTCTGCCATAGCTATCATCTTTGACCAAAATGTCTCAGCTGTAAGTCTGCCAAACAATGAAACCATACCAGCAGTCTTTGCTTTTGGAGACTCCATAGTTGATCCAGGAAACAACAATTATATCAGCACTCTCGTCAAGTGCAATTTCCCACCATACGGTAGAGATTTCGCTGAGGGAAACCATCCAACTGGGAGGTTTAGCAATGGTTTAGTCCCCTCAGACATCATAGGTGGTGGTGTACCAGTTGTATTTATCTATTTTCAATGTCAGGACAGAAAATAATGGACATTTTCTCCCTCAGTTTTCTCACATTCTTCTTCTTCTGCTATCTCTCAGCTGGGAAATTTGGTGTCAAGAAGCTTTTGTCAGCTTATCTGGATCCAAGCCTGCATCTCCAGGACCTCCTCTCCGGTGTAAGCTTCGCCTCTGGGGGTGCTGGATATGACCCTCTCACTTCTGAACTAATGGTATATAACTAACCCTGCACGACATTTTTTGAGTGTAATATGCTTTAAGTAATCATTAATGTGATGTTAAGAAGGAAGAAATATATTCGAAGTTATCATTTTTTGCAAACACTGATGACAAGCATCTAAGGAACATGTGTTTTTATAGTTTTTTTGTTAACTTTCTGTTTGTTGTGAAAGTCTGTAATACCGTTATCAGATCAGCTGAACATGTTCAAGGAGTACATAAAGAAGATAAAGGGTGCAGTTGGGGAAAGCAGAACAGCAATTATAATAACAAAGAGCATATACATAGTCTGCATAGGAAGTGATGACATTGCCAATACTTATCTTCAAACACCAATCAGGCGACTCCAGTACGACATTCCATCTTACACAGACTTAATGGCTGCACAAGCTTCAAACTTCTTGCAGGTGTCTGCTCTCGTATTCCATACACAAGACACAACACAAAATTACAACCATCTTTCCTATGGAGCATTTTCGAACTTCGGATTTTGAGTCGTGTTCTAACAGGGAAAAAAAATAAAACTTGAGTGGAATGCAGGAGCTTTATGGAATAGGTGCGAGAAGAATTGGAGTATTTGGTATAACAGCAATAGGGTGTATGCCGTCACAGAGAACAATAGAAGGAGGCATGTTGAGAGAATGTTCACACAATGCCAACCTAGCAGCGGTTCTCTTCAACTCCAAGCTCACTTCTGAAATGGGTGCCCTGAACAGGAAGTTTCCAGAATCTAGGCTTGTCTATCTTGATGTTTACAACCCTTTACTTGCACTTCTTCAAAACCCATTTGCATATGGTAATCCTTCACATTCTCACCTAACCACCAAAAGGTGAGAGTTGCAGATTGTAAACAAGTTGATTGCTTTTTTATGTGCGGCGTTTCAGGTTTTAAAGTGGCCAACAAAGGGTGCTGTGGAACAGGAAGTATAGAGGTCGGCATCTTGTGCAACTCTTACACCGTAAATACGTGTGAAAACCCCTCAGAGTATTTATTCTGGGACAGTTACCATCCTACAGAGAAGGCCTATCATGCTCTTAGTTCTCTGGTGCTTGATGATAAAATTAAGGACTTCTTCTAGAGAATTATTTTAATCTAAATTGAAACCACTTCTTTACGGAGTTTGACTTACTAGCGATCTAGTCTTTCGTGGTCCCTCACCCAATAATTTCATAACTGACCAAATATCTCCTGAAGCATTTATGTATCTTGAAGACTCGTGTATGGCATAGGCACACAATGCAACCCCTACACAGTTTCATATAGAAATACTCTTCCATAAATGTTCCTCAAATTTCAGCTTTTTCTGATTTATATTTCTAAAAGGTAACGCTATACCTTGAATAAGCATAAGGCATACGGTTTCCTTTTGGCGGGAGAAAATATTATGATACTGAGAAACAATGCACGTGTACTGGAACACATAAAACAAAGCATTTCATAGCATCGTCAAAAAGCAACTAATTGTCGATACAGAAACAACTAGCAAATGTTTGACATGCAAGTATTGATAATACATAAATTAACCCCACGGCTATTTTGTAACCCTCATCATTTTAGACATTTAAATATACACACCAACTAAAACCCCCAAAAGAAACTAGAGACAAAGCAACTATACACAAGATTTGGTTTATTGCTATTCTTACTACTGCTACTGCTTGTAAAAAACTAAAAACTAGTGACAAAGAAACTATACACGGCCGAAAAACATGAGGTGATGAAAAAGATGTATATAGCAATATTACATCAGCGAAGCTTATTCTGAGCAACAGCCTGACATAATTCATCCTCATAGAATAGAACTCGATTAGAAGCCAAGCTTTTCGATAGGGGCTTTGGTAAAACCGATGGCATCATACATCGAGAAGGGAATGCTGACTCCTTGAACAGGACAACTGCAACCTGCCGCATCTCCGAAACTTTTAGGCGAGAAGGTGGTCGTGGCCCATGTCTGGGTGCTTTAGGTGCGTGTGGACTTGAAATCTTCATACCCTTCCCATCGCCCTTGCTACATGTGAAGTGCACAAATCAGAAACACATGAATAAGAATGCAAGAAACCTCAAGTGTTAAATACCTACCACAGGAAGGGCCAATGATCAGAAGGACAAGGAGTGGTTGTGCATATCATTTCCTGGCGAGAGCGATCTGGGGTGGTATAATTGAAGTGGAATTGCCTTGCAATCAACACCTTGTATAACACAGAAAAGGTGATGACCATTGCCAAGATTACAAATAACTGAACCACTTTCAGAGAGCAACCATTTAAAGCAAGAAATACCCAACTGTAGAAAGACAGACTTACTGCTTTTCTAATCCTTTGAGAAACATGGAAGATGGCCTTCAGTTGGTCATGGTGCAAATGGCACAATATTTTAACCTCAAATTTGTGAAAGAAAAGGAAGTCAGCACTACTAATGAAGATAAAAACAGTTGCAAATGGTAATGCATACACAGGTGACAGCAATGATCTAAGTGGACGAGTAAAATACCAAACGGAGAAAAAACGTGATTCACATTAATTAATTGATAGTTTTGGATGCAGGGGCATGGGTATCCCTGATATATTGTAATTCGAACTTTTCTACCTCTAGTTTTTTGGGAAAGGAACAATAAAGTCTGAGTGTGTGTGTCTGTGTCTGTGTCTGTGTCTGTGTGTGTGTGTGTGTGTGCGTGTGTGTTCATGCAGTTATTTTGAAGATAGTGCAGCTTTGGTGGGTTAATTAATACCTTAAGCCCCGCCCATGAAAACAAATGTGGCCATTTAGTTATAACACAATCCTTTGAAATCATACGATAGTAGAAAACATAAAGTTCATGTTCTTAAACACTATAAAGAGAGATAATCAATAAGAAATGAAGAAATCCATTACAAAAAACGATGATATAAATGACCCCCGCACATCTTTACGAAAGGAGGCTGAAGATAAAGAGCCACATATTGCTTCATGGGGCTCCTTAAAAACGGAAATAGGAGATGAATAAGATATAACAGCGTGCTTTTAAGTACATAAGACAGTCAAACAGTACACAAAACAATATGAAATCATAATCATAATTTTAAAGATAACAGATCTACCAATATAGAACTTCAAAGAAAGAAAATGTGCATTGATCATAACAATAAATCAATGGGAAGAGACTCAAGCCTTGAATCTGATTGGCAATTAAGTAAATGTGCTTTTAAGTACATTAGACAGTCAAACAGTACACAATACAATATGAAATCATAATCATAATTTTAAAGATAACAGATCTACCAATATAGAACTTCAAAGAAAGAAAATGTGCATTGATCATACCAATAAATCAATGGGAAGAGACTCAAGCCTTGAATCTGATTGGCAATTTTCAATTCGAGGGGTCTTTGGTGTGGCAGACAAATGATTTTGTTTGGCCAAATTCACAGGCGATAACATCAAAGGGCTTTTATCATTTACTTTGTTTTCAGGTGCTGCACTATTCTCTGTTTTCCTTGAATGCAAGACCGCCTCTCTTTTCTTTCTAAAATTCCTATAAGACTTGACAGTGGACGACTTATCGGATCGAAGCTGAGCAAGAGCACCCGGTTTCAGATACTTGCTTCTTGAGTTGTGAAATGGTCTTGTTTGTTTAGTTCTCTTGCCACCCTTCCCTTGCGGAGACACTTTTCCCATGATCTTCGCTTCGAATGCCTGGGATTGAGGTTGCCTCGACGGTAAGACCTTGCTCTGCCTAATTTATCATCAACCTATCCGGAAAAACGACTACAAGAAATTCCCTCAACGATGTCGAACTTGAAATACCTTACCAAATCATCATTATTTCAGTAAACCCAGAAGGTAAAGCTCAAATATAAAAAAGAATGCACCAGATTTACGTGGATAAATATTAGAGATTTCCACAAACCTATCTAATAAACCCGAAAGAAAACGGCAAGTAGAAACCACGAAGAACCCTAATAGAGAGACAGATTGAAACCAGATCAGACTATAGAGAACTTCATGGGACGAGTGTTTAATTTAAATATTCGAACACGAAATCAATCAATTAGGGAGTGAAAAAGCAATCAGGGACGTACCTCAGAGAGTAGGTCGCAGAAATTCTAGAGGGAGAAAATAGGAAAATGAACTTGACAGTGACAGGGCAAACTTGAAGGGAAGGTTGGGGGGCGGAGAGGGAGGGAGAGGGAAGAGGGAAAACAATGGGGAAGGTAGGGTTTACTTTGCTCCTTTTTTTGAATTTGCTTCGAGTGCCCGCCAAATTTTCCCTGTACTGTAGCTCTAGCAAACAAATTTCATTGGATTCCTGATTTTTGCCTACCGCGGGAATTTCGATAAATTAGACCGGCTGGACAAGTAGCGCATTAATTTCATTAATTGATTAAATTAGTCTCAAAAGTATGGTATTACTCACTGTTCACCCTTATAATAGACTGGTTCGATTGAGAAGCGATTCTCAGGAAGTGATACATCTTCTTCTGAATGATATTTCTGACCTTCACGAAGATTGATCTCTCATCATGGAAGCGAAAGAAATGCTACGACGCGACTGGGTTGTGATGATTGAATATATTGAGAGAAATTTGAATTCTAGAGCTGATTTAATTGCCAAGACAGCTTTGAACGACTACCCTGGTTTGACCATTATGGGCCCTGATACGTTGGCTAGCGTTATGCAGCTATCTTAGTTTTGTATTTATTTTTAATTTTGTTTTATGCTTTCCTTTTGTATCAAAAAAAAATGTATAAAAAATTAAATAAATTATTTTTTTTCTTATAATTAAATAAATTATTTAATCATATCATATATATTACTAGATTATATATAAGTTTATAAATAAAATAATTTAATTTTAAAAAATAATAATAAATATTTTAATATAATTTATTTAATCTCTTTAATTTTTTTAAAATTGACTCTTATATTACAGATAGAATATAGTATGTAAGTGGGAATGGCCAAAAATGTACAGGAAGGGAGGTTGAAAATGTGGTACATACAAAAAGATGTCTATTATCAATTTCTTAATGAAAATTATATGAAATTATAAGTCTATAAAACATTTTCACTCTGTTATAGAATAGTGCATTAAAAAGAAAGAAAGAAATTCGAAATCAGGCAGTGTCAGGGAAATGAATGAACTAGATTTGACAGAGAGCCAAGTAAGGAGAGGGCTGGCGCATGGGCCCAATGAATGAGCAGGATTGAATTGGGCCTTTATGGAATCAGCCTTCATCCGTGAGTTCCACCGCTCTTTACGACATCTATCGCATGGATGGGGACCCAACAATGACATGCAAAGAAGTGCTCCCTTCATTTTATTATACATGTTTTTTAAAAAATTATTTCATTTATTACTAGTAGTACTTCCCTCATTTTTTTTGTACCGAAACAAAAAATTTTAAAAAAAATTATTTCATATTATGTTTTTTAAATTTCAAAAAAACTTTTTTTATTATATTTTCTGCTTTAAATTTTGATTAAATAATGTTTTTAGAGATATTAAAATACTTTTAGTAATGAATGAGAAGCAAATTTCATAAATTGTATTATATTTTAACATATTTATTGTTTTTCCTAGCCATAATGTTAGTAAAGAAAATGTATAATGAATCAGAAGGAGTATATTAAATACTATTTTCAGTTCTAAATATAAGATTCAGTTCATTTTTTTCTTTAGGGATTAAAGAAGTTAAATAAATTATTTTAAAATTTTTATTTTTATTATTTTTTTCTTTAAACTAATTTATCTGACTTATAAACTGATATATAATATAATGATACATAACATATATTATGGTTAAGTAATTTATTTAGCTTCTTTAGTTTCTACAAAAGAAGTCAACTGAATCTTATATTTAAGGTCAGAGAGAGTATTAGTTTCAAAAAAAAAGGCATTGGATCCTCCCTCCCTCCCCAATGACAAGCAAGAGCTAAATGAACACAAAAAAAGGTCCATAAAATGGATGAATTCCCTGGAATTAAGGGGATCAGTATATCAATATATAATATAATACTCTTCCACCAAATACTATTTATAAGGATTCCACAACCCAAATTTAATCACGCTCTTACTCCTCCCACCTCGGGCTCAAAATTGAGTCGAATTGGCACATCAACGTTGCTGATCTCTTGCACCGTGTCAAGGCTCTCTAACTCCATCTGAAAGGCAAGCTTAAATTTCAAATTGTGGCAACTAGTTTCTCGCCCATAACACATACTATCACTTGAATTTCAATTGAAAGAAAAAATCGGCAGTCTAACCCAACCGCAGTGGCTCAACTTTTCTTTGAAGGCATCCAAATCTGAAAAAAAAAAAAAGAAAAAGCCATGAAACTCCTTACGTTAGATTTATACTCAATTGTTTTTTATCCTTTGCTTTCACGTCTTCAATTTATGCAGTTTAATTCGTTCAAAATATGCCTGAAATGGATGTTTCCTTCACCAAACTGACTCAAAGCTCCGAGATGTTCCAGAAATTTGCCCTCGCTTTCAAGACCAAAACCTTCAGCACGCCTGCGCCGCTGGTGAAGACTCTGATGGCTTCTATCTCTCAGATTCTGCCGAAGATTTCATCACCGATTAAAAAGTTATGGTTATTAAACCAAGGCTAGCTTGCAATTTCTCTTTCGAAATGACGCCGTCTTTGCCTGACCGGCCCATGGCGAGGCCTCATGTTGATAGCAAGGTGAACAAGTTGGAGCAAACTGAGAAATTATCGCCAGTAGCTCAACAAACGACGGTGATGAAGCCAAAGAGTGAGATCAGAGCATTTAACACTCAGATGAGCCATACGGTGATGTCCTCAATGTTTGCTACGATTTTGTCATTTGAAGCTTCGTATTTTCTGTTGTAGATGGCTCATATTCGATTTCTTGAGGAAAATGTGAAGCCAGCTGATGGAGTTTTTGTTTCACACCTCGAGAATCTTGATTTTGATTCTGAACTTTCTATCAGGTCTTGCTTAAGAGCTCGGGTGGAAGAAAGGCAGAACAAGCTGTAAACTCTTAGAACTGTTTCAAACCGCTTACAATCAAAGCTTGAACAGAAACATAATGACATTTCACAGTGGTTCCAGGATGCTCTTGCAAGTTATGTTTCCATATAATACTCTGTCCTTTTTTGGCAAGTTATGGCTTGCAAACTAGGAAGCTAATCTAAAATTGAGAGAGCAGGTTAGTCTCAGTTTTTTAAGACACTAAGCATTGCTCGCACTTCCAAACTTCCCTTTGCTTATCTATGATACCCAAAACAATGTTTGACTTTTTGCTTATCTATGTTGCTTGGTTTATGAAAGTTTTCTTTAGCCATCTACATATAGGCATTGAGTTATCTATTTTCATATTCTCTTTGGAGGCATTATAGGGACTTTTGATTTCTTAGTTAGTTCTGAGTGACTATTTTTTCGTCACGATAATGAAGTTTTGGCACAAGTAACTGATGATTTAATACTTCTAAATATTTTATAAATATTATTGATTATGTATCCCTATAACAGAGGAGATGGCCAGAAGATATAGCTTGGCATCCGGATGGAAGTAGCTTGTATTCAGTTTACACTGCTATTGTGGGAGAATCTTAAATATCAGCTATAAATCTGACCAGAAGACAAGGGGTAAGGCTTATTGTCAATATTTAATACTGACAGAAGCAACATGGCTTGAAAATCGTACTTTGTAATGAAGTTAACTAATTGAAATCGATATTATATTTGATATTCTTTTTTTGGTCAGAGAGAATATGTGAATTTCTTAGAGGAAAAGCCGCATTCTAAAGGTATCATAAATAGCATTATTTTTATGCCCTGGGAAGATACCTGCTTTGTGACTGGAGGATCTGACCATGTTGTTATATACTTTGGAGTGAGAAAATATGGAAGCCAAAATTATTGCACAAGAATGTCCATTCATCTATTGTCATGGGAGTCGTTGGTATGCAGTAGAAACAAATCGTATTGTCTATTGGTGCAGATAAAAGAATTTTTGGATTTGACAGTCGTATGGGAAGAGAATATTTCAAGCACCCAAATTATAATAAATGCATATGAGTGTGCTGCTAAATCCATGTGAGTTCAATTTATTCATGGTTTAAATAGGGTAAGAATCATGATTCTGCAGCTTCCTTTGGAGTCTGCTTTGTTAATCAATTGCCCTTAGATTTTCCCCCCACATGCTCTACCGTCCTATATCCAAATTCTTCAAGTTCATGTTCGTCTTGAATGCTTGTGTAATGCATTATAGAATCTATAAGTATGCTAATTTGACAATCTCCAAGACAATATGTAGTCCATAACCTAGAACTTTTAAACATCAGAGGATATATTTGCACTGACTAAGTATTGTAAAACTACATCCATTTCCATACTAGTTCCTTTGATGAGATGAATGCTATAATTTCATAGGCTAACATTGTAGTCTGTTTCATGGTTAAGGTAACATTATGGGGCTCCTTTATGAAAATTAAGTTGAAAAAAATCTATTGTCATAGCTTTTTGAAAGAGCATACCAGTAAACAAGTCACAATTTTAATTGTGGCCTCTATTGTGTTAAGAAATTTATTATGCAGGTTTATCATTGATACTTAGAAATGGCCATCTATTCACAGATTTGAAGGATCCTTCTGTTGCAACGGTGCATCCCTTATAAACAAGTTGCCATTATTTTCATACTCTCCACATTGTTGTATAATCATGTCATATAATTGTTGGAATGAAATTGGCTTTGTTACAGCAATTATTTGTCTTCTAGGTTCATAATTCTAGTGTTATGCATGTTTAAAGAACAGGTTGCTAGGGCAATTTTCCTAATAGGCAAATGATTGAGTAAATCCATATGCTATATTTCTTACCCTGTTGAATATTTAGTTAATGAAGCAGTGACATAACTATCATGAAAGGTTTAACCCAATATAAAAAAGTTTAAATACTTCAAGAAATGCATATTTTATAACAATATTTTTAAAGATACCTATCAATATTTTTGCATCCTGTGCCCAAGCGAGCATATTTGATATCAACAAATCATGAATTGTATTCAAACATATTGTACTTGAGAATATACATGCATGCGCAGACATACAAGCAGTGCACATATGGAGGCATTAGTCTTTACAGAGAAGTTGATATGCCTAGACATTTTTGTCATTTAACATATATTTTTTCGGTTGTCATTTGATCTTTTTTCTTCCTTTTCCTTTTTCTCTATGTGTAGAATCAACTCTTTCTCTTTACATGAGTATGTAGCTTTTTTCTTTAAGGCATGAAGGCCAACAAGAAGTATAATCCCCTATTTTTAAATAGTTATGTTCATTGGCGGATTGCTAACCAAATTTATGGAATCGTTAACGGGTTCCTAAGACAAATTTGATGTTTGCTGACCGAGTTTTTGGCAGAAAAGCAAATATTATCAATCAATAAATAACTGATATTGAGCTGCTTTTTTTTCCGGAGGGTGTCATGAAACGATATGAATCAGTGAATACCATGGTTTCATTCCTTTGGTTGATAGTTGGTTTTTATTGGGAGATCTCAGGCGGTAACACTCTTTTGCAAGATGTTAGGTGTTTGTATTGTTAAGGCCTTCTTCAATTGACTCTTGCTAATAGCTTTTGTATGTTGTTTTCATTTTGATAGTCTCATAAAGTATAAACGTATAATAATCACATTAAGTTTAATAGTCATTGTGTGCATAGACAATTCATATGCATAGAACTTTTCGGAGTTATTCTATGTTTCTACTGTGAATACACTCAGAAATTCCACCAAACTTTTGATCCCCATTATATGAATTTTTGCATATTGTCAAAATACAAATTAAAGTACAGCATCCCTATCTCCCTTCCTATAACTTATGCTTTTTATAATGTTCCTTTCAATGTTATTCAATAATGATTCACACTTCTCTATGCATATTCAATGCATAATATTTCTATTACCCAAAGATTTATTTTAAAATAAAAAAGACGTGGGGTTTGAGAGTTGAATTGGAGATGCTGGTGTTGAAATAGAAGAATAGTAGCATGATAAGAGATAGGTAGGGAATGTGGATATTATTTTTCTTTTCTTTTTTTCTTTTTTTTTGTAAACTTTGGTTAAAGTTGAAATAAAATGTGTAAAAGTAAATATACTTTTGCCAAAAGATAGAAGTTTTGGAGAATATATAGAATATGTTTTACAGTATGATAAACATGTTGCTATGACCATTTGTCATGTGCCTTCAGAACTTGGTAAAAATTATTATAAGTTTAGGGTGATATATCATTGAAGAGCAGGAGCAAAATTGCATTTTTGTTTAGAGGTGAATAAAGATGCATCAATTAATTGAATATCAAAGCAGCTATGGGAATAACAATTAAGTGCACTTGATAATATAATGAGGATCTGTTATTGTAGCAGTCACGATGTTTTATTGCAGATGTGCCGTAATAATGATCATGACTTGACAAGATTATTATTTATTAAACATTAATATGTGCTCATGGTATTTGAAATTGCTATTATAAGAAGGCAAAAGTAGGTGAAGCATTGATGGTGTGTGAAATGTTAAGAGGTTGACTGTTTAATGATAGGTTTAATTTTGTTTGTAAGCCCATTTTGATGGACCAGAGGTCATAGTTGTGGTAGATGATAGTGTGCTTATTTTGGTAGTCATTTTATTTTATAATTTAGTTTTATTTGTTTAGAATTTTTATTTTTTTGTCCAAGAAGTATGATCTTTACATAACTTGCATGAGTTTATCATTTTTGTTAAATGTTTGCTCCCTCTCATTTTCCAAAACCTTTGAACTCCATGTAATTTGCATATTCTCACTATTACTTTTGTTCTTACTTATAGGTTGGTGCTTCAATGGATGAATTGTTCCATTCCCTTGGCCTTGAGAAGTATCTCATATCAAATGAGTATTCACATATGATCAATTATATGTTGCACTCTCTAGAATTAGAAGCATGGACGAGTTAAATATATATTTGCCCAATAATGGACATGATGCTCAGACCACTACAATAAATATAGTTTAAAAAAGAGATTTTTAAGAACTTGAATACTTGATTTGTTTTTGTTGTTCAATTAAATGTGTTTTTCAAAAGTTGGTAAATATGTAAGGTAATTGTAGGGGTGTTCGGGATCGAGACGGGATTGGGAAGTCCCATTCCTGATCCCGATCCCGATCCCAAAAATTTCCTGAAATGTTAGGGATTGGGATTGGGAATTTCTCGATCCCGGATTTTTTTTAAAAAAACTTCCTATATTAATTTTTTTTGTTGTGTTTTCTTTAGTTTAGGATAAATATGATTTGTACCAAATTAATCCAATACGAATATATCATTAGTCCAATACATACTTAAAGTTGTCGATTTAGCTACAAAAAAGCACAAAGATAAGAACAAAAAATTAGTATTATTTAATAAATAATAAATAAAATTAACTAAATAAACTAAAAAAATAGATATTACCTTGAGGGTGTTAGGGATTTTCACATTTAGTCTTGCTTTCTTAAATATTTTTAAAAATTGTACATAATATATATATTTTCAGGATCGAGAAGTCTCATTCTCGATCCCGATCCTCAATTTTTCCCGTCCCTCCCATCCTAATTTACTTGGGATCGAAACGGGAAAACCAGGATGAGAAAAAATTGCACACCCCTAGGTAATTTGGTTTGATTGTGGTCTAAAAATATTCAAGTAGTGTAAACTGCCAACAGATAGTAAACATGTGCAATATCAATTTTTATCATAATATAAAATGTATGTTGGAAATATTACTCCTCGCGCAGTACCCAGGGAGGAAATGCTCGTTAACTTAATAACTTCAGTCCCGTCCCTTGAAAAAACAGAGAAATATCATTTAATCCAAGGAGCTTTAGTGAAATTAAAAATTAAAATAGATTTATAAGTAGTCAACAAGTTTGGCAAGGAATGCCATGTCCCAAGCTTGTTATACACGTGTTGTGTTAATGCCGTGTCATATATGTTGTTGCATGCATCAGAGGTAAAAATCGTAATCCACAAATCAAATTATTATTAAAATTAAAAATATTTATAACCAGACTATTGTTAGGGACATTTTTTTTTATGTGTGATCGAACCCACTACTATTTGCCACAAAGAACGTTGGCAAAACAAAACAAAAAAATAAAAATAAAAAGATGACGCCAGTGATGAAGTTGACACTGGTATCAACTAAACACGCACTTATAGTATATGCATGTGTCTGATATCACTTATTTTTGGATAATAAGTTTTTATTATATAAATCGAGATAAAACTCCTCTCACATACTTACCTCGTATACCGTAAGTTATGATTTATAAGTACTTATAAATAAAAAATAAACTATCTCAAACAAGCACATCTTGCCACCATGAAAAAAGATTTTAAATGTCCTTAAAAATTTGAAAAACACTTAATTCATACACCCTGCGTTGACAATTCTTACTCAATTCAAGGATGATTTTAAAGATTAAAGTTGTAAAAATTTTAAAATTTAATTAATTTTAACTTAGTTTTCTCACTCTCCTAAGAGAGCAGCCAACAGAACCTTGTGAAAACGACCCTTGTTCGATTTATGTTTTTTTAGAGCATGTTTGGATTAGGATTAGGCATCCTAAAAATATTTATGTACGTAAGTTGAGACAATACTACTCTCACATACTTATTTTATATATTATAAATTACGATTGAAGATCTACTTTTAAAGATTCCAATCACTATTCCAAACAAACACGGACAGCTGTATAATATAATCATGTAGACATTGTTTTAAAAGCAGCTTAAAAAAAAGCATGACATATTTGTTTAGAATAGCAATTTAAACCTTCAAAATTAACTTCTCAATTATGAATTATGATATATTAGATAAACATATAAGAAAAATTTTATTTTAATTTACGTGAATAAATATTTTTGAGGGCCACAGATCCCAAACAAACGCATCAATATCCATAAGTAGAATATAATGCCATAAAAACCTAAAAAAGACATCGTGGACTACAACGTGGGTAAGTGTATTTACCAATAAAAGAATTTGGGCCATATCTTTGAGCCGAGCCAGGGTTGTAACAACTATGTGAGTGTTTGATAAATGTTAAAACGTAGTTTTAAAAGTCTTTTTTTATAAGTTGGGATAAAATTTTTTTTATATATTTATTTTATAAATTATAAAAATTATTTTTTAAAAACTAATCCAAACATATATTAAGAAATGATATTGATTTTGTACCTAAAAAAAACAAATAACATTCATTTACCACTAAAACTTGAGAAAGTGGTGGAAAGTAGAAACACCGGGGAGGCTTGCAAATAGGGAAAATCACTGTCAGGTCCCATGGAAGCAAAATATTGTCAGAAAAGTCCCAGGAAAAACTGAAATATCTGAAAAGTCCCTAGGGACTTTTCTGATATTATTTTCTAAAGCCAAATTACACACATGCCCTTCTTCTATGTCTCCCTCTCTCACGTTTTCAGCTCAGTCTCTGTAACCGTTTCAGATCGCAAATCTCTTCTTAATATTTGCAGATTCGGTTTTTACAATGGTGGAGGGTGAAGCTTTGAGGTGGTGAAAGATTTGTAGGATGAAAAGTAAGATAGAAGGAAGAAGAAGATGGAAGGAAGGTGGTGGGATTTTTTTGATCTCAAGCTTCCGCCATTTTTAAAGAAGGAAGGGATGAAGGTGATGATGATGATGAATAGTCCAACCTCATTGACAAGTGAAAACGCTGAAATGGGAAAAAATTAAGTTGTTGTTAATTTCCGCAGTAGTAGTTGTTAATATAACTCTACTAGTTGTTAATACGAAAAATGAGGTTTGGGCGCCATTTTGCTCTGTTGTTGGGAAAGAAAACAGAGGAAGTGGTGTGTTTTAAGTGGTTGGGTGCTATGAAAACGCTGATATGGAAGAAAAATAAGTTGTTGTTAATTCGCACAGTGGAGGTTGTTAATACGGAAAATGACGTTGGACGCCATGGTGCTCTGTTTTTGGGAGAGGAAATAGAGGAAGTGGTGTGTTTGAGGTTGTGGGGTGCTATGAAAATGATGATATGGAAGAAAAATAAGTTGTTGTTAATTCGCATAAAAGAGGTTGTTAATATAACAGTGGAGGTTGTTAATACGGAAAATGACGTTGAGTGTTAGTGGGTGCTCTGTTTTTGGGGAATATAATAGAGGAAGTGCTCTGTAAATTGCTCAATTGGTCATATTTAATGTAAGGCAATATAGTGTCAGAGAGAAAGTCATTGGAGGTTGTGAAAACAACTCAAAAGGTTGTTAATACACGCTTTATGAGTTGTAAATAGCTTAATTTGTCATACTTAATTTGAGGAACAATAGTGTCAGATAGAAAGGTGTTGGAGGTTGAGAAACAAACCGAACAGGTTGTTATTACACGCTATACGAGTTGTAAATAGCTCGATTTGTCATACTTAACGTGAGGAAACATAGTGTCAGCGAGAAACGTGTGGGACGTTGTGAAACGAACTCAAAAGGTTGTTAATACACGCTTTATGAGTTGTAAATACACCGTCAAGTTGTTCCGTATTAACAACCTCTACTGTTATATTAACAACCTCCACTGTGCAAATTAACAACAACTTATTTTTCTTCCATATCATCATTTTCATAGCACCCCACAACCTCAAACACACCACTTCCTCTGTTTCCTCTCCCAAAAACAGAGCACCATGGCGTCCAACGTCATTTTCCGTATTAACAACCTCCACTGTTATATTAACAACCTCCACTGTGCGAATTAACAACAACTTATTTTTCTTCCATATCATCATTTTCATAGCACCCCACAACCTCAAACACACCACTTCCTCTGTTTCCTCTCCCAAAAACAGAGCACCATGGCGTCCAACGTCATTTTCCGTATTAACAACCTCCACTGTTATATTAACAACCTCCACTGTGCGAATTAACAACAACTTATTTTTCTTCCATATCATCATTTTCATAGCACCCCACCACCTCAAACACACCACTTCCTCTGTTTCCTCTCCCAAAAACAGAGCACCATGGCGTCCAACGTCATTTTCCGTATTAACAACCTCCACTGTTATATTAACAACCTCCACTGTGCGAATTAACAACAACTTATTTTTCTTCCATATCATCATTTTCATAGCACTCCACCACCTCAAACACACCACTTCCTCTGTTTCCTCTCCCAAAAACAGAGCACCATGGCGTCCAACGTCATTTTCCGTATTAACAACCTCCACTGTTATATTAACAACCTCCACTGTGCGAATTAACAACAACTTATTTTTCTTCCATATCATCATTTTCATAGCACCCCACCACCTCAAACGCACCACTTCCTCTGTTTCCTCTCCCAAAAACAGAGCACCATGGCGTCCAACGTCATTTTCCGTATTAACAACCTCCACTGTGCGAATTAACAACCTCCACTGTGCGAATTAACAACAACTTATTTTTCTTCCATATCAGCGTTTTCATAGCACCCAACCACTTAAAACACACCACTTCCTCTGTTTTCTTTCCCAACAACAGAGCAAAATGGCGCCCAAACCTCATTTTTCGTATTAACAACTAGTAGAGTTATATTAACAACTACTACTGCGGAAATTAACAACAACTTAATTTTTTCCCATTTCAGCGTTTTCACTTGTCAATGAAGTTGGACTATTCATCATCATCATCACCTTCATCCCTTCCTTCTTTAAAAATGGCGGAAGCTTGAGATCAAAAAAATCCCACCACCTTCCTTCCATCTTCTTCTTCCTTCTATCTTACTTTTCATCCCACAAATCTTTCACCACCTCAAAGCTTCACCCTCCACCATTGCAAAAACCGAATCTGCAAATATTAAGAAGAGATTTGCGATCCGAAACGGTTACAGAGACTGAGCTGAAAACATGAGAGAGGGAGACATAGAAGAAGGGCATGTGTGTAATTTGGCTTTAGAAAATAATATCAGAAAAGTCCCTAGGGACTTTTCAGATATTTCAGTTTTTCCTGGGACTTTTTTGACAATATTTTGCTTCCATGGGACCTGACAGTGATTTTCCCTTGCAAATATCCTTCACAGACACGAGGCGACTAAATTCCTGACAAGCTAAGTGACAAAAAGAAGATGCGTGGAGTCACGTTCTCACACTCTCATACATGGATTGTTATATATATAGTATTGGTGTAGTGCAGATACTATTTCATTATACCAATCACGAAAGGAAGCATCTTATTGTCATCACGGCACAATAATGAGCATGGTTGGATCAGCTGGATCAGCTTATTCCTAAGAAATAAGTGCTTTTTACATAAGTCGAGGTAAAATTCTTCTCACCTACTTATCTCGTATATCGTAAATCACGATTTAAAAACACTTATAAATAAAAAATAAGTTATTTAAATACACACTGTAGCAATTAATTTATAAATGGCACTGCTAGCATCTAGATTTGTCTGGCGCCGATTATATGGCACTGCTAGTATCTAGATTTATAAATGGCACTGCTAGCATCTAGATTTGCTAGCATCACTTGTATAGCATTTTACATGTTGGGACCAAGCATTGTTTCGTTACGCTGCCACCAAAGTAATTCCTACCACGTCTAAAATCTTATTTGAACAGTTTGCAACTAAAATGAAAAAATGGGGGGGAAATATATTTTGCAATAGTAGTAACTACACCTTTTCATATCACATTAAAGTAATTCAAATTTATTTATATATTTTTAAGGTCAGATTATAATAATATTTTTGTAAATATTGGATTTAGACCATAAAAATTTTTCATACAATGATAATGAAAGAAAAGGGAGGACAGCTGGACAGGGAAAGGAAAGGCAATGGAGAGAAGTCAACCCCAAATACTGCACCCACTATCTTCCTAGCTATCACCATCACCAGTTGGGTGCCCTAGTCTGTGATTTAATATTAATTCCATTTTGCAGGAATTAAAAATTTTTAGTCATTGGAAGCCCAGTGTTGTGGGCAAAAAATATTAATGCCGTTTTAACTTTTAAGTATTAAATCACTAAGTTATAGTAAAACTAATCACTCATATTTAAATAACAATAAAATTACTAAAAACAAATCTACTCAGCTCAAAAATGAAATGAAATAAGTAACTTTATTAACCTCGAGTTCCTAACTCTTTAAATCTTCGAGTAGAACCTTAGATATGATAAAAATTTCTTAGAGCGCATGAGGGGAACGATTTTGACAAAAGTGGTAAAATAAAGGGTGGTGACGTTTGACATTTATATAGCCGTATGATCTGTAGTAGTTATCCCCAAACTTGCTATAAATCATAAAACCCTATCTTGATCTACACGACACTTTGTAGTGATTTCAAGGAATCGGTACAAAACATGCAACCTTTTATATTTTGTAGCAATTATTACTTCAAAAACCGCTAAAAATCATGAGACAATTTATAGTGGTTCCTACAAACCTACAACCTTTTGTCTTCTGTAGCGGTCTCGCCTTTCAACCGCTACAAACGTGGCGCCACATTTTGTAGCGGTTTATGTAATCCAACTACTGCAAATTAACGTGACTTATCAATGTGCCAGTTGGCGCGAGTCATATCGTTACAAATTTGTAGTGGTTTGCCTCAGGATTTATAGCGGTTTTTTGTAACAAATACAATTTAACTGCCACTAAACGGCGTTGTTTTTGCTGTGGAATATGTCTCGTAAAAATGTTGTTGATTGGTTTAATCTCACTTCACTGAGCCCTGTTGTATGTGTTGTGAAGTTAACACTTTAATAATTCAAGAAGTGTTAACTTGAGGGGATATATTTAAGATATAAAATGTTAGTTAACATCCTTACTATTGTTAGTTAAAATTTTAGTGATGTGGCTAATCATTGTAAAATTCTATAGAGGTATAATTGTATGGATCAAAGTGTGAAGGATGACAGGATTTTCACCCAAACTAAGGAAGGTTAACTAAGGTCATCACCCCTTATTAATCTTAGGTGTGTTTGGTTTGAGGGAAGGGGTCCTCATTATCTCATTTGGTTTGAATTTTTGAGTGGGAGGGAAGCTAAAATTTTGACTCTCATTCTCTTGTCTCTCTTTATTTTTTGCTTTCATTACAAAAGCTCCCAACAAATCAAATAAGGTAAAATTCTCCCATCTCCCTCCCCTCCCTTCAAACCAAACACACCCTTAGGCCTGATTTGGTTCAAAGGGAGGGAATGGAAGGGAAGGGGCTCATTTTTCATCCCCTCCAAAACCCCCTAATCTGGAGGGAACAAAAATAAGGAGATGGGAGGGATTTGGAGCCCCTTCTTTGAAACCCCTCCCCTCCAAATTTTCATTCCAAACAAGGAGAGGGACTCGTTTTTCATTCCTTCCCCTCCAACCAAACAGTCCTTAGAGCTTGTTTGGTCTGAGGGGAGGGAAAGTGGGTGGAGGGAAAAAATTTTTGAGTTAAATTTAAAAAAATTAGAGAAGTGGGATTAAAAATTTTTAATTAATTTTTCTTACTCTTTTATCTTATATATTCTCTTTATTAAAATTTTATTACCCCACTTCTTCAATATTTTAAAATTCAATTCATAAAAATTTTCCCTCCCCTCCAAATTCCTCACACCAAATGGACCCTTAAGGTGTGTGTGGTTTGAAGGGGGTGGGAGGGGAGTCAAAATATTGGCTTTAATTCCATCCCCTCTTTTTAAACAAAACAAATGATCCCCTCTCTTCCCCTACATTCTAACAAATCAAACAAGGTAACATATCTTACCCTCAAACCAAACACACCTTTTGAGTTTAGGGTTAATATAATCATCCAATAAGCTTTGATTGCTGTAATGTCATCATGGCTGATTCATATATTTGTAATTCTCAATAAATAAGAGATTCATATATATTTTCAATTGGGAGAATTGTCCAAAAATATCTTTGGGGCAAATTAATTGCTGATTGCTACCAAGCGTACAAGCGATCTTTCGTTTTGTGCAAGCCATCTTCCATGTGTGTAAAAATCTTCTATATAAATATGCAAGCAATCTTCCGTTGTGTACAAAATATCTTCCGTTATATATAATAGATCTTCTATGGTAACATTCAGCAATTAATTTACTAAAAATATATTTATTAGCAATTCTCCCTTTTCAATTTCGGATATTTTAACACAAGTGTGGCTTTTTTATGAATATAGTCTCGTTAACCGAAAAGGAACCATTATCCAATCTAATCTGACTATAATTAACTGTAGATAAGAGGTTTGGGAACTGGGAGTTGGATGAGATAGCGACAATCTGAAGGCGGGGTGGGAGTGTTGATGCCATTAGGCCCCTATGGTGGAGAGCCTACATTGCCATCGCACCATGGTATGGCCCACACCATGAACTGAATTCCCAATATCCCCCCTCTTTCTTTCTTTAAATCACGCCCTTGCCATTTTTCGCATTCTCATTTCACGCGCTGATGAATCCGATAGGCCATTCGGCTCTGCATGAGTGATCTTTACACTCGTTAGAGCGCTGCATCTCTTTTTTGTTTTCACATAAGTAGCCAATTTTATTATGGAAAACAGATATAGTGTTACATATAAAAGGCCTCCCATTACGCTCTCATAAGCATATTATTGAAAGGCCCAGTAGTACTAGAACAACCAGATTTAAGATATATAGCAACTAATGAAAACTTAAAAACTTAACACCTAAATCAATGACCAATCACAATAGAAGGACGACAAAAACAGCAATTTGAAATAAGCACGTCAGAGCGCATTTTTGAGGGCCATGGTTCTAATAATCTCCCCAAACTTTGCAAAAGAGCTATGAAGTGGGTGGAGTTGCAGCTAATACGGAGATCAACATTTTGCAATCCGTTAAAGCACGCCGCCACAAATCAGCAAAGGCTTCTAGTAATTCAGGACATCTGCATCTTGTTTGACGTTGGGGGGGTGTCCTAAGACCAGTATCAATAGCTTGGAAGCAGAATTAGATGCGGAGTTTCATTCAAATCAATATGCTAATCTTTATTGCTCTCTCTTAGAGTCTGTGCCTATAACATCAGTTCGACTGGATTGATTTATGTTAATAAAATTAAGATGAATCATTATTGATAACAAATGATTCTTTACAAGATATAAATCAATCCACTTTGCTTTAATAATGATCATTCTTCATTTAATGGTGATTAACAACTAACTCTAACTATAAGGATTTATAAAGGACTTCTTTATTTAGAGAGAGGTTCACATTAACCTCTTTCTTAATATGGTGTGAATTTCATTATCTTACACGTATTAATCCATATAATTGGACTTTATTTATAAGATCTTACAATATTTAACTACCTTATTAAGATTTTAACTAATTAATGAGGATCTTAACTAACTAATGATTTTATATATCTAAACCAATTATCATGGTTCTGCACTTTCACTCTAGCCACGTCCAAGTTGTAGACTCTAATCCCAAATCTATGATTACCTTTGTCCAAGTTGTAGGAAATTAAAGTGGACTGAGTGACAATACTTGTCAGCATATCACTAGAAACCCTTCACGCATCACATGTTCTAAGGCTCAAGAGAAACTCAATTTGAGCCCTCTAGTGTTTTACAAGATGTAGTGATTGTTTGGTAAGTATAAAAAAAAGTGATTTTTTAAAATATTTTTTTATAAATTGAAATAAAACTTATATCACATATTTACTTTAAATGTCGTATATCACTTATAAAAAATTAAAACAGGCAAACACATTCACAGAAAGTGAAGTATGACAAGTCAAGCCTCCGTAGTCCTATACAATGTGCAGTTCTTTTTTATGTGTTAGAATTGTTTTCTTCCTTTTTATTTAAAAACGTAAACAATATTCTTAGTCTATGAAATGATATATTTTTATTTTACTCCTTTGATATATATTTTATTATTAACTTAATTCTCATTCACGGCTTATTATTCAAAGTACACGATTATGAATTATCTTGTTTCGTGCTACAACAAGATCAACTAAAATTATGAATTAATATTTGTTTGTTAATATCTTTTTTAATAGGCAAAATGAGAAACTTTTTACTAATTTTCTCATTCTTTGTCACTCATTATCCAATGATAGCATTAGAAAATAAGAAAATTAATAAAAATAAAAACATGCACACGCCATCTGGAGCAATACATCCAGCACGTGCGAAAACACTAATTGCCATTGCCTTCCCCAACGTAAGACGCTGTGCACGCACATTGCTTCCACAGTATCTAATGTCTCGTATTTCGTAACTATGTTTTGTATTAGTTTAAAATAATTTACTTTTAGATAATAAATATTTATAAATTATGATTCACAATATAAAATATAAATATATAAGATGATTTTTAGTATCAAAAGCAGAAAGCACCGAGATGGTCATACGGTCACAGCAAGGGGAAGAGTGGCACTCTCGTAATTAGAAAAGCAACGTAATGGCACAGATGACCTTGGAGCTGGCCACCGCCAAGTTCCTTGATCGTGTCTCGTGGAGAACTGGAGCAGTGCCTGCGTGGGAAGCCCTTGATGAGGCCAAACTCAGCTCCGCACCAGAGAGAGACAAACAATAATATCGTAGCTGTGGGCGATAAGAGCAAGAGAGAGAAAGACGTCCTCTCGGGCTTTCTGCATTTCTCTGCCCAAATCCTCCAGCGTTCCACTCAGGAGAACGAGTGGATGCTCATTTGTGCAAAGCAATGCCTGTCATTGCCAGAATTTTATGTTTCTCTCTAGCATCTTTACGTCCCTTTCATCTTTGTTGAGAACTCATAACCAAAAACATAACATATGGTACTGCACTATCTGGAGCAGGCGAAACCTTTCTTTGTTTTTTTTTGGCGTAGTTTGTTTAACTAATCTGCATTGTGAGTTGAAACTTTGACCATCCTTACATGTTTCTGCTTCGGTTACCTTTTTTCTTGTTGCTCTCTTCTTTTTCCCCTTTGAGTGATGAAATATAATTACAGTTGGATGGTGATTTCTGAACCTGGCTTGGTTAAGTGGTTCAGTTATAGAACTTAAACTGATTGGTTGTGATTTTTACATTTCTTTGCTGACAATAAATGTAAAAACGAGTCAAGAAGCGTCACTGGTAGTCTCATGATTTGTTGATTTAGCATTTCCCCTTTCTTTTCACTGCTTTAATTGCATTTGCCGCGTTTTGCAGTGCCTCTGTCCCTAAATATCCAAGATCTTGGAAGGAGATGCCGTTTCCGAACGCTTCTTTCAGAGGGGGTCTCGATCTGGCTTAAAATCTGACTATCTTGATTGGTGGCATTAATTTTGCTGAGTCCTTGGCAGGGCAGGTAGAGCAACATATTGCAAGTATTATGCCTATAATGCCATTTTTATTCGCTTAGTCGAAGTTAAATGAATTCAGATATCTGAAATCTACAGCCTTTTCAGACTTCACTTTGTATCCTGAGTTATTATCAGATAGAAAATTTGGTTGTTAAGTTTCTTTTTTAGCTATTTTTCGTTTAATCTCCTTTCCATTCTTCTGATGGAAGTTATGAGAAATGAATGACCATTTTTTGTAATAGCTGGATTTCTAATTTATTTTCAGATAGCATGGCATCTTCATGGGACCAACTTGGGGAAGTTGCAACTGTGCTCCAGCTGACGGGCTTGGATGCCGTTCGGTTGATTGGGATGATTGTAAAAGCTGCAAGTACAGCACGGATGCACAAGAAGAACTGCAGGCAGTTTGCACAGCATCTCAAGTTGATTGGGAACTTGCTGGAGCAGCTCAAGATCTCAGAGCTGAAAAAATATCCAGAAACTCGGGAGCCTCTGGAGCAGCTTGAAGATGCTTTAAGAAGGTCTTACGCTTTGGTCAACAGTTGCCAGGATCGGAGCTATCTATATTTGCTGGCCATGGGCTGGAACATTGTTTATCAATTCAGGAAGGCTCAGAATGAAATTGACCGTTACCTCCGTCTTGTTCCTCTCATCACTCTTGTTGACAATGCTCGAGTCAGGGTATATGTTGTACTTAATTGTGTTTTATGATCAGCTATCACTTGTTATACATGTTCCTTTTACTAGAAAAAAGAGGAAAAACCATTCCTTTTCTTTTTTGTTTCATTTCAATTGTGTATATGTAAACCATAATCCCATTTTATAGAATTCAAATGAATCAGAACTTGACATTTTCTCTGTATTTTTGACGAGTGTGATGTGTTTAACTTTGCAAGTTTATTGCAGCATCTTTGTTTGGCCCATTGTGGTTGCAAATTTTCTCAGAATGATGTTAACAGTCTTTTCCTCTGAAATATCCAGGAGAGACTTGAAGTTATTGAGAAGGATCAGCGTGAATACACATTGGATGATGAGGACCAAAGGGTGCAAACTGTGATATTAAAACCTGAACCTGACAAAGATGATGCTGTGGTGCTGAAGAAATCTCTTTCCTGTTCTTATCCCAACTTACCCTTCAATGAAGCACTTAAGAAAGAAAATGAAAAGCTTAAATTAGAGCTACGACGGTCACAGGAAAATTTGGATATGAATCAGTGTGAAGTCATTCAACGTTTATTGGATGTGACGGAAGCTGCAGCTTACCCTGTTCCGGAGAAGTGTTCACCTGAAAAAAGTCATAAGAAAGTAGAAGACAGTTACTCAGATGACAATAGTGACAAAGGCCATGTTTCTGATGAAAAATATAACAAAAAAGGTGACACTTCTTCAACATTAAGGTAATTCCCCAATCCCAGTTATTTGTGCATTCATGTCGACTATACTGACCAGAGTACAAAATAAGTATGTTAGTTTTAAATCAGTCGCTGCTGATAGCCAGGCAGGCCCAAAATTGGACTTATAATTTTAACTTGGCGCAGCTTTGACCACTTTAAGTTCTGGGCTTCTTCAATCTCTTATTCTTCTTCTGTTTTCTTTTTGGCTTATTGTTAACCTTTTCAGTGTTGAATGTCTTGTGTTGCAAACTTATATTGATTCTCAGTCTGATGCTTTTATGTCTGGTACAAGCAGATCATCTGTTTCAGGAAAGGGTCTGCTGCCCACTGAGGGTTCATATCAGCTGGGAGAATGGCACACTGATTTACTTTCTTGTTGTTCTGAACCCTCTCTATGTATGTACTCATCTGCTGTTAATTATAGTTTCATTAGGTATGGTCGTTTACCAAGGAAGAGTGCTTTTTAACAATGCAGATCTTAATATTTAGAGTGCATTTGCATGGATCTTAAGATGAGTTGCACTGTTCACATATGAGTACAATGCAGATCTCAAAATTTTATTTTATGTTGAATGAATATTGATGGTTATTTATGTTATAACCATTTTGTGGTGAACTATATGTGCACTCTTATTATTCATGCATATTTAGGAACTGAATGGCTTACCTTTGGAATATACTTTTGGATCTATCTAATTTCTAAATATTTTGACCATTCTTCAAGATCCAAGAAGACCTTAAGTTCAAATATTAAAAGGAATCACTTCTAGCAGTGTGAATATTTCTTAAAACTCTCCCTTCCCGGGTATATTATCTGATTATCATTAACAGGTGGCATGATTCTGTCAGTTAACATGATTGGTATCTTCTGTTTTAATGCCTGCTAGTTATGTTTTTGTGGGGTTTGGATGAGAGGCTGTTTGACACCTAACTGGATGAAGGGCATGGCCGTGCAGTATATTTAGAAAATAGAACAAAAAATTAGAAATTAGGATGAAGGGCGTGTGCGATGTGCAAGAGATACCTGTGTTTAGAACTGTTTTTCTTTGGAACTTGAATAAGAACAGAAGTTGATACTGGTAATTGTGGGAGCAGGGATTCTCTTTTCTTTTGATTTGCATGTTAAAGACTGAATTACTAAGTTCAAATATTAAAAGGAATCACCTCTAGCAGTGTGAATATTTCTTAAAACTCTCCCTTCCTGGGTATATTATCTGATTATCATTAACGGGTGGCATGATTCTGTCAGTTAACATGATTGTTATCTTCTGTTTTAATGCCTGCTAGTTATGTTTGTGTGGGGTTAGGATGAGAGGCTGTTTGACACCTAACTGGACGAAGGGCATGGCTGTGCAGTATATTTAGAAAATAGAATAAAAAATTAGAAATTAGGATGGAGGGCGGGTGCGATGTGCATGAGATACCTGTGTTTAGAACTGTTTTTTTTTTAAACTTGAATGAGAACAGAAGTTGATAGTGGTAATTGTGGGAGCAGGGGTTCTCTTTTCTTTTGATTTGCATGTCAAAGACTGAATTACTATTGTGGAGGGACTGTGTCCTTAAGAAGTAGAAGAAACCCAACTTAACGGTTGTAGGATATCATCCATGTAAAATGGATTTGAGCAAGCACTCCAATAGTTTGTGATGTTTCGTCCAAGTTATCCAAGTTATACGTTGCATCAAAATGAGCAAGAGTTTTCTTTTTTGCAGGTATAAAAACTTTCTTCTATCCTTGTGGGACAATTGCAAAGATTGCCACTGTTGCAACAAACAGGCACATATGTAAGTAAACTAAACATAATATAATGTCTTTCATTGAGTGATGGATATAAATCTGAGATCTGTTTTGTTTGCTCCTGTTTCTTGCTTTTGCTAAGCTCAAACAAGGCTATATAATTCACGTAGATCAAATTAATCCCGTAGGATGTTGATGCCATCTGGGTTCATTTCAGATTTTGTCCTCTGGAAAAATCTCTTCCTTGTTTGTGTACCTTTGGATGCTAAAGTGACATTATGTTGGGTGAATATCCTCAATCAAAGTTTTAGAACAGGGTTTAATTCCACTGCAACTTTCACAGTTTCCGCATGAGCTGTGATAACAAAGTTGTGATGCACAGTAAACATTAAAAATAATCACATTTCTACTTTACTTTATGATGATGAATGGGTATGGACGAGCCAAATACCTCTCTTTAGTGGCTGTTATATAATTTACAAGTCAGAAGGCAAAAATCTATAAATAACCTACTCTGATGCATCATGCCTAATGGTAGCAAAAATGAGTATATTTTTGTATAAAAAATAAGTACATTTTTATGGTGAGAGAGATTCAATTCCAAACAATATTATACTGTGAATAAAGTCCTCCCATGTCCTTCCTTTGAGATACTAAAAAACAATTATATGTTATTGCTCTACTTAATAGAAAAATGTAAATTTTTGTGGAATGAAAAAGCAATTGGGATGATGAAACATCAGAACACAACCTGACACCGCTGGTAAAATAGCAAGGCTAATTTTTGGGATTATAAAAAACAGGAAAGGGAATTGGACCTAAACTGTTAATTTGCAAAATGGAAGCAACTATAACTAAGGAATTTGCAGAGGAAAGCCAAACAAATTAGCAGTTTCATAGAAAAAGAGGCTACATGGTCTTCGAATTGGAGTAGGATTAGAAAGAAGCGTGAAGAGAGATAAGAAGGAAGTAAAACAGAAAACAACTGACCGAACTACCAAAACCATAATCTGATGTTTGCTGTTCTCCTCTCTTAAAGGTGTGGATTCCGGACTGAAACCATGTTTTCTATTTTTCCCTCCCTCACATTTCTCATATGGTGCATACGAAGCACCAAATAAATTTGCACATTTTGCTGCGTCACAAGTATTGCATGGTTGAACACTGAGGTGCTGCGCCACATGCCAATTACCCTTATGACCTATGGTAAAGTCATCACATCTTACTTTGGAGGTAGCATGATGTTAGCAGTGAAGGGATAACTTGACTTTGTCATATGGTGTTATACTTCTATGCTGTGGAAACAAAATCATAGGTTTTGTTGGGTTATGGAATGTAGACTAAAAATTGAGACCTTTGCTTTAACTTTTGGGATTAGCAAGACTTCTTAATGTTGCAGTTGTATTCTAATTTGATGGTATTCTCCTTTCTATCTGCTTCATTTTGAGCAGTTGCATCTTTATTTGTGACTGCTGCTATAATCTCAGTTCTCTGTTTTCAGCTTCTACAGAAGCATGTAATGACTTGATGGCATATTCATTAGTTCTGTCATGCTGTTGCTATACCTGCTGTATCAGGAGGAAGCTTAGGAAAATGTTGAACATCACAGTAAGACTAATTTCCTTGTGTATGAATATGATCGCCTCTCATAAGCACACCATTTGAGGAACGAACCCAACTGCTCAAAACCCATGTGTTTAGCTTCTTCTAAGATGTGCGCGGTCATGCTTTTTATTATAAAATTGAAGGCTCTGAAACACTGGTTTTCTTACAATGTTGCAGAGTGTAGTCCTCACAAAAAAATGCTTATTGTGAGGACTACACTCTGCACCATTTTTTTGTTTTACTCTGTACCAATTTCTGTAACCTCCTAATATCAGTTGGCCGGCTGCTGAAATCATATCACCAAGCAAGTACATTTTCTTTTGTGATTATTACCAACCTAATTTTTGTGTGGACTCTGATCATCCAATGAATAAGCTGATTTAAAGAATAGATTATGTATTGTGGAGGTTTAACTAAGCATCAAAATTTGTTACTATCTCCAGTCCTTGATATAAAATCCACTTTGACAAAGAAATCGAGCTACATGGATCTTATATTAAGGATTAGAGGGAGTACTATCACTACCTACTTGGCTCTGGCATTCTCTGGTCTCTCCAAATATTTTGCTGCTTACCAACACGCCTGTGCAGGGTGGCTACGTTGATGATTTTCTATCTCATTTAATGTGTTGCTGCTGTGCCCTTGTCCAAGAATGGAGAGAAGTGGAAATCCGTGGGGTTTGTGGTATGTGCTTCTCGTCATTCAGCTTGCTAATAATCATTCTGGGTTGTCTTTGTTCGAACTTTTAATGATGCCTGCCTTGCATGTGCGTTGGTCCCTTGTCTTTCTTTTTCTGGGCCAAACCTATTGAATGGTCATACCTTCGCTTTATAAAATTTTCTCTGTTTCACCATGAAATTTATTGTTGATTTTCCTTGGCACGAGTTCCTTATAGTTCCCATTCAGTACTCAATACGTATACCTTGGTGTAAATCGGATCGCAGGACCTGATAAGACATGTACAAGCCCTCCACCCTCACAGCATATGGAATCTTAATCTACTTAGCATGTGTTGTTTAGTGGGATTTGGATGGATGCATCGCGTTTGTGTAACTCCGTTGACAATTTGACTGACCCAACTCGGCCTTGCACTTAGAACGGCAGATATTTCTTGTACAGAACTCTTGTAAATAGAATCTACCATAGCATTTGAATTATCATTATATGGTTGGACAACGCCTTCGTTTGGCAAGAAAACACTTTCCTGTTGAAATTTGATGACCCGCTCTTCCAGTCTTTCTTCACTATATCATGCAAATGTGAGGTTCGGTATTAATCCACTGCTTCAGTTTTTAATTATCTGAGCCACTTGTGGTCGAAAGCTGGCTCTTTATTCTGTTGATTTTATATTTCTTGCTTGGCACTGACTTTGACCCGGCCCTTCCCCAATTTTGTCGTTTATCTTGACATGGATATTTTTTTTTTGGTAAAATACCAGAGTATCCCCCTACCCGAACAGTGGGAGACTAATCTCTCGGGATTTGTAGAGGCCCAGGCATGGGGGCTACCCTCCCAAGCACGCCAGTTCCATTCCCATCCTCCAGCGGAATCGAACCCGGGAGTGATGGTTAAGGGACACAAACCCTCATCCATTTGTGCCAACGTGCGTTGGTTGACATGGATATTTTGTTTCACCTGAATTATGTTGAGGATAGAGAGGAGGGAGAATAACAAGAACATCTAATGAATGAAGAGAATAAAGAGTGAAGAGAATAGAAGCTTGGGGAAGACTTCTTAAGCTAACCGACTAATCTTAGGAATAAATTCAGAACATTCTAAAATATCATTACAATAAATATGAACTAATAACAGAATATTTTAGGATGTAATTATAATTAACGGTAAATATTCAAAGTCTAAATAAAATAGCTGCCTAAAATAATACGAGTAGTAGTTGTGGTATTTTTTTAACTTTTGAATTCCCATCAAATAGTGTTGTAAAAATATTTAAATTTCATCAATGATAGTTAGCTGGATGGAAGAAATTTAACACTTTTAAAACAAGTTGAAGTTGAGGGTCTAAACTTTTTTTTGGTCCAAGAGGATCTAAAATTTGTGAATAAAAAATATACATTAAATTTTTTTTGCTAAGAGGGTGAAAGTGGCAGTGGGATCAATTCCCATATTCACCACTTGCTTAAAAAATTTCTCTTGCCGGTGGCCAGTATCAAAACTTCGGGGCTAGAGCCACCGGTGGTGACCGATCAACCAGGCGGTTGGGAAGTTTTTCTAAAAAGGAAATTTCTGTCTTTTCCCTGCATTGCTTTGTGCCATGTTCCCTAAAATTAAACTAAAAGGAAGTTTCCCATATTGATTCCCTCTCCGGATTATATGGACTGATAATCCCCCAATTAAATGTAAAAAAATTGAATTTATCATGTCTGAATTATGGAATCGGCCGAAAAAGAAATTATGAAATCAGTCAATTAAATGTGAACACGTGTAAGGTCGGATGTCTTTCTTGGATAAAACGGGGGTCACAAAATGACGGTCAATAGAATCTTGAAGCTTCTAGTAGGTGTATAAATATAGAAGCCCGTACTCAATTTATCAGATCAGAAAACTTCTTGCACCCGGAACTAGGGTTAGGGATTTGCTCCCCCTCCTCCCTCTTGTTGTGACGACGGCAGAATCTTCATCATACCATATCTGTCTATCATGTCGAAGAAGATCACCTTGAAGAGCTCCGATGGCGAGCCTTTTGAAGTTGACGAGGCAGTGGCCCTTGAGTCCCAGACAATCAAGCATATGATCGAGGACGATTGTGCCGACAGTGGCATCCCTCTGCCTAATGTGACCAGCAAGATCCTGGCTAAGGTCATTGAATACAGCAAGAAACACGTAGATGCTGCTAATTCTGAGGAGAAAATCTCCGAAGATGATCTCAGGAGTTGGGATGCAGATTTCGTCAGGGTTGACCAGGCCACGCTCTTCGATCTCATTCTGGTCGGTTAATTTTCCTCTTGTTTTGTCATGTTGTATGCTTGTTATATTTGTTTGCTGTCGGTTTGGTTCCTGTTATGCAGGATAATGCTACATTCGCTAGGGTTAGAGTATTTTGAAATTGGGGTTTTTGGATTATTCACTTCATTGGTGAGATTTATTTGGTTTTACTTTTTCATCTCAGGATAGGCTAGCGTAACTAGTGCCTTTTCTGCTTCTATGGAACCTATTCGTTGCTCTGATTGACGATTAGTTTGATGTAGCGGTCTGATATGATGTTGTAATAGTAATTTTCCTAATAGTAATTTTCCTAAAAGTTAATTAGGTTAGTTGGGTAGGTTAATCCTTTTGTTCCTTCCGTTACCGGTTCTGTCCTGTTACCGGTTCTGTCCTGAAGCCTATACATATGGCAGAAGGTATTGATTGTGATCAGATTTTGCAAGTAATGACAGTCAGAAGTATTTCCAGAAATTCCTCTGTTCTCTCTTCCTCTCTATCTCTAATCCCTCTAACTCTTCCCTTCTACCCTCTGATTTCTTCTTCTCTACACTAATCCCTAATTCCTAAAGACATTCAAATTACCCTCCAGTATCAGTGGTATCAGAGCAAATAGTCCTCAGCCTTGGATTATCGGCTCAACGCTTCTGCTTGGATGGTACAGACAAGAGCATAAGAAACGTCAAGAATTATGGAAGAACGGATTCAAGCAATGGAACAACAATTCGACACTGTGAATGAACTCCATGATGTGGTTCAAGGCTTCACGGGTGAGTTACAGCGGGTTCAACGCGGAATGCAACAGAACTTGGACACCCTTGCGCAAGATATACAACACCGGATGCAGCAAGAATTGGCAATTCTTGCGCAAGAGATGAGGACATTGGCAGTGGCGCCAAGAAACCACCAGAACAGCCATCATCGTTTTCAAGAAAACCATGATAGACCCTATCATCGGCCGACCCAGTTTACAAAGATGGAGTTCCCGAAATACTCTGGCAAAGATATCAATACCTGGTTACTCAAGGTCGAACGATACTTCATGTTGAACGGAACGCCGGATGCATCAAAGGTTGATATGGCATCGATGCATCTTGATGATGAAGGATTCCAATGGCACGCGGCAGTCGAACGTCGTTGGCAGGGACACCCACCCACCTGGGCCGAGTATTCGCAACTCCTCCGCGATACCTTCGGTCCGGTTCATGAGAAACCGATGACCAACCTCACTCATCTGCGCCAGACGGGATCGCTCCAGGACTTTAATATCAAGTTTGACTCCATTGCGGCAAGACTGGACCTTTCCGAGGCTTACTTGGTCGACGCGTACGTTGGTGCCTTGAAGGAAGAAATTCCTGATTCGGTGTTATTGTTCAACCCGACCACCATGACCGAAGCTCGGCGACTCGCACGCGTTCAAGAAATAGCAGTTAATCGCAGAGCACAAAAAATGAATGCCGACAAGTCTCAGAAGCATAGTATATCGCATTCGTGGTCAAACTTGGCAGCTAACACGTCAACACTCACGAAGAACCCATCTTTCTCTAATGGGTCCTACCGAAAGGACCAGAAAGCCCCCCAACTCCATCAAAATTCCACTTTCGTCCCCAAAGCAATTACTCAACCGGTGAAGGCCCTCACGGCCGAAGAAGAAGCAGAGCACCGCGCCAACAACTTGTGCTTCTTCTGCCATGGTAAATTTTCGAGAGACCATAGGTGTCCCCAGAGGCAGAAAATGCAATTACACTTGGTCATATTAGATGAAGAAGATGATGATATTCCTGCTGAACCTGAGGCTGCAAGTGGAGATGAAGCAGAACAGCCGCGCATATCCTTACACGCAATGGAGGGAAATGCTCATTCTGAGGCTATGCGTGTCTTGGGTACTGCTGGGAAACAATCTATACAGGTTCTAATAGATAGTGGGAGTACCCATGATTTTTTGAATCTGGACACAGCCTTGAAATTTGGTTGGCAGCCGCAGGCATTACCTCTGGCGCATGTGGAGATTGCAGGTGGAGGAAAACTGAAAATTCATGGGGTTTGGCATGGGTTTAGATGGAGAATGCATGGTCTGGAGTTCAGTTTTGATTTTCAGATCATTGAATTACATACATATGATTTGGTTCTAGGCTTGAGATGGCTCAAGAGTATAAAAAATACATTATGGGATTATGAGTCTTTATCCATGTATTTTTGGAAGGATGGTCAGTTGGTTACTCTCCAAGCCAATGTCCCTCATTCCTTGAGACTTGTAGCATCAAAAAGGGTGGAAGCTAGTTGCCATAAAGATGAGCAGCTGTACCTTATGCAGTTGGTTGAAGTCCAAGGAGCTAGGATGAGTTGCTTGGCGATTCAGAAACCAAATCCGGATCTGCCCGCGGAAATTCAAGGGGTATTGAAGGCTTTTTAAGATGTGTTTGATGAGCCAAAAAGCCTCCCACCGTATAGGGAAGGCCACAATCATCCCATTCTTTTAGAAGAAGGCACAAATCCTATTTCTTTGAAGCCATACCGATATCCGGCTGCCCAAAAGGATGTTATTGAGAAATTAGTGGCTGAGCTACTTGAGGCAGGGGTTGTGCAAGAGAGTTGTTCTCCATTTTCAGCTCCTATAGTCCTTGTCAAAAAGAAGGATGGATCTTGACGTATGTGTGTGGATTATAGAGTTAAATAAGAAAACAATTAAGAATCAATATCCTATTCCTCTTATTGAGGACTTGTTTGATGAATTGGGCAAGGCTAGATGGTTTACAAAGCTTGATCTACGGGCCGGTTATCATCAAATTAAGATGGTACTCGAAGATGCTTACAAAACCGCGTTAAAGACTCACTCCGGGCACTATGAGTGGCTCGTCATGCCATTTGGCCTTACGAATGCACCGGCAACTTTTTAGGGGGCTATGAATGATATATTTCGTCCTTTTCTTAGACAATTTATACTAGTCTTCTTTGATGATATATTGATTTATAGTCCTACACTTGCAGATCATCAAGAGTACTTGAGGATTGCCTTGCAAACGTTGCAGCAACATCACTACTTTGTGAAGAAAAGCAAGTGCACCTTTGCTGCTACAAGTGTGGCGTATCTTGGGCATATCTTAGGAGATGGAGTAGTAGCAACGGACCCTAAGAAGATCCAAGCGGTTGCAGATTGGCCTCAACCGACAACAATCAAACAATTGAGGGCTTTTTTGGGGTTAGCTGGCTACTACCGGCTCTTTATCAAGAGCTATGGTATAATTGCTAGGCCCTTGACTCTTCTATTGAGGAAGAATGCCTTTGAGTGGTCTGAGTTTGCTAGTGAGGCCTTCCAGCGTCTCAAGGGTGCATTAGTTTCGGCTCCGGTTCTTGCTCTTCTTGATTTTACCAAGGAGTTTGTGGTGGAGTCTGATGCGTGTGGAGTAGGAATTGGTGCTGTGTTAATGCAGCAAGGACAACCACTTGCGTTCTTTAGTAAAGGCCTCGCCCCAAGGCATCATAATCTGTCAATTTATGAAAAGGAATTGATGGCGGTAGTATTAGCGGTGTTGCATTGGCACCAATATCTTGAGAGAGGACGGTTTCTCATTCGTACAGATCAGCAAAGTCTCAAATTTCTGTTGGGGCAGCAGCTTAAAACTCCCTTTCAAATGTTTTGGGTGTCCAAATTGGCTGGTTTCGACTACGATATAGTGTATAAAAAGGGGGTGAATAACTCGGTAGCTGATGCACTATCTCGTCTCCTTAAGCAACAATTATTGCAAATGACTTTTAGCACTACTTCACCAGAAATGTTGCAACAAATAAAGGATAGTTGGGTAAGGGATGATTTCACTCGTTCTTTGCTTGAGAAAGTGCAACAAAATGAAGGAGTGTGGAGTCACTTCACTTGGGATGGTCTCCTTTTACGAAGAAAAGGTAAATTGGTTGTAGGCAAGGTAGATGCCCTTCGGTTGCACATTCTTGAGTGGTTGCATTCAAGCCCTCAAGGAGGACATTCGGGTATACAAGCTACTTATCATCGTATTAAAGGTCTTTTTTGGTGGAAAAAGTTAATAAATGATGTTGTGGAGTATGTCAAAAGGTGCGACACACGCTCTAGGTGTAAGTATGAGACTGTAGCTTCTCCCGGATTGTTGCAGCCTTTGCCTATACCTAGTAGGGTGTGGGAGTCGGTTACTATGGATTTTATTGAGGGTCTTCCAAAATCTCAAGGGAAAGATACTATATGGGTAGTTATAGATCGAATGAGTAAGTATGCCCATTTTATAGCCCTTCCTCACCCCTTTTCGGCATCTACTTTGGCACAACACTTTATGGATCAGGTTTACAAGCTTCATGGGGCACCGGCTGAAATTGTGAGTGATCGTGATTCACTCTTTGTTAGTAACTTTTGGAAGGAGTTTCTTCGTGTGTTGGGTGTGAATCAAAAGCTCTCTACAGCCTATCATCCTCAAACGGATGGGCAATCGGAAGTGCTTAATAGATGTTTGGAGACGTATTTGAGGTGTATGTGTTGGGAGAAACCTAAAGATTGGGCTAAGTGGATTTCACATGCAGAATGGTGGTATAATACAACATATCATACTGCCACTAAGGCTACACCATATGAGTTGCTTTATGGGCAACAACCTCCGCTACACACCCCTTATTTACCCCATAACTCAGTATTGGAGTTGGTGGATCGTAGTTTCATGGCTAGAGAGGAAGTTCTAGCACTTTTGAAACACCATTTGCACCGGGCAGCGAATCTGATGAAACAGAGGGCTGATCTGCATAGGTCGGATCGGGAATTTCAGGTTGGGCAGTGGGTTTTCTTGAAGCTTAAGCCCTATAGGCAAATTTCTAAAGCAACAAGGGCTTCTCAAAAGTTGGCTCCTAGATTCTATGGTCCTTATCAAGTGGTAGAGAAGGTTGGGGCTGTTGCATATAAGCTAGCATTACCACCAGAATCTAGAATTCATTCTACCTTTCATGTTTCCCTATTGAGACTATGTCCGGATCCTACAGTGAGGCCTAGACACCCTCCTATTGAATTTCCGGAGTTACCACCAGCTATGGAACCAGAAAGCATTCTGAATCGACGAGTTAAAAAGCGTCGTAAGAGGATGATTACTGAAGTATTGGTTCAATGGAAGGGTCTACCTGATGAAGAAGCCTCTTGGATGGCCCTTCACTCTTTTCAGCAACAATATCCAACATTTGTAGTCCCTAATCCTTGAGGTCAAGGATGTGTAAAAGGGGGGTATTGATATGATGTTGTAATAGTAATTTTCCTAAAAGTTAATTAGGTTAGTTGGGTAGGTTAATCCTTTTATTCCTTCTGTTACCGGTTCTGTCCTGAAGCCTATATATATGGCAGAAGGTATTGATTGTGATCAGATTTTGCAAGTAATGACAGTCAGAAGTATTTCCAGAAATTCCTCTGTTCTCTCTTCCTCTCTATCTCTAATTCCTCTAACTCTTCCCTTCTACCCTCTGATTTCTTCTTCTCTACACTAATCCCTAATTCCTAAAGACATTCAAATTACCCTCCAGTATCACGGTCCAAGCTAACCTTTTACATAGTGTTCACATTGGCTGAGCTATGATTCGTTTTTCTTATTGTTCAGCTACTAACGGTTTATTTTGAATATTGGTATTCTATTTTTGCCCCTTTCCTCTACGTTTGTTCATCTGCGCAATGCATCTAAAACCATTACTAAGCCTATTATGTTTAATTCCCAAGTAACTATGTTATGCATCTAAGTATTGCAGGAATATTGCTTTGATTTTTGCTGTCTATTCGGTTCACTTGCCACGCTTAGAAAATCTCATGATGAGAGTCTTTTAGGGCCGGTTTGGTATGAGGGATTTGGAGGGGATTTGGAGGGGAAGGGTGGGGAGGGAAAATTTTTATGATTTGGATTTTAAAAAATTAGAGAAGTGGGATTGAAAGTTTTTAACTAATTTCTCTGACTCTTATTTTGCACCTCATCTTCATTAAACCTTTTAAACCCCACTTTTCTAATTTTTTCAATTTGAGCATATAAAATTTTCCTTTCCCTCCCCTCCCCTCCAAATCCCTGAATACCAAACAGAGTTACGAGGTCCATGGAATTGATGCGCATGTATAGAACTTTCATTGAGGAAACTGCGGCTGCTTGCTTGCTCCCTTTGTCAAATATTCTTTCGATATGATTATTCTCTTAGTACTTTCATTAGACGTTTGCTTTATTTGCATGGTGGTCATGGCATGTTCTTCTAGGCCGCAAACTACTTGAACATCAAGAACCTTCTGGACCTCACATGCCAAACTGTAGCAGACATGATCAAAGGAAAGACTCCTGAGGAAATTCGCAAGACCTTCAATATCAAGAACGACTTTGCTCCCGAGGAGGAGGAGGAAGTTCGCCGTGAAAACCAATGGGCATTTGAATGAGTGATCATGTATTAAGCTTTCTGAAGTTTCAATGACCTGCTATGTTGCTTTATGTTATACTTGGTTTATTTTGCTGGATCTATGTATCTGATTACTATTTTCTCGTCTCAGACATATCTTCCTTCTTAAACTTACGTGCATTTTGAATTGTAAATAATAGCTGAATATGGGGTGGGGGCGAGTGGTTTGATTATGTCACTAGTCTTATCCTTAAAATCTTAAATGGTAGTAATCCATTGTGCATCAATCTCTAAAGGCCAAACATAGATCCGTATTCTGTATGGGAACCGCAATTTAAGATTCCAGTCAAAGCTTGCCACCTGAATCGTGATCCAATTCTGGCCAAGAACTTGTACGGGCCTAATAAACTTAACATTTTTCAAGTAGTCTCTGTTTTGCCGGCGGACAAACAAATTATTTTATCTCTCATCTGTCATAAAATGGGAAGCTTTATAATTTCCTTTGTGTGGTGGTAAGCTTGCTCTCTTGTCTCCATTTATCTCGTTCATGCTGGGGGATGTTGTGCACAGTTCGATACTCTGATTAAACGAACCCATTCAACGGTCCAAAACTCAATTATTTACGATAATATCATCGGATTGATTAATGCATTTCCAGTTCCAAGACATTTAGATTCTGACATGCATGTCATAACATTCTTGCTTCCCATAAAAATGTGGTGAAATAAATTTACGTTTTTTGGTAATTCTGGCAATATTGTAGCTAATCTTCAAGCTTGTTCTGCTAGAAGAATTTTTGTTTTAATTTGCTGTACTTGGAAAATCTTAGGGACAGCTTCATATCTATTTCACTTCACCGAACCCAACACAGCTTAAAATATATTCACGCTTATATAACCATAGGCAGCATTAAAAGCTTATATAACCACAGGCAGTATGAAAAGCACCGTCAGGCAGTATTAAAAGCTTACGGTGCTTTTCATACTGCCTATGGTTATATAAGATGGAAATATTTTTTAAAATAAAATCTCCCATTTGAGCTTTATAAACAGATAAAAACCAGATTGAAAGAGCTGGAAGTGCTTGCATTCGAGATTTGACCATATTTGAGTTTTTATTATTTAATATTATTGTTAATGGTCCCAAATATTTATTAGATATTCTATCTATTTACATTTTAAAATTGTGAAAATCATAATTTAAAGATATTAAAAATTAAGCAGGAAACTAAATTCCCGTTTCTTAAATACACGGTATAACGAACATATCTAGTGTCCTAAGGTTGGATAGAAGAAACCAATTCTTGAAAAAGATTAAGTTCAAGTTTTGTGGATGAAAAAACAAACTATAAGTAAGCTACCTATTTAGAAATACACGCCTCATTTTGAGTTATGTGCAAATATGAATGTTTCCTTTAATTATATCATAAATTAAATTATAAACTTTTTGTCTTTAGATGACATTTAAACCCTCTACAGGAGTATTTGGACTTTTGATTGTAATAGGCTGTCGGCATTAATGTATTGCACTTTCTATTAACAAAAAAAAAAAAAAAAACTCACACACACACGCCCTCAGCAACTGAACCCACGCATACCTACCATGGAAAGTATTTTGGGAATCCATTACCACTGGCATAGATTTCTTGTTGATTTTACTCTATGGTTAGTTATTAATTTGCTTTTAATGGGCTGCTGCAAGAATAAATGTTGATCCCCCAATACATTGGGCCTGAATCTTCCTTTCCTCCTTTTCTTACTTTGAGTTGTTGGATTAACGTTTCAATGATGATTTTTTTTTTATAATAAAAATAATATTTTTATAATAATATTTTTTATTATATATTAAATTTAGACTACTTAACCTACCAATTCAGAATGAGAAGAGGACAGGCAGGAAAAAGAAAAGGATGGAAGTCAAATCCGCTCCCATGATAAAACGGAGGTTTTTCTGGCGCCAGGTTACCGTCAGTTTTCTTCCCCTCTGAGCAAAATTAGTAGGATAGCTATTAGATGAGGACGAGCAAAGCGCTTCTGCAAAAAGCAGAGCCGCTGGGGAAGACCCTAGAGATACTGGTTTGTCCTCTCTCAAAGCAACCCTTGAGGTACTGAATGATTCTAAGTTATGATGATTTTATTTTATTGTTCCCTGGGAGGTTTATCATTTATTTCATTCTCTCGTTGGATAGGTTCTGTGAGGAAACAAATTCCCTAATCAGTGATGCCATCGGCGTTTCCTTTCCTGTGAGTTTTCCTTCCGCTTATAATTCTTTATTTGTGTGCTTCGTATTTATGCTCTAGATTTGAGAGATTCTTCGAAGAGTTGGGAACTTCATGTTGGTTTTATGATGTGAATTTTAACAAAGTTGAATTGAGGCAATCAAATGAGCTTGGACTTCGAGGAGCTTCGGCTGGTTTTTACTGGCGAACGTTTGAGGTTTTTTTATCTATTTTTTCTTTCTTTGGTTGCCAATATTACATTCTATACAAGCGTTCGTGGAAGCTCTTTTACTTCCATTTGCCCGTAATTTTGGGTTTCATATAGTGACTATCTTGATTGGCAATTAAAAAAAATCAATAGTGTCTTTAAATTCAAAAGTAGAGCCAGATAATAGTATCTCCATTGATTTCCCTCTCCATATACTTTCTATTGAGTGTATTTACCATTAGATCAACTTTCAATTGAGATTTACCATGGTAGATTTTTATTATAATGATATTCTTCGCATATTATTAAATCCCACCCATTGAAAATTGATCTAACGATAGATACACTTAATGGAGAGTAAATAGAGATGAAAATCAATGAGACACCTTCTCCCAATAATAGACATGCCACTTTCTTTGTGATCAATTATATTCCATTTTGTCTTGACAGATAAAAAATGGGATCCCTAGCTTAGTTCCAATGGCTGGCAAGATTCTTGAGAAAGAAGGTACACCAAAGCCTGAGGATACTGCCAATTCATCATCAAGAACTGAAGAGAATCATGGAAGAAATTCCTAAATTGAACGGTAAGACATTAGATCTTTGTATTATTAGTTGATACCGGCTGTTTCTGTTACATGCTTTGTATGTCTCTCTACTTGCGATGATCAGCTATTTTTTAGCCAGCAGCCGAATCTGAGCAGATCAGAAGCAACTCCATCACCAGCCTCCGCCTCTCTTTCTCCCCTCTTTTGTTAACCGCCAGGGGCTGAATCAGTTTTTAAAAGTGGATTTTGTGTCACAAACTGATTGTGTGCTAGTGACAGGTGATCAGGGATATTCATGTATCCCATATTTTACTTTGTATAGAAGTTGTTGGATATTCACACATGCATTTCTACGGGCAAACACCCACACCCTTGTATACATTCACTGCAATTGAGAGAAAATATGACTGAAAACTGAACGAAGGATGTCGTCCCACATGAGTATGTAAAATGTACACTCTGTCCTCCGTCCTGAATCCTGATCGAAGGGTCTCTTTCTGTTTGGGATTGGTATGCTTGGCTTGAGAGTCTTTCGGTCCATCGTCCAGTGCTAATATTTACAATGGGTGAAATCCCATTTATTTTGGGGCATGGTAGCTGGAATATTGTTGAACATAGTTTGAAAACATATTGCAAACCAAAATCTGATAAGCAGGATAACTTTTTGAAAATGCTAGTGGATTAGGACCACCCAAATAGGAACTCATTGTTCCATGTACGAGCACATAAATGAAATGTTTTATTGACCCAAAAATAGTTCTAGTTTAAAAAATATGAGCAAGCCTTTTAATCTCTCATATTCTCTTCACGAAAGCTAATACTCTAGAAACAGAGGGATTTTCTATTTGCCAAGTCTATTGTTTCACGGTTCCGTGAATTCCTTTCAGATTTAATGCAGTCAAAAATCTTGCCTTCAGGACAGTGTAGTACATGAATGATTCAATGCTTGCAAATCTTGTTTAACAATGTCTTGACTGTATTTTTTAACCCTTCTTCCTGACAATTATTTACTTTGTGCTGCCCTCTCATTCCTAAAGATTTTTGTTGTTCACACCAGAAACAGGTAACAAGTAACAAGGAGGCTGGGGCAATAAAGGTGTAATTTGAACGTCTGAGAAGTCAAGATTTTGCTCGATAGTGAAGATATTTTGCGATTTACTACGGCGAATTAGTACATACTTTGTTTGTCTTGCATTACGCAAGAATAGCATATGAAAGAATTTGATTTGAGCTTGTGTGCAGAAAACAGAAGAATAGTTTGAGCAATGAGGGTTGACTTTGAATAGGGGGACAAATCCCTAGACCCAGGTTTCCGTAGAACTTAAATTTTCTAATGACCACAGGTTTAAGTCAGTTTTAGAAATTAGTGGATGTCAGTTTAGTTGAAGTTATAATATTTTGCTGTGGGGATAACTGAATTTGGACGAATAAGTACGAACAAATGTGAAAAAAAAAAAATTAAAGCTCCTGTTGGGATTTGGGGAGGCATAGATATACAAAGGAACGTTCTAAATAAAAACATCCAACCTGCCAAATTTGAACCCGCAACCTAAGAATTACCAGCTGGATCACTCTTACTACAGTCCTCCGCTCTATCAACTGAGCTAAGGTCGGATGACTGTTTGCATGTTAATAGAAGTAAACAAATTTCTATTTGTATTAGATTTACCGATCAATCTGGTATATTAGATCTACCAAGCATATTTATCCATTTTCAGCTCTGAAATGGTTTCCCCACCAAGTTTAAGGTAATCGGCGTATTCAGGATTGAATTCTTTTCCTTACCGATGCTATGCTTAACTGTTTAACCAGAGACATATTATATACCTCAAAATAATGGAAATTGTGCATAATCCTCATTTGATGTTTTTTTTACCAACCCCCATTCGATGTGTAGAGCATGAAACCAGCTATCAACGTTTGTCAAGACGAGTAGGACATCTGGGAAATCTTACCCATGAATATTCGTAAGCAAAATTTTTAAAAAGAATAAAAATTTAAGAGTTTTTTCTTATACTCTCTCTAATCCTAAAAATAAAACCTAGTTAACTTTTTTTTCTTTTTTTGAGATGTTAAGGAAGCTAATAAGTTGCTCAATTATATTATATGTTGTATGTTATTAGATTATATAATAGTTTATAAGTTAGGTAAAATAGTTTGGAGAAAAAATGATAAATATAAATACTTTAAAATAACTTAATTAGCTTTTTTAATATCTTCAAAAAAGTAGTATTCTTATATTTAGGACCGGGGATAGTAGTATTCTTCCCATATTTCTATCTAACCGAATACTTGGTTTGGAGAAAAAATAAAAATTAAAGGAAAAAAAATCCGTATCCTATGTTTCCAATCGAACCATCCGAAGTATGCATATTTGGATTAGTTTTTAGAGAATGACTTTTATGATTTACGAGATAAATATATCTGTATGTGAGAAGAGTTTTGTCTCGGCTTATAAAAAATGGCTTCTAAAACCTTAGTTTTAGAGTTACCCAAACAGGCACTAGTGAATGACTGAATGAATGTACGGCTGCGTCTGTTATTTTGTTCATAGAGGGTCGTCTGAGAGAGGTGAGGGTTTAAGAGAATTTTTTAAGAATCAGACCAGGACTATGGTCTATGTTTAGGGTTTAAGAGATTTACGTCTTGTATGGTTTAATGGAGAGGTGGGGAATGGAGGTTAAATGAGGGTAGGTGCGAGAAGGTATGGAAAAGTTATAACTTATAAGCTTTGTTTAATTGGTTGGGAGGGAAGAAGTGAAGTTTCTTGTTTGTTCATAAGGGGAAGGGAAGTTAGCTAATTAAATATTAACAAATATGATTTTAGTTTAAATATTAAAGATATTATTTCTTAAGTTGTAAATCATAGAAAACCTATTACTTCAGTTATATATGACAAAAAAAAACCTTTTATATATTTAAAATGATGATTTTATTAATTTTAATATGTTAATTCATCAAATTTAATATGTTTTTTAAATTTAAATTTAAATCTAAATCCTATATCAAATTATAATTCTAAGATAATGAAGATAATTATGGTATAATCCGGATATCCGGATCCATGGAGCAAAGAGGCAGCAACAATAAGATTACAATAGCCTAGTTTAAACTTTTTAACATTTGACAAAAGAGTTAAGAACAATAGAATATACATTGGTCACTCTAGAATTTTCAACGCAACTGGATGGTGTAGATTTCAAGGAGTTGGGAGGAGGATTGAGAGAACTAGACATTAGAATTTAGAACTAATAAGGAGAGCTATCATCACAATTTTCTTTCTTGTTTTGATATTAAGTTTAAAGTTAGATAGGATTTGATGAGATAGATTTAATTTTTAGTATTTCAGTAAGCTAGGATTTGATTAGGTAGATTTTATTATATATTTTTTTATTATATAAATTTTTTGATTTATTTGACTAATCCTTGTAAAAATTAGATGGGCTTTTATAATTAGATAGGTAAATTTGGAATAATAAAAAATTAGCATGAATATTTTAATTAGGATAAGACAGAATATTTCTCATCCCTAAAAAACACCCCAAACTTGAAGGAGTGCAGAGGGGGAGTACTAAAAGACAATTTCTCCCCTCCTCCCAATTTTTCCAACCAAACACGCTAACTTTCACCACACCCCTCCCCTCCCCACCCTACCCTAAAAAAACCTCAAACCAAATAATGCCTTATATTTCAAAGTTCGTTTTTATTTCTCAGCTTACATTATATCATTCTATATCTTTTGGAATAAAGAATAGATTACGGCAAAAAGAGAGTAAAAAATAGATTATAAAAATTATCGTTCTATCGCATATTTTCCATGGGACCTTCATTATTCATTTGTATAAATCCAAAATAGTGAAAAAAAATTCCGTTGCCGGGAATCGAACCCGGGCCTCCTGGGAGACATCCTAACCGCTTTGACGACAACGGATCTTTTTGGCGTAAAATTACAAATTGTTTTTTTTATACAAAAGGAAAGCATAAAACAAAATTAAAAAATAAACACAAAACTAAGATAGCTGCATAACGCTAGCCAACGTGTCAGGGCCCATAATGGTCAAACCAGGGTAGTCGTTCAAAGCTGTCTTGGCAATTAAATCAGCTCTAGCATTCAAATTTCTCTCAATATATTCAATCATCACAACCTAGTCGCGTCATAGCATTTCTTTCGCTTCCATGATGAGAGACCAATCTTCGTGAAGGTCAGAAATATCATTCAGAAGAAGATGTATCACTTCCTGAGAGTCGCTTCTCAATCGAACCAGTCTATGACCTCCCTCCCATGCTCTCTTCAAGCCCAATAAGCAACCCCAGATTTCTGCTTCAAGAGATTCACCATTCTCAAGCTTGAGACGAAAACTTTCCAATATACTTCCATTATGGTTAATAATAATTCCTCCACATGCACATTTTCCTTGCCACTGAGAATAAGCTCCATCGACCTCTACAGTAGTATAACTATTGACATTGTGAAATGTAAAGCCTTCAACTTGAACTTGATTATTTGCAAGCTTCGTATATTTAATCTTATTCGTAGCTTCCATAGAGCTTCCTAAGATTGCCCTAGCCTTAACATTAAAATTACAAATTGTTTTATGCACAACTAAAATTATCTTCTTAATAAAGGGTTCACCTTATATGGCTATTGGCTATATCAATCACTAGCATGACTAGATTATTATTTACGTCAAAGCATTTAATGTATGTCTTGATCTGTATAACTCAGAGAGGAACCTCGTCTTTGACTTGAAAATAACTTAATTTGCACCGTTTAATTCATTCATCATCCTAACCACAACCCCCTCCCCCAAAGAAAAAATCTTTTGAAACAAAAAAGAAAATCAGACATGGGATTGCATTTTGCCAAGTTATGTGTACTTTGATTCTGTTATGAAAGTGTTTGAATACTAAATGAATTGTGTGTATTCTATTCATAGGAAGGTATGATATATACACAAAAGTGAGGAGCCTAAATATTAATTGCTCCTAAATGAGGGGATCGTAACGATCAATCAATCCTGCTAATTATGCTAATTGATCTAATAATGATGATAGAATAATTCTAATAATGATAGAATATTTCCTTAACACTCCCCCTCAAGTTGGAGCATATATGTTAATCATGCTCAACTTGTTATAAAGATACTTAACCCGTATCACAATCAATGCTTTTATCAAAAGGTCTGCTAGCTGGTCGTTCGATCGCACATGTCTTATAGATACAACATTTTCTTTGATCTTGTCCTGAATAAAGTGACAGTCAATCTCAATGTACTTCATTCGCTCATGGAACACAGAATTCGATGCTATATGAAGCGCTGCTTTATTGTCACACTAAAGCTTCGCAGGTAATGTCGTGACAATGCCAATTTCCTTCATAAGCTGAAGTATCCATACAACTTCTTGTACAGATTGTGACATAGCTCTGTATTCTGCCTCTGTGATTGATTTAGATGCAACCCCCTGTTTATTTCTTCTCCAAGATATCAGGTTGCCACTAACAAACACACAGTAACCCGTAGTAGATCGTCTCGTGGCCTTGGATCCTGCATGATCCGCATCACAAAAATACTTAACTTTAGTGCGTCCAAAATCTGAATAGAGAATGCCCTGACCTGGGGAGCCTTTCAGATAGTGCAAGGTATGTTCTAAGGCTTCCCACTGTGCCACTGTCGGAGATGCCATGAATTGACTAAGTACACTAACCGAGAAGGTTATATCAGGACGAGTCACTGTAAGATAATTCAGCTTTCCAACCAATCTTTTATATCTCTCAGGATATGCAAATGGCTTCAATTTCTCTGGATCAATCTTCTTTTTCAAGTCATCAGGAAGTTCATCAAACATTCTATAATTCAAGTCCAAGAATGGGTTTGGAATCATGGGAAAGGCTACTTGGTGCAACTCCAAGCTTCCCAATTTCCTTCAGGAGGTCGAGAACATACTTCCTCTGAGTCAACAAAATGACTTTCTTGTTTCTCATAACTTCAATACCTAAAAAGTACTTCAATAGTCCCAAGTCATTCTTCTGGAAGTGAAAGTTGAGAAAGACTTAAAGAGCGGAAATTCCAGAATTTTTGAAAATGAGTAAACAATTTAGAGTGTTGTTTCAATAAATAAAGCCAAGTTGTTCAGAAAAAATCATAAACAAAAGTGACAAAATAACGATAACCAGTCTGAGATAAAACTGAACAAGGACCCCAAACATCAGAATGTATTAACTCAAAGGGGGACGCAACCCGTTTATTGACTCGAGGTGCCAAATGAACACGATGGTGTTTTGCAAACTGACATGACTCATAATCCAAAGCAGACACAGAAGAAAACTGAGGATATAACTTCTTTAGAGACGAAATTGACATAAGACCAAGACGACAATGAACTTCAAAGGGAGATGATCCACCAAAGCAGGCAACGGAACGCGGCACTTGATCATCCAGAATGTAATGCCCATCAGATTCATAGCCTCTACCAATAATACGCTTCGTCGACAGATCTTGGATCAAACAATGGTCAGGGAACAGTGAAATGAAGCAATTCAAATGACGAGTAAGTTTACTGGGGGGACAAAAGATTAAATGTGAGATCATGAATATTAAGGACAGAGGATAAGGTAATGGAGGGAGTGGGATTAATAATGCCTGATCCAACGACACGGACAGGGGAACCATTGGCAACATAGATGGAGGATGGGTTAGCATAGGGGGCATACGATGAAAATAAGCGATGGTTACCTGTCATGTGGTCGGTAGTACCATAATCAATGACCCACTTTGAGGAAGTGGTAGCAAGACTAGAAGGCAAAGTACCTGTAGATAAAGCCACGGCAGAGGGCGAACCAGGTTCAGGCTGATTAGAGGTCTGGACAATATGAGTAAAGCCACACTGTTGATCACGCTGCTGTTTATTTTGTAATTTTCGACAATTTTTCTTGGTATGGTCAGGTTCCTTGCAATAATTACAGATAATACTGCTAGAAGCCGTGTGCGGTGTAACCCACTTCATGATTAAGGCCGAGACTTAAGTTTATAAATATGTAATTATGTGAAATTAGAGACCATAAGATGATTTGGAACTTATAGAAAATAAAACTTCCCAAAATCAAGATTTACAAAAACTTTTACAAAACCTGGTCACAGCGGTCTCATATTCCCATTTCAATACATAAATGGCCTATATAGGTTGATTTCATTCATACATATCAGAGTATAGCAAAATCTCCCGACACACTCAGGTTCCATTGATTAATGAAGGGTCTACAAGGCACAATTGCCTATAGCATTATCCATAATTAGGGGATTACACAAATACTATCCATTATGTACAAGTAATTCCTAACAAAATGTATCCAAATGATTACAAATTGATAACCAAATAATCCAAAAGTAAAACTCCTTGCCCGGAGCTCTAATTACTCTTCGTCGCCCGCTTTCCCTTGGATCCTTCAGCCCTGTCTAAAAGTTGTGTTTTTGGGAGAGTGAGATTCTAAAGAATTCCCGTAATAACAAATCATTCATAATATGCACAATATCAAAGTATGAAAGTAAATCATCCATACAACACATAGCAATCACAACAACAATTGCAACGGCCGGTATAGGTATCATGGGCATCGCCCCCTACGAGGGCTCACGCTGAACTGCTTGCTGTATTGTACATCCACATGAACATATCACATATATCACCACAACTGGGATTTATATAAAACATTTCACACGCACAGCCCCACGGGCTAGATACTCAAACAGGAATCCACGATTCCATCACGCAGTATCGGCACTTACAACGGCAGATACAATGGCCGGGGTAGGTATCATGAACGTTGCCCCCTACGATGGCTCACGCTGAACTGCTCGTGCTGTAATGCCCTATGGCCGATAACACATTCATAATGATAAACATGTATACCAAGTATCATGAACAAAATGAGAGAAGAGTCACTAGATGAGTCCTTCCGGGCGTTCCTTGGCACCGATCTCTCTCGCGTCGGGCAAATATCGAATCCTAGAATCATAATTAGGGACGAGTTATTTCTCCATTCCAATTCTCAATATCTTCATAACACTTAATTGGTTATCATTATTACTCTTTTAGTACTCAAGAATACCTTTAACCATAGCCCTAAGGGGTTGGAAGAACTATCCCAAAGATCCCCTTTTTAGAAACACAAATTGACATTTTCTACAGAAGCACTCGAGTGAAGATGGCCTCACTCGAGTGAGATTATACGGATACTCGAGTGAAGGAAACCTCACTCGAGTGATGGTACGGTCTGCACTCGGGCACCAGAGAGTGAGAGACAGCGAGTGCACACCCGAGAGCACAAAGAAGTTTTTCAGAGACAGGATCACTCGAGCATACTGGACCTCACCCGAGTGAAAGCCAAATGCCTCACTCGAGCACCTGAGAGTGAAGTCCAAAAAGTGAGAACCTGAGAGCACAAGAGAAATGGTAGTAGTCCAAATGGCTCACTGCACTCGAGCACAACACAGCTCACTCGAGCTGATACACCATACCCGCGAGTGAGAAGGCACACTCTTGCACCATGCCCGCGAGTAACAACTCGAGAGGCAAGTCTTTGGTGCCAAATACACCAGTCACTCGAGCACAAGGAGACTCACTCGAGTGATATTCATCCCTCACTCGCGAGTGAGACTATGCACTCTTGGATTTTCCAGAAAGCACAACAGAAAAACTGAAGAGAAATAGAAGATACGCACAGCACTTGAGCATTGTTCATCCCTACCCGAGTAATCATCATCCCTCACTCGAGTGAATCTCGAATCCCTCGAGTGATTCCATCAGAACCAGAAAACGTAGAAACAGACCAAACTTCCTAACACTTGCCCAATTGATCCCTATGGACACAAAACCTTACCTAAAGCCATCCCCACAGAAAAACACTCAATAAACTCAATGGGATCATCAGAATCATCAAAATCCTACTCCATTATCATGCTTTAGGTTTTGGGCAACTAAATCAACAAAATACCAATCTCATCCAAATATCACATTTCAATCACCAATCAATCTATCTATCCTAAACTCATTCCAAGATACCATTCTCATGCCAAAAACATACCAAATGAACAGTGGCTCTCATTTTCGGATTCAAGCCAAAATTTCCAGAAAGTATAAACTATTTCAAATGGAATGAAACTTAGATAGATATATTGGTTTCACATACCTCTTCAACTTCTCCAAAAACATTCTTTGATTCTCCAACAACCAGATTTTTGTGTGGCACAAAACAACACCAAATAACCAACTAAAAACACTAAAATAAAGCTTATCACTCATAAAACAACTTTAATGAATGATGTTTGAGCAATGGAAGGCATTTTCTCACCTTAATCACCGGCTTTTCTTCCTCTCTCTTGCTTAGCTTGGTCGCCAGAAATGGAAGAAAGAAGAGAGAGGAGAGGGTGAGAGATGGAGTGTAAAGAGGGATGAAATGATGATGGTGGCACTCCCCCTATGTCCAGCCGAAATTATAGAGGAGAGAAAGGGAGATAGAAAATAATAAACAATGCATTTGACTTTTTCCCATGCTCTCCCATACTTCCACCTTGGCACATGTCACACTACCATTGGCTCTTATAAAGGTAAACACCCAATTAGCCACTTAATCCCTCCATTAGCCATTTTAATTTCACATATCATTTTCTCTTGGTTAGTAATTAATTTCTCCCTTAATTACCAATTTATGGCCAATATTCCCATTCTTCCAATTTTTCACTAATTATGACATATTAATTAATATTACCATAAAACACATAATAATTCCAATTAAATTCATAATTATCCACAATAATCATGATTAGCCCTTAATCAAAAATTGGGATATTACATGCGAGGTGCTGGAACCCTGTTTGGAGCCATAGTTCTTGAGGTCAAAGGGACCCTGACCTGCCAAAGCACTTGCATTTGGATCCACAGACGGACGGGTCACATGATTAGCGCGAAGAACACGTGCGAACATATTGTCAAGAGATGGGAGTTCTTGACTAGACAGAATCTGAGAGCGAATGGTCTTATAAGATGGATCAAGAGCTTCGAGAAAACTAATGATGACCTGTAGTTCTAGATTCTTAATAAGAGTTGCAAGATTTGCTTGTGGAGACATGAGGACTTTCATTTCCTCATATAATCGCTTATAGTCAAAAAAGAAGTCCTTCAATGGACAACCCTGCTGCTGATAGCGATAAAAACCTTTACAAACTTCATGAATCCGGGTGAGACTCCCTTTACCAGAGAATATAAATTCAAGATAACTCATTATTTCCTTGATCGTAGTACAATGACTCACTGAAGACAAAATCCGGGGTTCAATATAATTTCTAATTTGAAACAAGATTTTAGTATCAGCCCTTTTCCAAGCAACCAGTTTGTCTTTATCACTAGGGGGTTCATCGGTTAAATGTTCTTCCTTCTCAATACCCATAATATAGATTTTAACAGTGGCGCTCCAATCACTATAATTAGTCCAGTTCAATTGGGAGAAAGTAATCTTAACAGACATGAGTAACATTTCAGGAGTCTTAGAGTCAGCCATGAAATCCATAAGCAAAGAACAATAATAAAGAAGTCCAATCCAACAAGAAAAATCTCCAAATTTGGGCATAAAATCGTACACAAAATAAAAGACTATGGACAGTACCTGAATAGTGCAAAAATAGCACTAAACAACAACCCTAACAGCACCAAACAACACCCAAACAGTGTCGCTACAGTACCATGGACATTGCCCAACAATATTGCTACAATGCAGATGAAGAGTGCCCCCAACAGTATCGCTACAATACTGATGAACAGTCCGAACAGTGATCGCTACAGTGCGCCCAACAGTGATCACTGCAATATGATGAACAATCGAACAATGATTCACGAACAGCCTCTCCGATGAACAATGCCTGAACAATGCCTGTAAAATTTAGAAAACCCTACGTTCTGATACCATGTTACGAAAATGTTTGAATACTAAATGAATTGTGTATTCTATTCATAGGAAAGTACTATATATATATATATATATATATAAGTGTGGAGTCTAAATATTAATTGCTCCTAAATGAGAGGTCGTAACGATCAATCAATCAATCCTGTTAATTATGTTAATTAATCTAATAATAATGCTAGAATAATTTTAATAATAATAGAATGCTTCGTTAACAGATAACATCATGCTAAATTATATCTATAAACACGTGATTGTTCAGAAATAGCAGTACTGATAATTTTTTCGGCTACAACTGCATATCTTCGTATAAACAGTAACAGAACTGTTGGTAGGTTAGCCCTATGACTGTTGCACTCTCGTATTGCATTGAACAGCGCATGACAAATCAGACACTCAGATTACTTTATTGACCCCCCAATCCAAAAGCTGCAGAAAAACTTTTCTCGTGAATTGATTATTTAAACGAGTTCCATCCCATGTACAACATAACCCTATAAATTCCTTAAGCTCCTATTAGCTGACCAAATCACTTACAAAGTTACACGAGAAGAAAAGATCTTGCGAACTTTCTATTTACGAGTATTTGCTTTCCCCTAAACGAAAACAGCCAAGCGAACTTGGGGACGTGAAGCCACCCAGTTTTCCCTCACTACAATTATAATACACAACCCCTTCATACACTAATGACGATCACCAAAATTGCGAGGGAAAAAAAAAGTCTTTGTCGATTGGTCATAACATCCCGTAACCTACAAGGAGTTGGTTGTAGCGATCATGGCAAACAAGAGAACACGTCGTCCCATCCTATTATCGTTTAGCTTAAATCAATGAAATTAGAGGCAGTACATTTATTGAGCCAGTGACACAAAGCTTTTGGCATCCTCATCACTTGTACCATCCCACGTTTTTTGCGCAAGGCAAATATGGGGGAAAACCGGGTCCTCATACTATACTCATCCAAAAGATGAGCACAATATGCTCATCCTTCAATTTTAGGGTAAGGGTCATTTTTTTTTTCATGTATTCTTATTTATTTGGATTAAATTGTATAATGCACTGTGAAATATTTTTATCATTCGATATCTCAAATTAATTAATTTCTAATTCTGCATTCAAAAATATTTTTCCCGCAACACTAGTAACCTGAAATATTTTTTTAATAGCACCCAATATCTAAAATATTTTTTTGACACCTGATATTTTAAGCTAATTAAATTTTTGTACATGAAGTATTTTTTTTAAAAAATAAATAAAAATAAAAAACCCCCAAAATTGGGGGATGAGCATTACATGTAGGGGTGGAAACAGGCCAGGCCGGCTGACAGGGGCCTCCGGCCTGGCCTGTTATAGGCCTGTTCAGGCCTGGCCTGACAGGCCAAAAGGCCAGGCCAAGGCCTCTTTGAAGGCCTGTTTTCCTTAACAGGCCAGGCCAAGGCCTCTTGACAGGCCTGTCAGGCCTGTCAGGCCGGCCTGAGCCTGTAAGGATTATTAAAAAAAAAAAAAAAAAAATATAGGTCACCTTACGTCATTCCCCTCCCCTCTTCTTCTCTATTCTCTAATGTGTAAAGTGTAAACCTAATTCCTAAATCAACTCTCGCGCTCTCAGCCTCTCACCGCTCTGCCTAGCTGCCCTCGCACGAATCACCGTCGGCGACTCCCCTCGACCACCGTCGACTGCCAGTCTGCCACCGCCCTCGACGTCCGTCTGCCTCCCAAGCCCTCTGCGCTCTGCCTCGCACGACTCCCCTCGACCACCCTCGACTGCCATCCCCCTCGACGATACTCCGTCTGCCTCCCGAGTCCCGACCCCCCCGAGACGGAGCTCCACCGTGAGTCACCAGCGAACCACAACTCCACAAGTGGGCTACCCTCGTCGGATCTGTGGTACATTTCTTTTTCTGGTTAAGCTTCAGCTATGTTGAATCTCTGTTCTGTTCTGCTGCGTCTGCATTCTGGAATATGCTATGGGCTGATACATTATTGTGCAAATATTCCAGAGCTTAGTTTTTTTTTATCTATTAATCAATGAACCAATTTTTGAAACCAAATCCTCTACTTCTGTCGGATAGTGTCTCACTATTAATCAAGAGCATCCTCTCATGTTTCTGTCGGATAGTGTCTCACTACTATATCTATTCATTGTAAACGTGTAACAGGTTCCCGTTTTGGAAACTTTGATACTGGTCTGAAGTTTCTTCCTCGAATTAAGAATTCCTTTGGTGTATTCCCTAATCATGCGAGTATTTGTAGATGTTAGCTGTTAGGGATCAGCCTCGTGCTTGTGCTTGATTACTTTAGCATAAAGAAGAGGCATGTTACAAATGGGAATCTGAACCAGATAAGCAGTGCAGCCGAAACTGTCATTGCGTATATGTGAATTTGTTTGAAGTTTTGATGACGTGCTCATTGTGAGCAAACATGGCTAGATGGGCTATGAAAAATTGATTTTCTTTATTATTGCATGTTAGGAGTTGAGCGTGATCTTGTTTATAGAAATACTTTTCTGCACCTTTGTTCATAAGCTTCTTGATTTGTTTTGTTTGAAAGAGCTAACTTAGTTTGAAGCTCTCACCTGTGAACAAGCTCTGATTTGTTTTGGTTGACATTCTAAATTCTTCGACCTTCTGAAACCTCCAGTGGACTTTGGAGATGTCATATATTTGATATGTCCTTTATATGTATATGTACTTTAAATCTTTAATTGTTTGGTGTCCCATCTTTGGTTTTGAATGAAAACAAGTTCATTTCATAACACCTAATTGCTAGACAATTTAAAGTTAATGGCTTTACTTTGGTCATCCATTAGTTATCAAATTCTGTTAAGTAGCCGAATAGTTAAGGATAATTTATTTCTGTCAAATTCTGTTAAATTCTGTTAAGTTATCAAATTCTGTCAAATTCTGTTAAGTTAAAAAAAATTCTGTTCATTTCAAATTTGTTGCTTTTGCTTTCTAGGATTAAAAATATTTCCTTCTTGTCACTTTTAATTCTATTGTAATGATTCGGTGCTTAATTACTTGCTGATGTCTATTTGGTTAATTAGATTATGAAATTTTGGTTGTTTTATGTTTTAGTCCTAGTGAATGTCATCACCCTTTGAGAGTGAAACTATGTCATCTAGTTCAGTTCCTCCTAATGCTATTGAGGTTTGTCAACAAGTACCAACTGATTCAAGTCAACAAGCTAGTCAACAGACTAGTCAACAGACTAGTCAACAAACCGGTGAGAAAAATGATGGCGATGATGATATCATTAAGAAGAAGAGGCGAAAAACTTCACCTATTTGGGATGATTTTGATCAAGTTGAAAGTAATGATGGGGTCAAAGCTAAATGCAAGTATTGCAAAAGTGTATTTTCATACTCGGGGAAGGGAGCTAGCACTTCCCATCTATGGAGACATATTAAATCTTGTGATTCAAGGAAGCTGCATGTTGCTGCCAGAAATAAGCAATCCACCATTCCATTCCAACCTTCAAATATTTGCATTAATCCATTTCTAGCATCAGGTGCTAGATATTCTAATGAGAAGATGAGGGAAATAATTGCTACTGCAATCATGGTGCATGAACATCCATTTAGCATTGTTGAGGATGAAGTATGGATGTGGGGATTTCAATATTCTAATCCTGAATTTCAGAAATTCTCTCGCAAGACAGCCAGAAGTGATTGTTTGGCTATATATGAAGCAGAGAAAAAACAATTGAAGGCCTTATTACAAGGTGTTAGCAAGATTAGCTTAACTACAGATATGTGGAAATCTAGTCATCAAGTGACTGAATACATGGTTATCACTGGACATTTCATTGATGCGGGGTGGAATCTTCAAAAGAGGGTGTTGAGTTTTGTCAAAGTTCCTGCTCCTAGACGAGGGATTGATGTAGCTGATGCTATTTTCAAGTGTTTGAAGGCATGGGGAATTGAAAACAAAGTGTTTTCCGTGTCAGTTGACAATGCTTCTTATAATGATTCTTGTTTAAGGGCTCTTCGAGACACCTTATCACTTAGTAGTTCATTGCCTCTGGGTGGTAACTTGTTTCACATCAGATGTTGTGCGCATATATTGAACTTGTTGGTACAAGATGGCCTTAGTAGGATCAAAGACATTATAAATAATGTTCGTGAGAGTGTGAAGTATATTAACTACAACGATTCAAGGCTCAAAGCATTTTGTGACATTGTTGAGCAAAAACGTTTGAAGGAAAAGAGGCTCATTCTTGATTGTCCAACAAGGTGGAATTCTACATATAGGATGTTGTTTACTGCTTTGAAGTTCAAGGTTGTCTTTCCTGATTATAAGGAAAGAGAACCACATTACAACTATGCACCGTCCGAAGAGGATTGGAAGAAGGTTGAGAAGATTTGCAAACTTCTGGAAGTGTTCAATCTAGCCACTCATGTCATCTCAGGTAGTGAGTATCCTACTGCAAATTTGTACCTTCCTGAAGTTTGGAGAGTGAAACAAGTCATTGACAATGCCTTGGAGGATGATGATTTCTTTATGGTAGAAATGGCTGTCTCAATGAAAGAGAAGTTCGACAAATATTGGGGGGAATGCAATTTGGTGATGGCTCTTGCAAGTATTCTGGATCCTAGGTGCAAATTATATGTTATTAATTATTGCTTTCCTTTGATTTACAAACCTGATTATGTCGCTTCTGAGAATATAGATAAAGTGGTGAAAGGTTTATACTCAATGTATGATGAGTATGTTGCCTTGTACAAGGGAGAGACAACTAATGCAATTGAAAATGTTGCCAACAACTCTTCTCCCAATGTGCCTAGTTCTTCTATAATCACTGGATTTGATCAAATCATGAATATTGTTCGTGAAAAGCAAGCAATTCCCCCTATGAAATCAGAATTGGAAGCTTATCTTGAGGACGGTGTGTATATTCCTGAGGGCAGTTCTAACTCCTTTAGTGCCCTAGAATGGTGGAAAAATAATAGTTTGAAGTATAAGATTTTATCTAAGATGGCTGCTGACATACTAGCTATTCCAATCTCAACCGTGGCATCAGAGTCCACATTTAGTGCTGGAGGTAGAGTAATCGATGAATATCGTTCTAAATTAAATGAAGAATCAATTGAAGCACTTATTTGTGGTGGGGATTGGCTTCGAAACAAGTACGGTTTGAAGAAAAAACAAAAGGTATAAATTTTAAATTCAATAGCTCATCCCATTTGACTTAATTTATCTTTTTCTTTTTCCTAAATCAAAGTTGAATATCTAGAATTCCATTTGATTAAATACCTACCATGCTGATCATCATCATCTAGACGTTATAAAGGGTTATCTGTACATGCTATAAAGGGTTCTATAAATAGAGTTTGGCTCTCACTTTTTCTTTCCATAATCTCTCCCTCCTCATATCTTCTAGTAATGCTTTACTGGTGTCAATACCTGTTCAAGTTAAATTTCATATTCAAGTTAATAATTTAGCTATGAAGTTGGTTTGGTTACATCATATTACTTCTTGTGCATGTTAAATTGTGTTATGATCTAATACTATATATTTCATTGATTTTTTTCAAGGCCTTTGAAGGAGAAGAAGAAATTATTTTGAAGATTTGATGTGAAGGTGAGAAGAATCATTAGCTTGAAATGGGTATGTTATCAAAAATATAGAACTAGAAACAATGGTTGTAATCATTAGCTTTAAATGTTCTGTTTAGTTTCAACACATATTCCTGCAACGTTTTACTATTTACACATGCCATTTTGTTGTGGTTTTAAACTTATCTCAGGTGTTCTGTTGCATTTTGCTATTGGAGTCTCATTTGGCACATCTGCTTCAGCGTTTTGTATTTGGGACATAATTTGAACACAATTTGGCACATTTGTGTGACTTTTGCTTTAGGAGAACAAGGATATTTATTGTAACAATTATGTGATTTGTAAAATTTTAGTACGGCCCTCTTATGTACATGTGGTGTTCTGGTTATTTGCTAGTTTTGATTCATGCAATGGTGTTCTCTATCAGGAAAAAAAGAATCTGAGTCCTAGGCCTGTGTTAGGCCTGTTTGTGTCGGCCTGTGTTAGGCCTGTAGGTGTCGGCCTGTGTTAGGCCTGTTTGTGTCGGCCTGTGTTAGGCCTGTTAGGTGTCGGCCTGTTTGGCCTGTTAGTATCTTTTACAAATCCAGGCCTTCTTAACAGGCCACAGGCCAGGCCAGGCCTGTGTACAGGCCAGGCTTAGGCCTAATAAAAAGCCTGAAACAGGCCACAGGCCAGGCTCAGGCCGTCTTGTGCCTTAACAGGCCAGGCCTGTTAAGGCACAAGCCTGGCCTGGCCTGGCCTGTTTCCACCCCTAAATTTACATGGAACTGTGGATTCGGGAAAACCTATATGTAAAAGAAGCATAACGTCAAATCCAGGAGCATAATACCATATAAAGAAAGAATAATCAAATTAGGTTCCTTTTAGGGACTGCAAGAGCAGCCTCTTTTAACACAACCACGCGACCTTTACACAAATATTACTTTTTCAAGCAATAGATTGATGTTGATGACAGGTACAGCTAACAACCAAACCCAAAAAAAAAAAAGCATTCAAATCATATCTGAAATTTCATCATGGATCGTGGGCATTTGCACCAAAGGGCAAGTTTAAGAAGCAAAGAAATGAAGATGCCAATATAAAAGTGATAATAATGAGGGCAGCAATTCTGCACCACATTAAGTTCAAAATGGAGCAGTAGATGTCCGAAACAGAGGTTTCTTCTTTTTGTCGGAGGCAGACGCCTTAGACCACTGCAAATGATAATATTGAGAGAGCAATTATACACCACATTATTATATATTGGTCCATGAAAGCAGCAGTAACACAAAGTGAAAGGCTTGGTCGGAAAGAGCAAAACAGATATATATATATATATAAAAGCACACAGCACACCTCTTGCTGCTGTTTTCTGAGCATCTCATTTTCTCTGGTCAAATACTCGACCTTTTGCTCCAACTCATTCGTGTAAGCCTGAAGGGAAAAACCACACACACACACACACACCTTTAGACAAGAGAAACAAACGCATATTCAAGTTAGATATAAAAGTGAAGGAACAAAGAGAAGGGAATCTTTTCCTGCTTTCTGGCACGGGATCTAGCAGCGGATTCCCGATTCTTAATCATGCGCTTGTGTCGTTCACCACCAGAGCTATCACTGTGGTTATTGACATTAAGATCAGAGTCAGGAAAGTGCCTCTTGTAAGGAAAGGATTGGGAAGCAGAAACGCAGGGAAGAGAGGGAGAGGGAGTATTGGGAGTTAGAGAGAGGGAGGGTTGAGGAAGAGGGGGGATGAAGGGGAAGGGAGGTGGGGCGGAGGAGCCGAGGCTGAGGGCGGTGACGAGAGGGGAGGCGGGGGAGATGTCTTGGGAAGAGGGAGAATCATAGGGAGATCGGGCCAGGAAGTCTTGGAAGATGACGCTGCTGCGGTAATCGGCGGTGGAGGCTCCGTGGTGGTCGTGGAAGGACGACAGATTCATGTCTTTCCACACCTCTTCCATACTCTTTTGTTTTGAAGAAGAAGAACAGGGGAATGGTTTTCAAACAAGATGGCGTTAGGGGGCAGAGAGATGAGTACAAGTAGTAGTAATACTGTAATAGATTTAGAGAGATACGGCACACAGAGGAGCGGGAGAATAAGGGGGAGGTGGCTTTGCTTGATATTTGAACCCCACTCTCTGTGAATGGTCATGTCGGACGTGCCTAAATGCAACGCCCCAACCCTCTATCTAATCCAGCTTGATAATCTTTTTCATTACAACTGTAACATTTAAGATATCTGAAAGATATTCACTTTATCCACGAAAAAAAAAAACAAAAAGAAATCAGAATGATATGACATAAAGAGTAAGTTCCTCCGGTTTTTCCCACTTTTTTTGTTTCCCAACTCTTGGATTCGTGTATTTTTATACCCTCAAAATCATGATTTTAGAAGTATTTTTTTGTAAATTGAGATAAAATTTTATCTACATACTTATCTCATAAATTGTAAAAGTTATTCTCTAAAAGTTAATCAGAACATACAATAAGTGTCTATTTGAATTAGCGATGGAGAAGTGGTTTTTTTACCATCTAACTTTTGAAAAAGTAAAATAGGATTAAAAGTGAAAATGTAAGTGTGTGTTTGGAATAACGATTGTCAATTGGGTTTGTTATAATATTATTTTTGATAAAAATCAGATTGTGTAATGTGATTTATATTTGGATTGACGATTGTCAGTTGGGCTTTTGCAAAAATAAAATTTGTTTGGATTGGCTTAAGCAAAAGGGCTTTTGTGATAATGGTAAGAGAGAAATGTAATTAAAAATTATAAAAAATATATAATAGTTAAAGTTGGGAAATTAGACAATTAAAAAATACACAATATGATGAAATAATATTACATAACCAATTGGATCACATGTTCCGTACAATTTGGTCTCTGATTGAGTCACGAACTTGATTCATGTATATGAATATGATTATTTTTTCTATAAAAAAATGTTTATGGTTAATATTTTTATTTGTATTAATATATCACATTAACTTTTATCCATTCAAAATTACATTATTACTATTTTAAAATTGAAATTAGATTTTAATTTAATTAATTAGATAAAAATAATATTAAAACATGTACAGTATGCAATACAAATAAAAAAAATCATGTGATGTTCTTTTAAAAAAACACTTAGATGCCACTTACATTTTAAAATTCTAAATTAGTTTTGTTGATAATAAGAATAATGGGATTGACAAAAAAATATATAGCAATTAATAAATTAGATTTTTGGGAAATCATTAATTTAAAATTTTAAAATTTAAGTGGTATTTAAATATCTATTACTCTCTTTTTTATATATTTTTAATTTAATTTTATTTATTTATTTATATTTTTAACAAATAAAGTATACGAACTGCGAAAAAGAGTGAAGGAGTGGTACCTTATGAGTGTTTGGTTGAGGTTTTTTTTAAATATATCAAGAGAAGCCTATTTTAGAAAGTGATGAACTGATGGTCAGCTTGTGGTAAGTTACCACGTGGCTGACCTCACTGAATCACGCACATTTGCGTCGAATATTGGTTGGGCTTTTGATAAAAGCTTTAAAAGTGTGTTTGAAACAGTGATAGAAAAATGAAGTTTTTTAATTTAGTTTTTGGTAATTTTATTTTTGGTAAAGGCCCAATTGTGTAATGTGATTTATGTTTAGAATAGCGATTGTATAAATGACTTTTGTAAAAGTAAAACTTGTTTGGATTGATTTAAGCACAAGTGACTTTTGTGATAATAGTAAGAGAAAGTGAGTGAAAAAATATTTTAAAGGGTTAAAAACATCAAAAAATAGTTTAAAATAATTTTTGGAACTGAAAAAGTACATTAAAGATAAAATTGCAATCAGTCTAATAACACACTGGGTACAGTTGAAAAAATATTTTAAGGGTTAAAAACACCAAATAATAGTTGAAATTAATTTTTGTAACAAAAAAAGTATATTAAGGGTAAAATTGTAATAAGTCTGATAGTACACTGGACACAACTGAAAAAATATTTTAACCATTATCACTTTCCCCAAAAGCTAAATCAGTAAAAGCTGAGAAATGGAGCTTATGGCAAAAGCTATTAAGATAAAATTAAGCTCGATTGCTCACTTTGGGAAACAAACACTCAAATTTTTTTTCCAAATTGTCCATTGAGCTTATAAGCTCAATTGAGCGTTTGGGGGTTCAAACGCCCCCCAAACACACACTGAGTTTTACCCAATCGTGGGTGTACGGTGTTTATTTTGTCAAAAGGTCAATTGTTGTGTGTTTGAATTGGCGATTAAATAAGTGACTTATTTTTACTTAAATTTATGGAATCTTAAAATTGAAAAAAAGTTAGATTGGGTAATGATGAGTGTTTGGATTGGCGATTGGATAAGTAACTTATGTAAAAGTGAATGATGTTTGATTTGACTTTTGCATAAGTGGCTTTTGTATTATTTAAGAGAAAAAATTGTAAAAATTATAAAAAATGAAAAAATGAAGGGATAATTGTGAAAAAAGTCCTCATTGGCAACTTAATTGCTAATGGGATTTGGGAAGATATCTACACACGGAGGGATTTTTTCACAATTTTTTCAAAAATTAACTTTGAAAATTTGGTAATGGTACAATTTTAATAAAATTATATCAAACTCTAATTCAAATTGATACACTCCAAAAGTCTTTTCTATTGTGCACCTCAAGTTTAAATCTTATAAATTATATCAAACTCTAATTTAAATATTAAATCATAACTCATAATTTCACATAGCTCAAAATTTAAAGAAATAAACTGATTAAAACGTCAATAATACCTCCAATAATTCAAATAAATTATTTTAACTAAATTTAAAGGGTAAAAACATTATATAGAAACTAATTTATGACATGTTTATAAAAAAATTGATTATAAAATCATAAAATAACTAAATAATAAATCTAAACTGATTAAAATTAATTATTAATTATTCTCTACATTTCTACAGTCATATATTAACAAAACTCAAAATTTTTTTAAACTCTTATCCCAATGTATTCTCTAATTAGCAAAAGATTACTATCTAAGAAAGAGAAAATTATTTAGAATATTTTTCATAAAAGAAATTTTGTGATTATAAGTAATTTTGAGTACCTCATTGATCCCAAAAATATGAAAAATACTCCTATCAATATTATTTTATACACACACAAGCACATAAACTCCAATAAGCTTCATTTTGAGGTTTATGACTTTTTCCAACTTATGACTTTTTCATCTTAAATCTAATCGCTGAAATAAACACCCATTTTATGCTTTTTACTGTTTAAGTCCGTTTGCGCTGCTGTTTAAGTCCGATTGAGCGCGCAAACGGCGAAACAAACACACACTTTATCAACCAAACATGTACTTTTTTTTCAGCCACCTATTGGACTTAAGGCTAAAATAAGCCCGATTGACCCCTCCAATTGGGGCTCTAAACACACTAACTGTGATTGATGTTTGGATTAACGGTAGCAGAAGTGACATTTTTTATAACATTAAACCTATTTGGATTAAAGTTTGAAAAGCTCGTTTAGATGCAAAATGACTGAAAAGGGCATGGATGCTACTACTTCCGGTCCTAATTATAAGACAAAGTTGAGTTTTTTTGGAAAAATTAAGGAAGCTAAATAAATTACTTAATCATATCATATGTTATGTATCCTTAGATTATATATTAATTTATTAGTCAAATTAATTAGTTTGAAAAAAAATAAAAATATAAATACGCTAAAGTAATTTAATTAGCTTCCTTAATTTTAATAATGCTCAAATGGCTAATCGGGACCGGGATCACCCATTCCCGTTCCCGTCCCGGGGGTAGCCGGGAGGGGGAAATCATTCCCAATCTCGATCCTGATCCCGGGAAAGTCCCAGTATAACTGGGACCGAGAATTCCTGGTTTCAATAATATTATTATATTAGTTAAATTTTTTATAATCTAATGTTCAAAGTGATTATTTAACACCTAATAAGATCATAAAAATTTCACAAATCGATCTAGAATTGAAGAATGCCATATTATTATTATTATTACTATTATCACATTCATAATTTTTTTATTATCTTTATACATTATATAGTTAGGATTAGTATCACGATATATACGATTTAACTCTAACTAAATATGTGATATACATTTTATCAAATAATAACTTAATTTATGAGGTAAAAAAATACAAAAATAAAAGAATAAATTATTTTTAAGGAAAAAAATTTAAAAAAAAAACCGGGATCTGGATTACAAGGTGTGGTCCTGGTCTCGGTCCCGGCCGGGACTGAAAATTCCCAGGATAAAATGTCCGGGACCTGGTCGGGAAACCGGGACCGGGCCGGGACAATCGGGAACGGAACACTTTGAACACCCTTACTTAATTTCTCCAAAAAAGTCAATTTTATCTTATAATTAGAACTAAAGAGAGTATTGGATACTGCATATATTTATATATATATATTATTAGAAGTGGAGTGGAGGAAAAAGCAATGAAAAGGAGCTTCACAAAAAAGCCATGGTAGTTATATAAGCATAGTGGAAATTAAAGCTTTGCCAAATGGTGCATTTTTGTCCAATAGGCTTTTTTTTTAAGGAAAACGTACGGTAAGCCATGGCAACTGCTTTCCTAAACAGACCCTTAAGCAACAAAACTCGTCGTATTTAAATTTCAAGTAGTGTACCTGCAATCCAAGTTATCAAGGATAAGTGATGCGTTTTTTTCGATAGAAGGGTGTTTTTATTGATTTTTTTTTCTTCATTTACTCACTATTGATGGTATTCACTATTAGATCAATTTTCAATTATTAAAATTTAATAACATATAAATAACATCATTATAATAAAAATTTACTATGGTAAATCTCAATCATTAAAAGTTGATCTAATGATAGATGCACTTAATGGAGAGTAAATGGAAAGGGAAATCAATTAAGACACTCTTTCTCATTTTTTCCCTATGCATGGGGATCTTTCTATTATTGGAGCTAATCCTCTTTGAGAAACAGTCATACACTTTGTGGAAACCTTTGGCAGCGAAAATGCAAACATTTATTTGTTCAGTTTTGAGAAACTAGCCAGTCATTTTCACTGGATCCTACCCTAGTTAGTTAAGTGATGAGGGTTTGAGATTAAGGGTTTAAGCATCTCCCAATATAAGATTGGGGTGGAAACCATAGCCTAGCCCATATAAACCCTTGTTGTTAAAAATATACGAGTAATAGTTTATGTTAAAATGTTTTCAGTTCGCACCTTTTTAAAATAAAAGGTTGCAATAGCACCAGGAACAAAATCTAATATGTGCAAACTAAATTTAAGAAATAAATGACAAAAAATAACGTGCGAGAAAACACATTTAACAGACTAGCAGATTAATTAACGAGGTAAGTATGTGAAAAATTTTTTATCTAGATTTACGGAAAATGACTTTTGAAACCGTAATTTTGGTGTTACCCAAACACCCATGAAAGTGAAAGTAGAATTGAAAGTGAAACTATAAGTAAAATTGAAGGTGAAACTGGGTCTTAAAGTGTGTTTCATATGACGATGGAAGTGGAAAATTATTTTAATTTAGTATATGTATTTATAATATAAAAGACTGATATATGCTTAGTCAAAAATAAAATACCAATCCAAACCCATACATCAAAACTACTATTCATTGTCACTGAAGCCATGGCTTCTATCAGAAAAGGCAAGATCCATTGGAAAATTAGGAAACACAATCATATATATAATCCAACCCATACCATAAACACTCCATCTTAGTTACAATATATCTAAATAACAAGCAATCTCAATATCAATGAAACCCAGAACAAAAGATTTTTAAAAAAATGTTATAAGCCCCAACTTGACATCGAAGATGTGGAGAAGATGAGAGAAGCAAAAACAAAAGACGTGGGGGAGGGTAGCTGGATTTGAATAAAGACGAGAGGGGAGGGTTGCCCGATCGAGATTCATATTTGGAATCATGGATAAAGACAAGAGGGAGAGGGTCGCCAGTCAAGAACCATCGCATGAGAGGGGGAGGGTTGCCAGTCAAGCATCGTCACATGAGAGGGGAAGGGTTGGCAGTCAAGAGAAATTGAAAACCAAAAAGAAGATAAATCAAATGTTATGCAAAAAAACTAGGGATCAAACTAGAAAAAAAGGAAATCAAACACCACCATTGAAAAAAAGAACCAGAAAAAGAAATCAAATGTTGTGCCTTGCTGTGTCGTCGTCATAAGAGAGGGAAGGGGGCTATCGAGTCATGGAGTGATAAAGGCTGTTGTCGTTATGCCTTGCCATCATTTTACCTCGCTATTACCCCATCAGTATTGTATGTCGCCCTCTTCACAAGAGAGAAGGGGGGCAGCCAAGACGGGGAGTAAAGAAAGATGTAGGGCCTGTTTGATTTGAGGGGAGGGGATGGGAGGAGATGAAAAATGAGCCCATCTTCTTGTTTGATATGAAAAATTGGAGGGGAGGGGAGCTAAAACGGGGGGCTCCAAATCTCTCCCCTTCCCCCATTTTTGTTCCATCCAAATTTGGGGGTTTGGGAGGGAAGCAAAATAATGTGACTATTTTGCTCCCATTATTTTTTCATATTTCAGTTGATACCCTTAAGTAGAAATTAAAAACACACTCATTTTTTACACCTCATTTTTATCAAGACATATTTCTACACTAAGCTTATGGCTTCAAAATTAAATTATTTTTGAACTTCTACTTCAGAGGCTGGCAGTTGAGATCTTTCTCAAGATTTGTTTTTTAGGACGAGGATTTTATAAAAAAAAAGTGTTATTTGTGTCAACTTGGCAAAATAAATCTAAATTTTTATAATTTATTTAATTTATATTGAAGTGTAAACTAATTTAAATAATTTTTATTTCAAAAAAACTAATTTAAATTAGTTATATAAGCAAAAAAAAAAAGTACGCAAACATATAAGGGTAAAATGATATATTAGTTATTATCTCCCATCTTATCCCCTCTTGAACCAAACAAATGATCATTAAAAAACCTTCCCCTTCCTCCCCTCCAATTAAACCAAACAAGGCGACTCTCTATCATTTCCTTCTATCTCCTCTCCTCCATCCCCTCCCTTTGAACCAAACAGGCCCGTAAGGTCATGTGGTAAAGTTGTCAATTGATAAAAGGTCTAAGGGTATAATGGTAAAAAAATTTACTTCCATGGAAGTCTCCTTAGTGTCATGTGTAGGGGTGAAAACAGGCCAAGCTTGTACCTTAAAGCACAAGATGGCCTGAGCCTGGCCTGTGGCCTGTTGGAGGCTTTTTATTAGGCCTGAGCTTGGCCTGTGGCATGTTAAGGAGGTCTAGATTTATAAAAGATCCTAAACAGGCCAAAAGGCCGACATCCTAAACAAGCCAAAATAGTAGAAACTTCCAACCTACTGCCTACTGCAAATTTGTAGACAAAAATTCAACAAAGTAATTGACGATTCTCAACAGAACTACAAAATAAAAAATAATTGACAATGCTCAATAGGATTCCTAATATTCTTATGCAATATTATAATAAAATGTTTATCACCAGGTTGGGCAACAGGATAGGGAAGACAATAAAGGTTGACATTCTTACCCCTTTAGATTCGTCATCCAATATAGCCCGGGTAGAAAGGGAAAAATATGCGAGAATCTGTGTTGAAGTCGATCTGAGAAAGAAATTAGTTCCCAGGGTGATTGCGGCGCATTTGGTGTTTTAGGTGGAGTACAAGGGGCTTAGCCTCATCTGTTTCACGTGTGGCAGATATGGCCACCGGAAGGAAAATTGCCAATGGACTTACACTGAATCAAAGAACGCTGGAGGAAGCTTGCAACACCATTTTAATGGTCACACTTCAACAGTACTGCCGACGAAGGCATCACCAAAAGCCGATAAAGAGTTTGGGCCTTGGATGATCGTCGGGCATTATAACAAGTCTCGATCTTCACGAAGCAATTTCCCTAGGGAGACCAAACAGGATCAGAATAGAGGTTCTCGGGAAGTCAAAATTATTGAGAAGGGAGGCACGAGCTCGCGATTTGACGCCTTAGTTGAGTTGGACGAAGAAGAGGGTTAGTAGGGGATGGTATGGCTCAGAACTGTGTCTCAGAAGGGCCAGGGAAGTTTCAGCAAGATGGGGACTTAGGAGGCGCGGTTGTCTCGGGGAGGTCAGCAGTGACGAGAATTGATTTGACAAGGGAAGGGAAAGCACAATCAATGAAGGGAAAAGCGGTGCAAAGAGAATTCGCTAGGCTTAAGAAATCGCATGGGAAGGAGAGTGACAAGGCTAATGGGCTTTGGGTTGAGAGGAAAGCTGAACCAAAGAAGGTGGCTGATGGACAGGCTGTGAATAACGAGACTGCTAAGCTGAATTTGCAAAGGGCCAAGAATAACACAATGGGCCTTAGAGATCATGTCATAGTAGGAGGGAATTCATCCCAATTAAATTCAAGCACCATGCCATTCAGGAAGGATGATGGACCTAATCAAATTAATGGCATGTTTCTTTTTGAAGGTCCTGGAAGCAATTTAGAAAAAGAACACGATGCCTACAGGAAGGAGAAGTGTGAACAAAGTATGCAAGCCACAACATCTAATACTCGTCCTTTGCAAGATCCTGCACAATTTGAGGATGATGTAGGGGATGATTTTATGAATGTTGATTTGATGATCAGGAATGGTAGAAGTTGGTAGGGGGAGCACCACAGGGATGTTCTTGAGCTTTGGATAGGTAAGTTTTATCTCCCTTTAATTTTAAGTGTCATCATGATTGTTGCTTCGTGGAACTGTAGAGGTGCAAGGGGTAGATCCCTCTCTAATACCATTAAATCAATTGTACGCAGCTATAATGTTGATGTCATGTGCCTTATTAAAACCAAAATTAGTGGCTCTCGTGTAGGTATAGTGTCTCATAAATTGGGTTTTAGTAACTTGATAAGACTAGAAGCTTCGGGTTTTGTAGGTGGGATTTGGGTTTTTTGGGAAGAAAGTAATACTCAGGTTGATTATTTGTTTTCTTGTACTCAATTTATTCATTGCAAATTGAGGGATAAAAGATCTTAGGACCCATTTTTCACCACTTTCGTGTACGGGGAACCTATAATCACCAAGAGAGAAAGTCTATGGAGGGATTTAAAGGATATTGCGTCCTCCATGCAAGAGGAGTGGATGGTTATTGGTGATTTTATTGCCTTCCTTGATCCTTCAGATAAAATAGGGGGTTCTCATATGTCTCTTAGAGCTATGAACCAGTTTTCTGACTGCATTAGAGATTCCAACCTTCTTGAAATTCCCTTTGTAGGAGAGCGTTTCACATGGGAAAAGCAGGGCATGAAGGAGAGACTCAATTGGGTATTTAGGAATTTAGCTTGGGAGCTCAAATATTCAAGAAGCAAGGTCTTTCACTAGCTTCGTTATAAGTTTGATCATCGAGTCCTTGTAGTTGCAAAAGGTTTGGGAAGACCTGCTCGCTGTACTATGTCTCATTTCCAATATCATCCGACATGGGCTTTGGAGGAGAGTTTTCAGGATGTGGTTCATAAAGCGTGGGATAATTTAGATTGGTTTAATGGGGCCTTGAGATTTACAAAGGAAGCTACAGAGTAGAGCCACATGATTATAGGTAGTATTCCCAAGAAAAAACATCAAATTTTGAGAAGGTTATGGGGAATTAATAAATGTACGCAAAATAATATTGACAATGGATTATATAAACTTGAACAGAAGCTTTGGCAGGACTATAGCAAAATAAGTGCACAAGAAGAGCTACTATGGTTTCAAAAATCTAGATGCAAGTAGTTGGAGTGAGGAGATAAAAACACTAGATTTTTTCATGCATCTACTTTGATTAAAAGGAAAAAACAACATGTGAATGCTTTACAAGATGAGAATGGACTTTGGATCAGTGATCAAGAGAAATTGGGGTGTATGGCTAGTCAATTCTTCCAAGACCTATACACAAAAGATGAGCAAGTTATGGATTCCTCAAACTGGATAGCAGAATTCCCTCTGCTATATAGTCAAGACTTTGACCTAATCCATAGAGAGGTATATGATATTGAGATAAAAAATGCGGCTTCCATGATGGGTGCCTTTAAAGCTCCTGGACCTGATGGTCTCCAAGCGCATTTTTTTCAAACTCAATAGGACCAGATTGGAGGTAAGGTGTATGATATGGTTCGTGGAGTGTGGCAAGATCCAGAGCAAGTTAAGGGCATTAATCATACTAACATTGTTTTGATCCCTAAGTTGGAAAATCCACAAATTGTGCGAGATTTTCGACCTATCTCTTTATGTAATGTTATTTACAAAATCATAACGAAGATCCTTGCTAGTAGATTGAAGGAGGCCATGTTGTACCTAGTTCAACCTCAGCAGTGCAGTTTTATAGCAGGAAGGCAAAGCAATGATAATATCATTATTGCACAAAAGGCCATCCACACTATACGAAATAAGAAGAGAAAGAAGGGCTATATGGCAATTAAAATAGACATGGAAAAAGCCGATGATCGGCTTGATTGAGACTTTTTAAGAGCCACCCTTACTAGTTTAGGCCTAACCGATAAGATGGTAAAGCTCATTATGGCCTGTACCTTTTTGGTGTCTATGAGAGTTTTGTGGAATGGAACTGAATTTGCTCTGTTTTGTCCTACAAGAGGTCTTAACCAAGGGGATCCACTTAGCCCTTACTTGTTTGTCTTGTGTATGGAACGACTTGGTCAAATGATTAACCGTGAGGTTCTTAGTGGAAATTGGAAGGGTCTTAAATTCAATAGCGGTTCTCCCACAATCTCTCATCTCTTTTTTGTCGATGATCTCCTATTGTTTGGGGAAGCGTCATATGAGTAGATCGAGATCATGAAAGGGATAATGAAAGCTTTCTCTAAGGTATCTGGGCATAGGATTAATCTAACCAAATCTAAGGTTTTTTGCTCTAAAAACGTGCATATTACTAGAGCTTTAGATTTGGCTCATAGATTGGGAGTTGGTCTTATGGGAGACCTAGGGAAATACCTTGGGACTCCACTTTTGCACAGGAGAGCCACTAAACTCCACTTCTTTCCTATCATCTAGAAGGCTCGGAAGAGGTTAGCAAACTGGAAGGGTAGATATCTTACCATGGTTGGGCGAACAATTCTGATTAAATTAGTGTTAGCTGCTCTTCCTAGTTATCATATGCAAACCACTCTTTTGTCTATAGGAATATTAAAGGATCTTGAAAAAATCAGTCGGTCCTTCCTTTGGAATCAAGGCCAAGAAGGAAAGAAAATGCATCTTATTGCGTGGGACCAGGTTAAGCATGACAAAGAGGATGGTGGTCTAGGTATTAAAGATCTCCAAAGGCAAAATAAGGCTTACATAATGAAACTTTACTGGGGTGCTAACTAAACCTGAAGCCTTATGGGTGAAATGTCTAAAAGGAAAATATGGATGTGGAGATGGACTATACCCCATGGTGTTTAAGAAACAAAACTCATCAGTTGTTTGGAGTAGTATTACCAAGGTGTGGGATCAATTCTATAAAGGAGTTGGTAGATCCCTGAATGATGGCACGACTAGTCATGTCTGGTGGGATCTATGGTTTCCCATTGATGAGCCGCTCATAAATTATGCTAACCGAAATATGCATCTTTTGGATCCTTGTGCTAAAATGTGAGATTTCGTGTTGGATAATGGAAGATGGAATGTGCATAAGTAGAGCGAGTTTCTTCCTTACTGGGTGATCAACATCATTGTTAACGTGAATCCTCCACATGGAAATGAAGCTGATTCATTCTCTTGGAGGTGTGCTTCTGATAATCTTTTTAATGTCTGGACTGTATACAAGTTCCTATCTACACAGAAAATTCAGAATCCGTCAGTTCTCTGAAAGAAAATGTGGAAGTTATCGATACCAGAAAAAATAAAATGTTTTCTCTGGTAAGCTATTCATGAGAAGCTTCCTACTAACCTACTCAGGGCTCAGAGAGGCTTAAGTCATAGTGAGGAATGTCCCTTTGAGTGTCAGAGAGAGGAAACTATTTTACACATCCTTAAAGATTGTGAGATTGCTAGAACAATGTGGCTATCTTTTATTAAACCATCTTATAGTGCTAGATTTTTTTGTTTTAACATGCAGGTTTGACTTAAGGAGAATATGACAATTAACATTGGATTTGACAGATTTCATAGATGGCCTTAGGCAAAACTTTTCAGTTTCACACGCTGGCTACTGTGGAAGAACAAATGCAAAGGGGTGATGGAGGGAGTTCGAGCACAGGCCAAGGAGATTGTACAGGGGAGTTTGTTTCATCTGATGGAGGCTAGTGTTTTTGGGAATTTTAAGAATCAATTCCAGCAGTTTGGTCGTGATGAGGATAGCTTATGGCAGCGACCACCGGAGGGCTACGTCAGGCTCGTTCTGATGGATCGGTTATCAACCACCGAACAATAGCATGAGGTGGTGTAGTTCGAGACGACAATGGACTATGGGTTCTTGGATTTCAGCGGACGCTCGGAGCTCACTCTCCCACTTCTGCAGAAGTACTCGGCCTTCTGGCTGGACTTTAAATATGCAAGCAGCATCACTTTCAGTATGTGAAGGCTTATACAGATTCAATGGAGGTATTAAACCTGGTGTTGAGAGATGGTGGGCATAACCATCCTCTCAGAGATGAAATCAATGCAGTGAGAGATCTCCTATTCTCAAATTGGCATATCGAGCTCTGTTATGCATCAAGAGAAACACTTCGGTGTGCAAACTTTCTAGCTAAGGATGCCCATCAAGTATTGGGGGGATGAGTGATTCTTCTGGTTCCTCCTCCAGGATGTTTGAAGATTTTGAGGGAGGATCTTATTCATAGAGGATCTCTTTCATTTCCTAGAGTAATGTAATTTCCATTAAATGGCCTTATATATAAAAAAAAAAAAATTTCACTTCCACCCTCACTCTTATAAGCTCAATTCTAATGTATCAAACGAGGTTAGGCCGGATTATTCTCAACTTCTCACACAAGTTTAGGGTGTTTGGGAATTACCCAAACCTAAATTTATATAAATCGAGATAAAAATCTTCTTACACATTTATTTCATAAATCATAAAAACTATTTTTAAAAATTAATCCGAACAGACGGAATGTTGCTGCACATGTTTTGGTCGGCTATTTTAGCACATAAGTTGTGTTTGGAAGAGCTTATATATGAGAAATAAGTCCTTATTACGCAAGTCGAGAAAAAACTCCTCTCACATACTTACCTCATATACCGTGAATCACAAATTATAAGTAGTTATTACCCAAAAATAAACTATTCCAAACTAACAGATAATTGCTCTTCTGCTTTTAATTAATAAATAAAACGAAGAGAATGAAATGAGGGTGTCCACTTGTAAGGTCACGGGGGGGGGGGGGGAACTGTGAGAACTGAGAAGTGAAAAGCTGTTTGAAAAATGAGGAAAGCATCGGTGATTTGACTGAACAGCACAAAAAGAAACTAGCCTGTACTCCAATTTTCGCCTGCAGACACGTTTTCGAATTTGTGACTGACAGCGGCATCCTTTCAATTTGACGACTGCTATTGTTTCATTATTCTCACTGCATCTCATCTCCCCAAACCAGTCCCATAAATCATGGTTCCCATCCTAACCGGCAGATGTTAGCCCCTATATATTACGTGCCCATGTGGTTCACCATACTCTATATTTATCATAGCACTTTTTTACTGACATAAATAAATCCATGACCTTTTTAATTGAACGTTGTTGCATGTTACTGTCGTTTTATTTTTATTAAGGGCATTTGGAATATTTTGAGACTATAAATTTAGTGTCTATTCTGTTGACCTGAGCGACGGTGAGTCCCAAATGAGGCTAGTGATGAGTTAATAGTAGGGATCGGAGTTTATAGATATATACTCGTGGCGGGTTACTATTAGAATGGGGGAGGCATTGAATGCCGAGGGGAACTAGTCTGGGAGTGTAGCCCCTCAAAAAGGCCAATTCTAAGTTGTGACTTTGTGATGACGTTCTCTCATGCAGCCACGGCTTGAGGTAATAACTAATAACTTCGATCACTGGTCTCCTCGTGAAGCAAAATAGATGTTTTAAATCAAAAATAACAAAAAGATATTAAACTACCGCACTCTTTTTTTCATCAGGGATTAATACTTATTATATATTAATTTTATAATTATAATTTTGTTAGGGAAGAAGTAGCAGTAAAAGGGATGAAGCATAGCATAGAGGAAAGACTTCCCAAATGTTCTGCAGTATGGCCTTACATGTTTTCGGACAAGCTTATTTTGGATAAGAAATTCAGCCTTTTTCTCAAATTAAGGAAAGATTTATTGGAAGTGTATTGCATTCATAAAAATTTTCTACTTGTTGAAGTGGTGAGCAAACGAGCGGCTAATGTGATTCAAGAAAATATTACTCTTTTATTGAGGGATTTCAAATTCTCTTTTATTCGAATTATCCCTTCATTAGAACTTTCGGTTCTTTTTATGTTTAATGCTTATTCTTCATGTTCATTTTCTCTGTAACTGTGACATTTTGTATCTTTTTATTTACTGAATAAAAGAAAAAACGCGGGATTAAGCATAAAAGTAGGGAGGTTTGTCGTTTGAGAATGAAAAGGTGGTGGGGGCTGGTGGTGAAGGGAAATCTCTGAGGATGTTAGGTTGGCATGGATGGAGCTGGCGGGGCCCTCATAGTTGAAGCAGGATCGGGTTTCGTCTGGTCCAACACTTGCTCAGCTGTCAACCCAATAATTTCATTGTTACTAATTCCCTAAAGTCTGATAGAGTTGAGTCATAGGCTTAGGCTGTGGTTTGAAGTTTGAACCCCCTGTAGACACGTGGACCTGACAAAGGAATACTGCAAAAGAAAGGCAAAGGAACGGATTCGAACCCCTCTTAGGTCTGAACTGCTCAAAATTTAATATTATTTTTAATTCAAAATATAACATAAAATTGGTTTTTTAAGAAAATTAATCACATTATTTTGAAGTTTTTATTTTTTTATTTTTTCTAGAAACTAATTAGTTCGAATAATAAATTATTCGAACCGATCTTATTTATAAGTAATTTTCTTTTTAATTACGTATAACGAACTAGTAGTTAAAAGTAATAAGTGTGTCAAAAATGCTATATTTTTTTTCCATATATGCCTCTATTTATGAAAAGGGTATAGGAAAGAGAATGGATAAAAAATATGAGAGTTAATGAGTATAAGATATGAGAGAGAATAAATATTTAATAAGGGTAAAATAGGAAAGAGAAACTTACATTTTCAGACAAAAAATAAAAACTGCTTATAAAAGGGACTAACCTTATAAAAGAGAAAGTTGCTTATAAATAGGACTGTGGGGAGTAATATATAATCTAAAGATATATAAGATATGATTAAGTAATTTATTTAGCTTCTTTAATCTCTCTAAAAAAAGTTAACTCTATCTTATATTTAAAATCGAAAGAGTATAAGGTTTGAGATGAACAATGGAGGAGAAGAAAAAGATGAAAAAAACAGTAAAATCAGAGGACAGTCACTCATCACTCATTAATTTTATTTAAGGAAATTATATTCAAATCCCAGATAAAAAAAATGAAAAAGTAATCCCTTCAAATTTAAAAATAAAAAAATGATCTCATTGATAATATCAAGTGTGGGTCATTAATAAGTCTATGGGCACTATTGATAAGTTTTTAGGATCATATTTCATTTTGAAATCTGAATAAACCATTTTTTATTTTTTATTGGGAAAATTCCAAAAAACTACATTGGAAATAGCAAAAGGACAATTCAGTACATTGAAATTGCAAAATGACAGATCAGGCTGTGTCAGACGAAAAGAGGAATCTGGCATTTTGAAATTTCGGCCAAATTACGAAAATGCCCTTCAGCACTTCAGAATAACAACATGATCCTCGGAATTAACACCTCCGGATTCGTTATTAACAACTTCAATTCTTCTTTTACAATTCACAAGTTTCAGGGCGAATAACACCACCGATCTCGCCATTAACAACTCCGGATTCGATATTAACAACTCCATTTTCTTTTTTCGCACTTAACAAATTTCAGGGCCAATAACACAATCGATCTCGCCATTAACATCTCCGGATTCGCCATTAACAACTCCTATGTTGTTATTCCGACTGAGGGCTGAAGGGCATTTTCGTAATTTGGCCGAAATTTCAAAATGCCAGATTCCTCTTTTCGTCTGACACAGCCTGATCTGTCATTTTGCAATTTCAATGTACTGAATTGTCCTTTTGCTATTTCCAATGTAGTTTTTTGGAATTTTCCCTTTTTTATTTTTATCTGACACTTGAATATAATTCTTCTTTTAATTTAATTTACTGTAGACATGTGTAACCGACAAAGGAATACAGCCAGTCTCATCGCTTCACCTCCAGCCCCTTCCCTATCCCTCATCACTCATCACTCATCACTCATTCACTCATCACCTCCTCCCCCTTACGATAATTAACTTATTAATTATTAAAAATCCTAGTACTAGTACCAGTAGTATAGGTTGGCAAAAAAAAAAAAAAAGAATTATATTTATAGATATAGTACATATATATTAATACCTGACCTCGGACTCCCTACTAATCCCTCCCTCGCTCTGCCCTCATAACTACACCTGGCCTCAGTGCCTAACCCCCATCGACACATGCACGTACGCGCTTCGGCTTATAATATTAAAACACAATATAATATTAATTCTCATTCAGTGCAAATTAAAACATAGTCGTATAACGCATTTAAAATATATTCGTGTTTGTGATTTTGGTGAACTTGCGGAGGCAACTTTCTTCTTCAATCCCATTTCCCCATCAGTATCACCCTCACCTATACTTCAACCATCCAATTCTCCAACCCTTCTTCCTACATTGAAATCATCCAATTCAGCTCAACAACAATTATCTCATCTCATATGTGTTTGATTTTTAATGTAAAACTTGATTATTTAATTTGGCCGGCGGGCCAACACAGCTCCGAGGGTAAACAATAAAATAAATCTCTGCAAAAAATAATGTATTTTGGGCTGGGGAGATTTAATTTTCCCCCAGAAATGACAGTCGAATATTAAAAATTCACATTTGAATGACTACCAAATCTTTTACGATTACAAAAGAACACGAATTCCAAACATCTATTGAAACAATATAATAGGAGTCTTAGATGCAAATCAGAGCGAGTGAAGGCTTTTAAGTCTCATAAGACACCCAATATCCTTTCATTTAGATCTCCTATGAGACTTAAATGCCCTTACTTTCATTGACTTGCAACTAAGACTCTCATTATATTAATAAGATTCTTTTAGGATGTTTCTGAGTTGCGATATCCTAAAACTACAGCTTCCAATTCTTAGTATAAGATCCCGTCTGTAGATATAAAATCTTGCTTGTAATGTATTGCAGACGAGATATTTATATTAAGGTCGGGAAGTACTTGTTTTTATTCAAATATTTTTTTTTCCTTAAGAAGTACTGAAGAAGGGAAAAAAAATACACTAAAACACTAATTTCTTCTGGACCATGAAGTCGGTGATCGTGAGCCTTCGAACATGTTCTACAATTAGTTTTGCGTTGGCTCACTAAATACTGTATAGCTCGGAGCATCAATAGGAATCCTCCATCCTTGCCAGTTAAAGCGTGACCTTACCTTGTCACCCTATAAATAATTTAAAAGGAGCATATGATTTGTTATCAGAATAAGAAAGACAATTATTAATGAGATAATGACTTTTCTAATATGTTCTAACGAGTTTATATATAGAACTACTAAAGAAGGATTGGAATGGAAGAAGTACTTATTTTTAGAAGTTAAAGCAGAAAAATACCAGGATTTCGAGAACAGCTGAAGTTCGAAGAGCATCAAATATAATTTGAAGATTGTCCGTCAGTTCTTTAATCTGCAAAGAGGAATAAATCAGTGAAAGTCTCACAAAATATTTAAGAATTATTATGAGACACATGAATGAAAGAAGAGAGATACCCTAAACGAAGAGTTTCCACTTCAAGCACTCAAAAATTATAATATTTTGATAAAAATATAATAGATATGCAGTATTCAATCAATCGATTACCTTACGGAAACCTGCTATTATCCTCACTGGAACCCATCCTTGTTCATCCATTCGTCTCCGTAAGTATTCATCAGTAATCAAGTTCGAATAGCTGCAATGGGCGGCAATGAACACTCAGTTAAAAGTGTGAGACAAAGACAAAGAATGGACCAAAAGCATGTAAATTAAAAGTAATACCTAAAATAGTACTCGACTTGTTTGACAATCTTAAGACGTAATTCAAATTCTAGAATAGCCGGAAAGTAGCCATTCCAATGAGGGGGCATATAATGAGGAACAGGACCAGGAGGCCAAAGAGGTGACGGAGCCAATTCTGAAAATGTATGAATAGCGTCATCAGCAACAAATGGCTTGATTATCATCGTACGAAATACACTTTAAGAAAAGAACATACGAGGGCCCCACGGGGTGGGAGAAAATGGATGAAGCAGCTCAGGGAGAGGCCTTGGGACACCTCTGGGAGGCGTATGCCTGCTGTTCCTGCCATTGAAACCCGTATGACGAACATTCCAATGTCGATGATTCCCACGGCTTGGTTCACGCCTCCCCCGATGTTGCTGTTGGGAGGTGTTCACATTATGGGACTGTGATCCATATCCACTGCTTTGGGAAGTGGGACCTGACTGCTGCTGGTGGCTGCCCTTCTCAGGGGGGCTTCCACTATCCTATAATTAAACAGTGTAAGTAGGCAACAGTATTGAAATTTGAAGTAAAAGTTTTATCTCAAAGCGTATTGTGATATTATTAACTTAATACTCTCAAATGCTCTCCACTAGGAGACACGTATTCGATCAATGAAAGACGAGTCAATAATTGTCGTTTCAATATTTTTAAAGAAAAAACCAAACCTGGACATGGAGTAAAGATAATACATTGGCCAAATCATGGGATGATGTACCCGTAGATGAGGCCAGACAAGGAGAAGCATCAATGATCACCGGCTCCCTAATGTCCGAAACTGCTTCATCAACGCAGCTCTCCAAAAGCTCACCCATAGGAGCCGGCAAGGAAGGCAGCGGCAGCAAAGCAACAGGATCACTGGCAGACGAAGATTCAATCAGAGTCGCCGGCGGCTGTGGAGTCGGAGGTTCAGCCCATAAGGATTTTGTATCATTCAGGGGACTACCGTGATCATCATCATCAAACTGAGACTGAGGGCCAGCAGAACGAACGTCCATAACGTAATCACGGAAAGAACGGCTAGAAGAGAGCAAGAGGAAGAATAGGCTTGAAATCTTGATTTCAAAGTCCTGCCCTACGTGTTTCTCTTCCAATGTACTGCCTCCCTGACCTAACACGTATTTAAACCGTCATTTAATTGTATTTTTTGGTTAAAAATTCCGATGATATCAACTTTTACAATATCACAGAATCGGTAGGAATAAGATATTATTTTTAAAATCATTTTGATATTCATAAGATATTGTTTTTAAAATCATTTTGATAATTATTTAATTAAAATAAATTACTTAAGTTTATAAACTTATTTTTTTATATGTCTTTTCAAAACTAGATTGTAACACATCATGCTGTAAGTATATATAGAGCTGGAAAATCGAATTGAGCCCGTCAAAGGTCAGACTTAAAATTTAAATGTTTCAAAAGGAAGTAGGCTTAAACAAGCCTATCCTTTTAGGTAATTTAATAATTTTTTAAAAATAAATTAATATATTTAATATCATTATATCAAATTATCAATGTGAAAGACACCTAAGTACCTTTTTTTTTACCAATGCTTATTAAATGATTTGATTTATTTTGTTTTCTACACTGATTTATTCATTTAAACTTAAAAAAAAGGCTAATTTGAACATTAGATAATTATTTTAACTAATAATTTATGAGTTTTAAAAATAATATATCTCAATTTAAATCAAAATAATAAATAAATTGTAAAACTTGAAAATAAATTTTTATTTCAATTAAAATGAGTTTAAGCCCGATCTCGTGAAGGGCCAACCCTGTAAGACCTCGAGCTTAAAAAATTGAGAGTTTTACAGGAAACAGGCCTAAACGGGCCGGCCTATTTAGGCTCAAGCCTGTGAAGGGCCAACCCGGCCCTATTCCCGGCTATAAGTATATAGGAGATTCCTTATTTATGATTTATAAATAATGTATTTTTTTATAAACTAGGGTCTTCCCCGTACGATACAGGAGAGTGTATATTGTATGTTGTAAGTTTTAAGATATGATTTCAAATAAATTTTTTTGTTAGTTTTGAGAAATATTATGTATAACCTCATTATATTGCGCAATTCCCCAGAGGAATCCTAACAGGAAACACCAAAATTAAAGGCCTTTCTGTTTGAAAGTTTTGTTTATTAACATTTGATATTAAGATAGCTGTTGAGCAGCGCCAAGATTTGCTTCAAGGTATGGAAACCCCAAAAAAAGAAAAAAAAGAATAAGATTGTTGCTTCAACCTTGATTAGGAAGAGTGTCAAGGATTGTCGGTGTATTTTTTAAAATGCTAATCACCTGTCTAGTAGGCTCTTATATGCTATTGTTTAATTGTGGTTTGTCTAGTAGGCTTTTATATGCTATTGTTTAATTATGGTTTAGTCAAGGAAAGGTATGCGAAGAATTATGAACACAAATAAACTAATGAATAAGAGCTCATCAAGAAAGAACCATATATTTTGAATGCCCGTGGTGTTTATTTTATTTTATTTTAGGACAACAGTTTATACGTATTATTTGATGAATCCAGTATAGTTTTATTTTTATCTAAGTCGTGAGTATAATATATTAACCTGTGGTGCTATTGTTTGCAATCCAGAAACTACTCCAAACCTGTAGGAATTTACAACTGGGCAATATATTTTTGCACTCTCAATTTTGATTATAGGTATATATGCTCTTTTAATTTGGAGTTGAAAACCTTGTTGTATTTATTGAAAATTTTTTTAGAAGAAAAATCACAAAATGCCAAAATATAATATCCTTGTACTTATGTTAGTACTACATAGATTTCCTTTATAATTTTCCTAGCTTTGATGTAGCTAGCTTCTCAGTATGACATGAATAACACTAATAATGTAACGCATATTAAGTAACTGTTTCAAGCATAACCAAAATAGGCATTAAAACAAAACTCATTTTTCACTCTCATATTCCATTTTTCCTTTTTATTGCTTTTGGTTATGCGGAATTTTGAAGTGGTGAGAGCAAAGGTTTCGTCATCTTCATAGGCAATCAAACTTTATCAAGGAACAATCTCACACTCCTATTTTCAAGGATAAAATGGGACAAAAGGCCCAATTTTTTATGAAGCACAAGGGTATTTAACTAATTAATTATTAGACATTAACTATTCACTAATATTGTACAATAAAACGCACAGACATTACAGCTACATTTGAAAAAAAGCATAAAATAAGATATGCACACAAGTGCAACAATATAGTAAAAAATAAATGAAAAAAACAAAAATCATCGAACAAAAACAAAAAAATGACAATTACATAAATGTGAAAATTATAAATAAATGACGAAAATCATTGGTAGGTTTAAGCAATACAATGACACTAAGACATAACATGGGTGAAACATTGCTCTTTGCACGTGTGAAATTTAGCCTCTTAAAAGTTTCGTATTATCTGTGCTAACCTTCCAAGTCTCCAAAAGCTTGAAGAACTCTTATGATGTTAGCAAAACCCCAAATTACAAAACACAAATATGATAATTACATTTTAAGGGTATAAATCATACGCAACAGATTAGTGACGAACACTGACTAATTAGTTGTAAAACACAAAGTTGTGTTATCTGCAGTATTTTTTGTGGGAACAAAAGTTGAATGTGTCTTAGGAATTAGCATGTCAAAATTTTGAAAATATGACGTGTTGTTGAATATGATCCCCCACAAGTGTGGAATCATACTTTATGATACCATTATTGTTAAGCAACTCAAAGTTTTGAAGGTGATCGATCAACCTCACCCATGGGAGCTCCTTCATTCCATCAATCACTTCTTAGTAATGAAACTTTCAATTGTGTTCTCTACATATTTTTCACAGCTCAGTGTAAGTGGTCTCATAGAAGTTGATGCTAAAGAAACTTTATGATTGTCGAACCTGTTCATCCACCAAAATCATGCCTACCTTCTAAGGAGCATACAGTGGAGTACTTCTGATTTAATATATAAGGCCTCACTAATTGTTTGCCATATTTTGAGAATGGAAAGGAATTTGGCTTGGTTGTAAAATGTGGGTGGCCATTTGAAGTAAACCACTATATCGTAGAATGGAGTGGAATGTGAAAGAGGCTTGGTTAATATAACTCCTTCAAAAAGATTTCTATTAAAAGTGTAACCGTCTCTTTTTAAGAAATTAATGCCCCTAATATGTCTTTTCATTTAAAGGCCCATATTATTTTTGTAACTTATAATTAAAAAACATTCAAACTAGTTTTAATTTTAATAATAATATATAATAATTTATTATGTGATTATTGCACAATACACGTGCAATACATAAAGTCTCATTAAGTGCTTGCCATATATATTTTGGGATTTTGAGAATGGAAAGAAATTTGGCTTGGTTGCAAAATGAGGTGATCATGTGAAGTAAACCATTATATTATAGAATGGAATGGAATGTGAAAGAGGCTTAGTTAAGATAACTCCTTTTAAGGAGATTCATATTAAAAGTGTAACCTTTGTTTAGAAATTAATGCCCCTATTATGTCTTTTTCATGTAAGGGTCCATATTATTTTTGTAACTTATAATTAAAAAGCATTCAAAGTAGTTTAAATTTTACTAATAACCTATAAAATTTTATTTTGTCATTATTGTCTATATTGTGCCCTTTCATTTTCCATGTTGGGAAGAAAACTATTATTTAACACCGTTAATGTTATTGCAATTAATTAGAGGTGATTCTAATGAATGCCGTTAGCCACTTTTACAAATCATTCTTTTGTTGATGAAGGACTCCTCGGTGCTTTTAATTTAATTTTGTTTGAGGCATATTTAGTAATAGAAAAATATTTTATTTTTCTTTTGTTTATGTAGTAGGAGATGTAACCCCATATATTTTGTGGTTATAAGGTATAGACATATATGATAAACAAGTTTAAACAAATGAGAGGAAACAACAGATTATTTAAATATTGACAAATAAATATAATATAAAAATGTAAATTTAATAAAACGTTATCAATTTCTTTAAGGCTAATTAGGCTGACAACTAATTAAAGTATAGTATCTAGAATTTAAATTTTTTTGTTCAAAGATATCTTCACCTTTTCAAAAAATATATCAAAACAATATTTTTATGTAAATTATAAAAATTGAAAATAATTATCATGATCTTTTAAAATTTAAATTTGATGTGCTGGCTAGTTATCTTATAAAATATATTTCTGTATTAAAAAGAATAATTTTCTTAAAAAAATTGATTTTTTTTAATTTATTATTTCATGTTGGCATGATGCATACCATTTAATATAAGTCCTATGATCATATAGATTTCTAAGTAGATTTTATATCATAGATGTTATATACTATCGTATCTATATCAGAGATGTGATAGAACTCAAAATCGGGTTGGATTTTTTTGTTGTATGTAATAGGCTAATGGATTACCCATTTCCTCAAAGATCATCTAAATATATTTCTAATTTTAATACCATGAGAAGTAAACTTGTTCAACTTTTGGGAAATACACTTGTTCAAATCTCAAAAACGGGTATACATACATTTGTTCAGTTTCTAGGGTGTGGTAAGTGCCCTCGTCTTTATGAAAGAGGAAAGCACAAATTCAAATCTTAAGAATATTTGTTGTGAGGGAAAAAACCTATACTTATGAAAAGAATTCATACCTTGCCCAAATCAATACACACACATATGTATATGTATATAAATTTTAGTTCAACAACAAAATAAAAAGTATACATATTAAAATTTATAAATTCTTATTTACATTGACACATAAATTTATAATGGCACATATGCATTTTAACCATTAACAAAAACAAAATATTAACCATGATTAAATAACTTAGACTGAGTTTTATAACAAAATTACATGTTCGCAAAGCATTTTTTGGTATACTTGTCTTTCTTATTTTAAAATATTATTATTTTATTCCCAAATAAGATGATAGATTTAAAAACTTCGAGTGTGAAATTATAAAATTCTATGTGAAAATTCTATGTAAAGACCACTAAAAATGATAACAAAAATAAAGAGGTGATTCCAATATTTATAATAGCATAATATCATAGAGGTAAAAGTACCTCAACTTTCCTTTTTAAAATTTAAAGGAAATGACAAAAATGTTGCTTAGTGAATTTTAAAAAAGAGAGGAAGAAAGTGCGATGTGTGGCTGACTTCCCACACCGTGGTAACATTTTCTCTGCGACTTGCTTAAGTTATTGTGGTTGAAAAGTTTCATCATGAGGATGAGGAACCTTACGGAGAGGAGATTGGACCAGAAGTTGTTATTGTGGAATTGAAGGGGACTAAAGGGGATGGCTTCGGCAGAGGGATGTGGTTCATGAGTTTGTCTTAGTGTGGTTGTTGTAGCGTGGTGAAGATCTCCTTTACGCTTACAGTTGCTTATCGGCAATTTAGTTGGGTAAGTTAGTGAATTTGAACATTTATTAGTCATTTATTGTCCTTTACCTAATTTAGATGAGGTACTTACATTTCTACAATATTAGAATCACCTGAACTCATGAAAACTTTTTAAACCTCATCTCAATTCATACTAAACAGATAGATAATAATACCTAAATATCCCACATAATGTTTGGGCTTAAACAGGCTTGTAATTTAAACAATTATTAACCTATTATTTTGGAAGGGAGGCTACTTCTTTTAACCTAGTTACCTTAAATAGTAAAAAACAAACCAATAAAAAGTGTTTATCATAATGTTTTTAAAATCAGACCGGGCGGTCAGACCAGTTTGACAGGTGACCGAAGCATTTTGTGGCTCGTTCTGTGTGGTCTAATTGTTTGCTTTGTTGGGCCGGTTTGGGCCGGCTTAAGTCGAGCAATAGGCCGAGAGCCAGGGGTGGTTTTCCATTAACCGGGCGGCCCAATCCTATGACTTAAACCCATATCTGATTGACAAAAAAAAAAAAAAAATTCCCCACCTCACAAAAAAAACTAAATCCCCAAATTCTATCTCATTCTCCTCACAGTCTATGCTCTCTTGCTCTTGACCTTCAACAAAATCCTCCTTCGCTAAGCAGTACGTCGTACCTTCCTTTATCATGTCATGGACTCTCCTTTATGAACTATGAATTTCTGAAAGTATGACCTCAAGAAGACGGGCGTGGACTCTCTGACCACAAGCTTCACTGCTGAAGCGTTTTTCTGCAATCTCATTTTTTCTTTAGTTCAACTCTCTACAGTTTCATTTTAAATTCAAAGCATTTGAAGGTAAGGATTGGATGCTCTTCTAAGCTTCTTATTTAATTGTGCTGGTTGTAGTATAAAGGCCTAAATTCTCTGCCATGTTTCGATCAAGAAGTTGGTGATATTTACTTCCTTTTTCTCTTTGTGCGCCTATGTGAGGGACCACTTATCATTGTCCGGATCCCTGTCCTTATTCTCTCTAAGTCAACTATTGATTTAAAAATAAGAAGTATGAGGGACCACCAATCAATATGTTTGTCTTTTATTATGTGAAGGGCCACCGGCTCAAACTCTTGAAAGCAAACTGCAATATTATTAGCAAAATGATTTTGAAGTTATTTAGCTAAATGTGTGCATTAATATTAATGTCAATTAACTTATGGATTTATTGAAGTATCCATTGTTCCCAAAACAACATTTTGATATACAGAACTTAAGGAAACTCTGGTTAAGGGAATATATAAGATATAGAAGAATAAACTTTGAACCTCAAAACAATTCAATCCTTTAGAGATTATTGCCTTTTAGTTAAGTTCACGTGTTAAAGTCACTAAGTGTGCGTTTGGAAGAACTTATGTGCTCGTTTGGAAGAGCTTATTTTTAGATAATAAGTGTTTATAATTCGTGATTCATGGTATACGAGGTAAGTATGTGAGAGGAGTTTTTTCTCGGCTTGCGTAAATTGGGCTTATTTTCTCAAAATAAGCTCTCCCAAACATGCCTTATCTGGGAAATAAGTCCTTATTACGCAAACCGAGATAAAACTCCTCTCACATATTTACCTCGTATACCGTGAATCACGAATTATAAACACTTATTACCCAAAAATAAACTATTCCAAACGAACACTAAAACGGCAATAGGAAGGGATTGAGTGTTCGACAATATAATTATCAAATTGAAAGGAAAAAAAAAAGTGCCTAACATGTGCAGAGAATACGTTATTGTTGGCAAGCTATGGCCACGTAATGCTTTGTGCCAAATATGCAACATAATCTTATAAAATAAAATACAATTTTACAAATAGTGTCATAACAAAGACTAAATGCATGAAACTGGTTTTTTCTTTTTTTTTACTTTTGAGTTTTGACCAAAAGGCACGGAACTATATGAAAGCATTGGAAAGTATAGATACTCATTTATTTACTTGCTTTATTTCAGTGTTTAATTTTTCTTAATTGATTTACTTGCAAGTTCAAGTCAACCCCATACAAACTGTGTCTTTATATTGTAGAAATTTTTTTTGATAAACAATTATTTTGCCTTAATAACAACCCCAAGAGCACAACCAAAGATGTGAAGTGCACTTGCAGGTAAGGAATCTATTCCTAGAGCACACTTAGCTGTTGCAAGATAAACTCTATCTCACATTATCAAAATGCTATTATAATATACTTCTCTCTCACACTGCCTTGCGATGTACGCCCACCTATCTCTTATTTTTCCTTTTTGCTCCAAAAAAATAAAAACTACTGCAACCTGAAGTTGAAAAAGAAAAAGGATTCAATTTAGCATACTTTAAAATAAAAATAGGGTTAATATACAAATTTATCTTGAAAGTTTTTATCATCTCGGAAGATTTTTGGAGTATAAGGTTGTCTTAGAAATATAAAAAACTTAAAATAAAGTAACATTGTTATATTTTTAAAACTTTTAAGAAATCGAGAAAACTTTTGAAACAATATTAGTTTTAAGCAAAAACTTATAGAATAAATTTGTATCTTAACCCATAAAAATAAAGAAAAATGTCTTGACTTCTCTTGCTCTTTGTTTTCTCTTCACTTATTATTTCTGTCATTTGACCGACTTCCAACTGTTCTAATTTAACATCCTTAAAAAATATTATGATATTGCCACTTTAATTCTTAATGTAATACTTATTTATCTAATTAAAAAATATTAAAAAAATTAATTAATTAATTACAATATATCTTGTATAAGTAAATTAGTTAATATTTTAATCGTGTATGGCACTTGTGCAATAGTTAATTATGTACTGACAGAACAGAGTAGGTAATTGTCACAATCTCCTAAATTCATTTCACAAGACATGATTGAGCTTTATTGCATTGAGATCGACATACAATTGTTAGGGAAGACAAGCAACTTTGAAGCCATTTCTCAAACACGTTCTTCTCTTTTTGCACCAAGTCGTAGTTTATATTTGGAATAAAACAAAACAGGACTTCCTAATTGACCGCCCTGCAGTCCCTCCTGACCTCTTGCCCACCATTCAAGCTGCTCATTTTGATCATGGACTTCACAAAAGCCCTAAAAAACGCCCCTTTTGACGCGGCAAACTCAGAAACCAGATTCTGGGTCTCTGCGGTTGTAAGCAGAGCTTGATCAGAAGAAAAGAGGCCCTTCCCTTGGAGTATCAAACTGTAATAAGTATTATCAAAAGTAATTCCAGAAGAATCCATGGTGACACCTGCATTCTTTGGCGTATTTTTGACCGGACAAATTGATTTTAGTGTTGCTGCAAATGACGGATTCAGTGAAGGGTCCACGTCATGTTTGGCATCAAAATTTTGGATTCTGTTCCTGAAGGATGTGCAGTGGGCGAAACCTATAGTATGTCCTCCTATTCAAGTATAAAAAAGACAGTATTACTCTAAACTGTTTCTAAGAAACTTATTGGAAAGCTGTTTGGGCCCTCTTCTTTGCTTACCTGAGAGAGCTACCAAGTCTTCCAATGATAGACCTCTTTGAGCAAAGTTATTCTGCAGCTGTGATATGTTGAAAATTGGTGCTGGAAGTAGAAGGCTATCACTGGCATTGGATATTCTTCCATCCTTTCTTCCTTTGGGAACATCCCAATATGGACCTCCAGACTGTAAAAGAAAAACTTGCTCTCATATTCTTTTATACTGTCATAGATTCCATACTCATGATAAACAAATCTTCAGGTCTCATTTTTTTATACTTTCAACAAAGGCTTTGTAGATTAAGCGAATCATAAATGAAGGAAGGGTGGAATTAGGATAACCAAAAAAAGAAAAAATTATGATCTGCATTTTCTTTCCTTACCAGAAAAACTGCATCCCTGGCTGCTAGAGCTAGGATATCAGCACAAGAGACTACACCGGGGCATGAATCTTCAACTTGTTTCTTTGCATTATCAATGACATAGAATGCATGCAAAGAAATGTTTGGGGGTCCATCTTTTTCTGCTTTGAGCGTCTCTGTTGAGTTTAGCAGCACGGAGGCATCACATCCCTTGAGAGAAAAGAGAAAGCAAATCAGTTCAAATGATAAAAAGTACAAGAAAGGCGAAGAAGAAGAGGTTGTTTGAATCATTACCCTAACGAAACAATCATGAAAGTGCATTCTGAGAAGTGCCGCAGGGACAGAAATGTCATTAGCAGCGGCCTCCTTCACAGTCTTAGCAACTATTGAATCCAAATGAGGGCAAGTTTCCTCATAGTAGTTTGAGCTCAGGGAATTCCCTATTGAAACTAGCGAGAAGATGAGACTAAGGCTCAAGAAAGGAACCAAGATGGCCATGCTTGTTACTAATTTGACTAATTTAGCCGTGGAGATTAAAGGTGCATGTGCAACAGCTTTTATAGGGGAAACAGATGTTGGCTGGTTCGTGTCTCTGAGAATTATTGCAGCATAGGGTGTGGCCCAAAATAATCAATTTGTTAGGCTAGATTGTAAAATTGAGGTGTATCCCTTCGTTTGATCCATGTAGTTTGAAAAGACGACATACTTTTTCTTTAATATAATAATTGAAGACTGTATGTAGCAGTTATAGAATATTTGTGTTGGACTTATGGCGTTTATAGACGTGTATATAATATTAATGAGTAGACAAGTTTGGGAGATAGAGGTAGTTTGAGAATTAATTAAGAAGAAGCGATGAATTGTAGCAGTTATAGAATATTTGTGTTGGACTTATGGCGTTTATGGACGTGTATATAATATTAATGAGTTAACAAATTTGGGAGATAGTGGTAGTTTGAGAATTAATTAAGAAGAAGCGATGAATTCGGTGTGATTAATGAAACAGATGAATGATTTCACAGTGTTAGAGGAGCCAAAGTGGTAAGTTAAGCTGGGAAGCAGGGTAGCATGTGAAATCAAAGTATGGAGCCACCAAACCAGTTGCAAGGGGTGGAGCGGTTGGGCTCCTCCTCCCTTAACCAAGGGTCTTGAGTTCGAGACTTGGGAATGGAAAATTGCCACTGGTCAGACTTCCCCACCTATAGGGTGCCTATCACGGGTCGAACGGATTAGTCTGGGGCCGTTGATATGCCTGAAAGATGGCTTGCCCTGGGATACCGTGCTCACACAAAAAAAAAAAAAAGTATGGAGCCACCACTGATGGATGATTATTCAAGGAAGAAAAGTTAAATAGAGATTCCCCTCAATCATGACAGGGAATCTCAATGTCTTGTATTGAAAGGTGGTTGAGATTGAGCCATCTTATTGTCGGTGTTTTTGTGGGTTAAGTTTTTTTTTTTTTTTAAAAAAATCATTTCATGTCCCTATGAAAAAACTTTCGGAGCTTTCGTGTTGACGTGGACTGCTGTTCGTCTCCCAATTACTCCCAAGTCGCTTTCACCCCAGTAAAATAAAATAAAAGGATCATGAACCTCACCAATAATTATCTTTGGACATCGTATCTCTGGAAAACTTGGTTTTTTTTTTTTTTTTAAACTTTTTTAAGGCATTGAAACAAACCGGATCGTTGACTTAACAAACATGCAAGTTGCAACACAACGGGATGTTTAATAAATGTGGATATTTGAGGATCTTCAAGGTATTAGGAGATGCCAATGGAACTCAGACAATGGGAAGACCGTAAAGAAATTACATACACACATGGGTTAATGGGTAAATTTGTTTTGATTTTTTTTATTAAAGGACAACATTATCCAAAAATTTTAAAATATAATAAGGTTCCCTTATATCACTAAAAAACTAACGTTGACTTTTTAAAAATTGACTTTTAATGGTAAGATGTAATTTTGCTTGATTTTAACATTTCTAAAGTAATATTAAATTTAAAAAGACTTTCAGTATAATATTACTCTTTAATCAAAACTTTAAAAATAAATTTACATCTTAACACTGTTTATATTTTAAATGTGACGGGAGAATGAGAAAGGAAGTGTTGAACGATCAGTTGTTTTGTTCAGGGGTGATGTTTGCTTGTTACGGTTTTAGGACCTACTGAGCTCAATCTGATTTTTCATAAATGTTACAGAGCTTAATTAATCTGACTTTTTACTTAAAAAAACACAATGACATGACTTGATCTTGATGTACTCAGTATGTACGAAACCGAGAGCTTCGCAAAGAATCCAAAATGGAAGAATAATCGTGTTCTTATCATTATCCAATACAAAATCATTTCTATTCCTTCGTTGTAAACAATTAATTATTTACAGCAGGCAAAGAGTATAATTGTTCTTTTATTATGATATGGCGGAAAAGAAACTTAGCATTGAATATATCATTAAACGTTTCATCTTCCACAGGCGTTGTGGAAGAATTTCATGGCTTTTTTTCGTTCCCTGGGTCAGCTGATCGTTTATGTGTATCTTCCATGTCTAATGTTGGTTTTATAAGTGATCTTGTTCTTTCTAATAACCAAAATCAAGATATTTGGTTTGGGCAAAAAAAAATTAAAATCAATATATTTTGGATGAAAAGATTAAAGCATCATCAGAAACTATCCTGTTGAGTTTTAATTCAATATATACAACTCAATCCAAAGCTTCCAATGATCAAGAACAACTGAAGATGGTTTCTCATTTAGTTTTAATTTTCAATCATGTCTACAAAATTCCGTTGTCCTCTACCAGGCTCAGATGCATAAAGAGAATATTCATTATCAAAGAGCATTTTCAACACCTACTCAATTGATATTAAGTTCTTTCACATCCGTGTATATTTCAAGTTTTCAACATGACGAGATAGGTCTGCTTTTTTATTTTTGGGAAAATGATATTTAGGTCTTAAGGACATTTTCAACACCTACTCAATTGATATTAAATTCTTTCACATCCGTGTATATTTCAAGTTTTCAATATGACGAGATAGGTCTTCTTTTTTATTTTGGGAATTATGACATTTAGGTCTTAAGGAATAAAAAAAATACATAACAAAAGTTCATTTAAAAAGGTAATGATTAGAAAAGTTTTTAGGGATTTTTCTGTGATTATTTTTCAATGTCCATTTGTATAATTACCTCTTATTGAAATAATTACAGAAAAGGCACAGGAGGAGAGGAGGAAAGGCGGGTTTTTGTGATTAAGGAGAAAGAGAAAAATGGACGGACAATACGTGTTGGAGGTGCAATATTGAAGCGATAAAGCATGGTGTTAATGTCGGTGGGAACATCTTCTTCTGTATCCTCCATCTACGGGTAGCGAGGTACAACAAAGAATTGGAATTTTTTTTTCCTGCGTGAAAGTTGGTTGGATTGAGATTGAGAGGTTGATAAAAGGTTGGAGCTTAGGCTCAATAATGAAGTAAGTGATAGGTGGTAGACAAGTGCTAAGTATTTGCTACACATATTATCTTGACTATTGAAGTTGGGGTTTCACCTTGGTTGGGTTGTGCTTATGTTAAAGTGCTCTATTTTTGGGGCAAGGCTATAGAGGAACTGCTGTGTTTTAAGTGGGAATGGTGAATGTAATTGTGGTTCTTTGCTGTGAAAACGTTGAAATGAAAACAAAAAAGTGTTGTAAATTTGTGCAGTTATAATTGTTAATACAGAACATGTGCTCTGTTTTTTGGTGATGTAATAGAGGGAATGCTCTGTTTTTGGGGAAGCAAACAGAGGTTTGGCCTTATTTTAAGTGAGTCTGATTGAATGTTAGTGTGGTTTGAGTTATTAGAAAATGCTGATATGATAATTAAAAAAAAATGTTGTTAATATGTACATATGTAGTTGTAAATATTGCTGTGGATAGTATTGGGAATTTGGGCCAGCCCGAGCCTGACACGGGTTGGGCTGCTTCAGCTTGACCGCTTAACAGGCTCCAATTTGGTAGCCTGAGCCCGTTTAATCGGGCTGACGGGCTAGCTCGTGAGCCCGATTAAACCTGGGTGTTTTTTTTTAAAAAAGATGCATTTTAAAGTTTAAACACTCATTCAAAATTTCAGATTCAGAGTCTCACTTACTGCCTCGCACGCCAGACAAACACGAGAGGAAGAAATGGGGAACAAACATTACAGACGATTACATAGACCATGACAGGTTGATTGGAATTTGGAACCATTATAGACGATTAGAGTAAACTACGGTCGCCAATCCACTCAGAAGAAATGGGGAACATATTATAGATCTAAACAATTCGAACAAAATATTTTTTTAAAAAAATTACCTCACAGTCCTCACTTCCTCTCATAGTAGCACAACGGACGGGAAAGACAAAGGTAGTCATCGGACACAAGTCACGAGAGGAAAAGGCAAATAGGGAGACAAAGACGGAGAGACCGAAAGGCGAGGAGGATTACAATCCGCCGTTGAGGTGACAAGATTGGCCACCCACCACCGCATCGGTACACCACCGTCCGCCAGCAAGGCAGTTGCCGGCGAAGAGGGAGACGAAGACGGAGAGGGCGAGCCGGAGAGAGGCGAGAGAGCTAGGTTTCGGTATGGTCACTGGTCAGACTAAAGATAAGAGAGCGTGAGTAAGGAGCGAGGAGCCGAGGACTAAGAATATGAGATAGTGACAAGGTGAGAAAAAGACGAAGTAACAGCGAATTTAATTTTAATTGGCTAAATGGGCCAACCCGCTTAGCTCGCAGGTTAACCCGTTTAGACCGTTTCTTAAACGGGCCAAATTTTGCCAACCCGAACCAGTGAATTTTGGTGGGCTGACTGGCCCAACCCACCATCCTGACCCGTTTTACCAATTTTAGCTATAGAAGTTGTTAATATGAAGTTTGTGTTGCAGATTCTCATGAAAGATGGGAACTAGTTCGGGGAAGAATCTATTCTATTTCTTTTATGTGGGGGGAAGTTTTTAAATGGTGGAGAAGATGAAATGCAATATGTTGGTGGTTTGGTAGGAACAAGATGAGTAAAGGAAGGCACAATATATGAGGAGTTTCGAAGAATCATATCATCTATAACTCGAAAAGAAAGTAATGAAATCCAAATGAAGTTCAAAGTTACCATTGATACATCAACATTTGTGGATTTTGTAGATAATGAAGGGGTGGATCATTTAATCAAATTTAATGAACAATATGGGCATGTGTATATTGAAGAGGATGGTGATAATGACAATACAGAACCAACAATAAATGATCAAATGGAAGAGCATGAAGTGTAAGTCTAGTTGTCCTAAGAGAAGTATTTTTTTCCAACGTTAGTATGAGGAAGAGTACTCTAACTTGTCATTTATTGTAGGATTGATCATTTGTTTGGAAGTGAAGGAGGAATGTGTATGTCCCCACATGGTTTGTTAAATGAAAGTTAAGTGATCCCATCATTGACATGTTCTACATAAATGGTGCCAACACCCATACCAAAAATGAATCATAGAAAATGGATAGATTTGATTATTGGAGCAGGACAAATTTTTTTGAATGTCGTGAGCTTTCGTCAAATGTTATACAAATATAGCATTGCACACAAGTTTTCATACCAATTTGTCAAGAACAATCAACATAAGATAATTATGAAGTGCAAAGTTGATAGTTGTCCTTGGTACATGGGTGCATATTCATCAGGAGAACATCAAAATACAGAGTTTCTAACCATTAGAACACTCAAAAGTGAACACATTCACTATGTACAAGATAGCATAATAGTTTGGCATCCACACACGTCGAGCTTGACATTATCAATCGTAATGGATGGTTTGAGGTTTAATATTGACAAGACTGCTAATGAAATTCGATCAGACATGTATAGAGAGTATAGGGTGCAACTAAACTACCGTCAAGCATATATGGCAAAAGAAAGAGCGTTAAGGGAATTACATGGTCGAGTAAAAGACTCTTACATGGTAATTCCTTGGATATGTGACAGACTGATTGAAAGTGATCCAGACACAGTTGTAAAATGGGAAGGCACATCTAACAATAGATTTCAGAGGGTATTTATTACTTATGGTTGTTCGGTTAAAGGGTTTTTAGGTGGTTGTCGACCCATACTTTATGTAGATGGTTGTCATCTAAGTGGCTCTTATAAGGGAACAATGTTGTCAGCTAGTGCACACGATGCAGACAACCAAATGTTTTCTTTAGCATATGTCATTGTTAGCGGTGAGACATATGATGAATGGTCTTGGTTTCTGGTTTCTATTGAACGTGAAAGATATAACAGGCTTAATGTTGATAACAAGTGTGTCATATCGCAATAATGCAATTATCGGTGTTATAAAAGAAATATTTGGTAGTAAGAGACATGTTTTTTGCTACCGCCATTTGAAAGAAAATTATAGTGTTGAGTTTCTGAGAATCAATAGAGGTCGGACACAAACATCAGAGAATAGCAAGGAGAATGCACTCCATCTTCTTAATGCAATTGCATATGTAAGGTTGGATGAAGACTTTACTAGTATAATGGAAAAATTAAGATTGTTCAATCTACAATTGGTAGAATGGGTAGAGACTCATGGGGATGTTGACAAATGAGCTCTAAGCAAGTTTCCTTTTAAAAGGTGAGATAACATAACCAGTAATCTTGCACAGTCATTTAATGCATGGATGTTGATAGAAAGGAAGCACAACATATTAGTTTTAATTCATGAGCATCGAGAGAAATTGGCACGAAAATTGTTTGCAAGCAAGATGACTATGGCCAATTGGAAAAATGGAGTGGGACCTAATATTAAAGATAAATTGCTGCAACAAGTTAAACATGTTGAAACTTTAGAAGTAGCATATTATGGAGACAATCAGTTTTCGGTTCGAAGTAGATGTTAGGATGCCATAATTTATGTGAATGTAGATCTTGGTAAAAGAAAATGCACATGTATAGCATGGTAAATGAGTAGAGTACCTTGTGCACATGCATGTGCAGCTATTAAGCTACTTAGTGGTAACACATATGCTAACATAGACATTCTTAGACCCTCCAACAACTACAAGGCCGCCGGGAGACCGAAAAGAAAAAGAAGGGAATCTCAGTTTCAAAACAAGAAGCTGTATCATTGTGGGAGATGCAATAAGGCAGGACACACAGTCAAAACTTACAAAAATCCAAATTCAAGCTAAAAATGAGGAGTACATGAATGTAGATGCTTTTGATAGTAACTTTTTGGTTATTATGTATATATACACAATGAATTAGTAGCATTCTCTGACCCCTTTTGCTTGTTGAATACGTCTTCAAGTTGGTATACCTATGTAAAGATCATATCATATTAAGTAAAATGAGTAGGTGAAAATAGCTACTTACTCATATTACTTAATATTTTAATGTCATAGTATATATGGAAATGAAAAGCTATTCAGTTTTGACATTACATGTATTAAATTGCAACAAATGGGTAGAAGATATTGTTTAAATTGATGTTGTGTTGTTGTCACAGGGGGCACATCAAATTTTACAAATATCATAAGGTTGGGCAATGAACTTGTGAAAATAACTCTTTTTTTTGTGAAAACATACATAATGCCTTGTGAAAAAGGCCTTCAACTGTTGCAAATGTGGTATCAAAAATTTTAATCACATTGGGTCATTATTGCGTTAAGCTGATGGTAAGACTCTGTGCCACTGTGAAGTTATGAAGATTTTAAATGCCTAAAGGAAGTTGTTAATATGACTAATAATATTGTAAATAAAGCATTAAAGGTTGTAAACAATGACAAAAGTGACAGTAATGTAATGTGTATCTTATTGCTTCTTTCACAAGTTATTGCCCTAGTACAATAGCGGAAATTAGTTGAAAACATAACTTAGTAAGTTGTAAACATAACTAACCATGTTGTAAATATAACTGAAGATATTGTAAACACTACACAAAGTAGTTAACTCTTCTCATGTGTTCAACGGATTTACATGTGGCCACGTGCTAGAGGAAGTTGTTAAAATGACTATTTATGTTGTGAAAGATGCATTAAATGTTATAAACAATGGCAGAAATGACAACAATGTAATGTGCAACTTACTATGGCCTAAGTTATTATCCTGGTGCAACCACAGAATTCAGTTGTAAACATAACTAAATAAGTTATAAACATAACTAAACTTATTGTGAACATAACTGAAGATGTTGTAAAAACTATACAAAGTAGTTAGCTCTTCCTATTTTCAGTGTTTAGCAGATTTACATGTGGCCACGTGGTTGGACGTTGTTAAAATGACTCAACCTGTTGTAAACTAAGCTTTAGCAATTGTAAACAACACCATCCATAAATGCAAACTTGCTATGGACCAAGATCTTTTCCTGGTGCAATGACATCAATAAGTTATAAAATTAACTTTATAAGTTGAAAAAATAGCTTAAGATGTTGTTAAAACTACACAAAGTAGTGGACAATCCCATTTTTTATGTTAAGCGTAGTTTCATGTGGACACGTGCTTAGCCATTGTTAAAATGACTGATCATGTTGTAAAATCAGCGTTTGCTGTGGTCAACATAAAAATATGATTTGAAAATGTATGGGCCTTTACTCGAGTGCATCAATATATTCTTGTATTAAGTACTCTTTTGCTTCAGTACTTGCATCAGGAATGGAGAGAGTTAGATTTCTCACTCACAGGTGCTGAGCTATCACTCGGGTGCAAATGCTCTTCACTCGGGTGCACTTACTCTTTCATGCTCTGGCTAACTCTCGGGTAAGCACTTTCTATACTTCACTCCCTTGGATTTGGGTGCACTTTCGATTATTACTCGAGTGTCACAATGATGCTCGAGTACACTTTTTACTTTCAGTTTACTTTGCTCTTGGGTAAGTACTTCTTGTACCACACTAGCAGGACTCAAGTGAGCTTAAAGCTATCACTTAAGTATTGAGTCTATGCTCGAGTGAAATGACCATTTCATGTCTCTTAGTTTGCTCTCTGTCAAATACTTCAACGAGTGAACCTTCATGCTTGAGTGCAAATCAGATTATCACTTGAGTGCAAACTCCATCCCTTGAGTTGTCCTAGTATTTTTAGCTGGAACACTGCTTCTGTGAAACACTTTCAGTCCAATACTCGTTGTGCTCGAGTGCAAAAAGGTTTATCACTCAAGTACTGTCCTTTTCACTTGAGTGCAGTGGTGAAAATAATAGCAATTACCTCTAAACTTTGTGGTATGCATTTGGTAATATTTTCAATCATAGTTTAAACTTACAAAACATAAGTTTCTTACCAAAACACATAATCATCCTTTGTTATCATCAAAACTTGGGATCTAACAACTTCCAATGTTGTGAAAACATGCATATCCACTTGTTAACCAATAAAAATGGTGTGGTCACCTTGGTGTATAAAGACGTTGTTTCCTTCACCTGTGAAACAACTTGAAAAAATGACTAAACATGTTATAAACATATGCATAACGTGTTGTCAAAGTCCGCACTTGGCAAACTTGAAAGTAAGTCATACCATAAATATATGTTGTCAAAATAACCCATGATGTTGTTAAACATCTCGTTACATGAGTACTATATTAGTGCCTTTTCTGCAACAAGGCATTCCTACAAAATATCAACAGAAGTATACAACAACTAGCCATAACTACAAAATAACATCTCAAATACTACATGTCTTTCTTCCTCTTCATTTGTTGGTTGCCAGCGAGAAGGGACAACACCTTTTGTGCGTGTTTGTTTTGCTCATATGTCACTAGCCACCATAAATAATCCACATTTAGCTGCCGAATCTGATCATCAACAAGCTTAGGCATGGTATACCCCTTTTTGTCATGTGTAGAGCCATCCCAGCTATGTAACCATGATAGAACATGAACACCACATGAATAGCTACAAAACAAAGTGCCACATACATAGTTCCATATTATAACAATTGAATGGTTCAAAAAAGCTAAATTTCAAATAGTTGGAGGAAAAAAAAACCAAGGTATTAAAAACCGGACCGGCCACTGAACTAACCGAGGTAGTGGGTCAAAGGTCATTAGGTCAGACCGGGAGTTAACTCAGGGTCAAACCGGTAAATAATTTAAAAAATATAATTAAATAAAATGGGTAAAAAATACTTGTATTTGGTTATAAATTTTAATAAAAATAATAAATGGGAGAGTGGCCTTTCAAATTTTTCGCTTCCTCTTAAGTCCTAGTCTGTTTTTTAATTGTAGACTTCCCTATCACTTTAATTTTTATTATATATTTATATGTGATCAATTTAGGTTGATGGCATTGCATAGGGATACGGAAATAAAATGACTGCTAGCTATGAAAAACTAAGAAAAAGGACGAAACAGTCTATCACATACTGCGTAGTCCGATACTATCACTAATGCCTATTGTTTTTTATCTTTCTCTCCTTCTTTCAGAAGGGCTTCTGAACTCTTTTAGTTTTACTCCATATCTCTCCAAGTCTCCTGGTCATTCTCACCTCCAGCAACCTGTCACTGCTGGAAGTGATTCCTTCTCCATTAACTCTTTCTGTCGCCAGCTACATGTCCTGAAAATATCACTAAATGCTGACTGAACTTTTATTTTTATATCCTCCTCCTCCTCTACTTTTTTCTTTTTTCTGGTAAACATTCTTCATTTTTATGGAGTTTATAAATCGACACTGATGAAGCTAAAGTTCAGTCCGATGAGAAGCCCGACGGAGAGGAAGAAGGTTTAAGTATTTCGTTCTTCTTGGTTTTTTTTATGATTTCAGATATAAAAAATTATAACTAGGCAACCCACCAACTCACATGGGTTAGCCAAGTTATAGCCGGTTCGCTTCAAGTTATGTCAGGTCATCCTGAGTGAAAAGTGTCCGAGTTTAGAGGTTGACCAGACTGGCCAAGTGAACGGGTTGCCGGTTTTTGGCCTAACCCGGCCGGTCCAGTCTGGGTTTTAATACACTAAAAAAAAACTACTAACGTAGTAACCTGGACATGCACTTTTGCCCAGTTCACCTTCTTTGTTATTTCTTCTCTTTTGTCTTATACTTCGGATTTAACTCACCGAAGTACGTTAACGATGCAATCTCTCTGCAAGTTGTAAAAAAAAATTTCACAAAACAACAATGACGACTTCACACTAACCATTTAAGAAGTTAGTGCTTACACACTACAGTGCTAGACTTTCTTTGGCTCGAAAATCTTCTTTTTGCTTTTTGCTCAATTTCTTGGGTTTTTTTGGATGGTCATCCCCTGTAAGTGCATCTTCTTCTAGCTTTTGTGACCTTGCATATGTGAATTAGTCAACCAATGAGTCCAGCGCATAGAACCGCATTGTCTTCATCTCCAAAACGTAACAAAACCAATGATTGAGGTGCAATGTAGGAGCAAAAATGAAGTCGCAATTCCCAATGTTGTATCCAATATATTCCGGCAAGATATGCGCTGCATGCACTTCTAATGACCAGTTCTTCGGATCCGCAGACATTTTTTGCATCAATTATGCTGAAAATATGTGTCTAGTCACCAGGCTGGTCTTGTGTGCTTGATCCCCTACCAACGTCTTCACAACCATGGACATAAACTATGCACCATTACAAAAATATAAGTAATTCGCAGACTTCAATTAACAAAATATGAGTTTATTGTACATATAACTTACCCTGTTACTAATCTATCTCCTTGGACGTAGACAATATAGTTCACTGATAAATCCCAAATTTAATATATTTTATCTTACCTTATTCATTTATTTTGGGGACTATTTTAGGCTAATTTGAATTTATTAGATAAGATTTGTATTATTAGCCAATTTTAGGAAATAACATAAATCTGAATTGATTATGAGATTACTGAGCTTAAATTGTTAATATTTTGATTACTATCTTATAATTGGATAATATTTTCAAATATATGATAGATATCGATTTTATTTAATTCTTATAGGACAAGGAAAAACATATTAGAAAATCCTACTGCGTAGAAATTTTCTTGAAAGCAAAAAGAGAATCTAATGGTAGAATTTTATTTGGGCTTCTTAAAGTTTAGTGGACTCAAGTTGATTCCCAAAACTCTCCCTTCCTTTCTTAAAAGTTAACCTAGCCTCCAAAAAAGAAAAAGAAGGGCTGAGATGCACGCACAGACGTGGGAAGATGCTGAAACAAGGTCGAGAGGTACGCTGGAAATCACGCACACGGAGAGACGCGGGATGATACTTCTCGGAGTTCCTTGCTTGGATGCCACTGACGCATATACTAGGAGATATTGTGCTCGTTTGGATGAGCGATTGGAATGCTTAAAAGCAGCTTTTCAATCATAATTTACGGTATACGAGGTAAGCATGTGAGAGGAGTTGTGTCTCGATCTACGTAAAAAGCAACTTATAAACAATCTGATCGCTAAAACAAATATACCCATTGATTCATTCAATTACTATTGTTTCTCCACACGGGTCCCACGGCATTAATCAATCATCGATTAATATTTCATAAAGCTTTTTGATGGCAGTGACGTGTTTGGGGTTGGAGGGAGGACAAATATCATGGAAGCTTAACTTTTTGGGAGGCAACTTGGGAGGAACATGTAGGAAGCTAGAGTTTAGGGGCTTGTACTTGAAGACTACAAGGGAATGTCTTTCCTTTTATCGTTTTGATTCAAGACTTAAGATTATTTAGTTTTAAATGATTTTGAGTTGTATTAATTGAGAACAATCTAGTTTTAGATTGTAGACATATTATTGATTTGGATTGAATTAATATTTTAAATTTGATAGTTTTAAATGATTGGGATTTTTGTTTACAAACCTTTGAATTTTCAATTAGATTATTAATTGAATTTTCATTATTAATTTAATTGTCAATTTGGGTTTAATCTCTTGATTATTTAATTAGGTTGATTAATTGTCAAATTGTTTAATTAGGCAATTGTGAACATGATTCCCAAAACTATCTTAAATTATTTTGATTGGTTTTAATGGATTTATTTAACCGCCACTTAATTCATTATGAGTTTTCTAGTGGATTAAGTGTTGTTGAGCTTGAGGGTTTCCCATATTTCAATTAGGTGATTAAATTTATTAATTTTAATCTTTCATCAACCTCCCTTTGGTCTAATAAATTGAATGGCTAAGAAAGCTAAATCCATGTGAATCTTGAGTTGTCCCTTTTATCATTATAATTGAATTAAACCTTTGTTGTTTGTCTTGCTTCTTCTTGATCTTTTTGCCTAGCATTTTAATTCCCCTTTTCATAAAAAAACCCCAAAAATTGCATTAAAATTAGTATAGATTACTCTCACTCTCATTTAGGTTTAAGAGTCAAGTACACTAGAACATTTAGTTAGTTTAATTGCAATTAGGTAATAGTGTCTTGCATTATAGTTAAGGTCCATTCATTTGCATCTTTTGTCACTTAAAAATCAATCCTAAAGAAAACTCACAACTTGCTTCTTGAGAGAATGACCTAGGTTGACCCTAAACTGTATAATTAATTGGGACTTAGTTTAATTAATTTAGCGACAGAAGCACACATCATTCACCCCGGGTTAAGAAATAATCATACATATCCACAAACTCCCTAATAGAGAAACAAGCACACAAAGTCAGTTTTCGTGATTCAAATCGATTTAGATAGAAGAAGTGTAATTACTTACTCATAATCCTCTTTTGCTAAATTAGATCTTGTAGTGCACATTTGATATAAACCTTCCTTGTTCTTGTCATCTTTTCTTTTCTTCTTACCCATGGTTGTCACCCAGGGAGGGACAATAGCAGGTTTCTTAACCCTTGTAGATTTCCTCAATTGTAATTCTTGCTTCCCTTTCGATCCCAATTCCTCTTTATCTCCCATAGCAGCTACACCTTCATGTTCTTCCTCTGACCCTTCATCTTCATTTATAGACCTAACTTCATCGTCTTCTCCTTTTCTTGTGTCAGACTTGTCATCTTCACTTGCTAATAAAGGTTCTTCATCTTCACTTTCTTATGAAGATTCTATGTATTCCACCTTTTCCTCCCCTTCATCGATGTTTCCCTTGCCTAACAGCCTTGCCTGAAGGGAAACAAGTTCATCTTGCACCATTGACACCACCCTTGACATCAGTTTTTCATATGTTCTCTTGATTTCCTGCAAATTAGGCAGGAAAAAAATTGAATACTTTGGACAGAATGTGCAGCTGACATCAAATTTTAACACTTACCGGGTGTGTTAACATAGTTTGTTGATGTAATTCGGAAGAGGGAGGTCCAACTACATTACCCACAGAATGTAGCAACCCTTGGTTGCTTTCCTTCTTTATTTGCACTCTACTCTTGACATTGTTGTCATTCCAAAATCCAATCACATTGTCACTTGTAGAGGCGTGTAGTTGGCCGAGGGGAAAATGTTGCAAGTAAAACACCTGTATAGAAATAGAATAACAACTTACTAGTAGCAAATTTCAACATCTAATGCAGTAATTTACAACTCATTTAATAAAGCCAACAAATGTTACATAGATAAAGCTTGCACTTACAATCAGAAAATATATACATCAGCCTACATTGATCTTGCTTGAATCTTTCCCTTTCATGACTTTTTTCTTGTACTGTGCAAGTATATTGGATAGTTCATTCAACACGAAGGTTGACCAATCGTAGTCCTAAAAGCTCCTTTTGTTGCCGCCATCACCTTCAACACTCGATTACTCACTTTAATACCCGCTTCGGGACACAAGAGAGTTCCCAACGCATACATAACAAACAGGAATTCAAATTTTGGATCCTTCTCTCTCTCAATTAGCTATTTTTTTTATTGTCTTGTATGGCATTGTCCCATATAACGTCTTCAATTGTTGAAAACCTTCTTTTTCGTTATTGACATTTTCCTCAATGTCATCCCTCACACGGTAAGCCCATTATTTGTTTTACATCTTCCCGGCGGATGTTAAGTGACCTCGTTCGAATCGAAACATTATTAGTTGGAGGGTTAAATACAGACATAAACTGACCACATAAATATCGGGGGAATTGTGAGCAGTATATGTTAACTAACTTATCAAATCCAACTTTCTTTAGCCGCTCGATCCTATCTTCTCTATTCTTCACACTTTTGCACACTTTCATAAACTGATTTGGAGTACAGCGAGTCAAGAATGGAACCACATATTTTGTCCCTTTTACCTTACTTCTTAAATTCTTCGCCCTCACCCTATATGCCTCCTTCTCCTCATCTTTCAATGAGTCACAAGCTTTTTTCATCGACTAAGTCTCCTATTTTAAATGCTTGCATTCCTCGTTCTTGTTCTTAAAATAGTCTTGTGTGAACAATATATACCCAGACACTTTTGGCAGGGTCTCTCCCTCTCCATCTTTCCTTTTTTTGTTCTTCGGCATTTTCTTCTTAACCTTAAACATAATTACTACTTTAATCACCCACCACAAAAAACATAAGACATTGATCAATCATTTGTATCTAACGAATGAGTAATTTATGAAGTTAATTGCAATTCCATATCATCAATGCAGAGAACAGAGTCATCTACATAAGATATCAATCACACATTCATATATATCAACAATGAAGCAAAAGGGTTTACTTCACAGCCTTCAAAAGAAAGGCTAGAAAGAAAACTTTCTTCTGCAACTCATTACACACAGCATACATTTTTTCAACGATTCATACATTTGTCTAGGTTGAACCTTTACAACATACATTTTTTCATATAAACAATTGCTAACTATCCTAAAGTGACAAATAGCAATTCGTACATTTGTCTACACTGAACCTAACACCAAATTAACTTCCTATACTAACCAATCTTCTGCTGGAACTACTATAAAACAGTAATAACCAATACAAACAGCAGCATTAATAGAACATTGATTATCAACATTAACATACTTCCAAATGTAGCAATTCTTCCCTTAACCAACGTTTTACATCAAAATAGGGGTTGGGTGTTCAAACATCAAAGACAGAAATATATATATATATATATATATCAACCTCATACCCATTCATTCAGACCTGAAACCCAATGCTATAAGAGCATTTTATTAGCAAACCACATTATAAAAGAGTCCCTGGGCTTCAACGTTATTCATAAACCAATATCTATACCCCCAAAAACAAGAACCCTAATTTGGCCATCATAAAGCAGTGACACACAAAGAAAGCAAAAATTGGAATCCGAAAACCACCTTCCTCAACCAATGTATTTCCCTAACTCAATTCTAAGATTTAATCATTTGCCTCAATCCTAAACTAGTAGCAACCCAAGAGATTAAAGGTGGCATTTCACAAAAAAAAAAATGAAGACATTAAAGGCGGATAAGGATTTGGAAAGCTCACGTGCAATGACTAACCGTGCGGCTTTGGAGGAGCAACGGAGGGACGCTGGGTATTAGGAGGACCGACACAGCCTAGGGCTTCAGAGGAACGCCAGATTCTGTGACGTGGGACGACCGCTCGATGCTGGTGCTACGGTGGAACAACGGATGCTTGGCCAGCTGATCATGATGGACGCTTGGGCACCGGAGGAGCCACTGACAACGAGTCGAACAGCAGTGATGGACAAGCAGAGCTGCGCCAAGGGAGAAGCAGAGCGTGCGAATGGCGATGGCGATCTTCAAAAGCCCTGGAACCGTTTTGAAGAAAAAAACTATCGAAGAGTTTAAAATCCTTGGGGGGTAATTATGTAAATGGATATTGAGAAATAATCACAGAAAAGTCCTAGGGACTTTTCTGATCATAGACTTTTCAAAGGGACTTTTATGATATTTTATTTTGTTCCTTGAGACCTAGGTGCCATTTTCCTTTTTCCCCCTTTTTTTGGAAATATTTTTTTTGGAGCATGCTTATCTTCAGTACTTGATATAACAAATATCTTGTTTCCAATGAAATATCATTATATATCTGTATCTTTAAAATATATTATTGTTGTAACCTTCCATTTATCTCTTTCATTATTTAAAAGATAATGCTTAACGATGATATATTTTAAAGACAATAATAACAATATTTTAATGAACACCGGATATTTATTATATTAAGTATAGAGATAAGTTTTTTCTTAAGTTTTTTGGTATTTGAAAAAAAAAATTTATTTAGTGATTAAATTTTAATCAAGTGTTTTGTAAAAAAATAGAAAATGGCTTTCAAAAACGGAAAACTCAAAACAACTTTTTTTTTATGAATCGAAACAACTTTTACACATTTTATTGTTTTTTTATATATTTTTTTGCTCTATTTTATATGTTTTTTAAATTCTTGTCTTCACTTTTAGCCATGCACCCTTCCATCTCTCAGTCTTCCGACTATCCTTGTCGTTGATGCACTCTCCACTTGTCTTCTCACATTCATTAGCTGTCTGAGTTGATTTTCTAAATTGTTCCAAACAAGTTTGTAAGTTTTATTGCTTCAAGAATATTTATTTAAGAAGCTTTTTATTTTCTTCATTTCAAAACTAGTTTAAAAAATTATAAAACTATTCTTAAAAATATAAAATTTGAAACTATAAACAAACAACATCTGTATCTTTGATATAAAATATAGAGTTAAGAAGTAAATTTACTAGCAAAGTTTTAATGAAGGAGCATAATTATATTTTAAAGATGGTAAAAATACACGTAAGGAATTAAAAGTGGAGCATCTAGCAGAAAACTGTTAAAGTTGACCTAACACCGTTAGTGATTTTCTTCTCTTATAATTTAACGTCGTTAGGTCAAATTTAACGGTTTTATACTGGATGCTCCACTTTTAATTCCTTATGTGTATTTTTACCCCCTTTAAAATATAATTGTGCCAGACGCTTCTTTCTTAAAACTTCGTTAGTAAATTTGCTCCTTAACCTTATAAATAAGTTTTTTTGTTGGCAAGAGAAAGATAATATAAGTTTTTTTTACTAGGGATTATCACCAGAGGTTGTGTATGATAATCTCTTTAGTACTGATAGATTTGATCCTTTTAAAGAAATAGGCTGTAAACAAAGACACGCTTATAAAGTTATGATTATATGTTTAAACATAAGATTAGTATCACTGCCTCTTTTCAGCATGTTTTATGTTTTTTTCCTTTCCAGAACAACATGTTTATCTTGAACTTTAGGTTCAAGTTTGTCCTTGATAGGCTGGATTATTTGGTTGGGAAAAATAAAGGGAAAATCACTCAGAGGTCTCAAGAACCAAAGAAAATAACAGTAAGGACCCTTTGAAACTTTCAATATCAAAAAAGTCCATGGGGATTTTTTCTGTGATTATTTGCTAAAGTAAAATGTCAAAGGTGCCCCCATAGAATTTAGAAGAGTGTGTGTTCAAATTTCAAAAACATTGGATGAGGAGCAGAGTGGATCATTGTGCGTCATACGTTCGTGGATCATCTGAAACCCCATCGTCCGTCGCTCGTCCAAAGGCCTATTGTTCATCGCTTGTCTGAAGCCGCAGAGTCCTTCATTCATCGACGCTCCTTCTCCAACACTCCTCCAAAGGCCCAGAATGTGTTGCTCCCCTGAAGGCCTAGACTGTGTCGCTCCCCCTAACCGACATCCTGCGTGGCTCCTCGCAATCCCTAGCTTTCATCGGTCCTTGGCAAATCAGACGTTAAATTTAAAAACTTCGAGATGTGAAGTTATAAAATTTTAAGTGAAAATTCTACGTAAATACCACTAAAAAGAATAAAAAACAAAGAGGTGATTTAAATATTCATAATATCAGAGAGGTAAGAGTATCTCAACTTTCCTTTTTAAAATTTAAAGGAAATGACAAAAATGTTGCTCAATGAATTTTAAATAAGAGAGGAAGAAAGTGAGATGTTTGGCTGACTTCCCACAGTGCGGTACCTTTTTCTCTGCGACTTGCTCAAGTTATTGTGGCAAAAAAGTTTCATCATGAGGATGAGGAACCTTGCAAAGAGGAGATTGGACTGGAAGTTGTTATCGTGGAATTGAAGGGGACTAAAGGGACTGGCGTTGGCGGAGGGATTTGGTTCATGAGTTTGTCCTAGTGTGGTTGTTGTAGCGTGGTGGAGACCTCCTTTACACTTGTAGTTGCTTATTGGTGATTTAGTTGGGTAAGTTGGTAATTTTGAACATTTATTAGCCATTTATTGTCCTTTACCTAATTTAGACGAGGTACTTATAGTTCTACAGTATTATGAATATTAGAATCAGCTCAACTCATGAAAACTTTTTAAACATCATCCCAATTCATAACAAACAGATAGTTAATAATACCGGAATATCCCACATAATGTACGGGCTTAAACGGGCTTGTAATTTAAACAATTAAACCTATTATTTTGGAAGGGAAGCTACTTCCCATAGACAAAAAAATGAGATGTTCAACTTTTTAACCTAGTTACCTTAAATAGTAAAAAACAAAACAATAAAAAGTGTTTATCAGAATGCTATATTAGAAATTACGGAATGATTATAAAATACTTCTCTCTCACACTTCCCTACGTTATACGCCCACCTATCTCTTATTTTTTCCCTTTTGCTCCGAAAAAAGTTACTGCAATCCGGTATACTTTAAAATAAAAATAGAGTTAAAGTGTAAATTTATCCTAAAAAATTTTATTGGTTCGAAAGATTTTTTAAGTTTAAAATTGCGTTGGAAGTGTTAAAAACTTAAAATAAAATAACATTGTTATATTTTTAAAACTTTTAAGGAATCAAGAAAACTTTTGAGGCAATATTGTCTTTAAGTAAAAATTTATAGGATAAATTTGCACTTTAACCCATAAAAATAAAAAAGAATGGCTTCACTTCTCTTATTCTTTGTTTTCTCTTCACTTATTATCCCGGACATTTGACCGACTTCAAACTGTTCCAATTTAATATCCTTAAAAAATATTATGATATTCCCACTTTAATTCTTAATGTAATACTTATTTATCTAATTAAAAAATATTTAAAAAATTAATTAATTAATTACAATATATCTTATATAAGTAAATTAGTTAATATTTTAATCGTGTATGGCATTTGTGCAATAGTTATTTATGTACTGACTGAACAGAGTAGGTAATTGTCACCATCTCCTAAATTCATTTCACAAGACATGATTGAGCTTTATTGCATTGAGATCAACATACAAATGTGAGGGAAGACAAGTAACTTTGAAGCCATTTCTCAAACACGTACTCCTCTTTTTGCACAAAGTCGTAGTTTATATTTGGAATCAAACAAAACAGGACTTCCTAATTGACCGCCCTGCAGTCCCTCCTGACCTCTTGCCCACCATTCAAGCTGCTCATTTTGATCATGGACTTCACAAAAGCCCTAAAAAACGCCCCTTTTGACGCGGCAAACTCAGAAACCATATTCTTCGTATTTGCGGTTGTAAGCAGAGCTTGATCAGAAGAAAAGAGGCCCTTCCCTTGGAGTATCAAACTGTAATAAGTATTATCAAAAGTAATTCCAGAAGAATCCATGGTGACACCTGCATTCTTTGGCGTATTTTTGACTGGACAAATTGATTTTAGTGTTGCTGCAAATGACGGATTCAGTGAAGGGTCCACGTCATGTTTGGCATCAAAATTTTGGATTCTGTTCCTGAAGGATGTGCAGTGGGCGAAACCTATAGTATGTCCTCCTATTCAAGTATCAAAAAGACAGTATTACTCTAAACTGTTTCTAAGAAACTTATTGGAAAGCTGTTTGGGCCCTCTTCTTTGCTTACCTGAGAGAGCTACCAAGTCTTCCAATGATAGACCTCTTTGAGCAAAGTTATTCTGCAGCTGTGATATGTTGAAAATTGGTGCTGGAAGTAGAAGGCTATCACTGGCATTGGATATTCTTCCATCCTTTCTTCCTTTGGGAACATCCCAATATGGACCTCCAGACTGTAAAAGAAAAACTTGCTCTTATATTCTTTTATACTGTCATAGATTCCATACTCATGATAAACAAATCTTCAGGTCTCATTTTTTTATACTTTCAACAAAGGCTTTGTAGATTAAGCGAATCATAAATGAAGGAAGGGTGGAATTAGGATAACCAAAAAAAGAAAAAATTATGATCTGCATTTTCTTTCCTTACCAGAAAAACTGCATCCCTGGCTGCTAGAGCTAGGATATCAGCACAAGAGACTACACCGGGGCATGAATCTTCAACTTGTTTCTTTGCATTATCAATGACATAGAATGCATGCAAAGAAATGTTTGGGGGTCCATCTTTTTCTGCTTTGAGCGTCTCTGTTGAGTTTAGCAGCACGGAGGCATCACATCCCTTGAGAGAAAAGAGAAAGCAAATCAGTTCAAATGATAAAAAGTACAAGAAAGGCGAAGAAGAAGAGGTTGTTTGAATCATTACCCTAACGAAACAATCATGAAAGTGCATTCTGAGAAGTGCCGCAGGGACAGAAATGTCATTAGCAGCGGCCTCCTTCACAGTCTTAGCAACTATTGAATCCAAATGAGGGCAAGTTTTCTCATAGTAGTTTGAGCTCAGGGAATTCCCTATTGAAACTAGCGAGAAGATGAGACTAAAGCTCAAGAAAGGAACCAAGATGGCCATGCTTGTTACTAATTTGACTAATTTAGCCGTGGAGATCAAAGGTGCATGTGCAACAGCTTTTATAGGGGAAACAGATGTTGGCTGGTTCGTGTCTCTGAGAAGTATTGCAGCATAGGGTGTGGCCCAAAATGATCAATTTGTTAGGCTAGATTGCAAAATTGAGGCGTATCCCTATCGTTTGATCCTTGTCGTTTCAAAAGATGACAGACTTTTTCTTTAGGGCTTGTTTGGTCTGAGGGGAGGGGAGGGGAGGTGGGTGGAAGGAAAATTTTTTTAAATTAAATTTAAAAAAATTAGAGAAGTGGGGTTAAAATTTTTTAATTAATTCTTCTTATCTTATATATTCTCTTTATTAAAGTTTTATTACTCCACTTCAATTTTTTAAAATTCAACTCATAAAAATTTTCCCTCCCATTCCTTCCCCTTCAAATCCCTCACACCAAACAGACCCTCAAGGTAATGATTGAAGACTGTAGGTAGCAGTTATAGAATACTTGTGTTGGACTATTGGTGTTTTGGACGTGTATATAAAAAGCATGAGACATAATACTAATGAGTAGACTAGTTTGGGAGATAGTGGTAGTTTGAGAATTAATTGGGAAGAAGCGATGAATTTGGTGTGATTAATGAAACAGATGAATGATTTCAGAGTGTTAGAAGAGCCAAAGTGGCAAGTTAAGGTGGGAAGCAGGGTAGGCTGTGAAATCAAAGTATGGAGCCAACCACTGATGGATGATTATTATAAGTTCAAGGAAGAGAAGTTAAATAGAGATTCCCCTCAATCATGATAGGGAATCTCAATGTCTTGTATATTTGTATATTGAAGGTCGTTGAGGTTGAGCCATCTTATTGTTGGTGTCTTTGTCAGTTAAGATTTTTTTTTTTAAAAAAAAAAATCATTTCATGTCCTTAATTCAGGTTTATTTGCTTGAAACAATTTCGGAGCTTTCATGTCGATGCGGGTTGCTGTTCGTCTCCCAATTACTCCCAAGTCGCTTTCACCCCAGCAAAATAAAATAAAAGGATCATGAACCTCACCAACAATTATCTTTGGACATCGTTTCTTTATAAAACTTGTTCTTTTTAAAAAAACTTTTTTAAGGCATTGAAACAAACTGGGTCGTTGACTTGACAAACTTGCAAGTTGCAACAAAACGGGATGTTTAATAAATATGGATATTTGAGGGTATTCCAGGTATTAGGAGATGCCAATGGAACTCACACAATGGGAAGACTGTAAAGAAACGACATACACACATGGGTTAATGTGTAAATTTGCCTTTAGTAGTTTTCATTAAGAAGTAATATTATTCTAAAAATTTTAAAATGTAGCAATGTAGTCCCATATCATTAAAAAACTAACAATGACTTTTAAAAAATTGATTTTTAAATATAAGGGGTAATTTTTCTTCATTTTAATACTTTTGGGACAAAATTAAATTTAAAAAAATTTCAGAGTAACATTATTCCTTAGCAAAATTTTTTAAAACAAATTTACACCTTAATCCTATTTATATTTTAAATGTGGTGGGAGAATGAGAAAGGAAGTGTTGAACGATCAGTTGTTCAGGTGCGATGTTTGCTTGTTACGGTTTTAGTGACCACTGAGCTCAATCTGATTTTTCATAAATGTTGCTGAGCTTAATTAATTTGACTTTTTACTTTAAAAAAAACAATGACATGACTTGTTCTTGATGTACTCAGTATGTACGAAACCGAGAGCTTTGCAAATAATCCAAAATGGAAGAATAATTGCGTTCTTATCATTATCTAAGGGCCTGTTTGGTTCATGGAAAATGGAGGGAACGGAAAGGAAAATGGGAATTTGTCAGTGGTAACGGTTGTTTGCTTTGAAATTTCCATTGGAAAATTTTTTCCTACCTACCCGAATTTTCAACTGCATAAATGAAATGTGGTTGCCACAAAAAATGGTGGGAAACCATTTTGCAGCGATAAGGAATTCGAACAAAAGTCCCATGTGCCCTTGATGTGACGTTGAGGTAGTACAAATAGTCAGCGGAGCAGAGTAAAAAGGACACGGCAGGAGCTGATAAAACAGAGGGTGGTGACGATCGGAGAGGGCGAGTGCATTTTGTGGGCGATGGATAAATGTATATGAATTAAGTAGGTTGTAATTCGTTCACCCTATGGTTACCTTGTGGTTACGATCGACTCCCATTAGTAAAAGTCATTCACTTTGATAATGACGTTGTTAGGATGCTTCTCGGTGACCGTTTTCATTTTAAATTATCATAACCATGGGTTGCATATGGGTATCGAGTGGTTACGCGAAATGAATTTAACTTCAAAATGCAAGAGATAACAACGCATATACACCCTGTGCATGCCATGGGTATGCAGTGGGTACTGTAACAACATTTCTTAATTACCATATAATTAATCTCCAAACCAAGTAAAACAGTAAATATTACAAAATACAACATATTATGGGGCGCCGCCCACAGTACTAATCCCATTATGCAGCGAAGTATTCAACATATGCAACGTAAACAAAAAAAAACCCTTAAGTTTGGCAGTATACATTATGCTCATGTAACTAAACGAAACATACGATTGGTATCAAATCAAGTCTCGTTTGCCTTTCCCTTGGTAGCACCACCTGAACTCTCACTTGAAAAATTATAAATATCGATAGGATGAGTCACATGGACTCCATAACCACAATTCCATTTTAACAAATATGCAGGGAATGATTATAAGATAATTAAGCGGGTAAAATATATATATTCATATAACATAAAGTTTAATCTTCCCAAAATATTATTATTTCAAGAAAAACGATTCAATATGCATAAAACTCCCCCAACCATCCTTATAACCTCATTAACCACTGACAGAACCCATGAGCTACAACATATAATAGGATTAGTCTCTTTAACAAGACTGCATCAAGCTCTCCAATAATGAGGTGTAACCCGGCCAAAGGCTACAGAACTCATCAGATCATGGATTCCCTTTCCGTCGAAAATGGAAAGGTGTCACCTGCCCTTGAGCTGACCCTTAACCCAGCCAAAGGAAAAGGGTGATACCAAGAGCCCTAAAAATGCCAAAGCCATCTACTGTGCACACAGTGGCGGTTATACCATGTGGTATAAAAGAATCAAACCTCTCCTCAACCACAACTCACCACATCCAACATCTCAACATTCCAATTTTCAATAACAGTAATTTATTCATATATTTCATATTTAATGCTATGCATCATCAATTATTTAAATAAATCATTCAGGCCCACTTAACTAAAAACATGATTAATACTTTCATTGTACATTTTTCATATATAAATTACTATAACATTTTTATAGCAATTAAAAATACCAACATACGCATATAATCATTTCAACAAGCAAACAAGAAAAATTGGAAAGTGGTTACCTCAAGTTCTTGACACAACTAAACTTGAGAATTTAACTCCAACAAGCCAAATTCAAATTCACTATACAATAAATATATGTATTTACATGTTAATATAATTTATAATAATTGTTAACTAATACAAAATAGCAAATAATAATCCCCATAATTGGCTCAATTCTCTTAAAAATAACAACAATTTATCTATTCCTCAAATTCCTTTTAAATCAAAATTTCTAAAATTTCTTAACTCTATTTCACTCAATAAAATATTTAATAACTATAATTCACTAACTATAATATTAAATCATAATTTATAATTCCACATAACTCAAAAATCTGCAAAACTAAACCATTAAAATTTCAATAATACTTCCAATAACTCAAATAAATTGTTTAATCCAAATTTAATCGGTCAAAAATGTTCCTAAAGCATAATTTATGATTTATTTAAGAAGAAATTAATTATAAAATCATAAAACAACCAAATGATAAATCTAAACTAAACCGATTAAAATCAACTATTATTTATTTTCTATATATCTACAGTCATCTTTTGTAAAAACTCAAAATTCTCCCAAAATCCTAACCCCAAAATTCTCGCTAATCAGTATAATATTACCACCAATAAAAAGATAAAAATACGTAGAACAGTTTTTATGAAGAAAGTTTGATAAGAAAAAGTGATTTTAAGTACCAAAATTACCATAAATTTAGAACCTAATCTGTTAAAGACTGCGTTCGCTCCATCCGCTCGCCTGCTCATGAAACTGAATTAGAGAAGTGAAGGGGAAAGGGTATTAATAATACCCTCTCATCACTTTTTTCTCAAGCGGGCCCCACACATTTTTTTTTTGAAAAAGCTACCGACAGTTTTTTTTAATATTACAGGTACAAAGCATTGACACAACACATTATCTTTAGTCGTGTGCCTTACAGCCAAATTAGTTGAGATGGCGTGAAACTTTCAAGCTGCACACGTTTGATATATATATATATATATATATATGTATGGTGGAAGAGTCAAAGGAAACAAAAGTGAAAATTGGATAAAATAAAGGAGGAAATGAAAATAAGAATAAATTTCAAAATATTTTTTTTTTGAAGTAATCATCATTTATCACATGTATATGAAAGGTACTTCCTTTATTTTAAGGAAAATTAATCTTTTAATTCTGATCTATAACTTTAGCTTATTTATAACTTGTTCCTTAAATTTTAATTTGGTGCAATTCATTAGTCTCAATAACTTTAACTCAGTTGAAACTTAGTATTTAGAGTATAACCCAGTACAACTTATAATGTCTATAATTTTAACCATTTCCAACTTTTGGTCCTTTGGACTTATAATATGCAAACAACCTCCATGAAATATTCAAATTTCACCGCCTTAATTTTATTCTTTCTTGCAGGTGGACCCAAATATTTAATATAGATAGGGAAAGAAATATGAATAAATCTCTCGGTTATCATTCTATGTGAAGTTAGATAACCATGAGCCACCCATCACATACATGTGATTAAATTTGTTCATTCATTCATGTATAACCACAAGCGACTAGTGGTATCTCATAGTTATTGCTTTGCTACTTTATCAGGAAACATGAGCAAATAGAGCACTAATTTCTTATTAGCTCCACTCATTAAAACTCAAAACAAAGGGTATTTGATCAAAAGTTCTAAATGGAAGTGAAGAAAGTAAGTTCCAAATAGGCTATTTTATCAAATATCCTCAACCTACTTCTTTTCCTAGCTCATACTTCACCCCAATATTCTTTGCTTATCCAAAGCTCTTGTCCATAGCGCGAGACAATGGAAGCTCACTACTCCATTCTCTCTCATTTATTTTCGTCTCCCCATTAAAGCATTGCCCAATTCTTCTTAACTTTTGAATCTCCCCCTGTGCTTATGCTAGTGTTTATATTAGTATATATTTAAATTAAATTTAAAATATACACACATGTATATTTCTGCATAAAAAATAAGTTCAAACAAAAACATATTTTTCTCAAACTGTAAGTCTTGATTTTCATTGATATAATTGCATTTGGGATCGAGCTCTTACGGATCAGCAAGTGTTGATGTTCCCTGTCATCATTTCTAGAGATTGGAGTGATGGTATTGGTCCATGGAGATGACAAAGGCCTTGTGCTGCCACCTAAATTCCTATGCTTTATACAGATGCTGATGTTAAAGGTATATCAGATGGTTGTGATGCTACTGTAAGTTCAAATATACACACATTATGGATGTGATCGGAAAACTTAAACACCCAATATTATCAAACTCAATTTTTCTGACGACAACGTTGCATCTTGAAGAATGGGTGAGTTGCTTCTTCTCCGTCTTTTTGGTTATTCTCTTGTTGTTTGCTTTGAATGTGATGGCCGAGCATCTTTAGTTTTTTGTGTTGGGTTAAGTGATATTGCATATAAGGGAAGCGAGCTTGCCTATATGTGTTTGGTGGGTGCGCAATGGTTAGAAATATAGTGAGTAAGCAACAGTGTAGGGTCTTGTAACCTTTAAAATAATGTTTTTAATATAGGGGCAAAATGGTCTTTTGATCATTTTCCTATCTCATTTTCTTCCAACCAAATAAAAATTTTCTTATCAACTCATTTTCTTTTCCAATGCGAATCAAACACGTCGGTGACAAAATGTTTTCCCTTCCATTCCATTCTTTTTTTGTATTTTCCTTTCCCTTCCTACCTCTTCTTTAAACCAAACGGGCCCTAATACAAAATCATTTTTATTCCTTCGTTGTAAACAATTAATTGTTTACAGCAGGCAAAGAGTATAATTGTTCTTTTATATATGATATGGTGGAAAAGAAACTTAGCATTGAATGTATCATTAAATTGTTCATCTTCCACAGGCGTTGTGGAAGAATTTCATGGCTTTTTTTCGTTCCCTGGGTCAGCCGATCGTTTTTGTGTATCTTCCATGTTTAATGTTGGTTTTATAAGTGATCTTGTTGTTTCTAATAACCAAAATCAAGATATTTGGTTTGGGCCAAAAAAAAAAAAAAAAGAATCAAGATATTTTGGATGAAAAGATTAAAGCATAATCAGAAACTATCCTGTTGAGTGTTAATTCAATACAACTCGTTGATAATCCAAAGCTTCCAATGATCAAGAACAACTGAAGATGGTTTCTCATTTAGTTTTAATTTTCAATCATGTCTATAAAATCCCGTTGTCCTCTCCTAGGCTCATATGCATAAAGAGAATATTCATTATCAAAGAGCATTTTCAAGACTTGCTCAATTGATATTAAGTTCTTTCACATCCGTTTATATTTCAAGTTTTAAACATGACGAGATGACATGCCTGTTTTTTTTCTTATTTTGGAAATATTTTTTTGGAGCATACTTATCTTCCGTAGTTGATATAATAAATATCCGGTTTCCAATTAAATATTGTTATACATCTGTATCTTTAAAATATATCATTGTTGTAACCTACCACTCGTCTCTTTCATTATTTAAAATATGATGCTTAATGATGATATATTTTAAAGATAATTATAATTGATAACAGTATTTTATTGAAAACTGGATATTTATTATATCAACTATTGGAGAAAAGTTTTTTCTTAATTTTTTTGGTCTCTGAAAATAAAAAATAAAATACTTATTTAGTAATTATTCCCTTCGGTCCTAAATATAAGATAGAGTTGATTTTTTTGGAGAGATTAAGGAAACTAAATAAGTTACTTAATAATATCATATAATTGATATAATAAATATCCAATTTCCAATAAAATATCGTTATACATCTGTATCTTTAAAATATATCATTGTTGTAACCTACCACTCGTCTCTTTCATTATTTAAAATATGATGCTTAATGATGATATATTTTAAAGATAATTATAATTGATAACAGTATTTTATTGAAAACTGGATATTTATTATATCAACTATTGGAGAAAAGTTTTTTCTTAATTTTTTTGGTCTTTGAAAATAAAAAATAAAATACTTATTTAGTAATTATTCTTTTCGGTCCTAAATATAAAATAGAGTTGACTTTTTTTGAAAAGATTAAGGAAGCTAAATAAGTTATTTAATAATATCATATAATTGATATAATAAATATCCAGTTTCCAATGAAATATTGTTATACATCTGTATCTTTAAAATATATCATTGTTGTAACCTACCACTCATCTCTTTCATTATTTAAAAGATAATGCTTAATGATGATATATTTTAAAGATAATGATAATTGATAACAGTATTTTAATGAAAACCGGATATTTATTATATCAACTATTGGAGAAAATTTTTTTCTTAATTTTTTTGGTCTTTGAAAATAAAAAATAAAATACTTATTTAGTAATTACTCCCTCCAGTCCTAAAATATAAGATAGAGTTGATTTTTTTTGAAGAAATTAAGAAAACTAACTAAGTTACTTAATAATATCATATGTTGTATATCTTTAAATTATATATCAGTTTATTAGTCAAATTAATTAGTTTAGACAAAAAAATTAAAATTAAAATACTTTAAATTAATTTAATTAATTTCCTTAATATTCCAAAAAAAAAAAATCAGCTATGTCTAATTCTTATCTTCACTTTTAGCCATGCACTCTACTATCTCTCAGTCTTCCGACTATCCGTGTCGTTGATGCACTCTCCACGTGTCCTCTCACATTCATTAGCCGTTTGAGTTGATTTTCTAAATTGTTCCAAGCAAGTTCGTAAGTTTTATTGCTTCAAGAATATTTATTTAGGAAACTTTTTATTTTCTTCATTTCAAAACTAGTTTAAAAAATTATAAAACTATTCTAAAAAATATGAAATTTGAAACTATAAACAAACAACGTCTGTATCTTTGATAATATAATATATGTTTTTTTGTTGGCAAGAAAAAGGATAATATGAGGTTTTTTTCACTAGGGATTATCGCCGGTGTCAACACCCGTTTCCATTTTGATATGCGCAGGGCAATAATGAACAAGTTCCATAGGCAAACAGAAAAGTACAGTTATACTGATAATAAGTATTTGTTTACAGACAGACATTAACAGAGCAAAATTCACTAATAATTACAAATATATACAGAGTATCCCAAAATATTCCAAGTACAGGCTAAATATAACCACCAACTGTGTCTCGAGAAGCAAGCCCGTCAGTTTCCCGGAACTATGTCCTTGCCTTTTGAACCGCTGGCACCCGCTGAGACGTTTGGATTAGAAAAAGGGGTGAGATTCCAAGGAATCTCAGTAGAAACATACGATCAACATATAAAATGCGAAAATTAAATATGCAATGCACCGTATCAAGTAAAATGAAAATTCATATCATCCGTGTGTGTACACAAAATTCAGGGCCAACTAACCCGTTGAAACCCCTGCATGTACCTCAGCCGAGTCCTTGACTACAGCTAGGTAAGACCAGTGTACCTCAGCTAGGTCCTAGACCACAGCTAGGTAATGTGCCTCCAGCACGTGTTCAGATCACAAAATACAGTAACATGCATCATACAAATAGTCACATAGTATATGAGAGATAGTAGTCCCTACCTTAACCTCTTTCCTGTCTCAAAGGGTTTTCCTCGTAAAACGTGTCGACTATAGGCGTCCAATTCGGTCCTAAAACGTCAAACATACAAGAAATAGGTCATAACCTATCCAAATATCATTTTAGACACTTCCATAGTGTTTCTTGTGGTTATATTAGCCTATGGTGAAAATTTACCAAAATGCCCCCGGGACCCCGGCCCCGCCGTACCCGGCCCGATGGCACGTTTTTCCAAATTTTTGACTAGGGCTATCCTGACGTATTTTCGTCCAAGGAATCCATTTCCGGACTCAAAAATACCAAATTCAATGTCAAATTACGAAATTGCCCTTGGCAGCCCTACTTTTAGGGTTTTAGGGGCGTTCCCGTAATTATGCTTTCTCAGCCTTTTCTGAAAAAGTGCCCAACTGTAACCCCACCTATTTTCGCCCACTGAATCCAATGGAACCATAAAATCATTGAAAATCCAACTCTAAGGTCCTCAAACATCCCTGGCCGAAATAATTGTGTTCTCGGGGAAAAATCGGGGTTTTACGATTTCGGCTCCGTAAACACGTTCCTTTCTACTCCTAACCACTTTATTAACAATCTAATTGAGTTATAACAACCATTTGAACTAAAATTGGGCAGCATAACCCTTAGATATACAACTTTCCAAAATTTAAAACCAATGGCAATCCGGCGAAATTTCACCGATTAAATTGCCCACAGCAGCCAGAATAGTTAATATACGAAGGTTTGGAAGTTACCTCAAGCTCCAACAAGCTTTTCCCAAAAATGGCAGCAAACCCTAACTTTTAAAACACCCAATTTGAGCTTTCCAAACCTTAAAGAACAAAGAGGAGTAGTTTAGAATCGGAGTTATACGCGTTAGGAGCGAAATCGCCGGAGAAATCGGCTTACCTTGTGATTTTTCTTCTATTTCTCTCTCTAAACTCTCTCAACCTTCTCTCTCTCTATTTCATGTTGCTGTGCGTGAATGATCAGCTGAATGAGGAAGATGACTTATATTCTAATATTACATAATATTATAATAATTTGATTAATTTTCCAAAATTGCTAAAATCCAATTTTTATGTACATAACTTCCTACATTCACGTAACCATGCCATCATGTCCAAACAATATTTTCTTCTTTATGCCACTTGTAGGAGACACCTAGGGGTCCCTCCCTATGGTCTCAATTGGCTTCACAACTTGTTTCGGTTACGTATACACGTAAAGTCTCAATTTTGGTCAAAATTGCACTTTTTGCTCAAATTTTCCATAAATTCATATTAAATTGACCAAAATATTCTAAATATATTTTTAACCTTTATTTTCCTTAATTAATTGAAATTAACTTCAATTAATTGAAAAATAATTAATTTTGTGATATTTTGGCAAAATTACGATTTTGCCATTACCTTTCTAATCCAATTTCTTTTCTTATTTTTCTTTCACCAATTTTCATCTATTTTTGGACCAAATATTTTCTCTAATATTCCTTCACTTTTGGACCTTAATATTGGGCTTTTTAAATTACCCAAATTAATTCCATAATTATTTTTTGCCCAATTTCCCATGAAATTGAACATTTATAAATTCATAAATTCCAAATTCATGAATATTCACCATTTTATTGAATTTCCCAAATAATTACAATATATTTGGTGAATATAAAATTTGGGGTGTTACAGTTCTCCCCCACTTAAATAAATTTCGTCCCCGAAATTTGCTACACCTGATCAGCCATAAATTCCGGGTAACGTTTCTTTACACTTTCTTCTGTTTCCCATGTAGCCTCTCTGGGCGATAACCCTTTCCAGACAATCTTGACGAATGGAATGCTCTTGTTTCTGAGATGCTTTTCTTGCCGATCGATGATTTGGTCAGGTGTGACTTCGTAAGTCAAATCGTCGCGCATTTCCACATCTTCATACTCTATTACGTGTTCTGGATCAGGTTGATACTTTTTCATTTGGGAAACATGAAAAACATCATGTAGCCTGCTCAGATTCGGTGGCAAAGCGATACGATATGCTACAGGCCCAATCTTCTCTAAGATCTCAAACGGACCAATGTATCTTGATTGTAGCTTCTTTGCTTTCAATGCCCTGCCAATACCCGTAACAGGTGATACTTTCATGAATACGTGGTCACCGACTTCAAATTCTAGAGGTTTTCGCCTCTTATCTGCATAACTTTTCTGTCGGCTCTGAGCAGCTAGTAATCTCTGCTTGATTAATTTTATCTGCTCTGTTGTCTGATCAACAAGATCTGGCCCTAGCAATTCCCTCTCAGACAACTCAGTCCAGCATATTGGCGATTGACACTTCCTCCCATAGAGTGCCTCGTATGGAGCCATTTGAATACTCGAATGATAACTATTGTTATAGGCGAACTCTGCTAATGGAAGGAATTTGTCCCAGCTACCTTTATAATCAAGCACACACGCCCTTAGCATATCCTCAAGGGTTTGAATCGTTCGCTCTGTCTGCCCATCTGTTTGAGGATGATATGCCGTACTGAATCGGAGCTTGGTACCCAAAGCTTCATGAACCGCCTTCCAAAATTTGGAAGTGAATCGTGGATCTCGATCAGAGATGATGTTCTTCGGAATACCATGCAATCTCACAATCTCTTGAATGTAAATTTCTGCTAGTCTATCAGGAGAATAGTGAATGCTAATCGGTAGGAAGTGAGCTGTCTTCGTGAATCTATCAACTATCACCCATATAGCGTCATGGTTTCTAACTTTTGGCAATCCTGTCACGAAATCCATGGTAACGCTTTCCCACTTCCACTCAGGTATCGCAGGATTCATCAAAAGCCCCGAGGGTCGCTGATGTTCAACTTTCACTTTCTGACATGTCAAGCAACGAGCAACGAACTCAGTCACCTCTCTTTTCATTCCCGGCCAATAGTATTGAGCCTTCAAGTCATGGTACATCTTTGTAGCTCCTGGATGTAGAGTATACTTACTCTTATGTGCCTCCTCCAGGATTTGTCGTTTCAGTTCTTGTTGCGGTGGAATATAAATCCGCTTCTTGTACCTGACTAGCCCGCTGGGAGACAAGTCGTAATCCTGAGTCTCGCCCCTATCAATCATACCTCTGATATACATCGCTTCATCATCATGTTGTTGGGCTTCTTCAATTGCCGCCCTCAGATCATTGTATATCTGACTGACCCCACTGCCTAACAAAATTTGACTAGACAGATTTAGGTCTCTGAAATCCTCGATCAGTTTCTGCTCATAAATCATTATGGCTGCCACCTGCACTGATTTCCGGCTTAATGCGTCAGCGACAACATTAGCCTTACCGGGATGATATTTGATTTCTAAATTGTAGTCCTTCAGCAACTCCATCCATCTGCGCTGTCTCATGTTGAGTTCTTTCTGATCATACAAATACTTCAAGCTCTTGTGGTCGCAGAACAACTCTACAGTCTCACCATAGAGATAGTGTCTCCAGATCTTCAAAGCAAACACAATTGCCGCTAACTCAAGATCATGAGTGGGATAGTTCAATTCATGAGGTTTCAGCTGTCTGGATGCATATGCCACCACTCGGCCATTCTGCATCAACACGCATCCCAATCCCTGCCCACTGGCATCTGTATACACAACATATGTAAATTGTGGATCTGGGATCGTCAGCACTGGTGCTGTAGTTAACCTCTGCTTCAACTCTAGGAAGCTCTTCTCACAATTCTCATCCCACACAAAATGTTGAGCTTTCCGCGTCAATTTTGTCAATGGTAAAGCAATTCTGGAGAAATTTGGAATAAATCTTCGATAGTAGCCAGCTAAACCCAGAAAACTGCGCACTTCAAATACAGTCTCTGGCCTCTTCCAGCTCAGTACTGCTTCCACTTTGCTAGGATCAACAGAGACCCCTTGCTGTGAAACAACGTGGCCCAGAAACTTTACCTCTGAAAGCCAGAATTCACACTTGCTCAGCTTGGCATAGAGTTGCCTATCTCGCAATATGTTCAACACCGTTTTCAGATGATGCTCGTGTTCAGCTTGACTCCGTGAATACACTAGTATATCATCAATAAAGACTACAACGAACTGGTCCAGATACGGACGGAAGATTCGATTCATGTAGTCCATGAACACGGCAGGTGCATTGGTCAGCCCAAATGGCATCACAAGAAACTCGTAATGCCCATATCTGGTCCTGAAAGCAGTCTTCGATACATCTTCTGGTTTGACTCTCAACTGATGGTATCCCGATCGCAAATCGATTTTCGAAAATACACAGGAACCAGACAATTGATCGAGCAAATCATCAATTCTAGGAAGTGGATACTTGTTCTTGACGGTCACCTTGTTCAGCTCTCGATAATCGATACAGAGACGCAGGCTTCCGTCTTTCTTCTTGACGAAGAGTACTGGAGCACCCCAAGGCGATACACTAGGTCGTATGAACCCTTTCTCAAGTAGTTCCTCGATCTGCTTCTTCAGCTCTGCCATTTCACTTGGAGCCATACGGTATGGGGTTTTAGAAATTGGACCCGCTCCAGGCTTCAAATCAATCGAGAACTCCACTTCCCTATCTGGAGGTAGTCCACCAACATCCTCCGGAAAAACATCAGGGAATTCGTTTGCCACAGGGATACTTTCCAAGGCTACACCAGCCTCTGATTGCATAGAGCAAAATACCATGTACCCCTGACATCCCTTCTGCAAATACCTCTCAACCTTAGCCGCAAATAAAAGGTTAAGAGTAATTTTAGTGTCAGCTTGTGGCTGTGGATTCAGATATAAGACTCTCTTTTGTTTACAATCCAACAACACACCATTTGCTGTTAGCCAGTCAATCCCCAAAATTACTTCCAACCCTTGCAGTGGCAAACAAATCAGATTTACAGTTGACTCATGCCCCTCAGCGTTTATCCCGCAATTCAAACAAACATCAGTCGTCACAATTCGTGTGCCCATAGGTGTAGATACAACCAAATCATATGGGGATTTATGCATATGTAAATTCAATTGTCTCACGCAGTCATATGCAATAAATGAATGGCTAGCACCAGAATCATACATAACATGCACTAGACTGCCATTGAGAGAAATCATACCTTGAATCAGCTCCGGAGATTTTCGAGCTTCTTCCTGTGTCAGTGTATAGACCCTTCCTGGAACCCTGGGTCTAGTCCCCTCCGGTTGCTGCTTCTGTGGACAATCTTTCGAAAAGTGCCCTGGCTTACCGCAGTTATAGCAAGTGAGTGGTTTGTTAGGATCCGTTCTAAACGGGGCTCCACTACACGTCTTGCCAGGATGAAATGGCTTGCGGCAATACCAACATGTTCCGCCTCTTGGGAAACCTTGGCCCCCACGGCCTCCGGCTTGATTCGGCCTCTTATTATCACCCCTAGAAGGTCCACCCTGTTCTTTTCTTTTCTGTGAGGAACTTATACTCCCAGAAGCACCTTTATTACCAGTCTGAGTTGCCAGGCTCGACATACGCTTCTCAATGTATCGGCACTCTTCTGCTGCTTTACTGAAATCAGTAAAGTGTTGGGAGATCAGTCTGTCCTTGAACTCAGGTCTCAGCCCCTCTATCATCATATCTGAATTCCACTCATCATTGTCATTCAGCTTGGCATATGACGAGTAGCGTGACAGTCGGATATACCGGGCCAGATAGTCATCAAAACTCTCCCGGTCGTACTGCTTGATGCTGAGGAACTCTTTCTCTTTCTCTCTCTTGACAGTCGGAGGAAAATACTTCTTGTTAAATTCCTCTTGAAATAGTTCCCATGTGATAGGAGCATTCTTCCCCTTCAGGATGAGGTCCATGCCTTTCCACCAGCTATCGGCATCACCTTCCAGCTTGTATATGGCTAACCGGGCTTTCATCTCATCTGGACATTGCAGCATATCAAAAATCTTTTCCAAACGAGCTAACCAGGTTTCTGCTTGTTGAGGATCAAACTTCCCCTTGAACATAGGTGGTTGTTGCTTACTGAATCTACTCAGCCAAGCTTGGATATCCACCTCAGGCTCTGGTGGTAAATCCTCTGGTTGGGGTTCCTCCGGTATTTCTTCATAATTTCCCCACATAAATTCATCCATGCGGTTCTCTAGGTGGTCCTGTCTCTGCTGTACTCCCTGTAGGTCAACTCTTATCTCATTCATGGTTTGTTGTTGTTGTTCCAATACATCTAGGATTCGCTGTTGGATAGGGTCAGGCCTTGGTTCTCCCTCATTGGTACCATGTCTACCACGACCTCGGCCTCGACCTCTACCTCGGCCTCTACCGCCTTCTCCTGGTTGTACCATCTCCATAATTCTCTCTACATGAAATTAGAGAAGAGTAAATTTTGATACAAAAGCAAGGGCATCTTTATCATTTCATAAACGGTCAGGGTACACATATATGTCATACATAGCATACACAACTATTTACAGTAGTTACATAGAAACAAAACATCAGATAACCTATAAACTACTGTATATGACATATTGTTCCTTATTACATTACATTTTCCTATCTGTACCCTCCTCAAAATACCGACTCTAGCTAAATCATTTCTGTCTGTCGGTTCCGCCTGTCTGCCCTTGTCTCATAATATGTGCCGGTCAGCTCCGGTTACCCAAAATATACCACGTGGGTCCCACATCAACCTAGATACATATATTTCGATACGAGGGTGTTCACGTGATTCAGGAACTCCCAAAAGTTCCTACTCGGACCTCTCTCTACAATGTCATTCTTCTGTCTGTTCCAGTACGCTGTATCTGGAAAGAAGCCCATAGTAGTATATGCCCAGACCTCATTCGTGAACCTGACTCCCATATCCTCCTGAAGCCTATACATCATTACCACACCTACCAAGAACATAAGATACTGATCGCGGGGAGTGTCATAGTCCCGTACCGCTCGGATATATCGGCCCTGCAGATAGTACCACAACTCGAGGTTCGGCTGTAGGTTATACAGCACCTGCATCGGCTCTGCCCGAGACTCACAGTCGCTCGACTCGTCCTTGAGGATCTCCTCTGGATCATCATCAGGATCCCACTCTGGATCCTCCTCTGGATCCTCCTCAGAGTCCTCATCAGGATACTCGTCGGTCTCTCCTACCCGAGACTGCCCTGGAGAAGCTGGCCTGGGTTCTGGTCCAAATACAGGTAGCTGTGGCACACTCTTTCGTGCCGTCCGCCTCATACGAACGCCTCCAGGTCCAAAGTACTCGATGAAAAGCCGCCCGTCTGGTATTCGCTGCTCGGGAGGGCTTTGGTTGACAGACACCTCTGACCCCTCAAATGGTACACTCGAACTGCTCATGATGTCCTGTCGCCATGCAAACAAAACTATATCAGTATACCATTCTGATAATGCCAGAACCGCTTATTAGCTCTGATACCAAAAATGTCAACACCCGTTTCCATTTTGATATGCGCAGGGCAATAATGAACAAGTTCCATAGGCAAACAGAAAAGTACAGTTATACTGATAATAAGTATTTGTTTACAGACAGACATTAACAGAGCAAAATTCACTAATAATTACAAATATATACAGAGTATCCCAAAATATTCCAAGTACAGGCTAAATATAACCACCAACTGTGTCTCGAGAAGCAAGCCCGTCAGTTTCCCGGAACTATGTCCTTGCCTTTTGAACCGCTGGCACCCGCTGAGACGTTTGGATTAGAAAAAGGGGTGAGATTCCAAGGAATCTCAGTAGAAACATACGATCAACATATAAAATGCGAAAATTAAATATGCAATGCACCGTATCAAGTAAAATGAAAATTCATATCATCCGTGTGTGTACACAAAATTCAGGGCCAACTAACCCGTTGAAACCCCTGCATGTACCTCAGCCGAGTCCTTGACTACAGCTAGGTAAGACCAGTGTACCTCAGCTAGGTCCTAGACCACAGCTAGGTAATGTGCCTCCAGCACGTGTTCAGATCACAAAATACAGTAACATGCATCATACAAATAGTCACATAGTATATGAGAGATAGTAGTCCCTACCTTAACCTCTTTCCTGTCTCAAAGGGTTTTCCTCGTAAAACGTGTCGACTATAGGCGTCCAATTCGGTCCTAAAACGTCAAACATACAAGAAATAGGTCATAACCTATCCAAATATCATTTTAGACACTTCCATAGTGTTTCTTGTGGTTATATTAGCCTATGGTGAAAATTTACCAAAATGCCCCCGGGACCCCGGCCCCGCCGTACCCGGCCCGATGGCACGTTTTTCCAAATTTTTGACTAGGGCTATCCTGACGTATTTTCGTCCAAGGAATCCATTTCCGGACTCAAAAATACCAAATTCAATGTCAAATTACGAAATTGCCCTTGGCAGCCCTACTTTTAGGGTTTTAGGGGCGTTCCCGTAATTATGCTTTCTCAGCCTTTTCTGAAAAAGTGCCCAACTGTAACCCCACCTATTTTCGCCCACTGAATCCAATGGAACCATAAAATCATTGAAAATCCAACTCTAAGGTCCTCAAACATCCCTGGCCGAAATAATTGTGTTCTCGGGGAAAAATCGGGGTTTTACGATTTCGGCTCCGTAAACACGTTCCTTTCTACTCCTAACCACTTTATTAACAATCTAATTGAGTTATAACAACCATTTGAACTAAAATTGGGCAGCATAACCCTTAGATATACAACTTTCCAAAATTTAAAACCAATGGCAATCCGGCGAAATTTCACCGATTAAATTGCCCACAGCAGCCAGAATAGTTAATATACGAAGGTTTGGAAGTTACCTCAAGCTCCAACAAGCTTTTCCCAAAAATGGCAGCAAACCCTAACTTTTAAAACACCCAATTTGAGCTTTCCAAACCTTAAAGAACAAAGAGGAGTAGTTTAGAATCGGAGTTATACGCGTTAGGAGCGAAATCGCCGGAGAAATCGGCTTACCTTGTGATTTTTCTTCTATTTCTCTCTCTAAACTCTCTCAACCTTCTCTCTCTCTATTTCATGTTGCTGTGCGTGAATGATCAGCTGAATGAGGAAGATGACTTATATTCTAATATTACATAATATTATAATAATTTGATTAATTTTCCAAAATTGCTAAAATCCAATTTTTATGTACATAACTTCCTACATTCACGTAACCATGCCATCATGTCCAAACAATATTTTCTTCTTTATGCCACTTGTAGGAGACACCTAGGGGTCCCTCCCTATGGTCTCAATTGGCTTCACAACTTGTTTCGGTTACGTATACACGTAAAGTCTCAATTTTGGTCAAAATTGCACTTTTTGCTCAAATTTTCCATAAATTCATATTAAATTGACCAAAATATTCTAAATATATTTTTAACCTTTATTTTCCTTAATTAATTGAAATTAACTTCAATTAATTGAAAAATAATTAATTTTGTGATATTTTGGCAAAATTACGATTTTGCCATTACCTTTCTAATCCAATTTCTTTTCTTATTTTTCTTTCACCAATTTTCATCTATTTTTGGACCAAATATTTTCTCTAATATTCCTTCACTTTTGGACCTTAATATTGGGCTTTTTAAATTACCCAAATTAATTCCATAATTATTTTTTGCCCAATTTCCCATGAAATTGAACATTTATAAATTCATAAATTCCAAATTCATGAATATTCACCATTTTATTGAATTTCCCAAATAATTACAATATATTTGGTGAATATAAAATTTGGGGTGTTACAGCCGGAGGTTATGTATGATAATCTCTTTAGTATTGATAGATTTGATCGTTTTAACGAAACAGGCTGTAAACAAAGACACGCTTATAAAGTTATGATTAGGTGTTTAAACATAAGATTAGTATCACTACCTCTGATCCCTTTTCAGCGTGTTTTATGTTTTTTTTTTTTTTCAGAACAACATGTTTATTTATGTTGAACTTTGGGTTCAAGTCTCTCCTTGATGAGCTGGATTATTTGGTTTGGAAAAACAAACAATCTAAATAAGGGTATAATTGGAAAGAAAAATAAATTTCTTACACATTTATTATTTTTTAACTAACATTATAAACCATATGATTTTGGGTAGTTGTCCTGTATACAAAGAACCTGAGGAGTAATTGAGAAGACAAATAATGAGTAATGGCAATGCTAATTTGTCTGATTGTGGCCTGAAGGGCAAGCAGTGGTGGTTTCCCCATATTTCTATAAATAGAAGTTGCCCCCTTATTTGTTTTCTCATCCTTATCATACAAATCTCTAGCAATCTCTCTTTTCTTTTATCATCCTTCTCATTATGATTAATTGGATTCGTCCTGACCTGATACGCATCCATCTTTAACTTCTCCCTATCTTTTCTTATATTTTATGCATGGTTTGTCAGAGCATTAATTTTGTACATGTATGACTATCTTATAAAACTTAAAAGATAATTATACTAAATAATTAATTTTAACTAACTTTTTAATTTATGTATAATTATTATTAGGTATTTATATATAATAGGGGTTAAGGGAGTGTGTGTGTGTGTGTATTTTGCCAAGAGGGAGTATTTCATTTCATAGCAAAGTACTTTTATTTTCTGCTCCCCGTCTTTTTGTTTGTACTTTCCCTCTTGCTAAAAAGCCTCCTCCGACCAAAAAAAAAAACGAGGTTAAAATTGAAGTTGCCACTCCCTGCAACCAGTTTTGTATAACTGTTGCTGAAAAAATAAAAACCTGCTTTGTATTTTGTATAACTGATTCGTAATTAACAACCCACAAACTCTGTAAAAAAACCATTAAATGGATGTTTGGAATAAAAATTATAACTCTTATTAAGACTGTAACTAGTTATCATTACTTAAATGGTCATTGTGTCTCAAAAACATTTTACCTGAAACATTTCCTCTCTAGATTATGGATATTTGTTACTCCTCACTCCACAGGTCCTATTTAGAAATATACTTATGTCTAAATGGGATGTGACTCTCACAGAATGGTTTTATCCATATATGAATTTCAAAATTGCAACCTTATTTAAGAGATATCAACCACTTTTCATTTGACGCAACTAGTCTAATTGTTCCGTTAAACTCGTTATTGAATTATTTTTATCAATACATCTCAAAATCACTATTCCACTCTTACGACATTGGTTGGGAAAAAAGGGGGCCCAAAAAAAACATTATGGGCCTACTTGCATAATAAGTTCCGATCCAGCCCACCCTTATGGTTTGGGCTATGGACAGGTTGCCCTTTTTATCCGGCCTGTGTTATTGCTTTTCCACAACCCAAGATAAAGTTTTCTTATAACGACGATGCATCCGCCCCGCCAAAACTAACTACTTGAGCAGTCGAAAACCCTAACATTTCCTCTGTGACTCTGTCCCAGCTTAGAGTGCATACCGGTTTTTAACCAGCATGGGATCCGAAAAGCAGACGCTGAAAAAGAATAAGAAGAAGAACAAGAAGAAGAGTGATGGTAGTTTGACTTCGGTTGCTTCACCTAGGGTGACAGGAAATGATGGAGATGGAAAAGAAAGCATCCGTGGCGGCAAGGTCATATCAGACCCTCGGTTTTCCTCGCTACACACTGACCCTCGGTTCCGGGAGCCTCGGAAGCGAACAACGAAGGTGGCGATCGACTCGCGATTTGATCGCATCTTCACCGATAAGAGCTTCTTACCTTCTTCTGCTCCGGTGGACAAGAGAGGGAAGGTCAGACAGCATAATTTGCCGCAGAGTTCTCTTCGCCATTATCATAAAATGGATGAAGAAGGAAAACAAGAAGAAAAAGAGGATGTAGAGGAGGGAAGCGAGGAAGAAAACAAGGAGGAGGAAACAGGACCAAGGTTGGTAGAATCTGGTGGGGGAACACCGGCAGAAGAGTCATCTGAATCCGAAGACGAGGACGGTGCCTATGAATCGGCGTCCTCTACGGATACAGATGGAGATGAAAGTGCCAATGAGGAACTTGACGATGAAGGATTGCCTGAGATGCAGGTATGTCTGTTGAGCTTAATTTTTGAAGTATGAACTCTTTATAAACAATTGGAAGAAGTTTAAGAATGTCGCAAACTGTGCCAGTTACATGTACTCAATCAAAAGGGAGAAGCATTGTGGGTGTGAGTTCTTCAAAGTATTCTTGTATAGTTCCTCTAAACTTTGTTATCCTAAATTTACAGAAGGGGACAGGGATGAGAGTTAGTATAGGACCACTTTCTCTTTTCTTTATGGGAACTTTACGATAAACAATTGAGGATGTTTACTCGGATTTCTTTGTTCAAGGCTAAACTATGCAACTTTTAGTTTATCCCTCAGTTTTTTTTTTATTAATATTTTCTGACATTTTCTTTATGGGATTATTCTGTGGACAGGAGGAGGTGGCAGAAATTGTCAAAGTAACTCATAGGCTTGCTGTTGTTAATATGGATTGGAGATATGTCAAGGTATGCTATTAACACTTATCTATGTAATTAATTTTATTAAAATGTCCATTCATTTATCTTATATCCACTCGGAAAATTTACCTCATGGAATGAACTTCTTTTGGTTATAAATGAAGCACAAGTCATCGAGTATTAGGAATGGGAAAGTAAGATCTTATTTATGTGCGATAGAACTTCTGTTACTTTCCTCCCAGGGTTGTGTCAATTGAACAGGACTTTTGGGCCGTTTAAACTGTTTATTTTATGGCTTAGTATTTATTCTAGCTACTCTTTTTTGTTATTTGTCTGAGGTATTTCTTTCATTCTTTAGGCTGTTGATTTGTATGTATTATTGAGTTCATTTACTCCACCAAATGGACAAATAAGATCCGTAGCTGTCTACCCATCTGAATTTGGCCTTCAACGCATGAAAGAAGAGGAAGTTCATGGCCCTATTGGCCTCTTTGACGGTGAAGTCACACCAAGCGACCAAGATAGCAGCGATGATGAAATTGACAATGAGAAGCTGCGTGCATATGAGAAAAACAGGATGAGGTGACCAACTTCTGAAGTTAAAATTACTTGCGAATGGAAATCTTGGCTTGATTGGCATAGTCATAACAGATCTATGAAAATTGAAAAGTATTTTTGCTTTGATTGAGTAAACTTCTGACTAGTAAAATTTAACCTGTTTTGTTTAAGGTTCTTAGTTTCCTACTATTGAGATTGAACAGAATTTCTCTTTTGTTCAGGGTGGCTAGTACTTCAAGGATTCAGTCTTTATTCATATTTGCATGTTCTTAGATGTTACACCTAAAATTTTTATCCTTTAAATGGAAGGTAGGAGATGATGAATATAGCTAATATAATTCTGTAGTTATACAGCTGCCTTGTGGCAGTTCTCTTTTATAATTATTCAGCGTGTAGTCCAGTGTTGATAACATTATGTTTCATAATTATCTCATGATTTTGTGATGAGGATTAAAGCTAAGCAACCAACTCAAGGGCCATTCATATTTTGTCCTTTTGGAGGGTGTGGGTTTAAGTCGACCATTTTTTAATGGTAGTACTTGTTTGATACTTCTCTTGTCAATAACTTAGAAAATCAATTTGCCTTTTCAAAATTCCATTTTAGTACTTATCATAGGCATTGTTTATCATGTCTGCAGCTGCCTGCAGCACTCTGTTTTCTTCTCTTGTTTTATGTGTCTTGGTTCCTTCCCTGGCTTTCTAGGTACTATTTTGCAGTGGTGGAATGTGACTCAAGTACCACAGCAGACTACATTTATGAAGAATGTGACGGGCTGGAGTTTTTACAATCTTCTAATGCACTTGATTTAAGGTTTATTCCTGATTCCATGGATTTCAAAAACTCACCTCGTGATGTTGCTACTGAGGTATGTCTTATTTCCTGTGCTTTTTAATATATACATTACATTTGAGGAATAAAGTGGGCTATTTAGAACCATATACTTTGTCGCACTAGCGAAGTTGATTAAAGATTTTGAGTGCTTTCTCTTCTTAGGCTCCTCCAAACTATGAGGGTAAAGATTTCTACACGCGAGCACTCCAGCACAGTAAAGTGCATCTTTCTTGGGATGAAGATGAACCTCTTCGTGTGAAGATGTTGAGACGGAAATTCAACGATAAGCAGGTCAGTCTGTTTCTTGTGTAGGAATATTGTATTGGTCTTTTTACTGTGCGCTTTGTATTGAGTTTGGTTTCTTCTTCTCATTGATTCCTTTTTCTGTGCTCTTTTATAGCTAGCTGAGTTGGAGGAATACGTGGCATCTGATGTGAGCGAAAGCGATGATGATGGCGAAGAGGAGGATAACAGTGAGACAGAGGATCATCCTGATAAAAAGACTAGGAAAGTAGAAAAGTATCGTGCTTTACTTGAGTATCGTGATGGTTCAGATGGAGATGGTGAAGATGGTCAAGATATGGAGGTAACCTTCAATACTGGTTTGGAAGACATCAGTAAACATATACTGGGAAAGAAAGATAAAAATTCAGAATCAGTTTTCGAAGCAAATCTGAGGAAAAGACGTGAGAAAAAGAGGGCTAGGAAAAGTAAATCAAAGCATTCATCATCTGATGATGATATTAGTGACGCTGATCAAGATACAACTGAGCAAGCAGATGATTTCTTCATGGGGGAGCCTCCCATCAAGAAGAGAAAGGAGGAAAAAAGTAAAAAAGAACAGAAGTACCAGGTCATAGATGGGGCAGATAAAGCAGCATCTAAAGAAGAGCTTGAGCTAATGCTTGCTGATGACCAGGGGGCAAATAATGGTCTCAGGGGATATAATTTGAAGTGTCAGAAGGCCAAGGGCAAAAGGGCTAAGGAAACTATTGACGAGGCAAAAATACCTAGTACTGACTTTGATGATCCCCGTTTTGCTGCTCTTTTCACTTCACGGGACTATGTATTGGATCCCACTGACCCACAATTTAAAAGGTATCTCCTGTGCAATATTACTTCTACGTTCTTATAGACAATTTTTTGTCATAGGCTTAAATGGAAAGACAAGTTCCAGGGTCTTTATTGGGTGAAAAATATAATGTTCTATGCGGAAGATGTGTTTGTGATTGGTCTTGGTTAGATGGTTGTATATAACTGATTACCGACTTGTATATAATATTTTTCTTTTATTAATTGAGAAGGTTGGTTGATCTTGATCTTTTTGATTGGACTTTTCTGTTTGCAAGTTCAACTGAATTCTTTCATGCATGCTAACATAGTATTTTGGCCTTTACAGGAGTGCAGCTTATGCCCGACAGAGAGCTCATAAACTACAGAAGGGAGATATCGACATTTTGGTGGAAGAGGAGCAGGTGAAGCTTTCTAAAGGAATTAAGTTCTCGTCTAATGACACTGGCGTAAAGAAGGCGGAGGAAGAAGGATTGGATATTTTACAATCAAAGAAGGAGAAACATGAGTTATCGTCGTTGATCAAATCGGTTAAAATGAAGTCAAAGCAACTACAATTACCCTCGTATGATGAGACAAAGAGAGATGGCAAATTACAATCTGGAGGTATGAAGAAAAGGAAGTTCTAGATTTTCTATCACTTGTCCAATGAACTGATGCGAATATTATCCTTTCGATATTTAACGATGATAGTCCTTGTTGAAAATGGAGGGTCCTGTTGTCAAAGGTGATGCAAGCTTCATGGACGTTTCATCAACCCATTTAAATTGTTTCATATAGGATTCATTGGAGTTCTGAAATATGCATCCGCTTTTTATGTTCTCTAGTGAATTCTGACGGTCAATTTATGGGAACATCTTCCTTATTCACGAAGTTCCGTGTCTTGTTTTTCTTTTTTTATGTCACTGTGCTGCAATCCATCAACCATTCGAGGATTTGAACCGGCAAAAAGCAGGGGTCCAAAAATGAGGGAAAACCAGCAAAACCTAAAATGTGTAAGTTTTATTATGTACCAACATACTGTATGCATTATGTACAAATACATTATTCTAATAATGAGATCTAAAGAATCGGTAGCAATAATGCTTCTCTTCTGTGCTCGGCCAAACTAATCGAAAATTTAAAATTAAACTAATGCCTTTAAATAATACAAAATTGGTCAACTAAACAACGGCTAAAAGCGGAAAAAGAACAACTATAAATGTGAAAGCAAAAAGGTTCCGACTGGGGGAGCCATTTGACTGGTTAGATGTATCTTCAGGATTTACAGCAAGAGCTGGTGTGTCAGATTTGTTAGTTGGTGATTTGCTGGAGTTGGAATGCACGTCATCGTAACCTGAGGAGAATCATCCCATCGTAGCAAGCAATTATCAACATACATGATTAAAAACAAGCAAAGCTTGGACCCATAGCAGGTAAATCATACTCACAATTGGATCCTTTCCAACCAAGAATCATGTTATCACGATCAAAGACTATGTTGTAACCAGTCATGAAGTTATCTGCATAAAGATATAGATATAATGAATGTTGCAGGTTGAAAAAATCAATAGAGAACATGAATTTTCCGTGTTAACGCTGAAGAAGGTACTCCACGGAAGTTAGATAAATTGTTTATTGTGAAACGTTGGTGTCCGATTTGTTTAAGCAAACATATGATAACCAACACAAATCATGAAGAACACATTGCACGGTATAATAAACTTCTATGTGAAACTTCATGACCGTTTGATTTTATTAAGTGACCTTTTTTATGGGAAAGAAGGTAAGATCAATTAGATACTCACGTCCAATTATATTAATGTCATCACTTTTCACGATGCCAAGGCAATATCCGACTGGAACATCCTGGAGGGTGGACATCACAAGCATTAGGAGACTGAGAAGAGGTATCAGTTATCAGAATGTATTAGTCAGACCAATGTCCTCACCCCATTATAAAGCACTAGCAGGGGATCAGTGACATAGTAATTGTCCCCGCCCTTCATGGTAAGATTCAACACAGGGACTTCGAAATTGGTCTGATTTGAACTGCAGGCAATTCGGGTCAGTCTGATACTTCGAAAAGACAAAGCAGAGCAAGTTGTGGTTTCGCAACAGAAATACCAACCTTAAATCATAGCAGAACTCAAAGGGGATATCTTCCCCAGAATCTGATGAATGTCGGTTTTCTTTAATCAGAGAATGGAACTGAAAAATAACAGCAACTCAGTTACTCAGGACATGGATGATGGAACTAACTAATAATGCCAATTTGAAGAAGAACAAGTTACTCACACTCGTGGTAATTTGTGTATAAGCCGGGTCGTTTAGGTATGTAAAAGAGGTACCAGAGTCAAAAACAGCATTAAACTCAACATCAGCAGCACTTCCTCCAACAATAATTTGAGTGATGCTGATGTTGTAGGTTGGCCTGTCAAAAGATGTTTCCAGGGAAATATGTATAACTAGTGTGAAAGCTATGCACGGGAATTTCTACTTTCTTAACTGTTGATGTAAGTATCAATTTTTAGATCAAAAGTAAACAACAATAGGCACTTACAGTGATGCTCTGAGGTTGAATGGTGTTTTTCCTTGGTCTGAGCTGCCATTATCTCCAAACCTGATTCTTCCAACACCATCAGCTCCAAAACACATGGAAAATGAATTCAAAATGAGCCCCCCTTTAGCTAAGATGCTAGGCACTGAGATGCTTCGCATACCAAGTCCAAGTAGACCATTCGAAGCTGCACTGTTCAGGAATGAACCAGTCTGAATTTGACCACATCTGCATCAGATGTTAGATTAACTCCAGGTCAATAATAATGAATGGAATAGATGAATGAGAATCAGACAACCATAATAATGAAATGCTTTTTAAATATTGATATTGGAAACTTAGTATGCCAGCTAAAGGTTTCATGCACATAGACTCCGTGTTATGAGCGTCAACCTTATCAGAGGAAAAGCTTTTAGCAAAGATCTTGTAGATTTGTTTACCCGAAAGTAATACGTGCATCATCTTCTTTTTTCTGATTATCATCTGTAATTAAGTGCAGCACATCCTCTACCAGAATCCCAGAAGATGAAGTTCCATTTGAAAGATATTGAATTTGATATGGACAACTACTGCCAGATGAAGGGCACTGTCTTTGTTGCTCACAGAAGGTGCTGTTACATAGCACATTCTTGCTCGTGGATGATGCATCAGGACCATAGATAGTAAGATTAATGGCCTGTCAGATAGAAGTGTGAAGGAAATAAGTACCACCAAACAGAAATTTCCACATAAATATTTATTCAAGACTTGTCATGAAAACACAAACTTGCCAAAGTGACCACAATCAAAGTGATATACACAATCTCCAGTAAGTAATCGTGATGCAAACGGAATTTCATTTATGGTCTATTTGTGGCAAAGCAAACCAAAAACTAAAATTAAGATGACAAATGTTGGTCAGACCACCATGTGGCTTGAAGCTGTCAGAGCAAAGATGGATAAGCTCTTTTGTCTAAGACTTCTCCAATGTACTAACAATTTAAACTTTGAAGTTGTGTCTGATATAAAACAATACATTGCATAGGTGAGGCTGGAATCAGCTTCATTTTGCTTAGGACATTATAGAGAATCTTTTAGCTGAGATGAAATTCCATAGAGGAAAATTTGTTGTAATCAATAGCTTAGGTCTGATTGTTAGTTAGCAGCTAGCAGGATATATTTCTGCTTCTCCCTTCTCCCTCTCCCAACAAATGACCGTTAACTAAGAATATGCAACTGCTGCGAAGGAAGGAAGAAACCTAGGAAAACCTGAAAATAATTGAAAATAAAAGCAGGAGATAACAAAATTGATAACCACGATGTACCTGTCCACTATCTGACGGCACCGTTTTAACACAGCTGGTACAATTGCACGGTAACCAGAATAAGTCACTGCCCGTATCCAATGCCACAAGAAACGATAAAGCTGGGGTCCCAACAGAAACATTGGCATAATGTAGACTGAAATCCAAAATAGAGGCAAATCATTAGTAACAACATTGTACTCTCAACAAGGTCCAGGTAACAGAATCCGTCGTACTTAGTGTTTAACTATTTTAGTTTCAGCTGTGATTTTTATACAGTTATTGTAAATGTAAATATGTCTTGCACACTGGCAGAGTCTCAAAGAAGAATGGGCATTGTGACATTTAAAAAAAATATGAAATAATCATGTAAAATCTGATAAATAATGAAAGTGTTGCAGAGACAGACAGGGAATCATTACAAGCATCCTTGCATCGGAGCAGGGTATCAATACTCCTTTCTTGGCCAATAGAAGGGTTATGAGCATTTTTTTTTTTAATTTGGCCAAACAGGGTATCAACATTAACTCAAAAGAAGAATGCGCAAATTTATCAAAATGAAAATTATCTTCTGTCCTATAAAACGCCATAGGCCAATTAAGTTACTCGCGCATATCATCTGAGTTTCAAGCTCAATTCAAAATGCAGACGGCCAGATTTTATCTAATCCGAAAGGAATATGAAAAATCGTGAAAGTGAAAGAATAAAATTAAGTAGAGGTTGAAGAAGTCATACTATCCAAAGGAGATAAGAGTTTCATTGCCGCCGGCAAACGTTAGAACCGTCGGATCGCCGCTGGCCAGTCCACGGCCTCGGAATGTACGGTCTCGGTGAGACATAGCAACATAGTATTCCCGACTTCCCTTCTCTGGCAGGTCTTGAACACCCAGAATTCCCTTAACCGGATCCGAGTACCTGTGGTGGATATCGAACTCGAATGTCCGGAAACCATAACATCTCTGAGAAGCTAAACTCATCACCAAGAACAGTAATCTACATAGCGAGCTACGACAAAAAGACCGAGCCATGAGTTGAAGCGGTGTGAAGAACTATTGCCGAGAAAGAAAATAGCGGGAAATAGCTGAATTTTCCCGGAATCCTCTGCTCAACCGTCTGATACAAAGGCTAGTGCCAGGATGCGTATGCCGGTGACAGCAAAATATGTATGGCCTCGGTCGTTGACACCAGCGGGAAGCTTACAGAGAGAGAGAGACGGAGACAGATTGGAGGCTGTTTAATCCAGCCTTCTGACCAAGAGTCCAAGTTTTCGACGACAAATCCATGGACGTAAGGTGGGGTCCCGATTTGAAATATTTATTCAATTTCAACAGGATTGATAATTAAACGTATGATTCATTGATTCTACGAACTCTGAGAAGTTTTACTTTTGCTCCTGTAGAATTCCTCTCTTTTTTTCCCCCCCTTCCTGGAGAATTCTATTCCGGAGTTTTTTACTCTTGTAAACAAATTAATAAGAGAATCTGATTATAATTTTTTACAAAAACGAATTATATTCCTTTTTTTCCCTCCTGGACAGATATTATAAATTTTATAAAGTTTAAGATACTCTTCGCTTAACTTTTGCTATACCTATACTATCCCTTTTAGTAGACGATTTTAATTTTTATGTTTTGAAAATGGAGAAGTACTTGTGCGGAAAGGCCGACTTTATATATTACTATAATCCGTTGTCCATGACGAAAGAAATCTCATCAGTATATTTTTCCTATTTATTAGTCACAAAGATTCTAGAATGCCAAAGACCTACCTAACCTATTTTTTAAACTCCCGTAGTATATTTGTAATTTAAATTGAATTTCCATGAATATTAGATGTTGGATATGGTGTAAAAAACGAGTCAGCCAGTTTATGATTTATTAATAATACATTTTAATATTTATTTTATAATTTTAACTAATAATAATTTATATTAATTTAATTCATGACAATAATTATGAATTTTATCATCGAGAATTTCAGGGGAACGTTGCTAATATTTGAATCAACCAATTAATTCAATATAAAGCATAAAAAAAGACAACTATCATAAATTGTAATTTTTTCATCACCCTTCTTTGCCAAAAAAAAAAAATATCACGCTTTTCTTAAATCCTGGAGGTAGCCATCCGAACAACTAAATAATTTAGATTAAGGTTTTGTATTCAGAATACCTCTATTTAAGAGTCTTTTTTAATAAAGTGTGATTTTAAACTCAATTCACCCATTTTATGGTATACGTGGTCTGCTGCTAGACCAAAAGTTACCCAACTGTTTTCATAAATTCTTAATATAAGATATAATTGATTTTATTTAAACAAATTAATGAAACTAAATAGATTATCTAATTATAAAATATGTTGTATATATTATATATATAAATTTATAATTCATGTAAATTGATTTAGAGAAAATTAATAAATATAAATATTATAAAAACGGGATAAAAAATGCAAAAGGTGTGTTGGGAAAATTTTGTTTTTAAAAAAATAAAAGTGGGGGTTGTGTATGAATGCGAAGAAAAGGGGGGAAGAGGCTTTAGGGTTGTTACAGGGTACGTGGTGGGGGAAGGAAATTGACGTTATCATCTATTGATGGGTGGCCACGCAAGTAACCACCACCTGTCGAGATCACCGTCCACTCAAAGCGATGTCGTTTTTTCTTATTTCCAAGGAAACGTGCGCGTTTACTCATCTAAGCCATGTGGCTCCTCAACTATCCCTTGCCTTTTGGATGCTCTCTCTCCTTCATCGCGTTTCTTTTAATTTAGTTCGTGCCGGTCAAACACCGAACCGGGAAAAAAAAGGAAGTCCCTTATTTTAATATGAGTTGTCGATCCTAACCATTTAAATTTAATATATTATAAAAATAAATAATAATTTAGAGGTAATATATTATAAAAATATTATTTTTATAATATATTAAATCTAAATTATTAAAAAATGATGATATTTTCCTTAGAGAAGGAGGCAAGCCAAATCCGGTCAAATACGCCGTCCTCCTTCATTTCTTTCAATTAAGCTTTACTAAAACATTCTACGCTATTCATTATTATATTATTGTATAGATTACAAATGATTATCTTGTTTAGTAGAGAGCCTGATTCAGCTAACTGACCTGTCACCCGGGGAAGCTTTTAACTGCCTCTTGATTAATTTTTCTGTGGAGAATTATAACGAGGTTCTAAGGAAGGAAAAAAATAAAAACATAATCTTTGTAGATTACAAAATAAAAAAATGGTCTCATTAATAATTCTAGGAGTCTGTATTGACAACTCGTTAACAATTCCATGAGCCTGTATTAACAACTCCATGAGATCATTTTTTCATTTTACAATCTATTATGACCATTTTTTTATTTCTCGTTTTCATTGGGACCTTATTATAATTCTCCCATTTTTCTTTGACATTTGATATCCCAACATGGGACTTGTGCCAGGGTCTGCTTCCTCCACAATTTTCACCATATTTTATTTTTAGGAGGCCGTTGACATTTTGACTCGCTGCGTTTTGCTGAACGATTCAGATCTTGGAGTCCACTCTCAAAGGCCAAAGCCTTCAACATTTACGGCTTTAATTAGCCACACCTAATTGCGCACCTAACTCGCTCACTCGTCACATTCTGTATAAACTAAACAACAAAATGTTACAGCGTCATCATCCCTAGCACCTCACCTGTTTTTTCCATTCACGATTGAGAGACAGCCTCTATTCACATTATTATATCTTCCCTGTTATATAAAAAAACATGTCTAATTTAATTTAAAACATAATTATCATGATGACAAAGCAAAGGGTTGGGTTTGGATCATGTTTAACTTGGAACTGAGGTATCTAGAATAGGTGTTTCCTAGCCCGTATTGAAAAACATGAGGTCAAAGCAATCATTAGTACTAAACAAAGAATGAATTGAACTCCATCTATATTTAGTTTCACCCTACCCAGATTCTGGCTGCAAACCATTAACATTTGTTCTTCCCCGCATTAGCTAGCAAATGATTTATAGTTAAAAAACTCAATTTCCAATTTCCATCTGAGTGACGTGTGCCAGCTTTTCCATGCGTAGGGAGAGATTGATTCCCTTTGTCTTGGCCTTACCATCATGAAATCAATACATCATATTTACTTCCATTCCACAGAACTTGCCTTCTCACTGAAGAAATACAGTGGTGAATAACTTCAATCGCAATATTAGACAATTTATCTCAAAAGACCGGTTAAACTTATTATAAACCTTCTCCAAATCATTCTTAATAGCCACGAATCATTTCTTCCGGAGTGAAAAACCTCCTGAGCAATGATAATACTCTACATCTTGTGCCTTCCCAAGACATGACTACATATTGAGACTAGGATATATCACCTTACGCAGAAATGTCATCATGTTATTCGCAACAAGCTTCATAACGGCCTTGTGTATATCTCACTGCTTTTATAAGTGTACTTATAAGCTTGAAATCCTCGGGAGATTCCAAGTGTTCTGAATCTCTCTGATCCTGCTCGAAGAATTCCACAACAGAAGAGACAATATAAGCCCACTGCCAATTTGATAGAAAATTGCACCAAGTCCATCTCCGATTGCTTTGGTTTAATGAATCTTCCTTGAGTTCCTTCTACTATCTTCAATAGCATGAGTTCTCGTCCCCATATAACCTTCTGTGCCCAAATTAGATCATCTTGTAGTAAAGTTTCTTCCATGTCTCTCCAAAACCTTTTGTGCAAGTCTTCTAGATTATCAGAATTCTTTTGAAGATGAGCCAGTGCTATTGATCCCATCAAGCCTTCTGTTTATTGCTTCATTATGTCACCTCTTTGGTCCCCCCATTCAATACAGCTTCAGTGAACGTAGCCACACTACTTGACCACTCGGTGGGCCCATTCCACATTTTCTTCAAAATCAACACGCAACAAATCGAAACAGACGTACCACCTATTTCTCATCTTCCGTCAGATCTAAAGCAAGCTGAACTGGCACTTCATAAATGAAAAAAGCAAAATAACAAAGAATATAGTTTATGTATGTATTTATACAGTATAAGCATCTCACAATATATTTACAAAATAATGGAAACATGCTCTGTATCAATTATAGTATATCTTCAGCGAAAAAGTCAATCAGTTTGCACTGCTTAGACGATGAATTATTGGCTTTGGAAGGTCTGATATCACGTTTTTTGAGAATCACAATGGAGAAGCTAAATTGATGAGGAGATAAACGGTGAAACGAGTTTCAGCTAATGAAGAAACTCCAGATCATGAACCATTGGGTTCACAGTTCTGCCTGGGGGCGAGCCTGCGTAACAAGGTGCTCTTCACCGAGTTTCATCCAAGTTCTGCAATCATAAATATACCCATTGATTAACCAGAAACCACTGAGAATGAAGTTATCTTTTCTATTCTCTTCTTCATCATAAGTTATATGTTTAACCGCTAATCTGAACTCTTGTAGAGCCCAGACCTTTCTGGGGATCATATAAAGAACTCCACTTCCTTCATCGGTGTTCAGCTGACTGTGGCTGGCAAAAAGAATAATAAATCGGAAGCTTCACAAAAGGAAATGTGAAAAATAGAAGTGATTCTGTCAAAACTCTGTTTGTTACACCTGAGAAGCTTGAGGGATTCAACTTTGGCAAGTGCAGGCCTTTGAAGCTTAGGGCAATGAAGATGATTATATCACCCTATCCAACTTGGTTTCTTTCTGAACTGGAGTCCAAAAAGTTGCTCCACACTGCATGCTTATGCATAATTATATTATTGCTCGTCTTCTTAGCATCGACGTCACAAATGGAAGGAGCAAATTATCTTGTGTCTTTCAATTCAATTTATTTTCATCTTTCATTGCAACGGTTTTAGCAAAAAGTAGTGGTTATATTGAAAGATTGACTACATATTTAAAGGAGAATTCCAAGAGAGACGAGATTAATGATCAGCGGGGCCATAGGATATTGGATTTTAGGCCATGTATGAGCAGGAAAGAGTGCTTTTGCTCGAATGAGAGCGGATTGGGGAATGGTATTTGACCAGATGGCGTTGTTGATTTCCTACATCTCCACTTCTCCTTGAAACCTTTCATTCACTTAAACAAGTTAAGGGTTTCATTTTTCACTCTCTTTCTATTTTAATCATAGTCTTGTGGCTTTGATGTATGAATGATTCGCATAAAGTGATTGTTGAAATTGATCTAACTTTAGCAGTAACTTTTATGGGTCGTGGGACCCTGGAAAACTTGTTTACGAGCAAGAACCCAAGTTCGATGTCCTCCTTTCATACAAATTGCAGCGGATCACACAACCTCGATTTGCATTCTGTTTCGTTTTCTAATCCTTCTTTGAGGTGCAGAGAACTGATTGGACTATAATATAGAAAGAGCAATTAGTGTTTCAGATCTGTTTTCCTTTTGCTCCTTCGTGGTTATTCCATGCCCTTCTATAAAAATTAAAAAGAAAAAGGTTGCCGTTGACATGCGCGAGCTCTCTCAGTGTGTACAAGTGCTTATCTATAAGACAGTATCAAAGCTGTAAACTTTAGTTTGGCTAAAAAATATTGAGACGGCATAACATATTTTGAAAACCCATTAGCAGACATAGTGCCACAAAACCGTTTGAATTAACCCTCCTCAATTCAAGCCGCGTGTACGTTCAGTCACATGGTTGTACTAAACAACCAGCAATGGTTTTGAGCTTAAGCCGTTTCTTGTACAGAGAAGCCATAATAAGCGTCAAGTGTGTCTACACTAAGCCATATATCAATTTAGTTTGAGAGAATATTAAGACTTAGACAGAGCAGAATTAAAGGGCTCAATTTAACTAGAAGCTAACACAACTACTCAACGGTCCAATTCTTAATTCCTAAACATTAATATTCAACAAACTGACCAAGCAAACGATTTCTTGAGAATTCACCGATCCAGCAAGGCGGATGCCATTTGCCACCCAAACTGCAGTAGGAATTGCTATTCGGACGGTAGCAGCAGATCAAAATGCAAGAGGCAGAAGTCACGATACAAGGACCCACAATCAGAAGACATGTAGCATGAAGAGCTATTATGGACAAGAGGTAAAGATATAGAATAATTTTTCATAAACATGTTTACAACAAAATATGAACCACGACATAAATAACCTATTTCCATTCTTTTTCTGGGGCTCACCCTTGAACCCTCCGCTCCCAAACCCCCTTGAAAAGATAAAGGGGGAAAAACCTAAGCTATGCACAAGTAGAATAGACCTATTAAAGCTTGAGTTAACCATGGTAGCAATCCCAATCAAATCTTGGCTGCGAAAACACTTCATAATCAACGGGCCCCTCCACAATGTTGTCAATTGTTTGAATGGACTCCAAGAGAGTTGGCTGAAAACTTTCATTACCAGAAGGCAATATTTTATACAAAACCAACAGTCCAAGTGTGAATATGGCTTGCAGCTTGGTAGAGTCGCCTTGAACAGAAAAGAATAGAAGCATCGCTAGTAGGAATAGATCAACGCAGAAACGCATGATCCACAGGACAGTATCCATTATCCTTCCATCATTGCCAGCAGGAAAACCACGAACTCCATATACGAACAAGAAGTTGTACTTGTCAACCACATATCTATACCCAAAATAAACTGCACCAACAGGGACCACAATTGGAGCAAAAGAACAGTATACCAGAGTAAGTGCAAATATCGTCAAATTAAATGCATAATACTGTGCAAAATCAAATTGCTGCTTTGGTGCAGGTGAGCTTCTAGTCATTGGATAGACATGAAGATCTTGCCCCTCTAGATTATCCCCATTCATTGTGGCAGCGTCATAAGTAGATTGTGGCATCAAATTTCTCCGAAGATTATCAATTTCCTGATGCTCTAAAGGGTATTCTTCACTTTGTTCAGGAACTAACTGAAGCATGTCATTCTTCCGGAATGTTTTAAGTTTCCTTTTGATCCAAGGGATAGGAGCCAAAAGATCAAAAGATATACCCAAGAAAGTGCTTGTAATCAGAAATGCAAGAGATGAAAGGCATGACCGTGATAGGAATGAAGCACTCATATATTGCTCAATCCTCCTGCAATCTTCTCCATCCATATAGCACCGACCCATCTTTAGGATAGCACTCTCTAAGGATGATTCTACCAGACCCCTCAAGAGAATGAGATTAACAAGGAAGAAGCAGACCATCTTCACAAGTGAAGCTCTTTGTTCCCCAGATACAGTAAGATGGCGTTCAAATTTGGAGAAATAAGAAAGAGCAGATGGGATTATTATATACATGCTTACAAATATGATAACATTAGGCAGGAATTGAAAAATAATGCTGGTAAGCCAGCTAGAGCTTTGTACCCAAGCCAACCACGATTGAGCATTATCCATAGCTTCAGCATTAATGATCCTCCCAGCACTCTTAAAAGCACTGATCACAGCAAGGGGAGAACTGAAAAATAAGAGCATCAATAATAAGCAAGTATTCACAAATACTCTGCGCAGTTTCAGCGAGAGCTTTGATGTTCCCATGTTATTCCAGTAAATGTCAGTTGCCAATGGAGCACGCTCAACTTTCCACTGGTTTCTCCGAAGACGTAATTCAATAAGAGAAAAGAACTTCCCAATTCGCCTCCTCTTTTCATTTTGAAAATCCTGGACTGCTTTATTAGCAGTATACACATCCTTAAACATAACAAAGGCAACTCCAGCACTGCATGCACGTCCTTCTTTATAGGCAGCTAATTCAGTCTCCAATTTAGCCCTTAATTCTTGCAATTTTCTTAACCTCTCTTCGTCAGTGTACCCAAATCTAGCCAGAATGTCAGAAAATACGTCCTGCAACCGTTTCCAAGAGTAAAGCACCCAACTCCCTAAATTCCAAGAAGTATCCTGAGCATTTCCATCAACTTCACTATCATCTGGCAAGAGGCGAGAGTCCATTCTTGCCACCAACCATGAAATTTCATCCCTTACTTTCAACAGCTCTGCTGCCAAATCATCCAAAGCACGCAAATCCATTGGCACAATCAGCTTATATACCTTCCCTGGATACCTATATTGAAAGTACTCGTGCAATGCAACTCTATCATCCCCTAAATTTTTGGGTAAACCCTGCACCATTATAGTGAATATAGCAGTGGAATTCGCAGTAGGGTCACTTGGATTACCATATCCATCCCTAAATCTAGTGATCCTTAACCTCTCTTCCATAGCGGAAATACCAAAATGAACCAAAAGAACAACTACCACCACAAAAAGAAAATGTATCCAAAGTAGAACCGAACCTTTCTCGATGTGATTAATAGTAGTCTTCGAGAATTGGTCATCCAACACAGCAGTCCCGGCATAAATATTAAGCGGAAGAATTAGCAGTACAGCCAATCCCGCTATGGACAAAAGAACGGCACAACTCCCACCTTCGATCAAAAGAAATTGAGCAGCATCAGCCCCGCAGTGGCGAGCAATTTCACGGCCCGTAGCGTGCCAAACGGCGAGAAGCTTGTTGGCAAGAGCAGTAGGTCCTGGCATTCGGTGGTGGTCACTGCGTAGCTTCACAAAGATGAAAATCAGTAGGCAGCATAAGGCCCCAATCGCCGATATGTTCAGCAAGTACTGTATGTTGCCGTACCACGCACCATACAGTCCCCCATCGTCGCCAGAGGATGGCGGCAGAGGTAGGGACCCGTCCATAGAGAATACTGATGAATTTATCGCGAACGGCAGAGGCAGGACGATGAACCTGAAAAACTAGGGTTTATACAGGCAAAATCTAACGTCCAAGAACATGGGGCGAACGGAATCCAAATCAAATCCAATTCTGTTCATAGAGCGCGCGGATTCGGCATTTACCGAGACAAACACAAAGTTATGGCTTCTTTTGCGATGAGAATATTCGTCGAGCAGAGGAAGACGACTGAGGACATAGACGGAATTCTGGCAGACAACTTAGGACATAGAAGGAACTCTAGCAATTACTATGAGGATATGAATTTATTCCCCTCCCCACAGAGGCACAGACTTGAAATTCGCTTGCTCCAACAATTACCAACAAAAAATATCTCTATATCTTTTTTTTTAAAGTTAATTTTTTTAAAAAATTCTGGCATTCTTAACGTTTTTAGATGGCAAATGACATTCAAGGACTTTCTAGAAATATTAAATACAATTAAAAATCACCAATATTTTATATTTAAAAAAAGATATGATTTTTTATTGGAGTTATAATTTTTGTGTTATTCTTTAATACTTATCTTTGATGTTTTAAGTGCCTAATTTTAATATTTTCAATATTTATCTTTATTATTTGTAATACTCTTTTTTTTTTTTTTGCCAACGGAATACTTCATTCACCATATAAACTGAACATAATACATCAGCTCAACATTACATTACATAATGTTACATATAGAACTAGAACAATAACTGTACTAATCTAATAACTACACAAAATATAGGCAGCAATCAACTTGGGGCTCTCAAAAACAGTTCTTGTGTCATTCTCCAGCAATCTCCTCAGATGATCTTGAGACCCAATCAATCGGACATAACCTACCAAGTGAAAATATTTGTAACACTCATCTTATATTTTCAGCCCCATCCTTTAATTTTTTTTTCCAGTAAAAATATAAACTGAAATTAGATTCCCTCGCACGTATTTTCCTTGAAACAGGTACTTTCTCTAGTGTATGTTTAATTAATAAAAGTATTATCTAATTGAGTGGTTTGTCTTGATGATAAAAATCTCAATCTACTTTTTTTCCATGTATTTTTAAGTTATTTTCTAAATTACTTTTATTGATTACATTTATTAAAACAGTTTTCATCGCGAGATGAACACTAATTTTGCATTTATTTAAAAGTAAATAACTAAGAGTGCAATTTTGAGTGTTGGCATATGATTGCACACCTTGAGTTGAGATTAGTGCATACGGTAAAAAATGTAAATCTTGTCATTAGTGAACATGTTAATAATTTAAGGACTTGTTTGGAGCAGTGATTGAAATATTTAAAAGTGATTTTTCAATCATGATTTACGACATCATGATATGGCAATAAACATATGAAAAGAGTTTAGTGTTGGCTTACATGAACATGCCTCTGATAAGCAACTCCAAACATAGGCTTAACTGATTAGCATATTCATATTTAATTTGAGTATAAACACACCTAACGAGCATGCGCCTTAACTTTAGTATATCAAAAATGGTTAATATAATGTTTAATCCCTATAGTTTTACTCTATTTTGGCTTTTAACATGAGATTTTGGTCCATTAAAATTTTTTTTAATGTCTAAAACATTAATCTCCGTATTTTAATAAGAACCTGAATCATTTTATCTCTTGAGGAAACAAGACTTATGATTTAAAAATAATAAGAATCAAAACCAAAATAAAGATAAATTCTAAGGAGTACTATAGAATAAATAAGTTGTATATATGTGTCTCAAATACACAAGGCCTATATATATGTGTGGACTGTGATATTGTATACTAGATATTGAGATTAATAAAGATGTTGCTTTCTCAATTATTTATGGATCCACTTTAACATTGCATCAGAGCCCAGGTCCTTTGAAGATTAAGCAATGGGGCTAGCACAACCCGGAACCCAACCCAGGCCTAAAACGTATTTTTTGTCCTCTTCCTAAAATTTTCAGGTTCTTCTTTGTCAAACATGTTTCTCTCTTTTCTTCAAGATTTATCAATTCGATTAGGGCACACACACGATGGGATTACAAAGTGAAAATCGAGATCCTTGCGCCATCATGATTCTTCCACTGCTATCGAGTCTCTGGTGAGGCGACGCCTTGGCTGAGTTTTCTTTTTGGACCCTTGCAATTATACAATCCATGGTAAAGAACAAGATCAAAGAAAGCATGAGCACGATCGGAGGAAATGAGCAAGACAGTGCATGAAGCCTCTTGAAGTGCCATGATCCTTGGGCTCATTGAGGAAACGATAGTAAGATCAAAGGAAAACGGCAAGATCGAAGTGCCATGATTCTTGACGCTGTAAGTCTTGATCGTTGAAGCTAGAGGTACTGTGATTCATGCTTCTCATCATCTAATAGTTCATCTCCAACAACAGTGTTGTGATTCTTGATTATCGAAGCTTGAAGTGCTGAGAATCTTGCTCCCTATCATCTAATAGTTCTTCTCTGATAGTAAAAATGCTAATAGATGACAAGTTTGGCACCAGGCCTGTGCTGTGATTCTTAACACTCATAAAAAGGGGTTGATTCACAATTTGCGTCAGAAATAACGGTTTAATTCACCCTATTTTCAGAATTTATAGGATTAAATAGTGATTCCGGTTTTGTCTCGTTATGATTTTAGTGAGAGTTAGTCTTTCATTTGCTGAATTCTGGTAGTTTTACTTTCCATCTATTGTCTGAACATTCTATTGGAACATCGATTTTGCTACACTACCTTCTGTTACCCCTCCAATTGGTCTCCCTACACTAATAGCAGAAGCTGCAGAGGCAAAATCTACCAGTGTTGATTTTCAGCATCCACTTTATTTGGACCCCACAGACACCCTTGCTCTCACTTTGGTGTCTCAAGTCTTAACTGGATCCTAAAACTATGTTGTTTGGAGCAAGTCCATGAAAACTTACACTCCATGGTAAGAACAAGCTGGGGTTTGTCAATGGAACTTGTCTTCGAGAGAATTAGGGGCCACACCATCGAGATCAATGGGATCATTGCAATTCAGTAGTTTTTTCTTGGTTAATTAATTATGTCGACAGGGACATTGTAAGTGGCATTACTTACTCACAAAGTGCACACCTGGTATGGATGGACTTAAAAGAAAACTTTGACATAAGGGATGGTGCAAAAATCTTTTCCCTTTATCACTCCATTAACTCTCTTGTCCAAAGTAATCTCTTAGTTTTTGCTTATTACACAAAACTGAAAGAGTTATCAGATGAACATATTGCCCTTTTCCCAATCCCAAGCTGCCAGTATAGATCTTCTTAAGATTACTCTAAGATAGTGCATGAACAAAGGCTCTTTCAATTTCTAATCGGCCTTAATGAAGGATTTCATCATGTTTGAAGTCAGATTCTTCTCATAAATCCGTTGCCATCATCCATCCAAGTGTATTCAATGATCACACAAGAAGAAACACAAAGGTATATGTTTTATAATTCACTAGTCAACCCTTCTGAAGGTCACATAATAACCACTAATGCCAATAGGAGAGGTAGAGGCAGAACAAGAGGACATTCTCAAGAAATTTGCAGTCACCGTAATAAAAGGGGACATCAGAAAGAAACTTGTAACCATTTGATAGGATTTCCACCAAGTTTCCCCACACCTAGATTTAACAAGATTCGAGATGACAAGGCTAACCCCATTATAGCTAATCCTGCTGATAAAGCAAACAGTGGGAATGAGACTTCTTTTACTGCCCAAAACACATCACCAACTGGTCTGTTCACTCCTGCTCAATATAACAAATTATGGATATGCTAAAAAGGGACATAGAGCCATAAGAAGCTGCTGTGAGTATTCAGCCAGCAACTCCAGGTCTTTCTCTTAACCTTATAAATGAATGGATCTTAGATTCCGGTGCTAGTTATCATATAATAAGTAGTTTAGATTACCCAGACAAAAGTATACCATATTTATGTATGCCAAAATGGGTTAGAGTCCCTAGTGGTGAAAGAATTATAATAACTCGTATAGGAGAAGTGAGGATTACTAAAGACGTTTTCTTGAAAAATATTTTTTATGCAAAAGAATTTTGTTATAACCTAATTTCCATTGCCAAACTTGCCTTGGATAGCCAACTTGTTGTGTCTTTCTTCCTTGATATTTGTGTACTGCAGGACATGTGCAATGGAATGACCAAAGGGATTGGTAGGCTTACTAAAGGCTTGTATCTTCTACGAAAGGAATGTAATACTGAACATGTCAATGTTACTAGCAAGCATAATGATGTAGGGATAAACAAAGGTTTTCTTTGGCATTGTAGATTGGGGCATCCCCCTCTTGATGTTCTAAAACACTTGAATAATCTAAAGACTGGCAAATGTAATACTGATTTCTTTGATAAATGTGAAGTTTGTATTCATACAAAGATGACTCGGTTACCATTTAGCATCAGTTCTTATAAATCTCATCATTGTTTTCAATTGTTGCATGCTGATGTGTGGGGGCCTTATAAAACTCCTACACATCAAAGGCATAGATATTTCTTAACTCTGCTTGATGATTTCTCTAAAGGCACATGAATTTTTTTGATGCATCACAAATCTGAAACAGCAAAATTTTTAAAGATGTTTGTTTCTTATGCTAAAAATCAGTTCAATACTAAAATTAAAAGTTTGAGAATCGATAATGGTACTGAGTTTGTAAATCAGGAGGTTAAAAAATTCTTAGGTAGTAAAGGAATCATTCACAAAAAATCTTGCCCATTTACCCCTCAATAAAATGGTATAGTAGAAAGAAAGCATAGACATCTTTTGAATGTTGCCAGGAGCATTATGTTTTACTCTAATATGCCTATTAAATTTTAGGGTGAAACGATTAGAGCAGCAACGTATCTCATTAATAGAACCCTTTCTAAAGGACTAAATAATCTAACCCCCTACAAACTATTATATATGAAACAGCCTGTTTTAGATCATTTAAAGGTATTTGGTGTTGGAAATTGTGCTTTAAGGGCCAATCATTGTACTTTGAACATTATTATTTTAATGAAATTTTTCCATTTTGTTATCATATTATTTGCATGTTAACTGTGATAATTGTATCCTTGGATAATTCATGAAGATTGTCCTAAAATGTCCCTGGTCGATCATCTATATGGGAGCAAAGATGAAACAAGATCAGTATGACTTTAATAAGATATGGAAATACGAATCAAAGTCTTAGGCACTTGTAAGTGTACAAGGTACTGGACCGACCTACTATGAGAAAGCTACATGGATCAAGTCATAAGTTTTTCTCATGTATAACCACGTCACAATGCCCTTAGACCTGAGGTCATCATGGATTCCTACATGAGAGTTGCTAAGCTTTGAACTAGTCAAAAGTCACTTTTGACAGAGTGATGATAAAGGTTATGATCGGGCTTGGTGGTTTTTCATGCAGAGGCATATGAATGATCAAGATGGAATTTGTCCCTCACATTAGTAGAGAGATATTACTGGGCCCCTCAATGAGTGAGTCTGAGAAATGTATGGTCATACTACAATGGAAATGAGTTTCCATTTCTATTGTCAGGCTACTCAGGAATCAATAAAGTAATGATCAGGAATAAGAGGATGACATTATCCATGCCTTATCATTGATCGATATATCGAGTGATAAAAGGGACGTGACATGGTTGTATGACAGGTTGTATCGTGATAACGATCCTCATATGATTTGGGTAGTCGTAATGTCTTGCTAGAGGCCACTTGCGACTTTTGGGTTAATATAGTTATTGGCCCACTACCAACTTCATATGGGCCTACAGGGTCGCACACAAGAATGGCCCAACACGAGATAATGTTTAATTTAGGGTGGACGAATTTTATATTTATATATATAATATAAAATTCGTTAATAATATTATATAGATATATATTTTCGAAATACATATCATATATTATATATGTATATATGTATGTGTATGTGTGTGTGTGTGTATATATATATATTATATGATATTATTATATTGTGTTAGTTTTAAATTTAATTTATTAAGATATATTAAATTTAATAACTAACATGATAGAGATATAGTATCTCAGATTTAATTTATGAAGATAAATTAAATCTAATGGCTCTTTATTTGGATTAAATAAATAGGTTAAATTAAAACTGTTGGATAGATTTAATTTAAACTGAATTTATTTAATTAGTTCATCAAGATAATTAATTGTTGATTAATTTCAAAATTAATGATGATTAATTTTGAAATTTAAATATAGCCATCATAGGTTATAAACTTGATAGAGCAAATATACTCGTATAAGAATTCAGAGCCGCAAGGGAAACCCTAAAAACATTGGAGGCGCTAGTACACAGTCTCGGTTGGAGAGCATTCGTGTGGATACCTGTAGAGGGAGCGGACCTAACGTGTTGGTTCGTAGAAATCGTGAAAACCCTAAGTAGAAAAAGGTACGAGTTCTTTCTAACCCGATTTAAACGTTGTTGATAGATCATCGATTAAGATCGGTAAAATTTTTAAAATTCTTCCGCTGTGCCTGCCGATCCTAACATTTGGATGTCTAGTTTTTGCTGATAACCTTAATTGTACAGATAAGTTTCAACCTAGGGCTGAACCATGTGTGTTTTTGGGTTACCCAACTACCCAGAAGAGCTATATAATATATATATATATATATATATATCAAAGCCAAAACACTCATGGTTACTAGGCATGCAACATTCATAGAAGATAAGTTTCATTTCAAAGATCTAGAAGCTAGTCATCAAGGGGAAGTGAGTAATAGAACTATTGATCCTCTTATTCATGACAACAATTATTTCCAGCATCCTAAGGTAAGAAATAATCATTGGGACGAGGTCCATAAGGGCAATCAACAATTGCCTGAACTTGGACCAGAGCATAATCTGTCAGAAATGAGGCAGCACAACGTGCCAGAAACTGGTGAAACTCTAACTCCTATATGATCTAATAATAGAACAATTAGAAATAAGCAACCTCCTAGGTTAACCAAAGACTATAAATGTGATTTTTTAGCCACTAATGATAGTGAATAGCAACCTAAAATTGATGATTTACAAAACCATACTGCTTTGTTTCATTCTAATGAGTATGATGATTTGTCTTCTTCTTATAAAGCCTTTCTATATGTTATTGATGAAGAAATTGAGCCTTACACTTATGAACAAGCTTCCAAAGACCCTAGATGGATTCAGACAATGCAAAATGAAATTAAGTCCCTCGAAACAAATAAAACATGGAAGGTAGTTACTCTCTTTAAAGGTAAGAAACCAATAGGTTGTAAATGGTGTTTAAGGCTAAATATAAAGCTGATGGAACATTAAATAAGTTTAAAGCAAGATTAGTTGCAAGAGGATATAATCAGAGGGAAGGAATTGATTTATTTGAAACATTTTCTCTGGTTGTGAAAATTGTGACTATTAGAACTATCTTAATATTAGCTGCTATTTATAATTGGCCGATACACCAAATGGATGTAGAAAATGCGTTTTTGCAGGGAGACCTATATGAGGAAGTTTATATGACTATACCTCAAGGTTTGGAAACCAAGGGAGAGCACTGCAAAGTTATGTAAACTTGAGAAATTATTGTATGGCTTGAAGCAGGCTTAAAGACAATGGAATGAAAAATTAACCCAGTCATTAATTAAAAGTAGTTTTGGACAAAGTAAGCATGATTATGCTGCTTTCCATAAATGAAACCAAGGTAATATAGTTATTGTGCTTGCTTATGTTGATGATTTGATTATCACTGGAAATAGCCTAAAGGAAATAAATGCTATAAAGAAATATCTTCACAGTGAGTTTAGAATTAAAGATATAGGAACATTAAAATACTTCCTTGGTCTAGAGGTTTTAAGGTCCAAGTATGGAATCCTACTTAATCAAAGAAAATATGCAAGTGAATTAATTTCTAAGATAGGTTTGAGTAAAGAAGAGATCATGATGACTCTTATGGAACAAAATTTAAGGCTTACAGCTACTGAAACAAAATCAGATCATTTCTTTCCAGATTCGGGAGTATATAGAAGTCTGGTTGGTAAGTTACTTTATCTTACTTTGACTAGGCCTGATATTTCCTTTTCAGTGTAGGTGCTGACTCAATTTATGTAAGAGTTTAAGGAGTCTCACTCGTGAGCTGCATTACGATTAGTGAAGTATCTCAAGGATAGCTTGGGGAGAGGAATATATGTTTAAGCAGAAAATTCACTAAGAGTGGAATGCTTTTGTGATTCTGACCATGGAGCCTGTCTAGATACAAGAACATCTGTCACCGGGTTCTTGGTAAAGCTGGGAAGATCATTGATTTGCTGGAAATCCAAGAAGCAAACGATAGTTCCCATATCTTCCATTGAGGCAGAATATAGAGCATTGAGAATGGCGGTAGCTAAACTTACTTGGATTGTGGGATTGCTAAAAGAGTTACATGTTCAGCAAGTAGAACCTGTGAAGGTGTATTGTGACAATAGAGAAGCTATTCACATTGCGACAAATCCGGTTGTTCATGAGCGTACCAAGCACATCGGGATAGATTGTCATTTTGTGAGACAAAAGTTGGTAGATGGCATGACAGAGTTTGGACATATTCATTCAGAAGAACAACTTGCTGATATTTTAACAAAATCACTTGAATCTTCGCAACATGATTATATATTGTGCAAGTTGAGAACTAGTGAATATAGAGTTCCCAACTCGAAGGGGCGTGTAGAATAAATAAGTTGTGTATATGTGTGTACTTATATGCTGTGGATATATATATATATATATATATATATATATATGTAAATAGGTTAACTGTCCCTTCTAAGGACAGATGCACAAGGTCTATATGTGTGTGGACTATGATATTGTACACTAGATATTGAGATTAATAAAGATGTTAATTTCTCAGTCATTTATGGATACACTTTAACAAGTACACATTATATTAACCCATTGAAAACACATGCCTGTCCATCGAGTTGATAATGTTGACTGGCACTATTGTTGGCAGGATTGTCCATCCAATTAAAATCTATTTTGTTACTAATATCTCATTAATTACCATTAGTAGCATACGTCAATAACTAATAAACTGATTAGCATATATTATACTTTTTTAATTAGAAAGGTGAACACTAATAATTTGACGTTATAAATGGGATTGAATCCACAACTTTTCACTTGTAAAAAGGTTTTCATGCAACTAGTATGCAAGACTATTGATTTAATTGCATGCTTTGTATTGTCCATTATATAAATACAACCATCATGGGCATTACACTGAAAACTTTTGAATTTTAAATCCATCAATACATTGCCTTGGCTGAAAACCATCTGTTATCAATCAAAGAAGCCACAATGGCATGTATTGAAGCACAATAATTGCTTACTTAAGAATGACCTTCCTTATTATGTGTGTTAATCTAAATTGTTTGACTTAAATTATTTAATTCAGGGCTTATTTATAATTACAATTTGAATTTTCAAAAACAGTTTTCCAAAAGTAATTTATGATGTAGGGAGATGTGAGAAGATTTTTATATCACTTATTTGTCTTTTTCCAAGGTATATCACTTATTTGTCATATTATTTGCAATAAATTCAATTCACACTAATTGTTATACATCTGATAGTAATAATATCACATTTATAACCCACACACACACGAAATCCTATTATTTATAAATGATTTTTTTTCGCCAACTTATTTGTAAATGAATTAACAGCGTAACAGTGTAGCCCAAGTTAATCTTTTTTGTGAAGAAGGAACCATATTTGCGTCGAAATTGATTCTGGCTGTTAATGACTTGATGTCATCGATAAACTAATAATAAGCAGTACAACTTAAAAATAAAATCAAAATTTTAATTTGCCTGAATAAAAATCCATAATCATTGTGCCACTTTTCTCTGCATTCCTATGTAGTTTGAGTTAGACGTCCCTCGTTACAGGTGTGGGGCCCATGGTTGCCAAATTGCATTGCTGGCTTTCGGCCATCGATTTATAGGAAGGGCCTTGTCTGCTCTGAGAAAGACCCCAGAGATAAAGGGAACGAGTTTCAGCTCTATCACACTGATTGACAGCTCTTTTACTCAGTTATCCCTATCTCTCTTCGTCTTCTACCTTCTGTATTGCCCACATCACAACACGAACAATATCGATTACAGGAAAAAGGAGGCGAAGAAAAGTGGAATCGTGGAATCGACCAATATACAACCCTTTCACCCCTACAGTTTGATTTGATGGATCTATAGATCTAACCCTTTTCTATCCACATGTATCGTTCTGTTTCGTTTAGATCTCCATCGCTTTCAACTGAATGTTTCTGCAGCTGACCGGAACCGATCGAATACCCTAATTGTATTGTCACCTGTAAGTTATGTTTCTGTTGTATTTTATTAATCTGTTTTTCCTCCTGGTGTGGCAAGTTATGGAATTGACATATTCCGGTTAATTGTTAGTATTTACGCTTTGTTGGGGGCATTAGTAAATTTGCCGTCTGGGGCGCCGTTAAGACCAGCCAATCTCTCTGCCCTGTTGTTTTAGTTACTTTTAAGCTAGTACAAGGCTTTTGATTTTGTGTTTTATAACTGAAGAACGAGTTCTAAACACTGGTCCTCACTTCCTGTTATCAGTGAATCTATGGCGGATGAAACTTGAAGCTATATTTCTCTAGTTTATGTGTTTGGGTTTTTAATTTATGCTCACTCATATGCTCCCTTGTTTACCAGTCAGTGGCTTTGTGAGTCTGCAGGGGAGCAGGCCCCTGGTGCTTTTTATTGTTGCAGTATTGCATTCATTTTGGATATGAAGGATTCTGAGGCTGTCTTGGGGTGAAATGAGGGATGTTATCAAGGATGATAGACTTTCTGAGCGCCTGTTGGCGACCATCCTTGGACCAATATGTCCGCAAAGGTTCAGATGTGTCTGGTCGGCAGGAGGGATTACTTTGGTACAAAGACGCTGGCCAGCACTTAGCTGGTGAATTCTCAATGGCTGTTATACAAGCCAACAATTTACTTGAGGATCAGAGCCAAATAGAGACTGGTCCCCTTAGCTTGCTCGAGACTGGCCCCTATGGTACCTTTATTGGAGTATATGACGGTCACGGTGGGCCTGAGACATCACGTTACATATGTGATAATCTCTTCCAACACCTGAAACGTATGCAATAAAAGTCTGATGCTCTTACTGAACTCAATTCTCGTTTCCTTCTAATTATATGACTGATGCGTGAATTTTCAGGTTTTAGTTCTGAGCAGCAGTCCATTTCAGTTGATGTAATACAAAAAGCATACCAAGCAACGGAAGAGGGTTTTGTATCCCTAGTTACCAAACGTTGGCCTATAAATCCCCAAATTGCTGTTGTGGGATCATGCTGTTTGGTCGGTGTAATTTGTAGTGGTACCCTCTATATTGCTAACCTTGGTGACTCCCGTGCTGTGCTTGGGAGGGTTGTCAGAGAAACTGGAGAGGTTCTGGCAATCCAACTATCTTCAGAGCATAACGTGAGCATAGAATCTGTGAGACAAGAGATGCATTCCTTGCATCCAGATGACTCACAAATTGTGGTTTTAAAGCATAACGTATGGCGTGTGAAGGGTCTGATACAGGTAAGCTCTACGTGTGAATCATGATGATTGATATTTTATATCAATAAGGAAATGAAATTCTCAGCACACCCCAACCGCCCCCCCCCCCCCCCCCCCCTAAAAAAAACGAAAAGAAAAATCCATCTTTTTGGCTGAGAAACTGAAAACCTGGCTGTCTCCTATCAAGATTTTATGCCATATGTTATTAGACTATGTCCTCCCAACTCATGTATCTTTTGTGGTTTTGATGGCTTTTCATTTGATCCCAGTTGTTAATGTCATAAATAGACTGACATGTATTGTTCACAATGGTACATTTTATTTGTGTCTCATCCTGGGCTGTGATCATTGCCTCAATTTTTTATTTCTCTGGTAAGAATGGGAAATTTTGAGGGCATTTGTGATTAGGTTGGCAAATATATTTTTAAGATGTGGTTTATAACTGTTATGAGGTTTAGAAGTGACTTGGGTATGCTCAAAATTTACACAGATTATTCTCTGTATCTTCTTTACCAGATATGAGAGCATCTTTTTTAGACTACGTTGTCTTCTGTTGATGAGAGTGGACACAGAAGCAGTGCCTTTGATATAAATATAGCTGTGTTAGTTGTTGACACCCACTTCTGGTAGTTTAGATGCAATCATTTCCTGAGTTACATAAAGAATCATGCTTGGTTGAGTTACGCAAGATGTAACCACCATGCTTGAGCTATAGGTTCTATTGAGGTTAGGATTTTAAGATTTTCTGGTGAAGGGAAGGAAAGAAAGTCTCAATGCTTAGTTGCCCTATTAACGGTTCTATTTGTTTTTCAGTCAAGATAGGGTGATAACTTCCAGTGAATTTTGCCTAAAGCTGATATTATTATGAATTATCTTATTTTGTATAACACAACTTAAGTGGTATGGCTTTCCTCCGCCTTCTTGATTATGAAAATCTTGTCTTTCAGGTTTCTCGATCGATTGGTGATGCATATCTCAAAAGGGCAGAATTTAACAAGGAACCTTTGTATGCTAAGTTTCGTCTCCGTGAACCTTTTAGAAGACCAATTTTGAGCTCTGAGCCATCTATTTCCGTCCATGAACTTCAACAGCATGATCAATTCCTCATATTTGCTTCTGATGGCTTGTGGGAACACCTCAGCAATCAGGATGCAGTTAATATAGTTCAAAATCACCCACGCAATGTAAGCTATTATTCCAATATACTAAATGGTTGTCTCTATTTTGTTTAATGTTTAATAATTAACTCGGATTTGTCCAATTCTGGAGAATATCATATGTGGAAGTGGAACTATTTAACTTGTCATAACTTGTCTACTTTGGCCGTTTCTTTTGAAGTCGTTTCATTTATCATTTGATTTATGATTCATTTATGTGTTATGTTCAAATTCGAAACCAGAGTCTTGCATATTAAAAAAGAAAAAAAGAAAAAAAAGGAATTTCCTTCATGTCTTGCTGATGAGCTTTCCTCATTAAACCAGAGTCTAGCCCTGGAAAGTAAGCTGAACAAAAGCTAGACTTAGAATGAAATGGCTTGGCTGTTCAATTTCTATCAGCATCAATAATCTAACTGTAATCAAACACTAGAAAGTAGAGACATGGCATCAGAGGCGGTGAAGGATGGGTGGGAGTTACCATTGCAAACTTTTTTTTCTTCTAATGCAGGGAAGTGCTCGGAGACTGGTGAAAGCTGCCTTGCATGAAGCAGCGAAAAAAAGAGAGATGAGATACTCAGATTTGAAGAAAATTGACCGTGGTGTGCGCCGCCATTTCCATGATGACATTACAGTAGTAGTTGTATTCCTCGACACCAATCTTGTGAGCAGAGCTGGGCCGGTGAGAGGCCCTCCTTCATCAGTTAAGGGTGGCGGTGTTAACCTGCGTCCTAAATCTCTGGCTCCCTTCGCTGCTCCATTGGAAACATAGTTCTGGCTGTTTAAAACCAGCCCTATGCGATGTTGATACTTTTGTATTTAGTGTGTACTCTTAACACAAACTCAGCTTTCGGGATCTGTCATCTTGTATATCAAATCCAAAAGATATTTTTTTCCCACTCAATTCAACATAGATTAAGAACATCAGTTTTTTCTCCCCTTTTCTGGATTGTGCTATGTAAACCAGTAACTTTATGTGGCTAGGGTGAGTAAAAGTATCATGAACAGAGTACCGAATTAATATATTGTATATATTAAAACTGGAAAAAGAATATATCCTTCTTACAAATAATGACATGATTAAAAGTAACATTTTCTACAACTATGAATACTCAATAATTCTACATTATTTCCAAATATTATTAAGTTAAGAAGTTAATTTAAAATTTAAATAATCTCCATGATAACATAAAGCTAATTTATTACCTAATATAAGTCAAGGAGAATAATCTTATAAAATTAAATGATATTCATAATGTTTTCAAAAAAACTGGGCGAGGCCTCGGCCTGCTCCAGTGTGGCCTAGTCCACTAGGTTCATTCCGGGTATTGGCTAGTTAAGAAGCTCTAATTAATATAAATGTACTCGTGTTTTCAACCAAAAAATGTAATTTTTTATAAAAAAAATGATAAAGAATATCATTTAAACTTTAAAATCTTAAATCAGTATTTATCTACTAAAATGAATTGTCAATTGATATACTCTTATAGTTAATACCTATATTATTATAAGCAATAAGATTAATTTAAGATTTTAAAATTAAAATGTATTTTTTTTTGTTTTTTCCTTTTTTTTTAATATTCCTTCACTAGGTAAGTAATTCTATTTCAGAGAGACATCTGGCAAAAAAAAAAGTTCAGATAGCAGCACCTTGAAATCTTTTGATCTTTCACCATCATTAATTAGTTTTATACTCTTTCCTTATCTGTCAAATTCATAATTTGTTTTCAAATAATTCTTATTTGTTGCACGCACACATGTTTCTTACAAATAATTATTTAAACTGATTTTTTTTAGGGTGTGTTTGGTTGGGCTTATTTTTCGACAATAAGTCTTTATTACGCAAATTAAGATAAAACTCCTCTCACGTACTTATTTCGTATACCGTGAATCACAATTTTTAAACACTTATTACACAAAAATAAACTATTCCAAACCAGCACTTAGTGTTTTTAAATCAGTAGCAAAGATACCCTTTTATTTATTTATTTCATAGATTTCACAAATGCGCGCTAAGGCGCTCACTTCATTCCCGCGAGCAGCAAGTGCTTCTAGGATTTTTGCGCGCTGTTCTTTTGACCATTCTCGGGCAGTAATAAAATATTTAAAAGAAAAAAAACTGACATTTTGTGTTTGGTTTGTCATCGTTCCCTTAAAACTGTGCACTGGGCAGATGAATAGGCGACGAGTTCCGTAGATTATATAATTACTCAGTTATTAATGTGGCTTTTGCCTCCATTTGCTCTCGGCATCCTCTTTTTGTTTTGTTCTGCTCTTTCGATAAATGTTGGAGCCTAGTGCGTGATCTCTTAGCCTGCCTAGTGGGCTGCGCATTAAGCTCCTGAAAATCGATTACTGCTCACTACACTGCACGGAGCTCATTAGGAATCATAAGGGTGCTTCGTCCAGTTCTGCGAGGGCGTCCTCACGCGTTCTTTACGCCGCATTGCCTGCTTTTGAAGACGATGGGTTGTGCGACCTCAAAGAAGCTGAGCAAAGAAGACGACGTCGTATCCTTCTGCAGAGACAGGAAATGCTTCATCAAATTGGCCCTAGAGCGTAGGTATGCATTAGCAGAGGCATACTCTAAGTATAATCAATCTCTCTATTCCGTCGCATTGGCCTTAAGGTTGTTTGTAGCTAGACATTCATCGCCTTCTTCTGCATTACTCATCACCTACCCTTCCACTCTTACATCTGAAACCGCAGCTCTCGTTGACAACCCCGTTTTTGTTCAACATAAACCATCTGAACCCCACCAAGGAGGAACCATAGAAGGAAAAGAATCTAAAGAGCGAAGAGATTGCGATGAAGAAGATGAAGAGTTCAGTGACGAAGAGGAACCCTTGTGTGAGCATTTTTATCGTGATATGAGCGCGCCCTTGGCATCCCCAATGAGAAGTTATCAGTGGGATTTTTTCAATCTGTTTGATGTGGGAGGGTTAACTCAGAACACATATGAAGATAGTGTAAGAGTGGGATGTGGAACAACAAGAGTTGTGGACGAGATTAAGGCTACTAGAAGCAGGGATGATTCTAAATTGGAAGCATGTGGGAGCGAAAAATTGAGGCAGATTAATGGAGAAAAAGATGGGAGGGAACTGTTGGAAGCTTTGAAGGATGTAGAGGACCATTTTATCAAAGCTTACAACTCTGGTAAGACTATCTCAAGGATGCTTGAGGCTAATAGAGTCCCTTTCCTATCTGCCCTGGACGATATCAAAGGTGAGTTATATTTATATCCTTACTGGCTATTATCGTTGGTGCTCTTTACATGCATGTTTATTGCCAAGATGAAAAGTTTATAAAAATATTAGTTTCATACGTGATTCAGGGAGCTCGAAGAAACTGATTCGGTCAATAACATGGAACCGATCCAATTCATTGCATTCTTCCTCCAGTAGGAGTCTGCTGATTTCAAGTTCACGAAGTTCGTCCTCATGGACAGAACTTAGCGTCGATTCGTATGATGAATGTGGAGGAATGGGATCTGGTAGCCACTCATCCACAATTGAAAGGTTGTATGCTTGGGAGAAGAAACTCTATGAGGAGGTTAAGGTACGTAGAATATGTGAAGATTGGAACTGGACTTTTTATTCTCTTCAATTTTTTCTTTGCAAAATCCTTTCTTCCGTAGTGGTTGTGCATGGATGACAAATATTAGCAGCAAATCAGAAAAGCACAGCCTGGGTCTTTTTAAATGTCTCCATGTAGAAATCATGTTCATGGTATTAGTTCGTCAACAGTTAGGCGTGTTTTCTGGAGAAATATATCGATATACTGGTCATGCTCCACTATATTTGTTGGCCAAGAGGATTTGATCCATATTCCACTTAAAGAAAGCTGAATGGTATTTTTAAAATGAATTAAACCATATGTAACTATGGACAGAACTGTTTGATCATTTTAGAATGTAAATATAAATAGCGTGTTAGAGTTATCGGTACTAGCAATAGCAACAAGTGCTGTAGTGGCCATTTAACTTCAGTTTGAATGAAATACAAATTCAGCTTCTTAATGGAAAATAACTGTTACTAAGTTTTGAAGTTTGACCATCTTCCTTCTATGTTCAGGCTGGAGAGGAAATTAGGAAAATATTTGAGAGGAAGTGCTCGCGATTTAAAATTAAAAAAGCTCGAAAAGATAGCCTCTATCACGGGGATAAATCTACTGCTGAAGTAGTAGAATTGCAAACCAGGCTACTGGTTTCAGTTCAAACTGCTGAATTGATTTCAAAGAGAATTCTAAAACTGAAAAATGAAGAATTGTTGCCACAAGTTGTCGAGCTGCTAAATGGGTAAGTCTGAAATTTCTACACAAAATCTTGGGAGTCGTGAATTTTCAACTGTCATAACCCATTTCCTTCACCTTTGCAGCCTCATGAGACACTGGAAGACAATGTTGGAATCACATGAAACCCAATACCAAATCTTGAATCAAGTGAGACTCTTCAGTTGTCCTGCTTATGGAAAATTTTGCAATGGCTCACATCGCTTAGCCACAATTGAGCTGGATGCAGAACTTCAAAACTGGCGTGCTTGCTTTGCCGACATTGTTTCTGCAGAGAAGGCATATGTTGAGGCTCTTCATGGATGGCTATCTAAGTTCACCATCAGTGAAGTTAATGATATCTACCCTTGGGGGACATACTCATCTCTGCCATTTAAATTAAATATAGTTGTAATCTTTCATGACTGGTTGGCTTGGCTGGAGAAAATGCCTGATAAGAAAGTTACGTATGCAATAAAAAGCTTTGGCAAAGAGGTACAATCTCTCTGGGTTCAACAAGGGAAGGAGCTGAGACAGAAGAGGAAGGTTGATAAACTTGCCATGGAAGTTGATAGAAGGGGCATTGTTTTTCAGAGGGAGGAGTGCAAAATTCTTGGGCCAGAGAAATCTGTTCAGGAGGCAGAGGTAAATGTGCGTACTCAATATTTATCAAAACAGAAAGATCTTTTGGAGATATATAGGAAGAAGCTAGATGCAGGGAAGGCAAAGCACCAAGCTAGTATGCTAGAGACACAGCATATTACTTTAAAGGCTTTGCAGAGTGAGTTCTGTTGCGTTTTAGAGTCATTAGCTGAGTTTTCAAAGGCTTCTATCAAAGTGTATGCGAGGCTTGTGACATACAGCGAAAGTGCGAAGATGCTTTTAGAATAAAATGGTAGTTAACTTTGTAACAAGAGATCTGCTCTTAAATGCTTCAGCTGAAGCCGTCAGTTTTGCTAGACTTTAGACTTTTGGTACTGTTGCATGTTTCATTGTGGTCAAAATAGAGATACTTCATGCCAGCAATGATAGTTCAAGTGCATATTTTAAGGAAATGATAGCGTTTTCCCCCTTGCATAATAACGAAATTACGTTATTGTGTGGGGAGTTGATTAAATTATGATGCTTTTTTAACTGTCAGACCAACTAAGGATTATTAAAATAGATAGACATACAACTATGATTTGAAACAAGGGTGCAAATGAGCTAACTGAAGAATCATTTGAGTCTAGGTTCGTTAATGTAAAGTTAGTTGTTTTTAAAGTACCTCCAGTTCTGGTCGATTTATTTTTGCTTCTGTTGCAACCTTTTTTGTTGTTTTTTTCTTATTGTGCAATTAGAATGATGGTGTAATGAATGATCACTGTTAATTAAAAAGACAATTAAAAAAGGAGGACAAAATTCATTGAAGTTCCTACTTTTCCATGGCATCGTCTTCTTGAATTCTCCTCAAAGTGTTGACATCAGTGTCAATACTAATACTATTATTTTCTAGGCATCTTAAATTTTCACTTTGAAAGGATAAACTATCCATATCGATAAGAAACTTTTGAAATCCAACACCATTTATGCTTACAAAACTCTCTGAACAATCATAGCTTTCTGTGGATCTGAGCGCCTCTGATTCTGTTAATTCTTGAGATGTGTTACTTGATTTGCTGAAATTCTTTGAAGGTACTTTGCCAGTCAAGTTATCAGCTACATGGAGAGCCTCTTCTAACTCTTGGCACACTTGAGTCATTGTAGGACGATGCTTTGGTACTTGAGCCCCACATCTAAGGGCAAGCTGACCCATCTTCAACAGAACCTTCATATTGCAAGACTCACATAGTAAATTGGCATCTATGATTTCTTCAATATTACCCTTCTCTATGCTAGGTCTTGCCTGCACTAACCATATTTATCGTGATGGTGTAAACGTAAGAAAAGTGGTCGAAACATAAGAAAAAAAAGTGAATTTATGATTAGAGGAAGATTTGCATGACTCACCCAATCAATAATATGAGAACTATTTTGATTTTTTGTGGGATCAACGGCTGGTCTAGTAGAAATAAGTTGGAGAAGTATGACACCAAAACTATAAACGTCACTGAAAGTAGTCAAATGAAAGGTTGAACAATAAGTGGGGTCAAGGTATCCTGGGGTTCCTTTGATCTGGCTGCTAACATGGGATTGATCACCAGTTGGTCCTGATTTTATCAGCCCAAAATCTGAAACTTTAGCCTCCAATCTTTCCCCTATTAAGATGTTGCTCGGTTTGATGTCACGATGAATTATACTTGGTTTCACCTCTTCATGCAAGTAAGCTATACCTATAAGATGCCCAGAATTTCCATATCAGACAAGTTCTTGTTAATTAACAATGAATTTGTGTTTTTGTTTGAGAAAAAAGGAAGAAAGAATGAAAATAAGTGTACCTTTAGCTGCTCCTATTGCTATGTTTACTCTTTGCCTCCAAGTTAAGCTCTTCCCTCTTTTTCCTATGATTCCAAAATGTCATGTTCAAAATGATATAATACTGATTCATCAAACTGATGTACTTACCCATCATGTACTCGAGCAGAGAACCATTAGGTACATATTCATATACCAGCATCTGGACCCCATCTCCTGCTTAAGGAATAATGATACGACCATGTTAGCATGAAAAGTTCTGCTCTGAAAATATCTTTTACTGAGAAATTTCACATGCATCTTATATATACGCACTCCATTATCACTTTTCAATAAACAAAAAGACTTACCGGGCTCTTCACAATATCCCACCAGACTAACAAGATTCCTGTGCTTTACTTTCGAAATAAGCCTCACTTCTGCTATAAGAAAAAAATACAAGCATGCAATATTAGTAGTGGTTCAACTCAGGTGGAGTTTTGGATATATTATTAACAAATTCAAATCTGACCATTTATGAACTCTGCCTTGCTTGAGAATGATTCACCATGAGCTCTTTTAATGGCTAATGTTCCTCCTAATTCAAAGGTTCCTTTATACACCGTTCCAAATGCACCAGAACCTAGCAAACAATCTGGGCTAAAATTATTTGTAGCCTTCTCTAGTTCCTCCAAACCAAAACGCCTCGACGATATCTTATCATATTTCAAACTCTTTTCATCTTCTGCACCTGCAACATTCAGTGCCATCAAGTGAACAAAATCTAAATTTGGATTTGAAAATTTCTGTTTCCAAATCTCATTCATTGTACTTTTAGCTCACCTTTGGAACTCCTTATGCATTCAAGTGGAATACCCTTTCTCTTGAAGATGCAGTACAACAATGCAACTACCATTACTGTTAAAAATAAAATGCCACAAACAGACCCTACCAACATAGTTTGGTAGTAACTGCTTTTGGAATTGGGTGGCTTTTCCATTTCCGGCGGTGGAGCAGCCAATAAATTGCGGTGACGATCATCCATTGCAATCTAATTATGGTAACGTTGTCCTCTGCTAGCTTATATATATATATATATATATATATCTATGATCAGTGATACTTTCGATCTGTAAATCCATTGTGTCCTGGAAAGGCATGCCTTGGCTTACTTGGTCTTATCTTCGGGCGGCATATAAGCCAAACCGCCAAAGATCCCCCATCACCTAGAAGTGAAAGCATAGAACTAATTACTCCTCCGGTGTTTATAAAAGTCCGATAATTAAATTAGGCGATTCAAGGGTGTTGTTAAAATTAGTTAAAAATGATACGTGTGTCTGAAATTATCTATTTTTTTTAAGTATATCAAGGGACAAGTAAGGAAGAGAAATAAAATAAATGTAGATATCACCAATCATTTAATTAATGTAATATATATAATTAATGAGGGAAAAAATTGAAAAAAAAATCATTAATGTTTAGTCTTTTTTTTTTTTTTGCCAAGTAATGTTTAGTCGGACTCTTATAAAAAAGACCATAGAAAGATTAAAGCAATTCAAATTTTGGGCTCTTGTTAAAAGGGATAAATGGAGTATTATTAATGTATTCTCTACAACCAATAAAGGTTAATCCAATTGGTAAGAGGATTGACTTATAACCATAGTTCTGGAAACCGGACCGGACCGGCCCGGTAACGGCGAACCGGCCGGTTGGCCGGTCCGGTTTCCATTTTAAAAAAAAAAAAAAAAATTTTACTATTTTCTTTAGAATTTTATACCAATAAGCCTAAAATTTCCAATTTCTCACCGGTTTGGTCCCGGTTTAGCTCCGGTTTGGCCCCGGTCTGACCCACTGACCCTTAACTCAGTACCCCGACCGGTTCAGTACCCAGTCCGGGTTTTAATACCTTGCTTATAACCATAAGGTTGTCGGTTTGAATCCCACATATGTGAAGACCTTGTTGGTGAACGATTTATAAGTATTTCTTCAAACTCTCTTTGAATCCAGGGACATACCCTGATCCTGACGAAACCTTAGACTCAACTCACCTAAACTTTTCTAGAAAAAAAATATATTCCCAACACAAAAATTTAAGTAGCTGGCGACCCAATATGACTTGGCAATTTCCTTATTTTATGTGATGAAGCATCGACTTGAGGAGTATTTTATTACTATTGAAAGACTAAATTATTGTTTTTACCGTCTACGAAACATGAATAGATCACTTGCCGAGAGAGGATATTCTATTTCCTGCCTTCTAGATAGTATTAGCATCGCCCAAGGTATGATATTTAATGCAATTGACCCAGTAAGCTTTTTCTCTCTTCTTTATTAATAAAATGAGCTCATCTGTACAGTGAACGTTTTTAAATGGCAATCTAATCACGCTCTTTAGTGTTTGTTTTGGCCTACAACTTGATCGCAACATGACAATGATTTTTCGTTTATTTATTTAAATGAATGAACCATATGATTAATTAATATGTACGGAGCTCAGAAAATAATGACACCAACTTGTTAGGGGCTTTCTTTGGCCGTAAAAAAAAAAAAGTTAGGGGCATTATTTGTCGGATTAGCCAAGGACTGCTGGAAGAAAAAATTCTGGGTAATTTAAGATTCTGAATCTTTTATGCCCCGTTTGGTATGGTGGAATTGAAGGCATGGAATTGGAATTGGAATTGAAATTCAATTCCATGAGTTGTGCATGTTTGGTACAAAGAAATGTTTATGGAATTTAATCCCACATGGAAGCCAAATGGGGCCAATTCCATCAAACTCAATTCCACCCAAATAGCTAAGATTTGCAATTCCATGTTTTCAATTCCAACCTTGCCCTTTCTGTGATGAGACCCAGGTTTAGGAAACCGGACCGAACCGGCCGGTCCGGCCTGGAAATCGGCGAACCGGCAGGTGAACCGGTCCGGTTCCCGGTCCGGGTTCCAATTTTAAAAAAAATTTATATTTTTGTTTTAGAATTTCATACTTTAAGCCTAAAATTTTCAAAGGAGGGGGATTTTTTATTTTTCAATTATAAAGGCATTTTGGTCTTTTCACATATAAAATAGGACTCATTTCCATGATATATCAAACATTTGAAAAAAATAAAATGGTGCAGGTTTTCGGGAGGAGAAGGTTTTGGGCTTCTCTGAATGATGTTTTTTTGAAAAAAAAAAAATTTAAAGGATATTTTGGTCTTTTCACCTAAAAATCATATCTCATTTCCATGACATACCAAACATACTTTTACACCTCATTTCCATTTCCATATCCATATCCATTTCCATATCCATATCCATTTCCATTTCCATCAAGATTAATTCTATCGTACCAAACGGGCCCTTAAGTTGTGAGTATACGGGAGTCTTGACCTTTGGCGCGCGCATTTATTTCTCTATACGTGCCTATTTCTTTTTTTTTTTTTTTAATATTGTCATCTGATGTCCAGTTCGTAATTCGTAATTGTTTTTTTTCGTGAATGATAAACTGGAATACAATAACCTGTAGAGAGGTTACAGAGGAAACTCGATCCCAAGAGGAAACGCAAAACAAAATCAACCATGATCAACAACCGCCTCCAGAAAAGAAGGTGGTGGGTGATCAAGGATAAAAAAATTCATGGTAATGCTATGAGCTAACCCTACCATATAATCCGCAAGAGTATTGTCCTCCATAGATACAAAACTAAGAAGCACTTGTCATTCTCTAGATAGCCAAAGTCTCGCATCCTCTATCACATCCCTGAACTGGTGATCCTTATCAGAGCCTCTTATGAGAAGGTTTATGGCCTCCAGACAGTCTGTGAAAATAATAATATTCTTTAAATTCTTGTTCCAGCATATTTGATGACCCTGTATAATTGCAATGATCTCTGCCACCACAGGTGGCACGTGGATAATCTGACTGATATAAGCATAAATCCATCTACTGGCTTCGTCCTCGATCGCTCCAACGCAGCCTGCCATGCCTGAATCCAGCACCGATCCATCTGTCTCTAGAGTATCAAAGCCCGATCTTCCCCTCATACTAGCTCCTTCCTCAACAATGTTACGATTGTAAAAACGACAATTGTTGGTTAAATTGATATCCCAACTGGCTCTGAACAAACTAGAGTAGCCATTTTGCTGTCCCATTTCTTGTTCATCTCCAAACAGCTTCGAATAGCGAGCAACCCAGATATCCCAGCAGACATACCCAAACAGAATTGGCTAACTAACTTTTGTAGTGAAGTTTCTTCCTGCTTCATTTCTGAGGTTTCATTGGATCCATTCCAAACCTAGTAGAGTAGAGAACTTAGTCCACAGGACTGGTTGAATCAGGGAAATCCACATTTCCTTTGCTTTAGCACAATCCCGCAGTAGGTGCATCAAATCCTATTCCTCATTGCATCTAAAAGCACTGCTTTCATTTTCCATCAAGCCCCTTTGTTGTCTTAATTTTGCCGTATGAGCCTTCCCATGAGCAATAAGCCACATAAAGGATTTGATTTTCTCTGGTACCTTCCATCTCCACAGCAACTTCTAAAAGGCTTGATTCTGGTTCTGGTGACATGCAAAACAGAAACGATATGCAAAACTAACAGAAAACTTACCATTAGCAGCCAAAGCCCAGAAATACTTATCCTCTCCCCTTTCCTCATAGGGCAGGCTTACGCTCGTAATCCCCTCGGCCACTGGAACCACATACTTAATTTTCTTGTATTTCACTCGCCCCACGGATTAACATAATCTTGAGCTTTTTCATTTATGTCCATGAAGACCTCCGAACTAGGAAAAAGATCACCTAATGGTTTGTTTAAAGCCAACCAATTATCATGCCAAAAGGAGGACATCGAACCATTTCCGATTTTGACCTTCATGCCTTCCTGGAATTTCTCCCATACCGAGAAAATACCCCTCTATGTATAAGAAGCAACCTATCTAGGTACCGGTCCATTCATTTGATTCCATTTATACTTGCTCTTGAGCACCCTCTATAATATTAAAAAAAACTGTCGGCAGTTTTTTCAAAAAAAAAAATTGTGGGGCCCACTTGAGAAAAAGTGACGGCCCCTTCACTTCTCTCATTCAGTTTCACGAGCAAGCGAACGAAGAGCGAACACAGTTTTAACAGGTTAGGTTCTAAATTTATGATAATTTTGGTACTTAAAATCACTTTTTCTTATCAAACTTCCTCCATAAAAGTTGTTCTACGTATTTTTATCTTTCTATTGATGGTAATATTATACTGAATAGTGAAAATTTTGGGGTTAGGATTTTCAGAGAATTGCGAGTTTTTACAAAAGATGATTATAGATATGTAGAGAATAAATAATAGCTTATTTTAATCAGTTTAGATTTATTATCTAGTATTTTTATGATTTTATAATTAATCTCTTCTTAAATAAATTATAAATTATGCTTTAGGAACTTTTTTACAAATTAAATTTGGATTAAACAATTTATTTGAGTTATTGGAAGTATTATTGAAATTTTAATCGGTTTAGTTTTGCAGATTTTGAGTTATGTGAAATTATAAATTATGAATTGATATTATAATTAAAGAATTATAGTTATTAAAAATTTTATTGAGTGAAATAGAGTTAAGAAATTTTAGAAATTTGGATTTAAAAGGAATTTGAGGAATATATAAATTACTGTTACTTTTAAGAAAATTGAGCCAATTATGGGGATTATTATTTTTTATAGTTAACAATTATTATAAATTATATTAACATGTAAATATATATATTTATTGTACAGTGAATTTGAATTTAACTTGTTGGAGTTAAATTCTCTCAAGTTTAGTTGTGTCAAGAACTTAAGATAACCACTTTTCAATTTGTCATGTATGCTTGTTAAATGATTATATGCGTATGTTAGTATTTTTAATTGCTATAAATATGTTATAGTAATTTATATATGAAAAATGTTCAATGACAATATTAATCATGTTTTTACTATTTTTTTAGTTAAGTGGGCCTGAATGATTTATTTGAATGATTGATGATGCATAGCATTAAATATGAAATATATGAATAAATTATTGATATTGAAGATTGTGATGTTGAGATGTTGGATGTGGTGAGTTGTGATTGATGAGAGGTTTGATTCTTTTATACCACGTGATATAGCTGCCACCGTGTGCACAGTGGATGGCTTTGGCATTCTCAGGGCCCTTGATATCACCCTTTCTTTTGGCCGGGTTAAGGGTCAGCTCAAGGGTAGGTGGCACCGTTCCATTGTTGTCAAAGAGACTATTCTTATTATATATTATAGCTCATGAGTTCTGTCAGCAGTTAAGGAGGTTATAAGGATGGTTGAGGGAGTTTTATGCATATTGAATTATTTTGAAATAATAATGTTTTGGGAAGATTAAACTTTATGTTATATGAATATATATATATATATATATATAAAGTTTACCCGCTTAATTATATTATAATCATTTCCTGCATAATTGTTAAAATATATGTGTGGTTACTAAGTCCATGTGTTTCACCCTGTCGATATTTAAAATTTTTCAGGTGAGAGTTCAGGTGGTGCTACCAAGGGGAAGGCAAACGAGACTTGATTTGATCACAATCGTATGTTTCGTTTGGTTACATGAGTATAATGTATATTGCCAAACTTAAGAGCCTTTTTGGTTTACGTTGTATATGTTACATACTTCGCTGCATACTGGGATTTGTACTGTGGGCGGAGCCCCATAATATGTTATATTTTGTAATATTTAATATTTTACTTGGTTTGGAGATTAATTATATGGTAACTAAGAGTGGTCGTTACACCCTCGTCCATAAGGCTTCCTTGTTAGTAAGAATATGGTAGCACAGCTTCATAATAAAGGCTTCATTCTGTTTACACATATCCCGGATGTCTAGGCCGCCTTCTTTCTTATATTTCTTAATCTAATCCCAAGAGATAAGATGTAATTTCCTCTTATCGTCCCTCTCATCCCATAGGAAACTCCTACTCTTCTTTTCTAGCTCTCGTAGTAATCCCCTTGGTAGCAACATGGTCTGCATATGGTAAGCCGAAAGAGCCGATAATACTGATTTAATGAGGGTAACTCTTCCTGCTATATTCAAACATCCCCTCTTCCAGCTTGTTAATCTCTTTTGTGTCTTCTCCAGAATCGGATTAAAAAGAACCTTGGAAACCCTTTTATGAATTAAGGGAATACCAAGATATTTACCCAAATCCTCTGTTAAAAAAACTCTCATAGCTTTGCTAAGGTCTCTTATCTCCTACAAGACTCAAATTTGAGACTTAGGGGATTTAACGATACCTTACATCATTAAACCAATTATATGTTGGTCAATCCATGCCTATTTCTAACAGGTAATATTGATATAACGTTTAGCCATGAGTGAGGAAATTTCTCAGATTACGAAGATTAGCATTTTCAAACAGCACTGACCAATCAAGTAAATATCATTCTGATTTAAACAACATTGTCCGATCAACTAAATACTCCCTCCGGTCCTTAATATAAGATATGTCTAGGGAGTTCATTTTGGTCATAAATATAAAACATGGTTTTTATATTTATCATTTTTTCCTAATTTATCCTTATTTATGCTCTTTTAACAATAAATAAAGGAGAGGAAGGAATGAGAGAATTGATGAAGATGGCTATGATATTTTAGAAAATACATATAATATTAACCAACTTAATTAACCTCCTTAATTTAATCAAATTAGATAACTATGCAGGGAGTATCATTTTGATTCAAATGGCACTGACGAACGAGCTGTCTGTCAATTTGATGGAGCTTAATACTCCTTCCGGTCTTAATTATAAGACAAAGTTGACTTTTTTGGAGAAATTAAGGAAGCCAATTAAATCACTTTAAAATATTTATTTTTATATTTTTTTCTTCAAACTAATTAATTTGACTAATAAACTGATATATAATTTAAGGATACTAAAAATATAAATATTCTAAAGTGATTAAATTGGCTTCCTTAATTTCTCCAAAAAAAGCAACTTTATCTTATAATTAAGACCGGAGAGAATAACACATTATACTCTATTTCTTTCTAACATAACTAAAAGGCTTCTCAAAAAGCCGAAGGAGCACCAAAATGTTTTTGCTTTGAAATTACCAATTTGATTTATTCAAACCACAGGTTTGGGCTTGTTCCTTCAAATCTATGTTATCTGCTCCAAAGCCAGAAAAAAAAATTGCCCGGAAGGAGAACTAGGATATATAGGTAAAGTTTCTCATTAAATACTCATGAGTCATGAAATTTAAACCACAAGTTTGTTTTTTTTTTTTTTGTTCAAATAACCACAAGTTTGTTTTGAATGTTTAGCTTCAGCGCACGCATGTGAAGATGATCACGTGAACATGACGATTTTGGCAAAAAGGGTCCAATTAAAAATTAACAACAAAACCTATACAGGGAAATCAGCACATTTGTATGAAATCGATGAAATTATAGTATGCCATTATCAACATGAAGCGTAACTTTCCGTGTCGATGCAATTTTCTGAGTCCCTGGTTTTATTGCAAAGTAATGGTACAAAACTACGTATTTTCGGGAGTGCTGTTCTAGCAAAAAAAAAAAATGTTGATAGATTTCTCCGGGTTATTTGTGGTTCCCGGATGAGATTCTTACAGCTTTGAATTTTGAGTCGCCCATCCCACCTTACTTTTAAATATGAAGAAGGATTTGTTTGGAATAGTGATTGAAGTCTTTAAAAGCAGTTTTATGAGGTAAGTATATGAGAGGAGTTTTATCTCGATCTATGTGAATAAACACTTTTAAAGATCCTAAACATGATTCCAAACAAGCACTAAGGTAGCCAGTTTTCCTTTGATTAATTCTGTCAAGGCTTTCACTGAGTATTTTGGTTTGGCATCTATTATCTAACAAACATATCCTGTGAAGAAAACTCAAGCAATAAATTTTGTTGGAGAAAATACTACACCCTTCAATTCTTAATATAGGACGTGTTTATATAATTTGATTGGATTAAGAAAATTGATTAAGCTAGTTAATATGACATGTATTTTTTAAAACGCCCTAATAATCTTCCTTAATTCCTTCCTTCCCTCCTCTCCTTGATTATGGTTAAGGGAGCATCAATAGAGGTAAATTAGAAAAAAATTGATAAATATGAAAATTATGTCTTATATTTAGGATCAAAATTATCTCCCCAAATATATCTTACATTAAAGGCCGGATGAGTAATAAATCATACTTTTAATAGGTCACCAACAGTGTGAGCTCACAATACACTAGTTTATAGAGTACTAAGAAAACTTATTTATACGTTTATCTTATCTTGCGACATATCAAGCCATAGGCAAATACATAAAGAATGTAGGAAACGCAAACTAATTTGGATTAGGCCTAATTGGAAGAGTTAATCTCTCACAACATGAAAAACTAAAATTTGAATTCCATTGAAATATTTGCTCACATTTAGTTTTGATCGTTCCTAGAACATTACTGTCCCTAAAGGAAAAAATAATGTGAGCTATAAAAAGAGAATTATTATAATATCTCAAAGAAATGACTTAATTACCAAAAAAAAAAAACTCAATAATAAGTGAGGTATTATCACTTCCTACATTAAAACTTATTATTATTTACTCTTTTATTGTAATTGAAATTTCTTAATAATTAAGTCCTCTCTTTGGTACCTCGTAATTCTCTTGGAAAAGATAAGATAGACAAGAGAGGTGAGCTTATCTTAATTAAAAAAAAAGGCCTATTAGTTGACAAAGTTATGAAGGAGGTGTAAATGTTGCAGACTGACTGCAAGTCCTGCACCTCCACTCCACTCCACATTATCTCGTGTCAGAAAGATAGGTTGGGGCAATATTAGCAAGAGACTAGAACATCTTAAACATTGAATGAATGAGATAATATACCATCAACTGGGCAGAGGACAAGGACTGCTTTTAATTCATTTCATTGAAATTTTAAATGCCAATTTGTGTTCCTTCAAGTACGCTTATTTAATATGGCAGGTGAACAGATAGAAATAGATCATGGCCTCGGTCACTCCCCACTATTTATTCACAGTTTTGCTCCAAGTAAGGACATGTCCCACACGAATTTCTCATCATAAACTTCAGATTCATCATGTGCCTCGCTTTTATTAACCTTGAACTAGACGAATTTAATGTTAATTGCCCCTTTATGTTAGCCCGGATGAAATTTGAGGCCCGGATCAATTATGACCACAACTACTATGTTACTGCTACATTACAGAATTAATCTAAAATTTTTGGGAAAAAAATATTTGGTGTTAATTTTATTAGTGCCTGTGAATAATGGCTGTAGGCCTGTGGCTTTTCAGTTTTCAGCCTCCTGCTTGATTTGAAGGGCGAAAATGAGCAATCAAAGATGTTTGACCTGGCCAAGACGGAATCAGTACTCAGTACGGAATCAGTACTCAGTAGTGAATGGATTTGACTGGGACATAAAAAATCATGGAGCCCCTTGTGTGATTCTTCGCATTCCATTTTTCCTGAATTTTATCTAGGATTACTTTCCTTATCTTCTTCATCACACAACATTTTGTCTCTTAACACTTTCCCTTTTTTACAACTAGAATGAATGAATCCTCTCGCAATATGCCAAATTTTGAAGCAAGAAGCCAAACTTGGGACCGGGGACGCTTTAGTTTACCTAGTATTCTACCATGTGTGATTACCAACCCCTTAAAAAGTGCATTATGTGAACATCACCTCATTTCTGGTGTTGGTACCAGAACGGGACAAACCACAGGCTCTTGTTACCGCAGCAAGACATCCAATCAGGATCATCCTTTGAGTGAATTTCATAGTTTTATCCTTCTCATTAATCGAGTCTAGAAGTGTCCGTACACGATATTGAATAGAGGCACTACAAGATAAGAATTTCATCCATCCAATTATTGAGGACTCCCACAGTAAAAACCCGGTAAAGATATTAGTGAAGGAGGCCAGCGAAGAGGAGGAGCCAAAACTATTTTATATATCAAAATTTTCTCTACACTAATTCAGTACAATGATACGCTCATGGGATGCTCCCTGAAACCCATTACAAGCCCTAGAAGTGAAAGACTGTATAAACAATCAAAGAACTTTTTTTGTAGCTATGGATATACAAAATTACAGATCCCTTCTGCATAACGGACATGAACCGTGCCTGAAAAGCCACTTATCTATGCATGGTAGGTGGAACATGTGATGGCAATGGGGCAAACTCCTAACTGTCTCTCCGGGCTGAAAGTCCTGAATATGTACAAATTCTCAACGTCAATTCCCAAAATGGATAATCTTTTCTTCAGATACAGATACAGATATGCATATTCACACAACACAGAAACCGCAACAATACAAACCTGGAGGCAGACTGAACAAGAAACTCTTTCACCCCAAGCATCAATATTGTTATCATTTGTGATTGTGATCTTTGGGATCTTTTCAACAGAATCTCCTGTTAAACCTTTGCAACCACCAGTATCAAAGATGTTCTGAACCTCCTCAAAGTTTGTTTCAACCGCACCCATCTGATATTTAAGAGCAGAGATATAATGAGCAATCTGCTAGATGAGAGTTCAAATCCAAATGAATGTCTCAGCACTTGAAACAAATGGTTACCTGACTTTGGACAGCACTTAACATGGCAGGGCCAATCCTCTCACGCACAAGTCTCCCACTCAGTAGGCTAGCAATGACATCAATCTGCATAATTCAGAAAGTTAGGGTTACAGTCAAATCCCAGGAGACCGCAATTTTTTCAGCTGCATATGTAAACTTCTAAAGCAACGAGAGATTGAGGGTCAAGCCAGCTTGGCAGTTACTCACCAGATATAAGAGACACCCAATCCCAGATTCATCAGATTGCCAAAGAACAAGAGAAGATTCAAATACTTCAATGGAGAAAACAGCTCCGGATATGGCACCAACTGCTGCTCCTCTAATGAAACCACTCTCAGTCTCTTGGCCTATCAAAGCTCCTGTCATGGCGCCCAGTAGTGTTCCCACTGCCGACAAACAAGACATTGGCATATTAGCTTTTAATGAATTTCAACCACAGGCTTATCTCGCAGCAAGAGCTAAACGTTAGGAATTAATCAGGATGTACAAAGATTTTGAAAGATTTTTTTTTTTTGGTTGGTCAGAGAATAGATAAAAACAAAGATGAACATATGACATACAATCCAACAAACAAACGGCACACCCAGATTTCATTTTCCACCGAAAGAAAAGTGCTTGTCTGTCTTCACCGAAAACACCAAAAATTATGCTCTACGAATTGAACGATGTTGGACATATCAAAACACAATGACAAATTCAACGTAAACCTAAAAACACAAAAACAAAAACAAAAAGAAAGAAGAAAGAAACAGTTCTAGGGTGAACCCATCAAGAGCAAATGAACGATAGCTTGAAATGTCAGAGGCAAGTAAGAGTGTAATCGGAAGGGAGAGGATGATCTAACCTAAGGCAAAGCAAAATGTCAAGATCGCAGAGAAGATGTTTCCAATTATAACAGAAACCGCGAGGCTGCTCATGCGTTTAACCCTCTCAACGAAGCTTCCGAAGGAGCCCGGCACGGAAGAAGGCAAGGGAAAAGGATTCGCGACAAAATCCATCAGGGCAGCCAAGAAATTTTAGGAACAGAGAACTCAGCTCTTCCAAATTGCAGGAATCGAAGAAACAGAGGAGGTATAGCTCAAGGTAGGATCGATCTTTGAAGCGAGAGATTTGGGTTTAAGGATGAGCTATATATCATGAGTCATTAATATATAGAGAGGAAAGATGCGCTCGGCAATGCTTAGTCCGTAAGAGTAGATCGAAAGAAACCCCCATCAACCAACTCGCATTTAAAGCTTGTGTTGCTTAATGCTAGCCTCTTTCTCTCTCCTCTCTGCAGCGGAAAAAATGTTTTGGTATTCATTTTCTTTAGGAGAAAAAATTGTTAGTCTCGAATGTCTCTGTCAATGGCACGAGACACGGTGACGAAGAAAAGTAACAAGTTTCTTTTGAAAAATTGGCGTGCGCCTCAGCCCCTCAGGCCTCAGGTGTGTGATCGATCGACCATCCACGAATTTTCATTTTTTGATTTTTCCATCACTCGTTTTTCCCGTAGGCAAACGGAATCGACTTGGAGGCCTCCCCTGCATAATATCAATATGAAAGAAATAATTTTTCATAGCAAGAAAATTGAGATCTGTAATAGAATTATATTCTTATACTAACTATTATTCAAACATATATTTAATTTTTTATTTGTTAATTTAAAGATATAGGAGACGTTCCGTATTCATAAATCTTTTGTATTCTAATTTCCCTTTCCTTCTGTTTTGTTAGGTGCGGCATTATGAGATAGACTTAACCTTTGCATTATTTAATTTTTCATGCTTGCTGGACGATAATCTAGAGAATACATGCTGGGCAAATTGAAGTCTGCATGGTACATTGGTGTTTCTATTTTTCGTATTTATTTTTTAAAATGTAGGCCTGCCTATTTGCAATTTTGGGAATTCAAATGCTCAATCATCCATATACTGGATGAAAGAGCAAAATGGTGTGTAAGGTTAAATTTATTTGAAAAAAAAAAAATATGGTTTGAAATTGAATAATTAAAATCAATATATTAAAGAAAAATCCCAAAAAATACTTTTTGTATTTGCATACCTACTAATGACCACGTCATGAATATGAAATTATAATTATACTAGGAGCTGTCTACTCACTGCGATAAGAATGTGTTTCAAGACATAATAACCTGCTCAACTTAATCACATGGATTGTGTATTATTATTCAATCATGGACCAATCATCGCAAATACATAGTGACGAGAGCACAGTGAGGCATGTCACTAACTCTGGTAACTAAACAAGTAAATTGGCTTTTCTTACTCGCCGAGTACGTAACAGTAGATCCCCATGCACATATTCCCTGACCTCCACCCAAATTTTTTCGCATCATCACACTAACACTAACCCGTATGTTAATCTTCTGAGCACTCTTTTTAGTAAACAATGTTTTTATTTAATTAATCTCGTGTGTTATAGGAGTAATACGGTGTGTACATATATATGATTAGGACTACCCCCAGAATTTTAGGCTCAATCGGATGAAATGGGTTTTGAACCTTTGATACGTTTTAATTATCCTCAGGGGCGTTCACCTCACGCGGCTACCCATCTGTACGTAGTGTAGTAGATATGTATGACATTATGGAGAGGGCCAAAATATCTTTTTTAGGGTTTCCCAGTCTGGGTTGGTGGCCTGCCTTTAGACTTATGTGGGAATCCCCAGTTCTATTATTATTACTATTTTATTTATATGTTGGTATTACCTACTCACTCCGCACTATGGTTCTTGGATCTGGACCGGCTGCTCCTAGAAATCCACAAATTAGTTGGTAAATCGATCTGATTCTGTATCCGGTCTGGGTCATTATTTTTTTAAAATTATTTTTAGAATTTCATATTATTAATCCTAAAATCTTCAATTTCTTATCAATTTAACTCAGATTTAACTTTAATTTAACTCACTGATCCTTAATCCAGTATCCTCAATTCAATGTCTGTTCCAGATTCATAAACCTTAGTCTACACTAAAATATCTTCTCTACTGCCATGTTTTGGCACCTCCCTCCTTAATTTGATGATGCTGTCCCTTTCATCCACTCCATCCCTATTTCAGTAATATTATATATTTGGGGGAGACGTCATAACATGTCTCTAGTTTTTATTTATAGACATATTTTAAAATCTCTTCACAAATATAAAAAAAATAAATACTAATTATTGTGTTTTTTTAAAAGCAAGTCCATATTCAGGCTCTTCTCAGATTATAATTCGTTTTTTTAGAAAACATTATTAACATGCATTCATCTAAATATAATAACAATTTAAAATTCATTTCTTTTTTTTTAAGTACACCCCAGCCAAGCATAATTTAAGTTTTAAACCAAATGTTTATGTTTCCTTCCGATTATTTAAGAGAGAAAACATTAAATCTGTGATAAACAAAGAAAGCCAATTTTAATACATTTATATGACATCATAATGAATTGAATAAGTGACAATTATTGTCATTTATTACGAAGACGAAAATTATAATTCGAAGGGCACTGTTTCGAATTCAAATCAAGCATCCATCAGAGAATATTGAAGCAAGGAAGGTGTGAGGTCGATGTCTATTTGAGCCAATGCCTACTAGCTTAGGTAATGTGTTTTGAATCAATTAACATTTAACACAGTTCTTGATTTTGCCATATCTTAATCTTAGATTATAATTTGGCTCTGATTTAGAAATTTCAACAACGACAATCTTCTTTCTTCTTCACCAAAATTAAACATATTGTGTGTGTGATTAACTATATTTAATATATATGGATGACGTTTTGGTCCAGGGCAACAAAATTTTATTTTCAGACGCAAATACTGAGTATGGATTATAATTACACAGAAAGATAAAGATCAAAGACAAACTCTGACGTCAGATAAATCCTAGCATTTTCTTCTGTATCCTAATTGGCAGTTAAGCTAAACGTTTACCCAAAAGATTTAGTTAATTAATTATTAAATTCTGTGACACCTCTTGTCAAGTTAAAATGCATTAAATCTCTGGCATCTACATACTGAGTTGAACATATCTGAGGATTGATCTGTAGAGTTTCTTGAGCCTTCGTGAAGCTTCAAGCTGACAAGCAACACACAGTCTCTATTTTGATAAATAGGTTTCAAATGCAAGTTACCGGAGTATTTTTTATACAAATTTTTTTTTAAATGGCTAGTAATGTGATTAACCACTTGATCTTTAAGAATTATTTTTATCTAAATTTGTTTCTGAAAATTATAATAATACAATCGAGCCTTCAAATAGTCAGGACACGGTTAATGCAAGGAAATAACTTTGAAACACAACCCTCAAGTCAGCGTGTCTAATTGTCCCTAGAGATATCTGTGCTTTCTAGGGAGTAACACACACACACACTGACACACAATTAGAAAAGTACCAGTATGTGCATAATGAATTATTACTTTCTCTTGACCTAATTATAAGATAAAGTTGACTTTTTTAGAAAAATTAAGGAAGTCAATTAAATCACTTTAGAATTTTTATTTTTTTATTTTTTTCTTCAAACTAATTAATTTGACTAATAAACTGATATATAATCTAAAGATACTAAAAAATATAAATACTCTAAAGTGATTTAATTGATTTCCTTAATTTCTCCAAAAAAATCAACTTTGTCTTATAATTAGGACCGGAGGGAGTATATTGTAATTTAAAATTATATAGGATCTGAAATATTAATTAATGAAGTATGATGCGATTAGGGTTTATAGAGATGCTAATAAAAACCCGGGGGGGAAATTTTTTTCGTGGGAATTTCAATTTGACATCAAGTTAGCAGCCCTAGTATGATGAACCTCACATTTTCCGCTTAGGTTCAAGAAGTCGGCTTTCTCTCATTCATTTAGAGTTGTTGAAGTGGGCACACCATTTTATTAGTTCCAGGCCAACAAAGAATTAAAAACTAAAAAGGATTAATTTGTTTTAATACCTATAAATGTATCCCCCTTGAGGGTGAACGATGATTGGCATTATCCACTATAGGTACAGACACAATAAATTAAAATGGAGGCAAAGGGGAAGGAAAAGCATGGCGTTGTTAGGCGACGCACGCCGATTTTCTTTATTATAATTGCTGTTGTTGTTATTAATTAAATAATTAGCTGTCCGGATTCATTGCATGCCCACAGAATGATAGATACTTCTTTCCGTTCTTATTCTTAACATGAGATATACTTCCTCCGGTTCTAAATATAGAACAAAGTTTATAGTATAATTTGCACTATAAACTTTGTCCTATATTTAGGACCGGAGGTAGTATTATCTAATTTAATTAGATTAAGGAAGTTAGTTAATTAGATATATATATTCTTTTAAACAATCTGATAATTTTCCTTAATTCCCTTTATATCTTTTTTACTTGATCAAGAGTGAATACCAATAGAGGGTAAATTATAAAAATATTAATAAATATAAAAGTTATATCTTATATTTAGATCAATATTAATTTATGAAGCAATATTTATAACTTTCGAAATACAAGACTTGTTTATTTTTTTATTTCAAAATGTCTTTTTTCAAATAAAAAGCATAAAAACTCGTTTGAAAATGTATTTTTATTACATGTTCTGTAAAGCAAAAAAATATTAAAAGGCGTTCTACAAAACAAAAAATCATAATATCTTTTTGATGATTTGTTATTTGTTGTTCTACAATTAGAGAAGAGGTAGAGAATATTATATTTTCATTAATACAATTATACCAATAAAAGCAAATTATTTTGTTACTTTTCACTTAACCATTTCAGATGTGCTTTTCAAAATATTAATTCAAACGGATTTTTTTAAAATTTTGTTCACAGCACTTGTTCTAAAAATATTACTCCACAAAATTATTCTAAAAACATAAAAATAGATAATATAATTAACACCCTGGTCTTGAAAATAAATATATTATTTGAGATGAATTGGAAATAACATATACTCTTTTTATCCTTAATATAAGATATATTTATCTGAGATGATTAAGAATGTTGGTTAAGTTAGTTAAAGTGATATGTTTTTTCTAAACCAGTCTAATTATTGTCCTTAATTCTCTTCATCTCTTTTATATTTAATTATTGTTGAGGGAGTATCAATAAGAATAAATTAGGAAATAATTGACAAATATGAAAAATATGTTTTATATTTAAAACCAGAATCAATTACCTAATTAAGTCATATATTAAAGAGCAGAGGAAGTGTTTTATATCCTCTAAAATAAAGAGCTGCATATTATGTTTATAAATCATGAGTAATATACTTTATCTTAAATCAGTTCAAATGAGAGAAACACTCGAGTTTGCAACTATGTATCTCAATTCTATGATCTAGATGCACGTGTGGAAAATATAAAAAATAAAAAATGATAATGTGCCCAAACTTCCATTAAAAAAACGAGGGAGAAAAACATTAAGGGAGAAAAATTATTTATATTTATATAGTTATACGCGAATATATTAATGTACACACATAATTTTAAGCAGTGGGTGTCACATGATCAACCTATACCAGAATGGTCCCTATATTCTCACACTGTGTAATCTTTTTTTGCCAAACTCACACTGTGTAATCAACCGATACCAGGATGGTCCCTATATACTCACTGTGGCAATTAGCGTGTATGTTAATAGTTCTTGCTTGGGCCTACGGCCTAACCTAATAAAATTTAACCTAGCCTATTTACTAAATAGGTTAAACTCAGGTTTATTGTTAGGCCTATTTAGATAAACAGGTCAGGCTTATTTTTATAATGTCTGACCTACAGGCCTACATGTTTGGCCTATTTAACTTTTTTTATTTTATACTATTATATAAGTATATATAATATTATCTAAATAATTTTATAAACTTATCAACTTAACCTTAATTCAAAATTTCACATCTCATCATAATTACACTCAACCATTACTTTTGCATCAATCATTCAACTTACCTCTCTTCTCTCGATTGCTCGAGATAGTGACGCTAACTCACCCATTCTCCCCTGATTTGGTTATCCGCTAAAACATAATAATTGTTATGAGTTTATTTTAATGCCAAATGAAATATTTAATCTTAATAAGAGGAGTTTGTGCAATTTACGTGAGAAGAGTAAAATAAGTAAATTCTAGTTTTATATGTTGCTTGTGATACTTGGTCAATTTTAAAAAAATATATCACATTAGTCAATAGACAATTAATTTTTCTTATTCCTATTTGCTCGAATAATTGTTGTCATTAACATTCTTTTTATTTTTCTTAGTAAACCCTAATATCAAGACGAGAATGGATAATAAGCGTTCAAGACATAATGTAGGATTGTAAATAAGCATGAAGGGTTATATATGAATTTGGATGCATAGGTTTTATAAGTTATTTAAAGGCATATATTTTAAATAGGCTTAAGACCTTGTCAGGCCTTTTGAAGGCTCAGGCCTAAAAAAACTTATATATAGACTCAGGCCCAGGCCTATTTAAATAAAGCCTAGCCTAGCCTATTTCCACATCTACATGAGATCCAAAATTAAGATCTATACTCTATTTATTATTAGTATAAGAGTCAATTGACCTTTTTTTGAAAAATTAATTAAGGAAACTAAATCAATTACATTAAAGTATTTATATTTACTATTTTTTTAAACTAATTTATTTTACTTATAAATTAATAAATAATCTAATGATACATAATATATGTTATGATTAAGTAATTTATCTAACTTCTTTGATATCTTTGAAAAAAGTTAATTGGTTTTTATATTAAGAAATGAGGGTAGTATAATATAAAATTTCATAAGTTCGACCTTAAGAGAAAAAAAATCTGTAACATGCTTAATATAAAATTTTGTTCCTAGTGTGATTTACATTTTGAATTAGATATTATATTAAAGACATAAGGCAGCACAAGCAAAAATGGAAAGTTTAATCTGGGGCGTGGCGATCCATGCCAATTCTCATTGCCCCTACAACTGTGTGTTTGTATGACTTGGATGTAGGGGTGGAATCAGGCCAGGCCGCCTAACAGGGGCCTGCGGCTTGGCCTGTTAAAAGCATGTTTAGGCCTGGCCTGTCAGGCTAACAGGCCAGGCCAAGGATGAATCGGAGGCCTTATTTCTTTAATAGGCCAGGCCCAGGCTAACTGATAGGTCTGTTAGGCCTATCAGGCCGACTTGGGCCTGTTAAGATTTTATTAAAAAAAAAAAAGAGCAGTGAGTGAAAACGTAATCCAATATTACACTCAGCCCAATATAGCAAAACCTGTTATGAAATCAAGAAAGTATAAGAGATTGAGATGAAGGAATGAAGAAATACAAGAGAGAAATAGAGAGCAAGGAGGGAGTGATTCTTATTCGTTTGGATACCAACAAAGTGTAGTACATAGTGCTCTATTTATAGGCCCTCAACCACAACTAAGAGTTACACAAAGTAAATGGTAAACTTTAATCCTCATGAGTGCACAAATTATAACTTTTGAGTTATAGGTATGAAAACTCCTAAAGATCATTCATTGGAGAGGTTATGGGATGTAGAAAATGAAAGGTCAAGAGTTGGAAGCTCATGGACATCCACCTTAATTAGTATTTTATAACACTCCCCCTTGGATGTCCATAAAAAAAACTATTGTGCCTCATTAAAACCTTACTAGGAAAAACCCAATGAGACAAAAATCTAGTGAAGGAAAAAGAGTACACAATACAAATCGAAACTGCCTCATTAAAAACCTTACCAGGAAAACCCCGTGGGACAAAACCTTGGTTAAGGAAAAGAGTACAGCAAGGTCTCTATTTCACACGATGATAATATCGTATTTACTCCCCCTGATAATAACATCAGTTTTACTTCCCTGATAAGAACATCACTTCTAATGTATTGTTGAACATATCATTCTTTTAGCCACCAAACTATGAATGATACATTGTCACTAAATATTCTGCTAGATGTATTCCTCTTATATATCTTCTGGATATGCTAAAATATCAGTATATTATGCCTTTATTTTATTCATCGTGAAAACAATAAAGAAAAATTATTCTGAAAATCATCAAAATATATCTTACATCCACATATTTAGTTTGTTTTGAACAAAATAATATTATATAATATGTTAATAGGACTATCACACCAAATCTCATTTTTGTTATCCACTGTGCACTTGCAAGAACTAATTTTTATCAATAAAATCATAATAGATACAATATTAGCATAATACAACAATATTCTCATAAAGTATAAGGTACTTCTGGACCATTAAATTCAATGTATATTTACAAGAAAATTCACCACGGTAAAAATAAGTGATTTTGAAATCATTGATGCATTTGATAACTTGATCTACAAGTCAAGTAAAATGTAAAATTACTCATTTTTCAATATATTTTTCAATCAATTATATATGCTTGAATTATTTTCAAACTCGCACAACATTTTATATATAGAATGATTTTCTTGTATATGCTTCTGGCATTTTAGATTCTTTAAAGACTCTCATGTAATATTCAGTATCCATATGCATATGCTATATATAATGATATATAATAGACGCATTATTTTGTTTGCATATACTGCCAGACTAATAATATATGCAACAATTATTGTATCAACTACCAAATGTTGTACCTCATCATAATCATCATTAAACCTTGTGAAAATTTTTATTTTCACATGAATATTCATATATAACAAATAACTTAATATTTCAAATGTTTTGGACTACATGTCCATAAATTTCACATGCTGAAAGAACATTTTTCATTGCGTCTTGTCCCCTTCTTCAGTTGGCCAATCACCTTTTTTTTCTACCGACATATTTATGTATAAGATCCTCATTTGATCACGTGATATTATTACTAAAACTATTGTGTCGACAACTTTATCTTTTCAGTTCCATTTTTCTTGTTGTGACATATTTCATTGAGATCTCTTTATTACTTTCAGGTACCTGAACCTCTTTTGAGGGTTCTGGAAGTAGTTATGTATTGACCTCTTCTAGAGTGTCTGCTTCCTTAAGATGATTATCTTGATTATTTGTTTCTTTCTTTTTTCTTTTGGAACTGATTATTCTCTTATACTTCGGGCATGTCTCACTTTCATTTATGCTGATTAGACCACTTATAGCTGGAATATGAGATTTAATAATTCCCATTTAGGTCAGTAATTGCATCTGGCAAATTTTATGTAATATTTCATGAATGCAAACCAAATGAACTTCTAGTTCATATTGTTATATTTGAGGATCTATATTTGATAGTAATAATGCATTCTTTTTCTTTTCTTTTCCAGCTATTTAATTTCTCCCCCTCATGTTAGGAAAACTTTGTCAAATGACAATTGACTAATCATGCAGTATAAGTCTCCTAAATCCATTTGTTTCCATTAGAAACATCCCTTTGTTTCATTTAGAGACAAATAAGAATAAGGAGGTTCTTACCCAGCATTTATCTCAATTTCCTTTAAATATCCATCTATGTGCATTGTAGTGAATCAATAGGAATGCACATTCAAACTTTTTAAGATGGAATATACTTGACTCCTGACCAAAAGCCAATTTTATCGAGAGAATTTGGTTGGCTAGTATAAGTGCAGCAATATGTAAGATCAAATATGCCAAGACTGAAATGTAAATTTTGTTCTCATAAGTATTAATCTAGCTATTTATGGAGGCTTCAATGAATGAATCGTATAATCTGGAAATCGCGCTTAACATAATAATATATTCAAACGTTCTTGCAAACTTCAGGTTGCAAACTAATAGTAATATCACATGTAACCATCTTATAGATGCATCTGTCAAAATTATTGAACATTGATATGGTTTACATGATATTTGAATGGGCCTATACATGAGTTTATTTATTTCCAGAAATATAGAGATCCATTTCAAATCATAACTTGTGATATTCTCATAATCAAATTTCTTTGAGAACAAGCAGCACATGATAACTTTTGAATTATATAATATGTTGGCTATTTATGAAGAATCTTCTAGTTCTTCAATGGATGTCACACATAATCTTTTATATATGAATCGAATGAATTAAACAAGTCATGCCAACAATATATTTGTTTGGATCAGTAAACTGCTGGTTTACTATGACATGTTGCTTAACCAACAACAAAACTTTTCAATTTCCATAAGTATTGATATAAAATGTCAATATGACATCTATTTTTGGGAGTTCAATAGGTTTTGTGAGGAAGTATATAACTAGAACTTTTCAATATTAACTCTCACTTATATTCTAACAATCTCCCTCTCAAGTGTAAGTCATATAAATACATTTTCTTTATTTCTATATTCTAAAGACAAATTAGTATATAATAAGCCAATAATATATCTTTCATTTAAAAACTCAAGTACCTTATAACTCACAACTAATCATGTATTTCAGTCAATTGGGCTATCACTTATACTATTTAATAGAGTGAAACTCTAATGTAAATCTATGGGTCATGACTTTTCTTAATCAATTCTTTTTCTACCCATAGAATTTAAGAAAAATCTATATTAGTTTTTCAGGAACTATGTCGACTTTGTTATATGTATGTTCTTCAGGAACTAACATATATTATCGCATAGTTATATAATTTTATTACCCATTAATAATATACTTCAATTTACTTCATTTGATGCATTTTCAATGAATGAAATGTTTAAAAGTTTTCATCATATAATCTTATTTATCAACCACATATTCTCTCAATATCCTTTTATTAAAGAACACTACTTCCTTTTAAATATATTTTGAAACATCTCAAAACTTAGTTATTGAATTTACAAAGAAATTCAAGAGAAATTTAAAGGTATATAAAAGGATTAAAATCAAAATACATAAAAATCACAATACAAGGATACATGATGTTAAAGGCTTAAAGTGAAATGATGAAAATTAAATTAAACATATCCATTATTTCAGAAATATTTCCCAATAGTATATATAATCATCATTCCTCAAGACCTAAAATCACATTTGAGTCACCCATGCTTTCAAATCAAATTTAAAGCACTAAAGTATTATAAATAATATCCTCACAAATAATAACATTTATCTATAAATGATTAAATTTTCATACCTCATGTTCATTCACAATGTAACAACTAATTCAATCTATATATCACCTATAACGTCAACATTCCAGATAGATGATGAAGCCATGCGTTGTTTTTCATTTTAATAGAGACTATAAAATTTACAAGGGCATTTAGATAATAGCTTCATTTCTAAATGAAACCCTGACAGAATTTTTTTTTTTGGAAACCCATCTCCAGAACCAAAACTTAACTTTGGTTCCTCACAAACAGATTTTAGAATCAATTTAATATAAACATTAATCAAAAACAATAACCTCTAAACGATAGAAACAAAGTTAATAGCATGAACAGTATGCTACTAGTGGTTCTTAAATTCATCAACGGATAGAATTCAACAAATTATGTTATTAAATTTACCAATATAACAAAATAGCGTTATACTAAACGGAGTCTGGACAGTTACACACAATGGTTTCATAGTATCATTTAATATATTTAAAACATCAATCCCCAAATAGTTTCACAACAGACATTACAAAAATGAATTTAAACACAATGAATTCCTATCATTTCACATGCCAGATAATGAACCTCTCAATTTCTTTAATAATATCCACGCTGGTGTTATTTTGAAAAACTCAAATAATGGCTTTGGCTCATAAACACATGAAATCAAAATCTAAATTACTAGTACAGCTCAAAGGGCTTAACCTTTAAATCTTCACAACTATTCCTTTTCAGCCTTAACACTTCGCTACCACAATAATGCTTATTAAATCAGAAGAACATGTACCTGTGGTGAGATCAGACCAATAGTCACGTGCTCGATTAAATTATCCTGGAGGAAGCATTTTCAACAGTGCATGGAACGTCTGTTATCTCTGCATAATATAAGACAACTCCAAGTACCTTGCCACTATCATGATATTCGCTCTGGTACTTACTATCCCCAATGTAGTGTCTATGAGGTTTTAAATGAATCCGATTAAAGAGGCAAATTTAGCATTTGGGGTTCATAACCGCCACAGCCAACCGTAGGCTGGTTTAAATGCTTTATGTGTTGAGCAAGAATCTTCATATGATTTCACAAAAAAAACCTTAGGGTTGAAATTTTTAAAGTCTGTTGATGTACTTAACTGTTATTACAAGCATATATCTATGAGAACCTTACATTTATGTTCTGCTATTGCTAGAACACAATAGGCTATAATTAGCATATGAAATTGTAGGATAATAAATTTGTAGTCAAAGAATAAGAAATATATATATATATATATATATATCTTAGGATCCCTTTCTTAGTAAGGAAATCATCCCGTGGATCTTTGTATGGTAATCAGGAAATGAGCTTTACTGAACAGAGAGAGCACAAAAGTAAATGCAAAAGATACACACCCGAAGTAACAATTTTTTTTTTACTCAATTTTCATATCACCTTATTTCAATTAAAATTAAAGATGCAACTAAAAAAAACATGTTGTTATATGTGTGTGTATGGAGAACTAATATATTGCAATTGAATTACCTCATATTTTGTATGTATAAAAAACTAAAATATTATCATTATAAAATATGAAATCTATACTAAGTTACATTATTTTTTAATTTATAAACAGTGTTTGTACGGATAGAAGGAATTTATTTATGTGTGTGTATAACAATACCAAGATCATCTCTTCCACAATTACCCTCTAATATTTCAACTTTTCTATGATTTTTTCAAATGCAAGCAATTATGGCACCAAATTTCAACTTCAAGCAGAGAGCTATATATACTTGCCTCTTATCATGTTAACTGGCGCGTCCTTAGTTGGAATTGAAGGAGGAACAATGGGCCCTTTGATCTTGTTTTAGCAAGTCCTCCATTGCCACTCATAATTTCCTTTGCTACCAACCAAAGCAATCGGAGAAAACCCATCATGCCATCTGGATATCTTCATGATGCATTACCACACCATCTGGATCTCTTCATGCAATGAACAAGAATATACATGTTTCAACAAGATGCCATGAACTAGTGATTCAGTAGAGAGTGGTGCTGATAACGTGTTATGAAATCAATAAAGTATAAGAGATTGAGATGAAGGAAATAAAGAAATACAAGAGAGAAATAAAGAGCAAGGAGGGAGTGATTCTTATTCATTTGGATATCAATAAAGTGTAGTACATAGTGCTCTATTTATAGGCCCTCAACCACAACTAAGAGTTACACAAAATAAATGGTAAACTTTAATCCTCATGAGTGCACACATTATAACCTTTGAGTTATAGGTATGAAAACTCCTAAAGATCATTCATTGGAGAGGTTATGGGATGTAGAAAATGAAAGGTCAAGAGTTGGGAGCTCATGGACATCCACCTTAATTAGTATTTTACAACCCATTTACTCCATTAGTCCCTTCTCTTTTTTTTTTGATCAATTAGTCCATTCTCAGTTCTCATATTCGGCCTACTCCCTCCAGACTCCAGTTTCCATACGCAGCTTAAACCTAAATCTACTCTTCATTCTCAATCTTCAAGACCCTCCTGCCATCGCCGAGTGCCATCACCAAGATCCTTCTCCTTTATTCCGTTGCTAGTGCCATCGCCAAAACTCGAGATTGAGAGTGAGAGTGTCAACTCCTGCTAGGCATCCACCGTCGACCGAAGACCATCGCCGATTCGCTGAGACTCGAGATCAAGATCGAGAGTGAGAGTGAGAGCATCGCACAACTCTCCTCTGTCCTACTCCTGCCTGGCATCCAATGTCGACTGTAGGCCATCGTCGATTCGCCGAGATCCGAGATCGAGATCGAGAGTGAGAGTAAGAGCATTGCACAGCTCTCCTCTGTCCGACTCCTTCCAGGCATCCATCGTCGACCGTCGGCCATCACCGAGACTGAGAGTGTCGACTGCCATCTCTGAGACTTGACCGTTGGCCCTTCCCATACCACTCCTCTCTCCTTCGTTTGTCAGCTAAGTTTCTTCAGATTGTGTGTTTATTTTTTTCGATTTGCTTCTGCGATATAGCTTACACGGCAATATTGGCTGATTAAGTTGAAGTATAGGAGGATGTATCTTCTGCAATGTAATTCTTTCGATTTGCATATGTTTTGGTTATTTGATTCCTATTTCAATTTGCTCTAGCATCTGATTATTTGAAGTATTGGTTTGATTCTGCTAGTTATTTGTTCTGGTTCGATTTGCATATGTTTTGGTTATTTTCAGCCTGCCTCAGAAATAACCTGCTTTCAGCCTTTTTTTTTTAGACGTTGGCCTATTAGCCTGTTTTAGATTTTTACAAATCTAGGCCTCCTTAACAGGCCATAGGCCATGCCAAGCCTATAGACAGGCCAGACTTAGGCCAAAAAATAAGTATCTAACAGGCCCCAGGTCAGGCTCAGGCCAAGCTAACACAGACCAGGCCTAACTTTATTTCACCCCTACTTGGACGTAATTTTTATTCCAGTTTACATATGAAATGAATCATTCATATATCATGATAGAATAAAATTTAATGCCACTGTAAAATTATTTTACATGTGCTGCTTACATATTGTATTGGTCTCATGGCCTCTATCGATTTTTTGTTGTGGAGATATGATGAATTTTAAAATCAATTGCATTGCACATTCATTGAATGAATGAATATGTACTACTATGCTTATACAAGTACTAGCAACTAGATTGAGTTATAAAAATAATTAACGTGAAATGCAAGCATATTGAGAAATCTTTTTTTCCCAACGGCATATGTTAAGAAATCATATACTCTTGATCTAAAAAAATATATTGGCAAAAAAAGAAAAAAAATTTAAAAAAATGCTGTCATATATGACAATCAAATTAAATACATACCATGTCATCCTTCTGACTTATAAATAGTTTGTTTTTTTTTAATAGATTAAATCCATATGCACAATATTATGGCATATCATTATTTTTGTTAATTTACTTGTCTTTTTCTATAGCAACTTAACTCCCACTTAACTGCATGGAAACAAAACTAGCCATCCTCTGGGAATCTGTTCTCAATTTAACCCATAAACTAAAATAACAAAATTCAAGTTAATGTTTCAGCCCCTGAGCTACTTATTTATTACTATTCAGTTGTCTCCAAAAAAAAATTACTATTATTAATGATTAGAACCGAGTACTATATATATATATATATATGCATCTATATATTCGAAATTCCTGGCAAGAACTATTTTACGGCATGTTTATTGGTATGCTTCTCTCACACCCCCCCCCCTTTTTTTTTAATTGAAATGACAAGAGAGAAAACTCTTGAGGCCACGACGGGCCATTACAGTGGTCCTAAGTACAGAAAAATACTAGCGAGATCCAAAATCTTAGTTGAGATCAGCTAACACCCTTTTTTTTTTTTTGGATACATAGCTAACACCCCTTTTTGGAGCATGCTTTACAACATTTTTTTGATAAGACAGGCTTTAAAACTTCTAGTTTTGTTTTGTTTTTTTTTTTTGCCAAGTATAACTTCTAGTTTTGCACACAAACTTTAAATCAATATGCAAGCCCAACAATATTCTACCCGATGAATATTCAACAAGGTCATGTGCCCGAGCGGGGTTGCATTGAATATGGGCCCACTCATTTTTCGCCTTCCTGATCTGAAAAGTAGTTGCCTGAGGGCCTGTTGTCTTTAGAATTTATCAACCAAGTTTCCAATCACTCACAATTTATATTATTCAAACTCGTTTTTAGGCCACGATATTCTTCAAACTTTAAACTTTAAGACTAACGCAGATCTAAATGATCAACTAGGAATATCAAGTTGAATTTTAGTTGTTTAATTATTTTTTTGTGCCTGTTTTTTAATTATTCATCTCCTGTCTTAATTCTTAAAGATATCAAAAATTCTGTAATTTAAATAAATTCTTATCCGACAGAAGCGGAACTCCTATTTCAATTATTGATATGAACCATCCCCATCAAAATATCATGGTTCGAATTCTTTATATAATGTTGTCAACATCTTCCATGATTTCTTAAATTAGAACAAGTCAATTCTTGTAGAGTAACTTTTTTACCTGTAATAGCTTGACTCTTATAATTTTTTAATTTAATAGACTGTAAAAATTAAATTAAAGTTTAAAAACTTCGATTAACTGAGATCAAAGTTATAATGCAAAAGTTATATTTCCTCTTTTCTTAATTTTAAAAGAAATAAAACATACTAAAAAATATTGTTTGACTGTAATTTTAAAAAATGATCATTAACAATGAAATCAAGCTAGAATTGTAGCGTAATGCATGCGAAGGAAGAAACACATATTTAATACAGAATGTCAGGCGCATGAGTAGAGATTCTAGTGAGGGCAAGTAAAATTGGAGCGCTAAATTTGTTGCACTCCGGTTGGGTCAGCGTCTGAAAAAATTGTGTGAAAAAAGTGGGGAGTGCGGAAAAAGGCTATTATCACCGGGGATTTTGGTGGCGCGCCCGAAATGTTAGTGAAAGGGGGATGAATGAACGCTGCTTTCATAAGTACACCGAACCATCCACGTTAACTTACCGTCACCCGGCTTGACCCCATCTCTGAATCTGAATTGCCATCTCCCACAAACAGCCATTGGATCGCATTGGACCGTTTCATACAATATAATAAGACAATTTAATCCATAAGGAACGTGGTGTCCACGGATCCCACCTCCACAGACGCCGTTTCCTCCCTTACCTTTCTTTCACATTATATATCACCTACTGCTTCTTTCCTTCTTTTTTTTCTCCGTCTTTCTTCCTTTCTCTGAGTCGGGCCGGTGACAGATCTTCGTCACAGCTACAGACGCCAGCAGGATCACTACTATGGGTAATCTGTTCATCGCACTTCACATTTAATCTTTACGATATCATACTTTTCTGCTATTTTATGCTCTGAGCTGTTTGATTAATCGCAGCATCTACAAATCCTTTCGACAACATATTGAAAACTCTCGAGAAGCCCGGAGGTGGTCATTTTGGCAAGTACTATAGTTTGCCGGCTCTCAACGATCCTAGAATCGGTAAGCGATTTCTCATGTCACTCACTTTATGGTTGCTGAGGAAAATGTTGGAAGATGGACTGAAGAAACGTTTTAATCTTACGTTGATTCTGTGTCTTTACTTGGTTGGGTATAAATGTTGTCTTATTTGGGTAGAAATCTGGATTCAACTTATTGGTTGTTTACTTGTTGCATTTTTGTGAATTCGTTGGATTTCTTTCCCTCCTTATTTGAATTTATGGTCGCATCGCAGATAGGCTTCCTTACTCTATTAGGATACTTCTGGAATCTGCGATTCGTAACTGCGATGAATTTCAAGTCAAGAGAAATGATGTTGAAAAAATTATTGATTGGGAAAACACCTCTCCTAAACTGGTGGAAATTCCTTTCAAGCCCGCGAGAGTGCTTCTGCAGGTGGGGTTTGTAAACACATTCAATCTTGTTTTGTGAGAATATTTGAATATTACCATGCCTGATATAAAATGAGCTTTGGATATAAATTTCAGGATTTTACTGGGGTGCCTGCTGTTGTTGATCTCGCTTGCATGCGAGATGCAATGAACAAACTAGGTGATGATTCTAATAAAATTAATCCCTTGGTAAGCCCCATGCTGATAAACATTTGTGTGTGTAGTTTATGTATATTTGTGGGTGTGTGTGTTCAACTTTTGAATTTTGCTTGTACGCAGGTTCCAGTTGATCTTGTCATAGATCACTCAGTTCAGGTAGATGTGGCAAGATCAGAAAATGCTGTGCAGGCAAACATGGAACTTGAATTCAAGAGGAACAAGGAAAGATTTGGTTTCCTCAAATGGGGTTCAAATGCTTTCAATAACATGCTTGTTGTTCCTCCTGGATCAGGGATAGTCCACCAGGTGATCGTATCATTCAAGAAGCACGGATATTTGAAATGATCTTTAATTAATGATTATTTTTGGTCAGTTATCCATATGTGGTTTTAGATTTCCCGTTTCTCTTCTAAATCAAATTCTGCAATGCAAATTTTGCAGGTTAATTTAGAATATCTTGGCAGAGTTGTGTTCAATAGAGATGGTATGCTTTACCCCGATAGTGTAGTCGGGACTGATTCACACACAACTATGATAGATGGCTTGGGTGTTGCTGGGTGGGGAGTTGGTGGAATTGAAGCAGAAGCTGCAATGCTTGGCCAGGTAGATAGAAGTTCATAGTTTGTTATAGAGTGCTAGAATTTCATTTCGGCTCTAGGTTCATTTTGGTTTGAACTGTGTTATTGTATGTTTAATTTCTTCTTTCAGTAGTAGGTTCCTGTTACATATATCTAATTACCTTTCTTATGAATGCAGCCAATGAGCATGGTCCTACCTGGTGTGGTCGGGTTTAAATTATTAGGCAAACTAAGAGATGGTGTGACAGCTACTGACTTGGTATTGACAGTTACCCAAATGCTAAGAAAGCACGGGGTTGTTGGCAAGTTCGTGGAGTTCTATGGTAAAAGCTATTTGATGCAATCATGCACTAATATCTTCTAGTTTTATATTTATTCAGTATCATTGCCTGCTTAGCTGTTACTAATACCTTCCATGTTGGCCTTTTTACCTCACTTATGCAGGGGAAGGCATGAGTGAACTGTCTTTGGCAGATCGTGCTACCATTGCAAACATGTCTCCTGAATATGGTGCAACGATGGGCTTCTTTCCTGTAGATCATGTCACCTTACAGTACTTGAAACTGACTGGCAGAAGCGATGAGACTGTAAGTAAACACTTACATCATAACATGCTATGCCGTATCCATTTTCTAATATGTATTTCTTGCAGGTTTCTATGATAGAGTCATATTTACGAGCTAATAAGATGTTTGTGGACTACAATGAGGTATATTAAGGATATGTTATTTTGAGATAATTAATTCCGTTCTCCATATACAAAAAAAGGGTCTGATTGAAAGAATTGTGTTTATGCTCAGCCCCAGGCTGAGAGAGTCTACTCTTCACATCTAGAGCTCAATCTTGAGGATGTGGAGCCCTGTGTATCAGGTCCAAAGAGGTAGTTTTCGATCAGACCTCCATACAAAAAGAATGAAGTATTCTATGTTCAGATTTTTCCAGCTGTGACTGTCATAACCACATCTTTGCAGGCCCCATGATCGAGTCCCTTTGAAAGAAATGAAGGCAGATTGGCATGCCTGCCTTGACAATAAAGTTGGGTTTAAGGTATGAGCTTTTTGAAATATGGATAAGTTTTCATTTGTTATCCACCCCTCCTTTCTTTCTTTCTTTTTGGGTATTAATAGATATCATTTTGTAAAAGTGCACGAACTTTACTCTTAAGAGTCGTTGCTATGAACCCCCCAAGATGGTGTATGATTAAGATTGATGACGAGTAGTGTAATTTGTTACTAAAGAAATGATGAACTTATCCATAACTTGTTGGAGGGTGTGAATAGGATAGGTTCTGTGCCTACAAACTTGTGAACTTGATACAAATCGACTGGATTGTAAAAGTTGATTAAAATGATATTAGCACGACAACTATTTGCTTAGTAGTGGAGCAGAAGGAGAACATTCATAATCTATACTGGGCACAAGGTGCAAATATCCTAGCCTGAGTATGGCCAGTGGTAGTTGTGTGTTTAAAAATGCTCAATTTGGGAAGCAATAGGGTAGTTGTTTTTATTCTTTGATTGAATATAAGGTAACTGAGGTTAGTTTCAGAACTTATGATCGAATAATTGTTACAGCTATTATTTATTTTCTGTATGTAATCCTTAGATTTTTCTGTCAATACTGTTGTTACCTAGGAATTGTAATCATAGCATCTTGCCTCTGTGTGAGTTTGCACTTTGCACCCATGCATTTTTTCTTTTTGGCGCATGGTGTAATGGATGTCTGAACCTATAGCCCCTACAACACGAGCTAACCAAGCTTATCACCAATGGATAACATCTAGTGACTTCTCTTTGTCTCTTTCCGTGTATGCTGCTGCATCTGATTTAATTATTTACTTTTTCTTCCTGTGATGCAAAATGAATGATGTCTCTGCATCTCTCTCTGTGCACACTAACTCATCCAAATTTCGCATTTTCTTTGAATGGTGATTTTGCCATGCTGCTATTCAGTATATTCTTATTATCATTAATTTCCCAATGTTTGAACTATATAGTATTGCACTGTTTGCAGGGTTTTGCTGTACCAAAGGAATCTCAGAATAAGGTTGCAGGCTTCACTTTCCACGGGGAAACAGCACAGCTTAGGCATGGAGATGTTGTTATTGCTGCTATCACCAGCTGTACAAACACCTCAAATCCAAGTGTAATGCTTGGAGCTGCACTGGTTGCAAAGAAAGCTTGTGAATTAGGATTGCAGGTTTGTTGTCTCTGAATTTGGTATTGAGTGATTTCAGCTATATCAATTTCTACGACATCAATATGCTTATGTTTTCTTTTGGGGATTATATAATCAAGCAGTTCATGCCCCATTTATTGTGCTTTCATGCATCAATTGCTTAGGTTTTCTTTTGGGGATTATATAATCAAGCAGTTCAATTCATATATAATAGATTAAAGCTGTGATATCACTCCACTTTACTCCACTTTATTTTTTTCTTTGTTTGGCCAGTAATTGATTGCAGTGTCTTCTATGATTGTGAAATTTTAGGTTAAGCCATGGATTAAGACCAGTCTCGCTCCAGGTTCTGGTGTTGTGACAAAGTATTTGCAAAAGAGGTATTATTAAGAATATAGCGCGGTGTATAAACCTGCTGCACTTAGTCATACAGATTCATATGACTTGTGTACCTTTATTCCCGCAGTGGCCTGCAGAAGTATTTGAATCAGCTTGGGTTTCATATTGTTGGGTATGGCTGTACCACCTGCATTGGTAATTCAGGGGATATTGATGAAGCAGTTGCATCTGCTATTAACGAAAATGGTATGAATTTACTACTTGGTGGGTATTTGTTATCTGTTTGAGGAACCTTTGGGATGCCTAATACGTTGAATTTACAATGTTCAGATATAGTAGCTGCAGCTGTATTGTCTGGAAATAGAAATTTTGAGGGCCGAGTTCATCCATTAACAAGGGCTAATTATCTTGCTTCTCCTCCTCTTGTTGTTGCCTATGCCCTTGCCGGCACGGTATGTGACTTGTTAACTGAGAGCTCACTGTAAAACTTGATCATGTTCTCTGATTTGAATATACTTCTGCAGGTGGACATTGACTTTGAGACTGAACACATTGGGTTGGGTAATGAGGGAAAGAAAATCTTCTTCAAGGATATTTGGCCTACCACTGAAGAAATAGCAGATGTGAGGGGCATACTGGGTTTAACTATGACTTTACTATATAGACAAAATGATTGCATCCTCATTTATTTATTGTTTTGTTTTCAGATTGTACAATCAAGTGTGCTTCCTGCTATGTTTAGGGCTACATATGAAGCAATCACCCAAGGAAATCCTATGTGGAATCAGTTATCTGTACCTTCTGGCACTCTCTATGCGTGGGACACCACCTCAACTTATATTCATGAACCTCCTTATTTTAAGGATATGAGCATGTCTCCCCCAGGTCCGCATGGGGTAGAGGATGCTTACTGTTTGCTCAACTTTGGAGACAGCATTACAACTGACCACATCTCTCCGGCTGGTAGCATCCACAAGGATAGTCCCGCAGCCAGATACCTCATGGAACGTGGGGTTGATAGACGAGATTTCAACTCCTATGGAAGTCGTCGTGGTAATGATGAGGTGATGGCGCGGGGCACTTTTGCTAATATTCGCCTTGTTAACAAACTATTGAACGGAGAAGTTGGACCTAAAACTATTCATATTCCTTCTGGGGAGAAGCTGTCTGTTTTTGATGCTGCAATGGTAATACTTTTAAACTCTGCACTGTGTGGCTTTTCTGGCCTCTGGTCACTTGGTCCAACGAGACCATTCCTATTAAGAATAATGATGTTGTGATATCACTGATGTCTGGCGGGTGAAATATATTCGGTAGGGAGAGAATAAGTAAATCATTAGAGTTGATGATTGGGTTTACTGAAAGAATATATCTTGGCTTCTAAGGATAATAACAACAGGTAGTAACAACAGTAAAATATTCCTGCAAAATGGAAACAACTGACCAGCATCTGTAGTAATCTAAGATTATTGTGGTTGATTCAGGAGTTTGATACGGTTTCTTGTTTGTTACGTGATTGACTTTTTGTTACTTGTCAGATTGACTCATTGTAACTGCCGAATTGTCCATACAGAAATCAAATTTTACCATCTGTTTAACCCATATATATCGATGAATTTTTACAAACCTTTTTCCCTCACAAAATTTGAACAAATTTATTGCTGCTATTTTTGTGACCTTGTGAAAAAAAATGTCAGAAATACAAGAGTGAGGGGCATGAGACAATCGTTTTGGCTGGATCTGAGTATGGAAGTGGAAGTTCTCGTGACTGGGCTGCAAAAGGACCATTGTTATTGGTACATCCTGGATGTTGATTCTGCTCTGACCAATTTCTTTGTGTTATTTTGTATTTATTGCCGATGGTTTAATTAACTTTTGCCTTTTTTCTAGGGTGTGAAAGCTGTCATAGCAAAAAGCTTCGAAAGGATTCACCGAAGTAATCTGGTGGGAATGGGTGTCATTCCGCTATGTTTCAAGGCTGGGGAAGATGCTGATACTCTCGGGTTGACTGGCCACGAACGTTACACCATTAATCTTCCTAGCAGAGTGGATGAAATCAGACCTGGTCAAGACGTCACAGTCTTTACTGATAATGGGAAGTCATTTGCATGTACCCTGAGATTTGATACAGAGGTAATACTGATTTTTTTGAAGAAAAATTTATCTGGGAGGGTTTCTTTTAATTATTCCTGTGATGGCTTAGTCATACTGATGTATTGATTACTGTTACAGGTTGAACTTGCTTACTTTAGTCATGGAGGCATCTTGCAATATGTGATCAGAAACTTGATAAATGCTAAGCAATAAATCTGGTAAATCAAGTACGCAGACCAATTCGCTACCTTCTGTTGCTAGCCTTAATATTGGGCTGAATATCCTGTACGGTTACATGAAAAGTGCCTGCAACGTTGCATTGGAAACCCATGGTATTGTATGAAATAAATGGAGGCATTGGATTTCTACGGTGAGGAGTTGCAATGTCTGTATCTTGTAGTAACGATATTCATGTTTCTTTCATTTATCTCGAATGCCTATTTTTCCGAAGAAAACATCTTCCTCTTTTGGATTTTAGTTAATGGCAAGTATTTTCTTGACTTGATCGAGAATAAAAATATCACATTGTCTTCACATGGCTATGCATGCTAGATTGTGTACAATTTTTTTCCCCCGTAACAGCTAGGAAATTGCATAATTGCTGGTGTGCGGCAATATTCATGATTTCTGGGCCATAGCATGAACCTCTCCAGATACGTCTGCATGACAAACCTTGAGCCGATTGTTGAGAAGGGTGCTTCACGAATTATTTCGTTGTACTGGGAGCTAATTTCTTTATTTTCAGTCTAATCTTAGTGCATTATAAGGTTTGGGGCTCGTTCATGCACATTAATGCCAAAGTAATCTACTTTGTATTCCGCAGAGTATTAGTGGGATATGAACATACTACAGAACGTTTGGCCAAAAAAAAAAAAACATACTACAGAACGCTTTTAATAGTTTAAATAATTGAATTAAAATTAGTTAATGCTTTTAGAATTTCAAAACTAATCTCAAGAAGATTATTAATTAAAGGTCATTTAATTAGAATACTGTTTAACAAATTAGGAAATAATAAAGCAAAGGGTATTTAAGAAAAGGATTAGCAGTTTAGACAAGATTTTATGCTCAGGATCATGGATAAAGTCCTTATAATAAAGACCTTAGGGAGAAGCTCGTATTACTAAGTTCACTTGGTGGTTTTATACTTTTTTTTCCAACCTCCCTGACAGTTGAAATCTTAAAACTGTCACTTTTATTATGTGTATTAGTTATTACTCGTACAAGCAAAAGGGCTGGGGGGAAATGAGCCAAGGTAAGGTAAACATCGAGAAAGAGCAGAATGCCGCATCAATTCATCAACAATTCCTGCAAGACTCGGGGCATAACCGAATGGGCTTCTAGCTCAACTTCGGATGACTCAATCGGGACGTTCATCAAATCCTGAGAAAAGTCAATGAACGTGAGAGGCAAATCGAAACAACTAGTTCTTACATTTGTTGCAAAGCAATATCAATAGCTATGAATGAAATGATGTTCGTTAAATCAAGGCTGCAATTACGCTGTAAATACAGTTCTGTAAACCATGCCAAGAGTGGAGTAACAGATATTATCCGTTCCAATCCAGGCAACATAATATATTATCAAATGAATTACCTATAGGAATGTGTATTCAAATTTTATATTCATTGACGCGCATCCACTTAGTAGATGACCATTTATTACCCTTAATCACTGGACAACCACCTGAAAAACATCAATAAGACAAAGCATGTTAAATCATTTATCTATAGAAGAAAATGTTCAAACACATCTAGCAGCTCAAGAACAAAAAGATGGTAGTAACCATGCAAACTAGAGGGATCAAAAGTTGCATCAGGCTTCATGCTCCAGAAAAGTAGAGCGTCACCCATCTTTGGCTTAATTGAAAGTCCTTTTTTTCCACATTCAGAGAGATCATTCCACCATGGCACAGAGGTAAAGTTGCCCTTGGCAGCAGGAAACACTGTCTCGCCCCCTTCTTCAACATCTGTGCTGTATCATCAGAATACAAAAAGGACACAGAATGAACACCTTTCCTCCCAGTCAGGATGAAATAACGTCAAGAATTCTTAAGGGGAGGGAACTTCAATGCACTTACAGATACATAAGTATTGTAGCTATACGCTGACCACCATTCTTAGTGTTAAATTCATCATGAAAGTAGTCATAGTGAGGCTCATACTTTTGTCCAACTTCATAGTGGAGAACTTGAAGTCCTTCGCCATGCTCTGTATATTGTGAGACATTGCTTAGATAATAGTTAGTGATGCATATGATGCAATATACTATTACTAGCTGGGAATCAAGGCAATTAATAACTGTTCAATCCTATTGTCTCACTGGAAGATCAACTTTAATATATCTGAGGAAACAAGTTGATATAAAACTTCAACTAGACTGAAATGGCTTCCCAGAAATCAAGAGAAGCTACATCTAATGATGACACCAGCAGCTGGCAGTTCTTTCCACAAAGAAGATTGAGTAATGCGGAAGAATGACTGCATCTATGAAGGAAACAAGAGTAATTCAAGCAAATCTTAGAGTAGGAGAAACTAAGAGCAGGGCTAGCTTTTTATATATCTAAGTAATATTATAATACTTTAATGTTAAAAAATAATAGCTAAATAATATGGGTTTCAATTTTTTTGTTCCAAAAAAGTATTTCTCTGTAACAGTTCCTTCCATTTTTTGTACACAAAACAAGAGCACCAAAGTAGTCAAAGGCGCTCACCTCAGTGCCTACTTCACCTACCATTAGCACCCATCACACAATAAGAGGTACTACCAACCAAGTGCCTCTCGCGCTTTCAAGTGCTTATTTGCCAACATGTTTTTGGAAGTAAGAACTGGGGAAAGCTAATATGCCCAGCCCAGAAATTTAAAATAGTAATGAGATAAAATAGAAAAACAAAACCCACCCTTGGAAGAAATAGAACCTGATTCAGATGATGATAATTATGGATCAGTATCTGATGATTCAAATGACAGAACTGAAGGACATTACAGCTGTTATTTTAAAAAAAAAAAAATTTGTCCAAGAATTTTTGGACTTACGCGGTGCACTTTATCTTTTGTTATTTGTTAATGGCTTGGCTGCCATAGCTACTACACTTTTTGAGTTGTGAGGTTAACAAGTTAACTTTCACTTTGACACAAAGCTTAGATGGACTTTATAAGTGCACTAACTATTACTATGAGCCATGACTTACTGATTATTATAACAATAACAATTACATATAGTTGTCAACTGGATACAATTTTAAGGTTAGGTGCACTAGATTAGTTAGCATCAACAAGGAATACCATATTTTATCAACCAATAAAACATAAAAACAGAGGCTCAAAGTACTTACCTACAGGTATAAAAGTAAAATCAGCAATCCTTTTCTCGATATTCCTCACAATCTTATCACGTCCTCGGTGTAGAAAAGTTCCAGAACTTGTACGTACTCTGAATATTAAAAAACATGTAACATTAAGGATTTCCATCCAAAAAGGGGCAAGACAACAAGGGCAGTCAATAATGCAAAGGATATTTGTTTCCAATATTCAACTTCCATACCAATAGGTATAAAGAAAACTCTAACCTGCTATCTTTACTCTTTCCAGTTTCACTATCAACAACTGTTGACTTCAGCATATGAGGCTTGGCCAGATTGATTAGGTATTCACATTCCTCCTTTGTCTGCTCATATTAAGAAACTCAGATTTTAGCATTTAGACAGTGAAAAATTAGAAATCCGGTCAATACATAAAGAAAATCAACTTAAGTCGCACTCTAACTTCACAAGTACATCATTTGTATGCTCTGTCAAGCATAAATTGGGAAGAAAAATAGTGATAAATAATTTGGCGATAAGATAATCCTAACCACAAAGATGGTGGTAGAAAGAGATTTTCATCAATGAAGAAAACTAGGTTGCTAAATTATTTGAATCCATCCCTATGCGTATTTTTATTCAATTCTTATCAGACGCACTCTTTCTATATCTTCAAGCATGTTGTATGATAAGCAGTATTCCAATTAAGCACGTATTTTCATCCATCAATCTTGATCTTTTATTTCTCTCTCATAGAGCTAAACTGTATGAGTTTTAAACAGTTCTTTCATCTTTGACCAATTTCATCCAATTTGAAGAAGTTCCATAAACCTGGTTATAGAATCAATACTGATTAATATCCATGGACCCTATAAAATTAGATTACAGGTAGCACGGGCATAAGCTTGGTGTTTTTTGCTTATTGTGTTTGCAAAGTAACTTCTCAATTTGCAACTGATTTGAGAATTCAGATTCTCATGCTCCATGAATCTGCCAATTTAGATAGAGACTGAAGAATACGATGATTAGACTTAAACGCACTTCTCTATTTTACTATCAAGTTACTCGATTAAAATATGCCAGATGAATACTTTTTAAGTTAAAATATAACAAACGTACAATTTGATTGGGACCATTCAACCGCTAGCAAAAGACATATTATGCTGTCATCCTTTAAGAGGTAACTTGTCAGATGCTTATTTCAATGCAGAACCCATCCAAATGTAAAAGCAACTACACAAAATACAAATACCTAGGATGAAATATTAGAAGAGAAAATTCTCAAAACTCACCAAAAAGTTGTGATACACAAAGGCTCTAGGCTCCCATGATACTAGTTCAACCCATCGCTCACTCCTCTCTTCACCCTCTCTTCTGCTCAGGGGAAAAACAAAAAATGAAAAATTACCAAAACGAAAGGAGAAATCAAACGAATAATTAAAGCAAAAAAACAAAATGAAAGCGACGTACTCATCAAGCGTGCTCCGAACAATGGAGTTAAGATCGTTGGCCACGTGTGCATCACGACGGGAGCTACTGGGAAGGTTGAGGATCCCAAGGGATACAAGAAGGATGAGAAGGAAAGCTAACAGAAAAGTGAAGGAGAGGATGAGCGTGTAGTAAGAAGAGGATTTGCGAGAAGGTAGACGAGAGTGCTTGGGCTTTGCCATTGCGACACTGGAAGGATCGAATTCAGAATCCGATCTGAGGAAATAGCAAAAAAGGGAAACAAGAGAAGTGAGAAGTTTGAATAGCAGGGCAAGATCTGAATGAAAGCTAGGAAAATAAACGGCCAAGTCAGGGAAGACTTTCGTTTCATACAACTATACAAGGGGGACTAGGCGCGTTTTCTTTTTCGCTGAGAAGTATTCAGCAACTCTCGAGCATGCTAGGCTGCTGCCTTGCGATTTCATCGCTTGCCTTTTTTTTTTTTTTTTTTTAATGAATTGACAGCCCCGTCCAATTTCGTTATCTTCTTCCTGGTTCGGTGCACATGTATTCAAAAATAATCGTATGCCTCCCAGACATGATAAAACAAATTCTATAAATTAAAATAAGTATAGGAATAATAATAAAATAAAATAAAATTTTAATTTTTAATATAAATCATTAAAATTGATGATAATCACTTCATATGAGATCTATTTTTTTTATATTTGATCAAGGTTTCCGAAGTTTAGAGGACAAAAAGTTCTTACTTCTCTTAATAGATATGTTTTCCTACCACCTTAACTAACTGCTTATTAGTACGTGAGATCTATTTTTTATCTAAACTTATTTATAATATACATAATTATTTCATCGGTCAAATTATTAAAATAATCTTTTTTTAGTTGATTTATTATTCTAATTACAAATCTCTTATTGTCTTTGTTCGGAAAAAATATTTCTTATCTTTTCCGTTCTTTTTTCAAGAGAGTTTGAAGTTGAATGACTATTTTTACCATCAAAATTAGCTTTAGGAGATGAAATGTTATTATCCTTGTTTTTGTCAAAAGAGTAATATCTTATCATCTATTCAACAGAAATTATCTTATTGGTCAAAAGTAAGATAATAACAAAATCACAACCACTCATATATTTGTTCGGACTAAATTTGAAAGAAAAATATCTGGATTTTCTATAAAATTGATTGATCAATATAACCCTATATACGTCTTTTCACCATAGCATGCTTCAAAAATGAGTCACCATTTTGTCAAAGAGCTGCAGTGTTTGTGATTAAGGAATATAATAATCCCACTTCTTGTAAATTTGTATTTTAGATTGAAATTAATTATTTTATTTGAAAAGTATCGTACAACTACACCGACAACATTTTGCTTTCTCATGAATACAAAAGGACTGGGGAGAGTATTTGTCAACCTTCTCCTTTATTAAAATAAAAATGAGTGCCAACTGCCATCTCCATGAATCTGCACTCTTATTGCTTTTTTTTTTTAATAGAATATTCCATGATTTGCACTTAGCTGCACGTCTAAAGCTGATCAAGGAATCTGTCTATTCTCCCCTAAAATTCAAAGATAATGTGAGAGACATCGTTGATTAAAGTATATTAGAAATTTTCCTTTTAATTTTAAGGGATAACTGTGCGTTCTATCTTATCAACTGATATATAAAAGCAATTAATGACGTCGACCTTAAAAATGCAGAGTTTCCGTTCCCATCTGATCATATTTGCTCTGAACAAGAGCTTCAATGTTGAATAACAGGGGAGAGAACAATAGACGGTACAAGAAGACGTTTACAAACCAATTTAACACTTCAACACACTGGTGGGGTCTGTCACAGTTTACAAACGAGCAGATAAACAGAAGACACAACATGGAGGATCCCTCACGAGGTTTAAAAGACACCAATGGAGAAGGGATACAAAGGCTTGGGCTTGTAAGACAGACAGTCGGGAATATAAGAAGAGGCTCTCTTCTTAGGAGGTTCCATGGAAGCTATGGCTGGTTGGTTCAAATACGCGTATTTGCTTTTTGTCCACCTGCAAATCTTTCATTCATCAACTAAAACCCAACCATATACACATTCAAGCAGGGGAATCTAAGGGAACAGTGAAACTCAAGCTAGTATTGGAAAGCAGAGGAGGTTTGTTGTTCTGTGCTCACACATGATAATGGATAATATTTTAATAATTAATATACTGAAAGGTCATGAAAGAATCGGCTTTACTAACCAGTCCTTTATTCCCACACGCACTTCCTTGTCCTGGGCATCAGTGACCATCAGCTTTTTCTTCTCGACATCATTGTCTTCGCCTCTCTCGTTGTCCAAGGACTCTTGGAAACTCAGGTAGTCCTGCTCCTGTATTCCAAATTTCATCCAATAGATTTAGTCCCACCAAACACAGATAAGGATGGGAGTGTAAGAATCATGGATAGACTAAAATGTTCATCAGTTGAACCAAAAATATCATATGAACAAATGAAGAAGAGAACAGGGGGAAAAAAAACCGTGAGATGGCGTGATCGGAGTTTAGCTGCCGCTTTAATAGCTGCAAGGAGGTGGTCTTCTTCCTCAATCCACTTCTGCCTCCAGAACCTGGCGATCTCTCTCTTTGTAACGCTCTCTTCTGATCTGGCCCTTGAAAGCACTCGGAATTTCGAAAGTGGCGGCGGAGGAGGCGGTCTTGGAACAACAGCGACCTCCTTCGTCTTTGATCCAACACAATCGCTTTCTTGCCTTGTTGGCTTCATTTTGTAACACAAACCAGGCACGTTATATGCTTAGTTGCAACTTTATATCAAGAAAAGATGGCATGTACGAGCATTAATTGCATCGGAAAACACTCGCTCGCTCTTGAGCTACCTATCCAACCTACCTTTCCTTCCTTCCTAGTTCCTCCACCTGTTTTATATATCCAAGATCAGACTTCACTTAACAATTGGAATGTCTAGGGTCAAGCACAGTATCGTGGCGCGTGAAGGGCAAACATGACCCACCAGGAAAATAAAGAAATGATAATTGACTGACTGTTGTTGTTGTTAATTATAAGAAAAGTGGCCATTGGTGGAGGATGAATGAACTGAAATGATTTGAAAGGTTTCAGTTTCATATTGCCCTTTTAATCATGGACTTTGAATGACAAGCAACTTGTGATTAAGATAATCTTCATGGTATCATGATACTACAATATATGTCATCTTATTCTTCCTTTCTGACTCGGCCTTCAATAAAGCCATCATTATCATGTTCCAACAACCTTGACGAGTTCCTCCTAGCCCTTCCCCTTAGAAAAAGCCAGGGCTGCCAAATATTAAACAGATGATGTGATTGCGTCGCCTTTGCAATTCATCTGAGAAGATTAGGTGGGTGTTTATATATTCTAGGATGAATAGATTATATGTACGTCATACTCCAATACGCATCAACTAGCCAATTTGTTGATTAAAAAACAAAAAAAGGAAAACAAAAACGACTAATTCAGGATTAGTCTGCAAGTTCACAGTCCAAATAATACCAGTAGTTCAGGATGAAGATAAATTCCCTGAAATTTCCCGAAGTATTCTCATTTTGAGTAAAAGTTCAATTACTTATTCGATAATTTAACTCTTAAAAAAGTAGACCAATATTTACATGCTTAGATTACATTTCAAAGGCACTTTCGCTTAAGAGTTATCAAATCCTCATATGCTCATAGAAGCTGTCTCCATTCTGATGTCAAATATGTAAAGCTAAACGTGAATATGATATTTAGATGATGATATCATGATAAATTCCGAGAGAGAGAGAGAGAGGGAAGTTGACGAAAAGGACAGATATTGTCTTGTCCCTCATGCCGAACAAAGGGTCCAAGGCAGTGATGACGTATTTGCGATTGAAGAGAGCCCACAATGACATGGAAGCAGACGATGATACGATGAGAGCAAAATATCAAGGGATCTTGTAATCCTACCTGCCCGTTACTTGTGAGGAATCAGAAAAGATACCATTCTTATTTTTTTTGATTTATTACTCCCTCCCATCCCTCCACCGCCCAATGCATTTACAAGGGACTAACGGTGCATGTAGCTGTAGATGTGTCATTGGAACGGACAAGCTGAGCGTTTGTGGATCGTACCAGGGCTCAAATCCTTCTGGGTTCTGGGATCTAAAAAGTTGGAAGTTTAAGTTCACTGTGCAGAAACACTCACCTTGCTTACCAGAGAGGACCAGACAAATCACCCTTTAGGTGATCCTTCTCTACGAAACTTTATCCTTTGAGATTGAACGAGAAGGTTTTACTCTGCCTGATTCCATCTGTATATATCATCAAACACCTTCTTTTGTTTCTAGTCAGCTATATTTACATCGGTCATTTGTAATTGTACAGTTTCGCTCATTAATGATATTTTCCTCCGTTAGGAAGAGAAAACAGAGGAGGGGGCCAGTTCCCCCATTTGGGGTGGGTCAAATTTTCATGACCTATGAAGTGTGAGGTCTTTTTTCTGGGGCGGCCATAACAGAACAACGCCTCACAGTAACAAAACTTTCCAGCGGATTATATGTACTTTGGACATGAATCTTCTCTGTTAGCCTTGCAGCGTGGTGGGTTCCGTGCTCTAAATGAAAAGGTGGGTCATAATATTTTCTGACTCTAAAGTAATATGATTTATATAAATTGTATATTATATGTGTAGATGTATAAATTATTATAAGGGAAACCAGTTCATTATGGTGATTTATGCAGGAAATACTACTGGTAGAGATGTAACATTCAGAACATGAAGTGAAGGTCTGAGTCTTGAATCTCCGTACAGAAATATTTCTCTTGGAATAATATGCATAAACTTGCACCAAGTTCTCAATGAACGGTCAGCTCGATAGTATGCATTGGATTCCCAGGAAGAAACGAAAGAGACTCGCGAAGAACAGTCATAGCCAAGTGGATGGAAATAGCATAAATCGAGCCAAGCCTTCTCTAAAAAAAGCAAGTGCAAGTCCCAGGAAAGCAGCTAATGTTGTATGCACATTATATTGGTTATCTGAAAGTCATAGCCCGAAACAAGTGGATACCTGCCGCATGGAACCTGCTCTTTACAATTCCCATCTTCGAAGTAATGTGAAATGGTTCTCTACCTAAAGATTATTTTTCAAAAAGGAAATTCTGGTTTTCTTTAAAGCTGTGATTGTGATTCCCATTTTTCAAGAGAATGCTGTCAACCCTCATGCTCGTGAATAATCGTTCGGCTTCTTTCTGCAAGTCTCAACCAAGCATAACCTTCCAACCAACAGTCAAAGAGAAGCGAAATAATCGAGGATGAAATGATGACAAAATCAAGATAAAGATAAGCTCCTCAAACTTCTCTGCTTCACACTTCCTAAAGTTTCTAGGTAAATCTAGAATCCGTTGCCAATTTATTGAACTGGTTCAGAGTTCAGCCCAAGCCATTTGTATCACAAGCATCAATGGTAGTTCTGGTTGGTACAAACACATTCCAAAATGAATTCGAGAAATCATCATAAACTACAAACTTAGGGAGAATGCGATCATACAGACAATGAAGCCAGGAATCACACAAAAAAGACAAGGCATTGCAATTTGAAATGACATGCAAATCCTCGGCGATATAATTCATGATGGCCAGCAGTCCAAAACATAACAACTAAAATAAGAAGCAGGATAAATCAGTAAGAATTAAGAACATGTTTATTCGGAGGAAAACAAGTAAAACATCACCCATATGATACAAGATGTGAGAACAACGGAAAATTTGTACAAGTATAGAGGCTGATAGAAAGTTCAAATCATATTGTCCAAAACAGAACAGGCGTATTGGTTTCAAGATTGAGATGTAATTCGAAGGGTTTTGGTCTTGAAACGGTATCTGGGGGCTCTAGGAATCACCTGACTGGGTCCCATGTGAAATTGGCCGGGACTATCAGTAAGAGGAGGGCCGTCGTCATAGACATAACCAACTAGAGAGCCACAGCTATTGCACTTGATCTTGGTCCTGTTCCTCTGGATTCCCCAGTAATTAAGGGTCTCAAAGAAGGGTCTGATCTTGTCCTCCTTCTCGAATCTGAACTTGGAGGCGTCGACCATGGAGAAGGAGGTAGTGCCCTTGTTTCCGGCCTCAAAGTAGACATCGGGGGGAAATAGATGGGCAGGGTTGAGATTCAGGTTGGACCCGCATTCCGTACAGCTGTAGATGGCAGCCATCGTCGAGATTTTCTGAAACTGAAAGCCGGCAACAAAAAGATTAAAAAGAGAAAAGGTTTTATGTTAGTCTCGTCATTCTAATCGGCCCAACGGAAGAGAAAAAGGTATCGTTGACCGAAGCCTGACTTTTTTTTTTTGGTCGAAACCGAAGCCTGACTTTTCAAAACCGCGTCTTTGCGGACCTTGGCCTAGGTTTCTGCGCAGCGACGGCGGATATGGAGGATTTGGCCAGCGTCCGCTGCCATCCTTTTCCTCAAAACTACACCGTTTTGGTGTAGTTTTGAGATAAAATGTTGGGGTTGATCTTTTTTTTTTTAAAATAGTATCTAGTATTTTTCTGGACGTATCTAGTATCTTAAAATATTTTTTAAATAACGTTCAGTATCTTAAAATAATTTTTAGTGCTTTTAATCCCTTAAAATATTTTTTTAGTTATACCCAGTCTGTAACAGACTGATTGTAATTTTACCTTTAATGTACTTTTTCAATTCCAAAAATTATTTTAAAATATTTTAGAGTGGATTTTAAAGTTGTTGGGATTGAAAAAGTACATTAAAGGTAAAATTACAATCAATCTGTTACAGACTGGCTATAACTAAAAAAATATTTTAAGGGATTAAAAGCACTAAAAATTATTTTAGGATACTGGACGTCACTTAAAAAATATTTTAAGATACTAGATACGTCCAGAAAAATACTAGATACTATTTTAAAAAAAAAGATCAACCCCAACATTTTATCTCAAAACTACACCAAAACGGTGTAGTTTTGAGGAAAAGAATGGCAGCGGACGCTGGGGGCAGCGGACGCTAGCCAAATCTAGATATTTATCAAAGATGTTATAGAAATTTAATCCGGCTCCTCTCGCTTGCACTTCTCATCCCTTGCGTCTCCCTTACCCAAGACTGCAGCGTTTTTGGGTTGGGGGTGTTTAAAAAAAAGATAGTATCATAAACTAATTTTTGAGTGCTACTTAATATTTTAAAATAATTTTTTATATATTGATCACCCTCATATATTTTTTTATAGTAACTACTGTCTAACAAAATTATATTTTAAAGTATTGTTTTAATAACACCTAGTATCATAAATTAATGTTTAACTCATTCAGCACCTTAAATAAATTTTCAATAATACCTAGTATTCTAAAATAATAATTTTTTACATCTAATCCCCCACGATATTTTTTTATCGCCACTCTGTATCTTAAATTTAGACTATTCGTTACAATTAGAAAAATATTTTACCGTACTGAATATAAAAAACATTATTTCTTGATACTGGATGGTATTAAAAAATTACTTTAGGGTGGTACATATTTTTTTTTAAAGCACTCAACCCCCTCTTTTTTTTTACCCAAAATGGCAGCATTTTGGATAAGGGAGATGCAAGGGACGGGAAGTGCACGAGAGAGAAGCAGGATTCCTAAAAATTACAATCAGTTGGAATCAAATCCAGGCACAAAAAATATTCTTAAAATTAATTTATAAGAAAATTGGGAAAATCCCTTAAAAATACCACCGAAATAGGCAAATCCTGATTCAATGTAGCGAAATTCTGAAATCCCGGTTCAATGCTCTGTCAGTACGGATGAACAGCACATGTATGTGAAAAAACAATTTTTCCCTTCAGCCCTCACTCTTGCCACTTCAGAATAACAATACAAGACTCTTTTTTAACAACTCTTGATTTTTGATTAACAACTTCAGTTTCTTCTTTTTATTTTCACAATAACAACACCGGTCTTATTATTAACAACACCATATTCTACGTTAACAACTCCCGTTTCTTGTTTCACAACTTCGTAATTTAAGTTTCAAGACTAATAACAACAACTTATTCTTTATTGACAACACCGTATTTTACATTAACAACACTTTATTTTTGAGATACGAATATGTGAAAGAATAAAGCGGAGTTATTAATCAAGAATCCGGAGTTGTTAATTAAAAGTCTCGTGTTGTTATTCTGAAGTGAAGAGAAGGTGGGATGAAGGGCAAAATCGCCTTTTCGCATACCCGTACTGTTCATCTACACTGACAACGCTCTGAACCAGGATTTCCGAATTTCGCTACATTGAATCAGGATTTGTCTATTTTGGTGGTATTTTTAAGGGATTTTCCCAAGAATATTAAAAATTTTTGCATAAAAAATTAATCTCGTGCACAATAAAAAAAGGGAAATTTTAAGGAAAAATTACAATTATATCACAATTAATTATGGTTAGGTCCCTTAAAATCATAAAATTACAGTGAAGTCCCAAAAGACCTGGGTACTCTTAATTCCAAATGTAAAAATATAATTTTGCCCTAATAACAAGTTTAGAGCATTTGATGACAAATTACATAGCAATCAATGACAAGTTTAGAACAATCAGTGACAAGTTATATGGCAACAATTGACTACATAAAATATTAGTTCAAAAACAAATACAACTTACACATGTTGTTCTTCTCTTACACCATCTTTTGTTAGTTGTGTATTGTCATCTACATTATCTCTAACATACACATATCACTTTCTTCATTGAATTTAATAAAATGTTCAACTCTTTTATCATCTATAAGGTCCACAACGATTGTTGTACCATCAAAGGTCAGCATGAATTTCATGGTACTTCCATTACTTTCTTTTCTAATAATTGATGCTATAATTATTCTCAATTCCTCATACATAGTATATTTCTTTATAGTTTTTATTCTAACGCTATCCCCACATATTGTAAACTATTTTTTTTTTCTATTTAGAAGTTGTCCCCTTATATGTAAGAAATATAATATATGTTTCTAGACGCACCCGCTATATTTTCTATCAACCTGCAAAACGAAGTTGTTGTCCACAACTGCATGAGTAACATTAACAACTTTAGGCACTGTACTGATGATATATTTTGAAATCGCATAACATAGGTTATAAACATACAAAGCTTTATCCTTTCTATTCATTCGATCCTTATCCAAACATACGAAACATAGCACAGTCTCCACAAGAACATAGTAGAAATCCAAACCGTCACTTACATTCAATGAAACAATAATATAAATAATAAAGACGGCATATAAGTAACAATATTTGCACATCTGTGGTATTTATTTATGAAACCTATGTTGCTGTCATGTAACTTGTCACTAGTTGTTTTAAACTTATTATTGGTTAACACGTAACTTATCATTAGTTACTCTAAAATTATCATTGGATGTTCTAAATTTGTGATTGGTGCAAAATTGTGTTTTCACACTTAGAATTAATAGCAACAAGATTTCTTAGAACTTCATTGCAATTTGATAATTTAAAGGACCTAAGTATAATTAATTTATTAATTGGATTCTGGTTGCAATTTCACTCAAATTAAGTGGATACATGCTTGCGTGTTCGTTTGATGTTAGCTTCACGTGGCATATACAGTCTTCGACGCATGGCCTCAAAATAAGATAAAGAATTAAAGATGTTACAAAACGGCAACGGGAAAGGGATATAAAATAATTTGTTAATTGCATTGGTAAATCTTAGGTTGTGATTGGGGATTTTCAAATTATTCTCTTAAATCACATATAGCCCGGTTCATCCAAGGGGGACCTGAATGCTAATCCATCGTCAATTAAATATATTACCATATATCCTCTTGCCTCTTTTAAATTATTCTCATTTCCTTTCTTATCTCATTTTCATTACAAAACCCTTTAACATGCTGAATGGAGTCTAAAGAAAAGTAATGACTTTTTAAGTTTCTGTAGAGGGGCTGGGGGACAGACATGCGTCCCTTTTCCCTCCTTCGTTAAGCCCCATTTAATTGTTTAATCCCTTTATCTTAAATATAAAATAAAATTGATTTTTTTTAGAAAGATTAAAGAAGCTAGTTAAATTATTTTAAGACATTTATATTTTGTTTCTTTCAAACTATTTAGTTTAACTAATAAATTGATATATAATATAAGAATATACAACATATGATATGATTAAATAATTTATTTAGTTTTCTTAATCTCTGAAAAAATCAATTTTATCTTATATTTAAACTAGGAGAGGGTATTATATTAGCGGACTCTAAACTTGCTTTTTGCCCTCGAATTCCATGAGATTTTGGATTTTTGACAGATGCTAGATAATGTACTCCTAAGAACGAAGATGATCAGACATACGATCTGAACGTGGTAAATATTTAATGTTTATTTGGGATAGTTTATTTTTGACTAATAAGTGTTTATAAATCGTAATTTACAGTATACAAGGTAAGTATGTGAGAGAAGTTTTATCTCAACTTATGTAATAAGTGTTTATTGACCCCATAACAATAACAAACACACACTTATTGATGTGCCGGCACCATTCCCCACGCCTTGATCAAGGTCAACCATATTGTTGTTTAATCGCTCTCTATTCTTTTCCTTTTTTCTCAATTAAGATATTAATCCCTAGTTATGTTACAACCCCTTGCTTCTCCGAAGTAACTAATTACAGCGTGTTTGTGTGTGTGTGTGTGTGTTGTCTGGTAGTGCAGCGTGTGAGCCATTAATTCCAACGCCAAACAAATCAATTAATTAGGTCCATCTCAGTAATGGAGAAGCTTGCTGAGTTGAAGAGCAAGTTCTTGAAGTTTCTGCCACGACAACCCGTCGCCTCAGTTCATAAATCAAGTATGAGTCCCAGCGGGAGTGTCGCCGTAAGCCGGAGCCCAGGCCGGCACATCGTTTCCATAATTCCAAAAGAAGCTCGAAGAAAGCTCGGAAATTCAAGCTTCAGTGAGCGAGAGCCGTCATCTCCAAAGGTCTCGTGCATGGGCGAGGTTGATGAGCTCATGAAGAGGAGGAAGAAGAAGAAGAAGAAGAGAAAGGCTCGCAAGCAGCAGAACAGTGATGAGAAATCTGATAAGAAGGAAAAGATGTCGCCTTGGATTTTCAAGCGAAGCGGCGATGATCATCATCAGTGTGAGATAAGTCCAAGGAACGGTGGGAAGAAAGCTCTGGATTTGGAGTTGGCAGAGAAAGAACAGGCCCAACACCATACACAGAGTGTTCCTTCGCTGGCCACGATGAAGAAATTTGCAAGTGGGAGAGGAACCTTAGCTGATTTTAACGCTAAACTTGCACAACTGTCAACTGGGTGAGCTTAATAAATTTCCTCTTGCATATATGTGTCTTGTAATTAACGTTCACGAAATACTGTACCTTATGCCAACTGAATCACTTTTTGATTCAATAACTTTTGGATTGTAGGTTGTGGGGTTTAATTTTCTTCATTCACACATAGTTTATCGGTAAATACATATTTATCAATCTAAAGTTCAGATAGCATGGGAATTAAGTAAGAAATTATATTTCCTTTATCTATTATTAATTTAATTAATTTATTTGAATGAAAGAACATATCAACACCTGATTAAAACAAAAAGATAAATCAAGCTCTCTACCTCTGCACTGCACACGCCAACACGTAAAATACGTTTGTTTTTTAGTGTACGTTCAGATACCCATTGAAAATTGAAAATACTTTCTAATTCTATCATTTCTATGTCGGTCGTTGAGCAACGGGGAAGTGGATTTTTTTTAATAGTTGAAGTGAATCTGAACAAATAACTTTTTCTCGCTACGAGGACCTAGCGCAATTAAACTTTGAATAGTGTAAAAATAAATATAAATTTTATAAAATAATGTAACTCTAGTAATTTTGTTAAATTGATCTAAACGTGAATTATAAGGCTAAAGGGTGAATGAGTGGATCGTGCATAAAAAAAATGGGTGTTTGAATAAATTTACCAAAATGATGTTAATCACCATTAAGGAATAAGGACTAATGCGGTCCAACAAGGTCATACGTCGTGCCCGCATATTTGAATTAGATTATTTTAATTAATTTTATTTGAGGTAAATATGTGAAAATAATTTCCTCTTGTATAATATAAAAGTATTTTTAAGCTTAAACCAAGCACCCACTTAAATCTGAGAGAAGTATACGTTTGACCCGAAAAATTGTGGGTTTATTTGATTTTGTTTTGAAAAATAAAAAAATAATAAACTTGTTTAGAAAATTGTTTTCAATAATTTGGATTTTTAAATAAATAAAAATTTATTTTTAAAAAACTTAAAAACAAGAGCAATTTTTCTAATTTTTATTTTTTGAAGTTTTTTGCGCATCACATCACTGCATGGACCACTACCATGTCACGATCGATGATCGCACTCGTTACTTTAAAAATATATTTTTTAAAACAATAATCCAAAAATTTTTTTATTTTAAAAAACAATTCTATAAATCTGCTTTGAAGAAAAAACAGAAAATAAAAATATACATGCCCTATATTTTTAGCCGCGGATAGCCCAGTGTGGTGCATGTTCCACGCTTGAGCCTTATTCTGAGCGTGTTTGGAAACCAAGAAATTAAAATTTGGATTGGGTATTGAATTAGTTGAGGTACTGAGTTAAAGGTTAGTGGGTCATATTGATGCCAAAATGGAGCTCAACTCGGGCCAAACCGGTGAGAAATTGAAAATTTTAGACTTATTAGTATGCAATTCTAAAGGAAAAATTAAAAAAATTAATTTTTTAAAAAAATAAAAATAAAAAACCTAGACCAAACCGGGTCAACGGACCGAACCGGTCTGATGCCCGGTTCGGCGGTTCCCGGGCCGCACCGGCTGATCCGGTCCGGGTCTGGGAACACTGTTGGAAACACGTTTTGGGGCATATAAGCCCGATTATTTTAGAAAAAAGCCCAAATAAAACAGGTTTTTTTTTAATGTTTGATGTAGCTTTTTAAAATCGCATCACGGATAGAATAAGCTACCTATTAAATAAGCTTCTCACTGTGTGAGTGTTTGGAATAGCTTATTTCTGGAAAATAAACACTTATTACGTAAGTTGAGAAAAAACTCATCTCACATACTTATCTCGTATACCACAAATCACGATTTATAGGCATTTGTTGCCCAAAAATAAGTTATCCCAAACGAGCACTGCAACTTTTCTATTAAGTCACTTATTACGTAAGTCGAGATAAAACTTCTCTCACATACTTATCTTGTATACCGTAAATCACAATTTATAAACACTTATTGTCCAAAAATAAATTATTCATCTAAACATAAATCACATTATAAAAACTAACTTTTTTATTAAATCATTTTTAATACGTCGAATTATAATAAATCATTTTTATCAGTATTATCCCAAACACACACTCTAACACTATTATCTGCCGAAATCATTTGCCTGGCCGATTATTAGACTTCAAATACAGGTATCTATAGAGATCTCAAGTCAATTGTGCGACTACGAGCCGACCGGATGGGGACTTCTTTTGGAACAATCCTATTTTCTTCTTCTTCTTGTGTTTGAGTAAAAATGTTCTTTCTTTTTTTTTTTTGACAAAATTGCATTTAAGTTCCACTAAAGAGAAAACATAACAAAATGATTTTTTAAAATTGTAAAATTGTATTTAAGTATTGTAGGACTTTTTGGCAATAAATTCTAACTTCAATGACAAGTCCATGAGCGTTTACACTGATAAGTCTATGGGCGTTTGACAATTTTAATGACAAGTCCACAAGTGCTTACACTGATAAGTCCATAGGTGTTTGACAATTGAAATTTATTACAAAAAAATTTTACAGGACTTGAATAGAATTTTAATTTTTCAATTGACCAATTTGCTGTATTTTCTCTTATTTGGGACCCAATTACAATTTTTTCTTTTTTTTCCTTGATCCTTGCGCTTCTCTGTTTGTTTTCTACACGAGAAGCAAAAATTACTATCTAACCGCTACCAAGCACAGGAGGTAACTATCTGTGTGGAGAGTTTTTATCTCTATCAATAAATGTGTTTTTTAAAATTTTAACTCGCATAATTCTCCTTATAAGAGTAGTACTCTTTACCATTTCAACTAACAGTTTACCTTATTATAACGACATGAATTGCGCAATATTTAAGGCAAGGTTAATCTTCCGGGAGAATTTACAAAAATATTTATCAATCATACAATAAAAATTTCGTATCAGTAATAAAATTTCAACTACTGTAAGATCAGTTAAACCGTAAAATAAAAACACAATGATGATCTTTATATCAATTTTCAAAGATGTCAATATAATTCAAAATGAAAAACAGTCATTACTGATTATCGTTGATGAGCCATTTAACACCTCGTAATTGAGATGAATAACTATTTAATTTTTGAAATAAAAGGCCGGAAAAATTATTCGAAACGTGCAATCCTTTTTTTTCGATACAATTCGTAACATGCAACCTAAACTAGCTCATACA